>CM060597.1:37864326-38464326 GCA_030578255.1 Tiaroga cobitis
GCTTTGAACACTCAAAAAACAAACTTGCTGTAGTGTACTAGCATGGCACACACTATGACACACTGTAATCTTTGTACATAAAATCTCCTATTCTGTCCCCTGTTCTTTTGTCATTTAGGAACAAGCAGCAACAAGCCAAAATTGCCCCAATTAGTTTTTAAGTAATCGGGGCAACTCTTATGGGAAACATTTTGAGAGGGGACTCAATGTGCTCTTTTTGCTGTAAGAAAAATGTGCCCTCGAAATATGATTCATTCTTGCCAATTATTTTGACCACCAAATAGGCACCCTGAAGGGGCAGTATTATCTCACTTTTAAAAGGGAAGCTGGAGCTGGAAGCTTTCTGGATGAATACCGAGAGCTGTGACAGAGGTTACATGTCAATAGGCGTTGTTTTTCTTTTTTGTTCGTCGCTGGGGTCTGTTAATCATTTACCTGGAGTCCTGTCAGAGCCACAGTGAGCACAATGCTCTCTGTATTTATTCTGTTTATCCCATATACAGAAAATGTAGATTTCCTTTTTTAAATGGGGTTGAAAATCACCCCATTCCGTGGCCAGTTGGACCAATCTCTGACAACGCCCAGCTCCCTCTGTGTTTTCCTAAACAGCCGCCGCTTCAGGAAGAGACAAAATAGGGGAGAAGAAAAGAGAGGAGAATAAAAATGAAAGAAAGCTGACTTACAGTTGGTGACACTGGTGGCATGAGAATATGCTGCCTCTCCGACTTAGCGCAATGTAAGGGAGTGTGAAATTAAAGTGTGTATGAATGAAGCGGCCGGGATTGTGCATCGCCGGCTTGCTTATCAGACAACTGGAACATCGAAAGCTCTAAAACTTGTTGCAATCCCCTTTGTACCGAGGCCTCAGCAGACATTGTAGTATTCGAAAGCCGCTGAGACTCCAAAGCCAAACACAAAGTGCTGATAAATCCTTCTTTTTTGGGGGCCACACACGCATATGCAAGCAGTCGAAGATACACACACTTACTTTGGGGATGCGTACATTTTTCACGTTGGGTTGCGGCTACACCTTTAATGCAGCCACTTTACATTCTCCACACCAACGCGGCTGCTATTTTAAACCGCCATGTTAATTTGATTTAGTGCTTTTCAAATTGAATTGAGAAAAATGGAGAGCAAATGTACTGTTATTAATGTTCTAAAGTATGTGAAGCTGAAAGTGCCTGGCTTTGCTCTAAGTGGATGGGCCCGATAAGAGAGCCAGATATGATAGGCACGTAATCTGCATTCCTCAAACAGACTTGTGTGGGCTATTAAGGGTCATTGTGTACAATGCACCGATGATCAGATCCAATCTCTTAAACAGTTGTACTTGCTCTAAGCTGAAAATAGCACTTTCAAAGTTCTGTAGGATAACGCACAAAGAAAACTTCTTCACATGAAGAGCAGAGATTGTCCGCAAGGAAATGCTTTTGATACATACTGATGTATCAGAAGATTAAACTTCCATCTTGTGGTGGTTGTAATGGAGTACCCTACAAATACTAAACACAAGCGTTATGTGGGCCTTCTGATTAAAATCAGGCACAAAATGTTGAATTCTTTTGATATTGACAGTGTACAGGAGGATAATGCCACTGGTTTCTTTCCCAGGTCATGGAGGTCAGAGGCCGTTCCAGTGCCGCTACTGCCCTTACAGCGCCTCTCAGAAAGGGAACCTGAAGACCCACGTGCTGTGTGTTCACCGCATGCCCTTTGACAACAGCCAGTACCCGGACCGACGCTTCAAACGCTCTCGCATTGACTCTGATGTCTCTGGGAACTCAGAGGATGGGAATCTTCCCTCTTCCGGCCAGGTGAACACAGGAGAAGGTATTTCTGGTGATGCTCCTCATTCTCTTGAGTGACGCGGCGTAAAACTTGATCCTTTCTAAGGATTTCTAAGGCCCTTCAGAGGTTTGAAGTGATAATTACACAACATCATGCAAGCATTCCCACTGCATCATTCTAAAAGAAACGTGAAGAAATGTAAAATACTTCTCAAAAAAACAACTAGTATTCCATAAGTTGGGGATCATAAACTCCCAAATCGAAACACTTCAGCCTCAGTAATGTTCTGTGAAGCACAGGATAGAGATGATGAAGTAGAGAAACCTGAACCATATTTCTGATGAGTCTGAAACTAAATACATGCCTCTTATTGGAGTTGCCTGAATTGTGCATTGAAGAGACATTACTGAAGAGGGGAAAAAAATGACAACGTTAAAAAAAAGACTGTCATTAAATTCCTCAGAGTGTCTTTTGTCCCAAAAATAATGCTTTTATCAGAAAAACGATCCGCACCAACGATTTCGCGACAGTTGGAAGG
This sequence comes from Tiaroga cobitis, assembly GCA_030578255.1. Classification (NCBI taxonomy): domain Eukaryota; kingdom Metazoa; phylum Chordata; class Actinopteri; order Cypriniformes; family Leuciscidae; genus Tiaroga; species Tiaroga cobitis. Next base: position 37,866,656 of record CM060597.1, read on the forward strand.
GAAAGAAAGATGGAGGGGAGCTGTTGAGCACACCCTTCAAGAACATGACACCACCAGTGGCCATTTGCCCAGCGCCGCTGACGCACAGGGATGGAGTGAGCGGACGGAGGGATGTGGATGGTGAAATGGGGGGGTTGGGGCGTTTGGTGCCAGCCTGACTGGAGCTGTCATCACAGAGGAAATCAATTCAACCCCCCTCCCACGCTGCTTCCATTCAACCACCACCCCCCCTCCCCATTTCGCCTCTCCTCACTCTTTCAGAACACGTCAAGAGAAACCTTAGTCGCCTGAACAGCCGGGCCGTGGGTCAGTCGACGACTGTAGCGCTTGCTATCAAGCCTCCCTCATTCCCTCCCTTCCTCCTTGTATTTCTACTATGAAGTAGAAAAATAAAACAAAAAACAAATCAATGACGGCCAATAACATTGTATAATAATCAGTGGACAGATTTTGTTCTTCTTTTTCATTGTTGTGCAGTTTTAGGATGTAATTTGTAAGTCACTTAAAGTGACACAACTGAATGGCGGAGACACATTAAATGTGCTTTATTTCCATTTAACACTTCTTAAAGATTGAAAAAATGGTAATTTTATTGTTCTTTAAAAACAATAAAATGCTGCTTCCCTTCTAACTGGTGGACTTCCATATATAACCAAGAAGGTGAATATGTTATTTGTTAAGTGTGACTTGGAAATAATACGAAAGAACTGTAGCGTTTTTCTGGGGTTTATTGACCCGCAGCAGGACTACCTTCTTTATAGAGCTCTTGAGAAAGCAGCACTATGAGGGCACTGTAGATATGAAGTATATAGATAATCACTGATCTGCTACATTTCTCTAATCTAAACGTCAGGATATGGGTTTGTTTGTTTTTTATGTTTTGATTTCCCTAATAATCTTTCCTTTTTTATGTTTGATTTTTTTTAATGCCATGAATCATCATGGCCTCATTTTTTTGAGTGCATTTGTTGTCCTGAATGTTCCTCAACTAAAAGAGATTAACAATACAGGCAGTTTGGATCCTCTGAAATCAAGCCTCTTAAAGAACAAAATAAAGTGTATCGACTTTCATTGTACTTCCTTTTATTAAAGGCTAGCAGGGGTTAGAAGGTAAATAAGTATGGTAGCGGGTTAGAGATGCAAGGGTGTGTGTGTGTGTGTGTGTGGGGGGGGGGGGGCTGGGGGGAGGGGGGGGATATTAATGTTTTGTGATAAACAGAAATGATCCAGACTTTAAGAAAGTCAATATCTTCCCGCTCAGCACAGCGAAGCTCAGCACTTAAACCCCAGGGCCTTACGGCTGCTCTATTCACGCCGGGAGGAGTTTAGAGGACTCACAAATACCCGCCACACTCTTCACTAAGCAGTAAATAAAAACATAAACCCTTATCAGAGCCCTAAGTCCACAACATCTCGAGAAAAAAAGAGGGAAAGATAGAGAGAAGTTGAAAGTGGTCTAGAAGTGGTGCACAGAGATTTTACAAGTTCAGAGGTTCCAAGCAATGGTTCTTTAATTCACCATAACACAAGAAGATACTAAAGTATTTTATTTTTGGTCTGTTCTTTGTTGTTGCTCTTTTCTTCTTCTTCTTTTTATTAAGATAGTTCTCACTGCCTTAAATCGAGTTGATCAATTTAATACAACTATTTGTATGAGCTCTACTAGAGGGGCAACATTTGAAATTAAAGACATACTTTCTGACTGCATTGAGCTTTAGAGGTTTCAACGCAAACTTTCTGGTGACTGTCAGTCGCTTGCTTTTCTTGTATGTAAGTGTGCGCACTCCAACATAAGTATATTAGAATAAATAAACTTTAAAAAGAGAGAAAAAAAAAAATAAAGGCAAAAAAAAAAAGACATTCCATTCATAGCACTTTTTCTTAAATCTGACTTATTGGATCATGTTTGGAGCTCTGAGACAGGCAATAATTATTTTAGTGACACTGGAACTTTTTTTTTTTGTATAGTTATTGTCCATCCCATAATTTCAGGTGCTAATGTATTCATGTTATACTTTTATTATACTTCCATTATTTTTATCATTAGTATTATTATTATTAGTAGTAGTAGTAGTAGTATTCCAACTCCACTCCACAATAAGAATCTGTAACCATGTCATTTTCACTGGTACAGCCATTTGCATAATTTAGTGCTCTACAATATTGTGCTTCTTGGGGAAAGAAAAAAATAAAAATAAAATCATGTCAGTTTTCTTTCTCTCTATGCTATTCTATTGTATGTGATCATGAACATTATACTGTCGAACATTCCTAAATGAAGAATATTTCTATATCAGAGGATTTGCAGAGGAGGCTAGAGGATTATATTGCTACTTATATGCTTTTAACAAGTAGATGACTTGTTATTGTATTTAAGGATTATTCCTGGTCATTATTTATTGTCACACATCTATTTGACAAAAGAAGAGAAAAAAGGTGTTCTGATGAACTATCAAGAAGTTGTTTTTATTTCAGCAATGGCTGTTTTCTCTCTGCTGTTTAGAAGTTCTAATGTCTTTGAAGCAGTACAGTTTTATCCAGTGTTTTACGCAATAAAACCTCTACCTCTTAAAACAATGACTTTGTCTCAATCATTTGTGTCTTTAGTTCAGTCATTTGAATATCCTTTTTTGGAAGCAATGTTTATTGTCTTGAAAGCTGTGGCCATTAGAAATGCTTTCAGTGTGCAAGCATTATTGTTTTTGTAATATAGATGTTTTATATTTAACTGATTAAATGTAAGGCTTTAAATCTGGCTTGAAACGTGAGCATCTGTTAAATGTACACAGGTCCTTTAACAGCGAGACCTTCAACCTTTTGTTGAGTGTTTGCTGATAATTCCTTTGAATAGAGAAGCAAAGACATTGCATGAAATAAAATGCATGAAACGCAATCGCAGAAAACGTCTCGGTTACGTATGTAACCCTCGTTCCCTGAGTACAGGGAACGGAGACGTGTCGTCGGGGGAGTTCCCTGACGAATTGGGATCACGCTAGGGAGCCAATTGCCTTCGAGAGATTTAAAACGAGCCAATGGAATTGGCATGCAAAATTTGCATTCCGCAGCCCGCCTACCAGCGCGGGTATAAAAAGCGGAAGTAAATATTGCGTAATGCTTTTCGCTGAGGAGCCGAACAGTGTCCAGTCCCCCGCGAAGGTACAGCAACATGGCGAGGGGACGACACGTCTCCGTTCCCTGTACTCAGGGAACGAGGGTTACATACGTAACCGAGACGTTCCCTTTTGTCCTGGGAACTCCGACGTGTCGTCGGGGGAGTTCCCTGACGAATTGGGATCCCTAACAAAACGCCATGGTGCTGGCCCCTTCCAGCGCCCAGCTAAGCTACCCAAGCAGTTTCACAAATTACGGGAGCTAGCAAGGGAATCACACTGCTGTTCCGCAAGACCCACACAGTGGATTGGATAACACTGGGAAAGCGTGCCCAACCCGTAAACAGGGGAAGGGAACGCTGCGGAAGCCAGATGCCTGAAGAAGGCCTGGAATACACATATGTACTAGCCCAGGGGGAAAGTGAAACATATGGCAGTCCCTGAGGTAGTCCCCTCCAAGGGGAGTGGGAGCGTACTCAACAGGGACGACAGAAAGAGTCTGTCAAGGGGAAGACACGGCTGGGCTGCACGTGGCATAATGGGTCACCAAAGAGACCACTGGACATAACACCCAGTCTACACAACAACTCCCTAAGAGGTAGTAGACCTGGCGCCGGCGGTCCGCCACGCCTGGCACCGAAGGGGTGATGGAGGAACTCACGAGGCTAACCAACGTAGGGCGCCAACGGAGCGAAAGACGCACGTATCCAGCTGAGGCACGGAGTGGCGTAGCAAGCCGACACAACCTATTCCCTCGCACCACTGGCCGTAGCGGGTACTCGGGAGGAAATAGGTTCCACACGTAGGCTATAGAATCTAGCGAACGTGTTCGGTGTCGCCCAGCCCGCAGCTCTACAAATGTCTGTCAGCGAGGCGCCTTGAGCCAACGCCCAGGATGCGGCAACACCTCTCGTAGAGTGAGCACGCAACCTGGGAGGACAAGGCTCACCCGTAGCTTCATACGCTAGGGTGATAGCATCCACTAACCAGTGAGCTAACCTCTGCTTGGAGACGGCCTTCCCCTTCTGCTGGCCTCCGTAACAGACAAAGAGCTGATCTGAGGTCCTGAAGCTTTGCGTTCTGTCAGTGTAAACCCGCAGGGCGCGGACTGGACAGAGAAAAGCTAGGGCTGGGTCTGCCTCCTCCTGGGGCAGCGCTTGCAGGTTCACTACCTGATCCACGAAGGGAGTGGTAGGAACCTTGGGCACATATCCGGGCCGGGGTCTCAGAATCACGCGAGAAAGGCCCGGCCCGAACTCTAGGCACGATTCGTCGACCGAAAAAGCCTGCAGATCCCCGACCCTCTTAAAAGAGGTCAATGCCAACAGGAGCGCTGTCTTAATGGACAGGATATTCAGCTCCACTGTCAGCAAAGGCTCGAAGGGAGGACTTTGAAGAGCTCTCAGTACCAGAGCTAGGTCCCAAGAGGGTACAGAGTGCAAAACACGAGGTGGATTTAACCTCCTAGCATCCTAACCTCCTGAGTTCCATGAACCAAGTCCTGGTGGGCCAATACGGCGCCACTAACAGGACCTGCTCCTCGTTCTCCCTGACCTTGCACAGAGTCTGTGCAAGAAGGCTCACTGGGGGAAACGCATACTTGCGCAGGTCCCGGGGCCAGCTGTGAGCCAGGGCATCCGTGCCGAGGGTCCCCTCGGACAGGGAGTAAAACCACTGGCAATGGGTCGTGTCCGGAGAGGCAAAAAGGTCTACCTGTGCGAGTCCGAAAACACTCCAAATCAGCTGAACCGCCTGAGGATGGAGTCGCCATTCTCCTGGCAGGGGAGGCAACCGTGAAAGCTCGACCCAAAAGCGGACCCATCTGCTTGACACCCCCATTTCCCAGGTCGGCCTCTTCGGCGGTGCGGTTGAGGGCTTTGCCCAACAGTTCTCAACCGCCCACGAGCAGACTGAGGCTTATTCTGCCGTCCGAGCTGATCCCTCAGTCTGCCCACCGCCGAAGGCGCCCTCCTGCGGCTCCCACCCCGCCCGTTCACCCGGGCTGGCTCTGGAAGCCGCAGGGGACGCCACAGCCCTCTCCAGCCCCGTCCCCCGCTATACGCTGGGTTAAGCGGCACTCTTGAGATGGGCTCCTCAGAGATGGGACTCAGTTCTTTCCAGGAGCTGGTAGCAGGGCCACTCCTTTCCCTGGTGGAGGGCCGGGGAAGAATCCTTATTCAGAAAGAACTGACTCTCCCGTTTCTGAGCACACAGAGTTCTCGGACGACACGGTGCGCCGCCCCCGGGCCGTGCACCCCTCGTCCTCCTCTGTCCCAGAGCCGGATGACAGTGCGCACCGTCCCCGGACCGTGCCGCTCTCATCCTCCTCTGTCGCCAGACCCCTGGCAGAGCAGACCCCCGTGGAACGTTCGTCCTTCCCTGGTCTCCTCTGTCAGGACGCGGTCTATGACTTTGCCCCCACACCGGGCCGCTATGCCGTCCACGTCCGGGCCAGTCATACCGCCTCGCTGCCCCACCGACGGGAAGTCTGTGGTTCGCGTGACCCTGCTGGTACAGTTCTTGGGAGCCTGGCTAGAGCTTTCCAACCTGTCATGCTGGGTCGCACGAACGATCAGGCTCGGCTACGCGATTCAGTTCGCGCGGTCTCCTCCCCGCGCAGGGGAGTCCGCTCCACTATGGTCGGTGGCAATGCCCCTATCATGAGAGCGGAGTTTGCTACCCTGCTGGCGAAGGGTGCGATCGAGACGGTCCCTCCAGCCGAAATGAGGTCCGGCTTCTACAGCCCATACTTCATTGTCCCCAAGAAAACTGGTGGGTTACGGCCAATCCTGGATCTGCGCGTGCTGAACCGCTCCCTTCATAGGCTGCCGTTCAAGATGCTCACCGCCAAACGCGTTTTCGAATGTGTGCGGCACCAGGATTGGTTTGCTTTCGAGGGGCAGGCATATCAGTACGCAGTTCTCCCTTTCGGGCTAGCCCTGTCTCCTCGCGTCTTCACGAAGGTCGTCGAGGCAGCCCTTGTTCCCCTCCGGGAACACGGGGTTCGCATCCTGAACTATATCGACGACTGGCTGATTCTAGCTCACTCTCGAGATCAGCTCTGCGAACACAGGCACTTGGTGCTCCGCCATGTAGCCCGTCTGGGCCTTCGGGTCAACTGGGAGAAGAGCAAACTTAGCCCCGTGCAGAGGATCTCTTTTCTCGGTATGGAGATCGACTCGGTCGCCATGTCCGCGCAGCTTACGAGCGAGCGCGCACAATCACTGCTGACTTGCCTGAGACAGTTCGAGGGCAAGAGTGCGGTTCCACTGAAAATTTTTCAGAGGCTCCTGGGGCATATGGCATCTGCAGCCGTGGCAACGCCGCTCGGATTGCTTCATATGAGACCGCTTCAGCTGTGGCTGCGCGACTGAGTCCCGAGGTGGGCATGGCATCACGGCACCTTCCGAGTACCAGTTACTCCGACCTGCCGTCAGACCTTCACCCCGTGGTCGAACCTCAGTTTTCTACGGGCCGGAGTGCCTCTGGAACGAGCTTCGCGGCATGTTATTGTAACGACAGATGCCTCTGCCACGTGCCACGCCATGTGCAACGGACGTGCTGCCGCGGGCTCCTGGACAGGACCCCACCGCTTATGGCACGTCAATTGCCTCGAGTTGCTGGCTGTACAGCTCGCCCTGCGCCGCTTCCGAGCCGTGCTCAGGGGCCAGCATGTACTAGTCCGTTCAGACAATACCGCGACTGTAGCGTACATCAACCATCAGGGTGGTCTGCGCTCCCGCCTTATGTCGCAACTCGCCCGCCACCTCCTCCTATGGAGTCAGAAGCATCTGAGGTCGCTTCGTGCCATTTTTATCCCCGGAGCTCTGAACTGTGCAGCCGACGAGCTCTCACGGCTTCAGCCCCTCCCTGGAGAATGGCGACTCCATCCCCAGTTGGTTCAGCTGATTTGGGACCAGTTCGGGGACGCACAGATAGATCTGTTTGCCTCTCACGACTCGACCCATTGCGCCCAGTTTTATTCCCTGACCGAGGGCACGCTCGGCACGGATGCTCTGGCGCACAGCTGGCCGTGGGGCCGCAAATATGCGTTTCCCCCAGTGAGCCTTCTCGAGCGCAGACCCTGCGCAAGGTCAGGGAGGACGAGGAGCAGGTCATTTTGGTCGCGCCGTACTGGCCCGCCAGGACCTGGTTCCCTGAACTTGTACTCCTCGCGACAGCACCTCCTTGGCCGATTCCTCTGTGGAAGGACCTCCTTTCTCAGGGACGGGGCACCCTATGGCACCCTCGTCCCGATCTTTGGAACCTCCACGTGTGGCTCCTGGACAGGACAAGGTAGGTTTGAGTACCCTACCACCAGCGGTGGTGGCTACCATCACTTCCGCTAGAGCTTCGTCCACGAGACACCTCTACGCGTTGAAGTGGAACCTCTTCGTCACCTGGTGTTCTCGCCGAGAAGACCCACGGAGATGTTCGATTGGTGTTGTGCTTTCCTTTCTTCAAGATGATTGGAGCGAAGGCTGTCTCCCTCCACCCTCAAGGTCTATGTCGCCGCTATTGCCGCACAGCACGACCTTATAGAAGGTAAGTCCGTAGGGAAGCACGACCTGATCGTCAGGTTCCTGAGAGGAGCGAGGAGACTGAATCCTCCTCGCTCTCCTCTCGTACCCTCTTGGGACCTCGCAGTGGTGCTAACTGCCCTGCGGAGTGCTCCCTTCGAGCCTTTGCAGTCGGTTGAGCTTAACTTCCTGTCAATGAAGACAGCGCTTCTGACTGCATTGGCCTCCATCAAGAGGGTAGGGGACCTGCACGCATTCTCCGTTGACGAAGCGTGCCTGGAGTTCGGGCCGGCTTACTCTCACGTGATCCTGAGACCCCGGCCTGGATATGTGCCCAAGGTTCCTACCACTCCCTTTCGGGACCAGGTGGTGAACCTGCAAGCGCTGCCCCCGGAGGAGGCAGACCCAGCCCTGGCACTGCTCTGTCCAGTACGTGCTCTCCGCATCTATGTAGACAGAACGCAGTGTTTCAGGACCTCAGACCAGCTCTTTGTCTGTTATGGTGGGAGACTGTTATGAAGGGAAAGGCTCTCTCCAAGCAGAGGTTGTCTCACTGGATAGTGGACGCCATTGCTTTGGCTTACCAACAGCAAGGTCGACCGTGCCCCCTTGGTGTGACTGCCCACTCCACCCGGAGTGTGGCGTCCTCTTGGGCTCTAGCCCATGGCGCCTCGCTAACAGATATCTGCAGAGCTGCAGGCTGGGCGACACCTAACACATTCGCCAGATTTTACAATCTCCGAGTGGAGCCAGTCTCCTCCCATGTACTTTCTTTTTTAAGCTAACATGGGACCCGTTAGGTGTCTTCGCTTGCTCGCCATTCCACTCCACGGACTGGATACGTGCGATATTCTCCTCAGGTGAGCTTCCCCGAAAGCCCTGAGTTCCTCCAGCACTCCTGATGCTGGCGCCAGTGTCTTTTGTCTGCGCGTCGGCTAGGTGCCTCCCGTGTGCATGGTACCTCCTCTGAGCTACCCCCACATGTGTATTTCCACTGTAAGCCTCTTTGAGCATGTGTCTTTCCCTTGGCAAGCCACCTTGCCACCCCTGGGGTTGAAATATTCCACCTGCGGCTGGACACCCCAGTGTTCTCCATATGCATCCCTCGGGTCATATGTGTATTCTCTAAGTCCCCCCCCCCCCCCCCTCTGGGTTGGCAGTAATTGCGTATTCCCTTAAAAACCTTGGGATATGCTCCCCAGTGTACCTTGGTATTCCTGTGCTAATAGGAGTCCTTCGTCCGTGCTGTCTCACGACAGGCATCTCAGATTACGCAGGGCACTGGAAGACAGCCGAGAAGGTGGCGTGATTAGACTGGTATCCCCATTCGTCGTCATCCGACGGAACTCGGAGTGACAACGAAAGGGAACGTCTCGGTTACGGATGTAACCCTCGTTCCCTGAGTAGGGAACGGAGACGTTCCGCCTTCCTGCCACTTTCCGCTGTACCGCGGGGATCGCCTGAGCTCAGTCTTGGCTCCTCAGCGAGGAAACATACTGCTTTGCTGGAATTTCCGCCCTTTATACCCACGAGGCGGGGCGGAGCTGCTCCATGCAAATTCTGCAGACCCATGGCATTTCTTTGCCATTGGCTCGTTTTGTATTACTCGAAGCGGATAGGCTTTCTAAGCGAAACCCCCATTCGTCGTCATCCGACGGAACGTCTCCGTTCCCTACTCAGGGAACGAGGGTTACATCCGTAACCGAGACGATCTTTGTCAAAAAGCATTTAAAACCATTTACATTCCTTCATGGCTGCAACTGTTGGCCATAACATTTCTGTTGATGTGTGGCACCAAAGAGAGCCGTGAACAGCACTAAATGAAATCAAATGACTTTCATAAAGCGTAATGAGCACCACCTGTAACACTGAGACCCACAGAGTCATCAACACAGGACACATGCAAACATATGATTGTTAAAATTTAACACTGACTGCCTTTATGCCGCCTTCTCTCTGTATGTATAATATAAGATAACCTAGAGCTGAAAACGATGGGAAAACAAGAGGAAGCTCAACGCACAGCCCTTGAATCTAAAACGTCCCCAATGCATGCTCGTTTTACTGTTAATGGAGAAATACAGTGTGTGGCATGTTTAATAGGCTTTATTTTTATTATACAACACTGAATAATTAACTCTGAGGCAGAGTGTCACATAGATTTATCTTTTAATTAAAATTGCGTGGTTCACGCATATTTGAGTGGTAGTCCAAATAAACGCAATATCCAAATTTATGTTTTGTTTATCCTCCTGTTAATTATCGAGAGATTGTTCGCTCTATAACCCTTCATATTTTCCCTCTCCTCGCACAAAGTTGGGAGGTCTGCATCACAACTAATAAAACCTTCCAGTCATATTTTATTAATTTATAAGTCATTCTACAAAAAACAAGGAGGTTGATATTCACGACAAAGGTGAATACTCTGAATATGGCTCTTTCAAATAACTCAGATATCACAGTAAGTAAAGTCAAAATGTATTTGAATCATACGGGTCCATGATGTCAATGACAAAGTAAACAGAAAACCAATGGTGTAATTTATTAATATGTCATTTATATTCATTTTCGTCTTTTCTCTTCTTGTCTCTCTTTCTCTTGAAAAATAAACTTCATTTTACACAGTGTTCAGCATTATTAATACCTGTATCTATTATTTACGGAGCGTTATGTGTTTTTCTTTTTATGGTTTCTGTCTCTTTTTGCAAAATATTTGTTTTATATATATAGGAGACATAGATAAAGTGGACTATATAATACATATTTCAAAAACAAAATAGCTTTATCTATTGTGTGTTTTTTTTTAAAAAAAAAGCATGATATAAATAAACGTGATAAACAGTAATGACTGGTTAACAGGATTTATTTTGATCGTTTCTCTTTAATTTCCTTATTTAAATACTAGTACATTACATACAGTGATCAAGGTTCTCATCTTAACATGACCTCTTTTTTCTGTATTCAACCCAGCTCTGTGAGTTTAAACAGGTGATCTGTGGTGTTATGTGTTGGTAGGGGCAGGTCTCTCATTGCTCTAATCCTCCACTGTTCCGAGATCAGCCCCTGCCAGCCCCTCCTGAGGCTGCAAGCCCTTAATTATGCCTGTTTTGTCAGGAGTTGGCAAAGGCCATCATTTGAGCCTGTGGACGCCCAATTATATTCTTTTTTACGAATTGCAGGCAAAGACGGCCATTTTCCATATCCACGCTCCCCTGTCATTATTTACACTCTCTCAGCAGAAAAGGGGCGTGTTACCAGCCTGTTTAATTACCGCTCATGTTCATTAAGGCGCATTCGTCTTATAGGTAGGCTTTCATCGCCAGTAAGACCCCCAAAAAACTATTTGTCATATGGCAGCCATCAGGTAATATTCACGAGCCAAGTGTGGTTGCAAAGATAATACAACACATTCTCATCCTTTGGCGTCATATAGGTGACGCCATATGACATTTCGTCGAAATCTTACGCACATGGCATCCTTTAGCGTCAATATAACACCCACTGTTATGGGTAGGTTTAGGTCTGGGGTAGGGTACGGTTATGACGCCTTGGGATCTGCGTCTCATATTCACGCTAAAGGATGCCATGTGCGTTGGATTTAGACTAGCGTCACCTGTATGACGCCTTGGGTTCTGCGTCTCATATTGATGCTAAAGGATGCCATGTGCGTAAGATTTCAATGAAATGTACAAAGCGTCACATCTATGACGCCAAAGGATGAGAACGGGCTGGATAATACTAGAGCCGGTCCGATATCTAACGTGAGGTGTTAGTGTGATAGGCAAACTCAAACACTGCCGACTAACTGACATTTGGAAGTGTTCAGCTATTGCCAGGAGATCATCTTTACGACATTTTTCGAAATAGTCAAACGACGGATTCTCAACAAACCTACGTACATTCGAGGACATCGCGAAGCTTACAAAGCTCAATGCTACGATACTTACAGTACAACACTACTAGTCACTACACTCCGTCCACCACAGACATCCCCAGAGCAAAGAAATTAGTTATGCTAACTACCGGAACTTCCCCAATACCAGGGAAAGATCCCCGATGAGCCCCCACATTATGTTACGTCCCATAGTGGCGTGGATGAAGAAGACTTACATAAAAGAAATGAAACACTCTTAGGCTACGGTCAGACTATTTGTCCAAATCCGATTTCTGTGCATATCTGATTGAAATCCGATCAGAATTAGCTAATGTGAACAGCAAAAAATCTGTTCACATGAAGCTACATCCATATGTGGTTTGAAATCCTATTCAAATCGCATTTCTGGAAATCCGTTTCAGTCTGACTGCTCTGATCGGATTTCACGTGACTTTCTCATGCCACGTAAAACGTCAAATTTTGTTATAGGAAACATGCTGAAAGTCGCTGCCAATGCTGTGTTGTTGCAAAGTGCCGGACGAGCATAAAATGACAAAATAAAGGAGACATACATTTTGAAACTGGCGCGGAAAAAAGCTGTGCATGTAAGCCTCCGGTTCTGCCGCTGCGTCAGAAGACGCATAGTCAGTGCAGCGGCTTCACATTTCCATGTTGTAAAATTTAAATAATACAACATCTCTATTGCAAACCCATCCATGTTGCGGTTGTTGTTGTTTTTGGCGTATTCCTACCAATGCAACGTCATTGCCATAGAAACCAATGCAGATATTCTGGAAAACGAAAGAGCCGCATGGACACACAAATCTGATCTGAACAGTTGCGATACACAGTGTGGACATCAATAATTCTTTAATTTAACGTAAAGCTGTGATTTGCGGACATAAAAACGCTGTTGCCATTTCATAAAACACAAAACATATGAATTTACTAATCTACTATGCAAAATAAACAAACAAACAAAAAAACAGAAAAACACAGCAACTAATAAATAAGGGGAGGCCCAACAAAAGCCCAAGCACGTAACACCACCACATAAATCAGGCGTGTTTTTGTGCCTTATTACCGCCTTTCAATACACTTCCCATAATTACTTACAATGGGGTTTTCTGTAAGTCTTTGTACAGATGGTTTTTAGCCTATATTCAGTGCACATGTTTCTCCCTGTTTATATTTGCACCTCATTTTTAGCTCCTATGAAGATCTCTGCTTTTTCAGCGGTGAAAATATCCTCAAACAGCCGAGCAGCATTTGTTTTGGTGAGCACAGTCTGAGCATGCTCAGATTACACCAGTGAGAGAGACCACAAAACATGCTCACTCACCCCTACTGAACTAATGGACCGGAGGAGACACTACCATCGATGAGTCTAAAACACAGAAGTTCTCCATATGGTTCTGAGGTGAAAACGTTTAATTGTATTTTGCATGCACACTGGGTATGTCAGAAAACTGTATTAAGATGCGATGCATAAACAGGCATATTACGTTGAAGCTAAAACCAAATCCAGACGTTTATGTATAATGTTAAATAATTATCTGCGTTTCTTGTTTTTCAGATTTTTGCCCAAAATGTCACCCCCATGGCACATGTGCTCTGGACCCTATAAAACGACAGCATAATTAAAGAGAACGCCACTTGCTCCCTTTCTCCAGCCTTTTTGTGCTTAGCCGAGCAGCTGGCGTGTGAAGAGTTAACTCTGAGAGATAAAATATAAGATCTGTTTGGCCTGCAGATATCCATTAAAGGACAGAATGCTCTTTTCTATCACAGCGCAGACGCCAGATGTTCTTCTCTCTTTCTAATCATTGCAGATGTAATGGGGTAGAATGCTGCAGTTTGTGGCTTCACTGGCATGCAGTCTGTATACTGCACAGGGGAACAGCAGTCTGAGATTTATAATTACACCCCATTAATAGGCAAGCATTCCACACTGGCGGTAAAAAACAAAGCTTAATAAACAGATCCGTCGAATACTGTGCGTTTTCGGGAGTGTCTGTAACACAGGCGAGCGGCAGATGAAATGCATCGCCGTTGTTAGTAGAGTGTTACCAGAGTGTCTTTAAAGGAGCAGTTGAGTTGTGACTGTGTAGATGTGTTTACTCTGTTCCTTTTTCCACATCGACCAGCTTGTGTGAAATTGTGCAGGTGTCCATCATTAAGGCTCCGTTCGGGGTGTGCGGACGGTGCTGAAGGGCTCCAATCACTTAAAGAGTCAACAGACAATTCCACCTGTCATCTGTCTGATGGGTTATTGACCAGAAAGAGGAAGAGAAGAGGAGAGAGAGAGAGAGAGAGAGAGAGAGAGAGAGAGAGAGAGAGAGAGAGAGAGAGAGAGAGAGAGAGAGAGAGAGAGAGAGAGAGAGAGAGAGAGAGAGCAAGAATAGGTGTAAAGATAAATCATGCCCTATCTTGTCACAGTTGTGTTGTTAATTTATTGTTCACTGCATGTTAAATACTTATTTGCCACACAAATCAAATTGTTTTAAGGTGACGCGCCCACTTTAACGCTAAGCTGTGATTAGCGGGCATAAAAACGTAGTTGTGATTTCATACAAACTCAAGCTCATTCCTCTACTCCTCATGTGCTAAGTGGTCAGGAACAATCAAAATCATAATTATGGCTACAGAATGGCTCAGGGACTTGAAAAATGTGTCCAGGGTGAGCAACACTCATCTATTCATTTTTATTGAGGTCTCAGTATGAGCAGCCACCAAAAATGATTTATATCCCATGCTTTTAAAAGTGCAGGACCCAGACTTCTCCAAACGAGGCCTGGTGCTGTTAAGAATTTCAAATGTGCTTTTAATGCTTCCTCCTTTTATTGACGGTTTGGTGCAAATCTGTCCGTTTTATTTCTGCCATTTCGTTCGCCACCACAGATGTTTGTTTGAGGGTGTCAGCGCATGTGTACATGTGTGTGTGTGTGTTGTGTGTGTGTGTGTGAGTAGAGGCATTAAGCATTTATTTTCTTTATCGGGTTTCGAGAAGCCAGTAAGTGGGAGCGGTAATGGTAAGTATTTTCTTTTTTTCTATTTTTGGTGATTTGGGTCTGATGTCAGTGCGTTGATGAGGGTTAGACTGATCTGAGCCTTGGGTAATATATGTTAGATATCAAGTTATGTCCCCTCCTTGGCTGCCTGTCTCGTTTTGATTAATGACCTGAACAAGTGAAATAAAGTGAAAAATGACATCTGTCTTTGTGAATCTACAATTTCTGGCATAAAAATAAAAAACACAATTAACGAGAAACATATGTTGGGGTAGATTGCTAGATAATATACTTCAAATCATTTTCAATCTATTATTTACGTGTGCTTATTTATTTATTTAAAGCTAATTTATTTAATCAAGAAATTATATTTCCCCTTCACTCTAAAAATTGTTGGGTTGTTTCAACCCACTTTTGGGTAAAAACCGTTGGGTTTAAAAATGTAATTTAAACAAACGGTTGGGTTTGTTCATATTTGACCGAAACATGGGTTGAAAAAAACAGCATTTTTAAGAGTGTATGAACGTACATAACTGTTTGACATAAACAGAATATGATCTTGTCCTAATATTAACAAAGAGTTTGTAGGCGGACAAGAGATGGAGTATGTGTCACCTCTAAGCAGCTGTCTGAATAAGGCGCGTGTGTGTGTGTGTGTGTGTAGGGTTGTCATTCTTCAGAGCTGTGGATTTTGGGAGCTGTGTGTAGGGCCAAAGTAGCATCACCTGACAGTACAGCCTGCTAATTGACATTTTCATTAACACTGAATTTATATACCTATTTCTGTCTGTGATAATGACCATTTCATGAAGAAGTAGGAAGTATGTTGACGGGCATGAGATTGGGGAGAAACTTGCATAATTACAGCCCCTTGTTGGCCTAATACATGTATGGCTCTTACCAGTGGAGAATGGTATTAGTAAGTTGTAGAGATCTAGGCTTCTTTAAGTAAATTAGTTTGCAGTAGGATTCTAGGTGTCTCGCTAATCAGGAAAAAAACTCTCAGTAGACAGGAAGAGACTCCCATTTGCATACAGTGCAAGAAAAATCTGCTATCATATGATTAGCCAAGGTAATTAAAACAGATGTAACTTAAACACGTGCTTAAGTACTGCTAATTAATATGTAATTATGCACTCATTTAGACACAAGTTAACACATTTAACAGAAGCAGACATCTCCAGCTCCACTCATTGTCATTATCAAAAAAGAAAAAAAAGCTGTTCAATTGAGAGATAAAAACAAAGATTGCATCTAATGACGAAAGATACAGATGCTTGATTGTTTTCGCTCGAGTAATTTGTTTATGTGTGCACATCTCAGTCCCTTATTTCACGATGGGTGTTTTGTTCAGGTTTTCGGGTCCCTGACAAGGTCAAAGGTCAAATGTGTGGCATTCCATGGTTAAAATTAACCAGATGTATTGTAAGTTTCCATTTTGGAGCTTTATTTCATATAGATATATTATTTATTGCTGTGGGTAAAGGATCTTTCAGATCAAAGAAGACCATTATAGGGAAATTATTTCACCTTTGACCTTAAGTGGTTACATTCAATTTATAGCTAACTGGTTTCCTGTTATATGAAGACACAGGTTTTTATCCTTAAAGGTGAAGTTTCAAATATGTTGTAAATGATTGTTTACTTCTTTTCAGATCCCCCAACAAGGTCAAGGGTCGTTTACATAACACTGAATCAACATATATATGTGTGTGTGTGCGTGTCTGTGTGTGCGTGCTTGCGTGCATGCGTGCGTGCGTGTGCAGTATATTACTTTATTGATATATCATGTATAGCTTTTTTGACCATTGACCTTGTATGACATAAACCTCCAATCTTCTTATTTTCGTACTTTCTTAAATTCCATTTCTTAGCAATTTAGGGTGGAGCTGTTTATACAAATTATGATAGAGTATTTCGGAAACCCGTTTGAATACAATTATGACGTCTGCCGTTCCATTTCCTGCCACTAAGGGCGCCAAAATGACACCCTTCACTTTTAACCTTTCTCTCTCTGCTCTTAGACAGTGTCTAAACTGAATAAACTGATCATGTCTCCTTCATTTCTCATCATGTAACAGTGTTACGAGACAGCGAGAGTCCTTCTGTCCTGTGAAGGAGAGATAGACTCTCTCTTTCCTAGATATGAATGGCAGTGTTAGACTGGAACCCTGTGGTGAGGTGGGGATACACAGCGGGCGTCTGTCGCTCGTAAAAGAAGAGATCACCTTGGGCAGCCGCGCCGGGCCGCTCCTCCATCGTTAACAGCAACGTGTGGCTGATCAGCAGCATTCCTGACAACTCCATTCAGCCGCCACCTGCTGGCTGTCAATCACAGGGAGGGGAGGTGTCCTAGGGCTATTGACAAAGCTGTCGGCGCAGAAATGAGACGTGCCTATCAAAGCACCGACTCTACCTTTCTCTCTCACTTTCTCCTCTCTCATTCTGCCATCTGTGACTTCACCTCCACGGACCAAAAGTGAAGATACAAATGCATTTGGACAACTTATATAGCGCTCTATGGCACCAACGCTCTTGCCACTTGTGAGTGCGATTTCCGTTCTGTCTGCTTCCACCGTTGAGTTGAGGTATTTATATGAACCCCTCTGATAACATAATAACATTGACTTTTTGACCCTGACTTGTCAATCACAGTGAAAGTGCTGCTCCCGGATGCTTTTAACACTGATGACCTTGTTGGCATGGTAACACATTCATAGCAATAGAGTTTAAGACATTGAAACAAATGCTGTTTCATTCCACTCCTGTGCTGTGCATTGGTATATCGTAAACACGGATTTGGGCACTTGCGATGCCTTGATCCACTAAACAATGAGACACTGATGACTCAATTACTGGTTTGTGCAATAAAACACCTATGGTATAAGCTACATTGCTGTTTAATACATGCTTGTCTTTCATTAAAACAGATATTGCACATACATTTAAAGACTTTCCGACATCACACACACACTATATACATAGTTTTATATATATATATATATATATATATATATATATATATATATATATATAATAGCAAAATGTGCATCAATGAACATGGATATAAAAGAGGGGTCAGTGATTGTTAATTTTAGCCCTATTTTAGATGAAAGATAATTAAAAACAGAATTTCTGTCAAAGACAGAAAAATAAGGGTTTATCGTCATACTCTTCATACACTTACACACATTTAATGTGAATTTCTAGGGAAAAAATGTGAAGTGCATCTTTGTCTATTGTTTAAATGATTTGAACAAATAGTTATTAATTTAACATTAGATTCTTCCTAACAGAATCAATATTTCAAAGCATCATGCAAGGTCTTGAAAAGCGCAGAGACTAAAGGAAAGAAACGATAAATAAGAAAGAAAAACACAACAGGCTGTCACTTTTACCACCTTTATTTGACATTTTCACGTAGATGTGAGCACCTTAATCACCCGCTGCTTTAATATGCTTTAAATAATGCACAGGCTCAAAACAGAACACCTGTTGCTCAGATGTGCTGATGCAAATATCAAGGGGATTAATTAAAAGTCAATTATATTAATTTGGCTTTTGAAGGGTGATCGTGCAAGATAAAGACTGATTCTATGAGCACAGATACTCCAGCTCCTGATTTTTAATGCGGTTTTATCAGAGTCCATTAAAAGAACTTGTGCACGAGTGCCATGTTGTTTAGATGCCTTTCTATGTAAATTTAATGAGCATTTGAGTTTCATCTTTTTAATGCGCATAT
The DNA here is from genome assembly GCA_030578255.1 of Tiaroga cobitis. NCBI lineage: Eukaryota > Metazoa > Chordata > Actinopteri > Cypriniformes > Leuciscidae > Tiaroga > Tiaroga cobitis. Next base: position 37,884,913 of record CM060597.1, read on the forward strand.
ATCTGTCTAATGCATAATTGAAAAAATGCTAATAACTAAAATGTTTGTTTCCCCGGCCCTATTTGTGTGTGTGTGTGTGTGTGTGTGTGTGTGTGTGTGTGTGTGTGTGTGTGTGTGCGTGCGTGCGTGTGTGCGTGTGTGCGTGTGTGTGTGTGTGTGTGTGTGTGTGTGTGTGTGTGTGTGTGCGTGTGTGTGTGTGTGTGTGTGTGTGTGTGTAGTTGTGCTGTGAATCTTGTTTGCCTGATACACAATGGTGTTGTATATATTATATTCTATAGGTGGGTTGGGAATTTTACACACTGAAATGATATACTATAAAACTAAATAAAATCTCACTTTATATCATTCAAATACAGTACATATGCATCAAATAAAAAAATAAAACAAACCCGAATTTTAAGTTTAAAGCAGGACTGTGACCGTGTTTAAGTAAATAATTTTGCTCTTTTTTAAAACAGCCTCTCTGGAGCGCATTTGAATAGCATTTTGCGTTCAATCCCACACCGACATATGGAAAGCAGTCCGTCATTCTAACCCAATCCTCTGTGGTCCTGGAAGCCTCCTCTTCTCCTTCTTTCTCGCTTTCTCCACCCACACTCTGACCTGTCCCTGCCTTTCAATTCAAAGGATTTTTCTTGCTTCAGAGAACTGGATCTGAAAATCAAAATAATGGCACACATATTAGATCAAATTAATTTAGGCACTAAACCTCTTTCCAGAATATCAGTATTTTCTAATATTCAGTGTTGAATTTGTTGTTGCCTCTAACCATAAGAAAAGTGCAGAGAAGTGCTGGAAAAATGTGAGCAGAGTTTATTGAATATCTTTGTCAATGAAGTCTGACTGTTTTGTTGTTGTTGTTTTTTTAAGAAACAGGGTATGTAAAAGTCTAATAAACAACTGAAAATAACAGTAATGACAATAAACTAATCAAAAAATTTGACAAGGAAATTATTTAAGCAACAATGGACTGCATGTGTCTTTTCTCTCAGAATAAATGTTCACTTTATTATAGATTTTAATGAGCTAGTATATAACTGCATTTTGTTTTAAATGAAAAACGTACTCGGTTACTAACGTAACCTCGGTTCTCTCTAGAGAGGGAACGAGTACTGCGTAATAGCTTACGCTACGGGGAAAACCTCTTTTCCACGAGATATTGAAGCCAAAAATGATCCTTAATTTTTTATTAATGTAAAACGCTTTGCAGCAGCAAGCAGACATAGGCGAAACAGCTCGCGCGCCTATTGGCTGCTCTTGCGGCAAATGCAGCAGTCTATTGAGAGAGGCGTTGCGTGACACATATCCAATGGGGGCATTTCGCGCCCATTTCGTCACGTCCCGCCAGAAAGGGTGTGGTCTCGCCCTATAAATATAGCTCGATAAGGCTGGTACACTGGTTTTCATCGCCGAAGCGAACCAGCGCTGTTGTATGCACGGCAAGATACGCAGTACTCGTTCCCTCTCTAGAGAGAACCGAGGTTACTAACGTAACCGAGTACGTTCTCTTACGAGAGTATCTCTCGTACTGCGTAATAGCTTACGCTATGGGGAACACAATGCAACACGCCGTGCGTACAGGGATCCAACACCAAAGTCCCCGGGGCCGAAGCCCAGGGGCCCATATAGTGCATAATCACCATAAACTCACATAGAGTGGAGGAAGAGAGGCTGGAAGCGTCATTCCTAATAAAATAGCACCCAGAGGGGCTAATCATGTGACAATTAAACGCGCAGCCAGGGTGAAAGCTTTCAGCCTGATCTGGGTGGCCATACATGTGTCAATACTCATGGGGCTGAAGTAAACTCAGTATCTGGGCCGCACAGCGGGGCAGATAGCACTGAATTCTAGACCGCCAAAAGCTTAGCCTGCAAGGCGGGTACCTCCAGGTTATAATACTTTATAAATGTAGACGGCGAGGCCCAGCCCGCGGCCGTACAGATATCTTGCAGGGTAACCCCGCTAGACCATGCCCACGAAGAGGCCACGCCTCTCGTGGAGTGCGCTCTGACACCCAAGGGGCACTGCAGGCCCTTTGCAGTGTAAGCGAGCGCAATGGCATCCACTATCCATCTGGATAGGCTCTGCTTTGAGGCAGCAAGTCCCTTGGAACGCCCGCCAAACAAAACGAAAAGCTGCTCAGTCTGTCTGAAACCAGACGAACGCGACACATAAGCTCTTGATGCCCTGACAGGGCAAAGGAGACTCGCGTCTTTCTCCTCATTGAGAACCGGAAGGGCAGACAGGGAAATTACCTGGGCCCTAAACGGTGTATTGAGGGATTTTGGCACATACCAGTGCTTCGGTTTGAAAATGACTTTCGAGTCATTAGGCCCAAACTTCATACATGAAGCGCTTACTGAAAACGCCTGCAAGTCCCCTATGCGCTTCACTGAAGCGAGAGCCGTGAGAAACACTGTTTTGAACGACAGGTGTTTCATGTCCGACAGTTGGATTGGCTCAAACGGGGCGCCTTTCATGGCCTCCAGGACCATGGAAAGGTCCTACGTCGGGACTGAAGGGGGCCTGGGAGGGTTTAGCCTTCGAGCTCCCCTAAGGAAACGCACGACGAAGTCGTTCTTCCCCAGCGGCTGGCCAGGCACCTGTTTTGCAAACGTTGCTATGGCCGCCACGTATACTTTGAGCGTGGATGGGGTCCTGCCCCTATCCAGTAGCTCTTGAAGGAAGGAAACCACTTCCGAAACCCCGCAGTCCACAGGTGAAAAGCTCTGGGCTTGACACCACGCAGAGAACACCGATCATTTTGAGGAATAGAGCCGCCTGGTAGACGGCGCTCTAGCCTGCGCGATCGTGTTTAACACTCCCTCTGGGAGGTTAGCGGGTACCCGTTGATGGCCCATGCGTGCAGGGACCACAGCTCCGGGCGAGGATGCCAGATCGAGCCCTCCGCCTGAGAGAGGAGGTCTCTCCTCAATGGTACAGGCCATGGGGCAGTGCTGGTCAACTGCATCAGGGCAGGGAACCACGTCTGGTTCGTCCAGAGCGGAGCTACGAGCAGCACTGGGCATCTGTTTTCCCTGATTCGTTCCAACACTTGAGGCAGGAGCGAGACAGGAGGAAAAGCGTATAGGGGACAGCGGGGCCAAACATGAGCCAGCGCGTCCTTGCTTTTCGAGAAAAACTTCGGGCAATGAGCGTTTTCGTGGGACGCGAATAGGTCCACCTTTGCTCTGCCGAACGTTTTCCACAGCAGCTGGACCGTCTGCGGGTGCAGCGACCATTCCCCTGCTGGGACATTGTTCCTGGACAGTCTGTCTGGTCCCACATTCAGGTGACCAGGCACGTGCACTGCTCTTAGTGAGAGCAGGTTGTGCTGAGCCCAGACCAGGAGGCGTTCCGTCAGCCTGTGAAGGTTTCGTGACCTGACGCCTCCCTGGCGATTTATGTATGCCACCACTGACATGTTGTCCGACCGGACCAAGACGTGGTGGCCAGTTACCTGGGGACAGAAGTGCCGTAGCGCTTTGTCGACTGCTATCATTTCTAAGCAGTTTATGTGAAGGAGCTTTTCCCGTTCTGACCACAGGTCAGCTAGCGGTCTGCCCTCGAGCAGCGCTCCCCACCCCGAGGTGGAGGCGTCCGTAGACACCACCTTCACACTCGAAGCGGTCCCCAGACTCACACCTGACTGATACCAGTCGGTTATTTTCCAAGGTTCCAGAGCTGAAACGCACTGTAGGTCGACCCTGAGGCGAAACAGACCCGCTGTCCATGCCCTGGGTGGAACCCGCGCTTTCAGCCACATCTGCAGTGGGCGCATGCGAAGCAGACCCAACTGGAGTACAGAGGCTGCTGAGGCCATCAGACCCAGCATTTTCTGAAACCTTTTGAGCGGAACTATCGAGCCGTGGCGGAAGGATTTCGCGACGTGCTGAATATTTAGTCCGCGCTCCGGTGACAGGCGTGCCATCATGGATAGCGAGTCTAACACTGTTCCCAGAAAGGAAATTTTCTGACTGGGAGACAGTGAGCTTTTCGCCCAATTGACTGTGAGGCCCAGCTTCTCGAGGTGCTCGAGTAATGCGGCCCTGTGTTCTATGAGCTCCGATCGTGATCGAGCTAGAATCAGCCAATCGTCCAAGTAGTTCAGGACTCGCATGCCCTGAAGTCTCAGGGGTGCGAGCGTCGCGTCCATGCACTTCGTAAATGTACGAGGTGCTAGAGACAGGCCGAACGGCAGGACTGTGTATTGATATTGTCGGGGTGGTGATGGCGCAGTGGATAAGACACATGCCCTTGGTGTGAGAGACCCGGGTTCGAATCCACTGTGAGACACCAGTGTGTCCCTGAGCAAGACACTTAACCCCTAGTTGCTCCAGAGGCGTGCGACCTCTGACATATATAGCCATTGTAAGTCGCTTTGGATAAAAGCGTCAGCTAAATGAATAAATGTAAATGTAAATGTGATATGCCTGGCCCTCGAAGGCGAATCTCAAGAATCGCCTGTGATGGGACGCTATTTGTATTTGGAAATAGGCGTCTTTCAGATCTATTGACATAAACCAGTCCCCGTGGCGCACTTGCACGAGGATTTTCCTGGTCGTAAGCATTCTGAACTGGCGCTTCACAAGCGCTCTGTTCAGCTGTCGCAGATCTAAAATGGGTCTGAGACCCCCATCTTTTTTCGGTACCAGAAAATATCTGCTGTATAGGCCCCCTTCGCTCTGAGCCTGAGATAAAGGTTCTATAGCCCCTTTGCTCAGTAGTTTCGCTATCTCGGCACGAAGTAGATGAGACACTTCGTTTTTTTACCGCAGTTTCGACACGCGCCATATAACGGCGAGGGCGTCGAGCGAATTGTAGCGAATAGCCTCTTTATAGTGTTCAGCACCCATTCTGATACCCCGGGAAGCTTTGACCACGCATCTGCGTGAATAGCTAGAGGTAGAATGAAATCCGGGCTCTGGCCACGGCGAAACGGTAGCTCGAGAGCCCTGGTATACTGGGAACACAACACCGTGTTTACAGCGTTCGAGGCGGGGGGCGCGCTGATCACAGCGGGCAGCCTGGCCGCGCTCAGCTTCTCTATGGCAGATTGTGCAGAGAAAGTGAGCGGGGCGGATCCCGTAGGATTCGGTGTGTTTGTGAGAGACTGTGGGCGCGGGACTGCGGGCACATCTACACTGAAAACACTGTCGGTTAGAGCCGACTGAATGTGTGTTGGTTTCGTTTTTACAGAAACCAAGGGACACGCAGCGTGCAGTGTAAGCGGGCATTGTGACATGGGCGCGTTCACTACATTGTCTGCACAATCGACCTGAATCGATTTTATTTGTGCTAGCCCTGCACCGTGGCGGGCCGTGTCTGGGTGTGGGAATGGGCACTGGGGGGTGGGCATTCTTACAACACTCATAACACCATCGGCGTGGCCGGAACACCAGAAAATGCACTCTTTATTGGATTTATCTGGGTAGCCGTAAAAACGCCTTTTGTGCGCAGGCAAGCGGGCTGAGACACCGGCTGGCTCACTGCGAAATACACTGGGACAGTCACAATGCTTGGAACTGAACGAGCGAGAAGTTTTGGTGGAGTCTGGCCGCGGCGAGACTTAAACACCGTTGGTTTTAGCTGACTGTATGTGTGTTGGTTTCGTTTTACAGAAAACGTGGCACATGCAGTGTGTAGCGTTTGTGGGCACTGGGTTGTGGGCACATTCACTACATTTAATGCACAATGACATGAGTCGATCTCATTTGTGCGTGCCCTGCACTGTGGCGGGCTGCGTTTGTGTGTAGAAATGAACACTGGGTTGTGGGCATTTTTATTACACTCATAACACCATCGGCTCTGGCCGGAATACCAGAAAATACAGACTAAATTTTTTATCTGCTGCAAGACCTGGGATCGAACACGGGTCTCCCGTGCGAAGGCTTTGGGTTTCGCTGCTGAGCCACAGGGGAGGCAACAAAAGCTTAAAATAGCTCGAGCTGATAAGAGAGCGTCATCACAGTTTGTGTGTGTTGGCGTTTGTTTGCTGACGTGCGTGTTATACAACAGGCTCATTGCTGCAATATTGACATTTTCAGCCGCTCAAACTAAGAGGAGCTGAGAAATGTTTGAGAAATGGAGATTAGTCCGGCCTCGGCGGGACTAAAAACAAACTCTTTCCTCATTTCGCCGGTGACGCATGCCCACGGGGGGGGCGGGGGCGGGGTAGCTTTCTTATAACGTAAATAAAGCTAGCCGCGGTTGCGCGGGCGCCTCCCAGTCGAGGCCGATGTTTTCCACGGCTTGAGAGAGCAGACGCATCAGCTCAGACTCAATGCCGGCTCTCTTCCCAGTGGTTTGGCGGGAAACGCTAGCGGAGGGGAGATCCACGGAGCTCGCCCAATCCTCGCTATCAGACGCCAGAAGAGAACACGCCTCGGTGGGTTCGTCGAACTCGTGGACGGATGCGGCGGAAGACGGCGGCCGTTGTCCGCCAGTGAGCGACTCGAGCGAAGCCGGCGAAGCTGGCGGGCGAACCGGCGAGCTTTGGCGGGCTGGAGAGAGCTCGGGAGCGTGCTGGACGTGGCGCTTCTTGCGGCGCGGCGTCACGGCGGGCTGTGGTGAAGGCTCGGAGAATGACGCCAAGCGAGTCCTCAGAGTCATCATAGGCAGAAGCTCGCAATGAGGGCATCCGCCGTCAGCGAGCGCGATAGCCGCGTGATCCTCACCCAGGCAGGACACGCAGATGACATGACGGTCCCCGTCGCTGAGTGGGGCGCGACACGAGCCACCGGATGGCATCTTTAAAAAGACGCAGCTCTTTTGTGATGAGAGGTGTAAGTCGCGTCACGTAAGCGAGCTAACACTCTCAGCAGAGTAAGGATAAAAAGGATAAAAAGGATACTTAGAACGCCGGAAAGCGCAGCAGGTACGGCAGTTGAAGGCGGCGAGGCCAGCGACTCCAGGAGCTCGTCCCGCTGAAGGCTTGCATCGACGGCGCGGCTTCTCACTCCGGATCCAGCGATGCGTGTGCTTCGCTGAAGAGATGAAAATCAGTGTACCAGCCTTATCGAGCTATATTTATAGGGCGAGACCACACCCTTTCTGGCGGGACGTGACGAAATGGGCGCGAAATGCCCCCATTGGATATGTGTCACGCAACGCCTCTCTCGATAGGCTGCTGCATTTGCCGCAAGAGCAGCCAATAGGAGCGCGAGCTGTTTCGCCTATGTCTGCTTGCTGCTGCAAAGCGTTTTACATTAATAAAAAATTAAGGTTAATTTTTGGCTTCAATATCTCGTGGAAAAGAGGTTTTCCCCGTAGCGTAAGCTATTACGCAGTACGAGAGATACTCTCGTAAGAGAACTAAGACTCATTTAATAATACTATTTCTATTCAGCAAGGATGCATTAAATTGATCAAAAGTCATTGTGAAGATATATATAAAAAAATATATTTACTTCAAATCAATTCTGTTCTTTTCAACTTCATGAAAAAAATATCACAGATTCCATAAAAATATGGGTGCTCCAGAAAGAGTGCAAAATGCAAACAAAAAGAAAAAGTGACTTAATTCCACATCCAGGAACTCGCATAGTAAACACTGTTTAAAAAGGTGATAGTAATAATAACTTATAATGCTTTCCTACCATAGGCCAGAACATCACTCAACTCAGATAACACACAAACACACACACACAGGCTGACTTTAGGAGAATTCAATTCTTTTCATTCTACATATTGAACTGGAGTTCATAATTTCCCATTTCTGCTTGTATGGAATGGACTATATATGTATCTGGAAAAACACACCACACAAATTCACTCTTCATCATGCATTCAAACTCCACCTTGACCTGTTGCAAACGCACTCTTCAAAACATGAATACACGGCTGGAGTGCTGCTGTCCCTGGCAGGCTGCTTGGTGGGGCTGGTGGGTGGGATAATGGCCCGGGAGGACCGTGATTATGAGAGGGGAGGGGCCAAGAGAACACTTCCTCTTGCAGCGACATCATTTTTATTATCCACTGCCCATCAGAGGTCCTTGAGAAACATGTACTTTCAGCCCGGGCAATCATTCATCTGGGGTCCTGCTCCAAGAGACATGGAGGGAGAGAGAGAGGAACAGGGGAATATCGACTGATACCCTTCAGCGGTACAGAGAGAAGAGAAGAGCAAGACAGTGAGGGACAGAGACTAACAGACACATAGAGATAAAGAAGAGCTGACCAGCTGTGAGGATGATTACAGAATGCCTGCCCTTCTCTGTTAAACTGATATCAGCAGCCAATCATAATTAGACTTCTCTGTAACAGCAGCCAATCAAACATCAGCTCGTTGTTTCGCTTTGATTAAACCATCAAACCACACATCTTTGTGCCAAGGGGTTACGTGGACTGTGAATAAATGTTGTGTATAATAAAAAGGGGAATAAAACATACAATGCCACAGATGTTGTCTTGTTTCTGGAACAAGGAACCCTACTCCTGACACTCGCATAAAAAAAAATGCACAAAAGTTATCACTTGGGCGGTACCCTTTTGAAAAAAAAGTACAGCTTTTTACCTTAATCACCCATAAATGGTGCATATTAGTACTTTAAAAAGGTATAGTACCTAAATATTAGTACCCCCTTGAAAGAAAACCGCCCTAGAGACCTTTTTTTCTGAGAGAGAGTGCAGTTTGCTTATATTTATTAGAAACATATACATCAAGGACACATCTGATCCCGAAGAAGGACTCTGATGGGGTTGATACATGATCCTTGGATGGGCTGTGAGTACAAGACCATTTGACACAAAATCTTTAACCCTTGGTTTCAGCACTTTGCTGATTAACACAAGATCAGACCATCCTCTACCCCCCTCTGATCATCAGCTCAACTGCTGCTCATCACAGTGCTCTGCACATGATTGGACAGCAACTGAGTTATGGCATTATCATGTTAGCACTAGTGATTAGCCAACATGAGAGACAGTGAAAATATGAAAGATAAAGAGTGAGAGAAAGTGAAAGGGTAAGAGTGAGAGAGATAGAATAATGGAAATGGAACTACTACATTGAAACTTATGGTCACATTACACTATGGCTGTAATCCGAAATCACCCCCTATACCCTCATTCACTATTGCCTATACATTTTCCCACTAATAACGAATGAGCGAACCCGTGTTACAACACTCCCCGGTCTCCCAAGTTGATTTTAATCAGATGCGCCCATCACAAAAATAAACTATGCTTCCTTTATTTCTGTGTCATGGTGGGTAGCCTTGCCTAAACACTGTCAGTAAATTATTGCAGGCTATCTTTGGTCGCAAGACTGTCTCACTGTACAACGTATACCACCGTTTAAGAGCCACGACCACAGAAATCACCACGGTTGGTCATCTTTCATCTGGGTCAGCCCAAAATCATACAATTAGCAATTGGCATTAGTTGCATTGCATTGCGAGGACGCGTTTGCAACCAGAAAGGTCCGACTATTTAAATTATTTAAATATATAAAAACTATTTAAAAAAAAAAAAAAAATTTGTTTTGTTTGTTTCGCGTCCGTGTTTTTTGCCACATTCATGGTTTGGAAATAATGCAATACCTGGGATGTGTGTCCCAAGGGGACACTTGATTGATAACCTGCGAGCCCTAAAATACTGTTCAGGGACAGTAGACATATGCTGCTTAACGGGATAAATAAGTATTTCACTACTTATTGCATTATTTTTGTTTGTTTCATTTCTCTTACTATGACGACGTCCGAAATCGCATACTCTCTTGAGTAGTTATTTTGAATAAGAACGTACTTTGCGAACGCTAAAAAGTATGTTCTATATAGTATGAATGTGTATAGTATGAATGTAATCTGGACATACTCGTTATGTTGTCTCTGTCATTTGACCTACCAGCTTCAGTGTCTTTCAAAAAGCCTCTCCCGTGGCCTCATTGGATAGTAAAGTGTCCATTGTATGCACACTTCAGAATCAGTAGTAGTAGGTCATCCGGGTACATTTTTGCCTACTCTTTTATAAGTACTGTGAATTCGGACATGTAGGCTTCCTATTGTTGTCACATGAAGTTTTTCGTCTAAGTACTGAAGGGAAAAATGTGATTTCGAATGCAGCCTATTTATTTCTATGGCAGAAAGGGTAAGTGTAGTGTGCTGTTGTAAATTTAGCACTTCTTTTAATTCTGAAATTAATCATGAAAGTTTGAATCACAAAATGAGTCACTCGCAATTCAACTGCTTTTCTGAAGTGAATTGTGAACTGCTTCTGTTTCTCAAAGCTGTTTACGTGGCTACCCAGGTAAGTTAACGAGTTCGTTTGCCCATAGAATCTTTAAGATATTAGGTTAAACTTATTTGGCTTGCTGTCCACTGGAGAGGGGCTCGATGAAGCAGCTTAAACTCGAGCTCTGATATACCCCCCAAAAGTGTTGAATAAATATTTGGGACAGCAAGTTAGAATTACGTGATCAAAAACAGGATGCTTAAGAGCTTAAAGCATGTTGCCCCCCAAAAACAGTGTCAATTTAAAGCTGTATGGAGCATGGATGGACGCTGCTGCAGCAGTGATATGTTTAATGGGGCTCCTGGCTGGAACTACGTCTCCCTACTATGCCCACCATGTGGGGCTATGAGTGGAGCTCCGGTGGGAGCTGTGTTTTAAAGAGTGTGCCTGCGTTCGTTGTGGAGTGGAACGACATGGGCTTGTGACAATTTGACTGGGGTACATCTCACCGCTGCACTGCTGCGGCAGTGACTTTCAGAAATTACTCCTGCGGGAGTATCTTGGGACTGGAGGTTTGAGTACGAGGTTGGAGAACGCCCTGCCACATCCATGACATGGAGCTCCATCGAGTTAGAGAACATGGGGCTTCCAGATATCATGAACGGGGAAGAAGGTCCTCGTCCCTAAAGGCAAACGGGCCACCAGTATCTGAAGCGAAACTCCCTACGCAGCAAGAGGGAGCCTACGGTATACATAGGAAATGCAGAACTACCATCCTTCTGTTGAAACATATGGTGTCGGAGTTTATTATTTGGAGGTCGGAGAACGTGGGATGGATGGATGGGTTGAAGTTTGAGTTGATGGTAAATTCTGAGACTCTGAGGAAACCAAAGAAAGCCAGATTGAACATTGCATCTAGGGTTCTTGCTTTGATGGGAGAAAAAAGACCTGAGCGGAGAGTGGTTAGGCAGATGCTGAGAATGTCGATGGTTAAAGGTTGTCTAGAGTCTGGACAAGGGGGATTGGTTTTTTGTAAACCTTTGATGAGGAGAGAAATCTGGGGATTTGAAATGTTGGGGCACTGTTGGCCATGGAGTAGCTTAAAGAAGAAATGAATTCCGCTGAGGTAGACTTTGATTGATCCTGGTTTAATTGAGGTGGTGTGATGGAGGTATGTGACGAAGGAGGATATTGAGAGGAGGGAAAATTCTGGAAAGACCATGTTGTGAGCTCTGTGGAATTTTTTGAAAGAACCCCAAGCTGTCCAGTATGTTTGAAGCGTTCTGGGAGAAACGGCTTGTAGGATTGTATTCATGGATAGGGTATGGAGATGACTGAGGGGATGGTCTAGAGGAATATGAGTTCTGAATAAGGTGGAACTGGAGTTGGATTGGAGTCTGCTTCCGGAGCCAATGTTCTGAATTTCAAGCCGGGGTCAAAACCTTCTTTCAGGCCTGAAAGAAGAAACTGGGTGAAGTTTTTGTCTGGATGGTTGTGTAGTTCTCTAGCTAGTGATGAAATGATGATTGGACTAGAGAGGTACTTTTGCAATTTTTTTATTGAGGTTAGCAGAGGAGCGGCGCACGGGGCAAATGGAACGGGCGTGAGCTCCGCCGCAGAAATTGCAGACATGAAGGAAGATGTCTGTTGCAACCTGAGGAATTAAAGCTGTTGCACACTTGTCTACCTGAAACTGAGGTGAATATCTGACTGCGGTCGTTCCTTGGTTGAGGGACGTAGGCGGTGGATTTTTCTTGGAAAGGGGCTGGATGGGTTGGATGATCTGGGTTGGTTTGGGGACATTCTGAAGTAGAATGAATAATGGACCTGCAGATGGCTCAAGAAAGGCTCCGAACGCCTAAGAAGACTCTGTTGTAAAGTTCGAGGTCCAGAGCTCCCCAATAAGGACACTGGTTCCAGTGGGTGACACAGGCGGCGTATTTAGCTGAAAAAAGCTTATGATATGTATAAAAATGACTACCTCCGAAAGAGAGACTGAGCTCTGCTATAATGGAGAGGTAGTCGTTTAATTCCTTGCGTCTGGCTGGAAATTAAGTGCAAATTGCTTCAGTATATCTAGCAAAGGCGATGCAGAATTCTGCGAGTGTGAGAACTCGTTTTAAAGGTTGTATAGAATTTTTTAGATTGATGGTTAATGGGCCGCAATCGAACGAGCGGTGGGATTCATTGAGGGGGACAGAAGTCAGTAGAGAAGGAAGATCGATATCTGCACCTGCTAGAATTAAGGACCGGAGATGGGCTGAAACTGGTGGTTCCATGGCCACTGCATTAGGAGGAGCTGGAAGATGGACTGCTGTGGAGAGTGAATGAGCCGGCAAGCGGATTGTACCTGGAGAGTAGGTGTTAGTGTTGGGAAAAGTAGATAAATGATGATCGGAGGGTCCCATTACTGGCTGGTGTCCAAGATGGCTAGCATGGGCTGAGGTTAGAGGAATGGGAAGGTTTGTGGGAAAGAAAGGAGAAGAAATCCTTTGCGGAGGCAACCTCACGCTCGGATGTGAACTGGGAAGAATATTAGGATACGATTGGGAGATAGAGGTGGGAGGAAAGGAATGGGGTGAATTGGAATGGAAGGAAAGAGGAGGGGGTGGAGGGGGGATAGCTAGCGAAGGCAACCTCACGCTAGGATCCGCTCTTTGGGTAGGTTGGTTTGGGGATGATAGAAATGTAACCGTGTGCGAAGGTGGCCTGGCACAAGGGTTATTATGAAGAGGATTAGAAAAAGCTGGAGAAGCAGATGGGAGTGCTGAGAAAAGTGATTGAAAGTTTGGTTCTTGCCTGGGGAGTGGGGCTGACTGGATGAAGTTTGTTGGAGCTGGAGAAGAAGCGGAACTATTTTTTGCGGCCGCTGTTTTTGGCCGGGTGGAAATACCGGCGGACGAGGAAGTGCGAGCCGCGGCGCTGCCGGTAGCCTTTGGGTCGGCGCGTTGAGATTGTGTGGGATCAGGACGCCCGGTGCTGGAACTGAAAGAACTGATGAAGAGATCGTAAAGTTCCACTTTTGACGATCTGCGGGAGAAATGGATTCCGGAACTGGAAAGGACTTAACGTAGGCTGTTGACTGAACATTTCGAAATGGGTGGAATCGGTGTATTAGCGGCTGTTGCGTGGAGAGATGAAATCTGAGAAGACGGACGAGGCACAGTTAAAACTGGCGGTCTTGATGGTGGAGGAGAGCGTTGTCTTCTGGAACGTGGTTTGTATGAGCGCTGGATTTCTCGGCCAGAACGTTCGTGGAGATGATCCGTGATATCCGATCTTACACGGGGTGAGGCTGTCGGAGTCTCGGGAAGGCTCGTCAGTTCGTCGTCTGACGGGAAGAGCTGTATTTCCGGGATGTCGGACATTATTCCATGAAGCAGTAATGATACTGGAACAGCTGATGCTAGGGAGAGGTAAGCGGCTGCTTATATACTCAGGCTGTTGATTGAAAGATTAGTTTGGCTCACTCCTTCCTAACTTACGTTTAGGAACTTCATTTAAAGTTTTGTTTGAGAAGATGGGTTGTTTTTAGCTGTGCTCATCGCCATGGTAGCTAACCTGCTCTGGAGCAGATTTTATTCTGTGTAAGAGATTGCAAACCAAAACTGGACCAATCAGCTGTGAGTAAAGTGACATATACCTGGCGTAAAAAAGGGTGACCCATTGTATATCTTGGTCCAAATTAAAGCTGCTCACAGTGAAAGCATTTTTTAGACAAAATGGCCTGGTTTTGCAGCTAAATATTTATTATTATTTCATATAAATTATCTGTATATCCTTAATTAATGCATTACACAAGCAATTAGATTTTGACAATTAATCAACTTATAATATAAATTTTAGAATATATATAAAGCTTTTAAACTTGCGTGTCTTTACATTTTTTTGTGAAACTATAAATTAATCAAATTAAGTTATACTACAGGGCTGTTGAATGCTAGAATCTGATTGGTTGACGAACGCTCTAAGGTGTGCAATTATCTTCAAGGAAATGCACAGCTAAAGTAGTTCCAGGCAGGTCTTGATCGCATTACAGTTTCATAACACTTCGCCAAATGGTTTCAGTTCTTTTTAAAGGTATTTACAGCCTACAGAACCAAAACCCACAACGACACTGCCCGAGCAAATAATTAGAGTAAACAATAAGATAAAAAAATATATATTTTCAAGTTTTTGCCACAAAATTATGTTTTATTATGTATTATGCATGTATTAGTTATTATGGAAAAGCACATATCTCTTTCTCACGCTCTCTATCCCACTCAAACACACAAATAGTACGGACACACACTCGTGTGCTGTCAGCGCTGCTCTGACGATTTTATCTGTAAAATAGTTTGGTAACTTTAAAAGCTACATGACATTTCTCACTAGCGAGGTGCAGATAAATGTAGTTCCGCTATTAGTAGTCGCTGGTGTTGAACACTGTTGAGAGATGCACTGACTAAGATAATTCACACACGCTTAATCTCTCTCTCTCTCTCTCTCTCTCTCTCTCTCTCTCTCTCTCTCTCTCTCTCTCTCTCTAATAACTGTAGTAATAAATTCAAAAGACTGCTATCAGTGGCTAAATCCTCAGTTCTTAGCTCTAAAATGCCGTTTTGGAATTAGCAACGGAGGCTTGGGATTAGATGCGTAAGAAATTAGTCCCACACACAAGTGTTTGTGTGAACCTGACAAACATCTTCTGAACAAGGTTTTGGGGCGTGGTAACCATAGTATAAGTGGAATAAAAGTAAGCATCGTGGCCGCATTACCACCTCAGGTGTACATTATTTTTCGAATAATTCAACGGCCCGTCGTCAATTATTCCTTACTTAATTCACTTGCGTTAATACATTCAGATATTTTTAAACTTTTGTGGCAGTAGTTGTGTTTTTCCCTGCCTTTAAAATGCATTTAAAGTATATTTTTGGTTACACTTTATTTTGATAGTCCACTTTTAGACATTCTACTAACTATTAGGAACTTTTCAACTACATGTCAACTAACTCTCATTAGAGTATTAGTAGGCTGTAGTAGACTGTCAGTAGAATGTTCGGTTATGGCTATTAGGTGTTAGGGTTTGGGTTAGGAGAATAAGTTGACTTGTAGTTGCAAAGTTACTTATAGTTAGTAGAATGTCTAAAGTGGACTATCGAAACAAAGTGTTACCATATTTTTTTAGACTTCTTAATCTTCAGCAGAGAGGCAAATTGTGCCGACTCTCTTGTGTGAAGTGAATCAAATTGACACTCTCAATGTTTTGTGTGATTGGCTGTTAGCTGCAGATTTCACACATAAACTCTGGATCAAACCCTGAATTAACAGAGAAAGTTTATAGTGATCGTTGTGAACCTCCTGAACCTATTCTAAACTCTAAACCTACTCTGAAAGTGAGAGTTGTTTCAACTAGCTTGTACAGACCTCTTGAGTTAAGGAGGATCTGATGTTTGAAGTGAACGATGAAGTGAACTTTTTGCTCGAACTCAAGCGCATCATGCTTGTAAATGAAATAGCCAAATGGTTAAGTGATTGCTTCTGTTTACTTAATTTCTAAACCAAATTTTAAGCTTTTTCTGCCACAATACCATGGTCACAGTTAGCACTACTACATCAAATCCATGGTCAATGTTGGTGATTTGTGGATTGAAAAGCCTTCTATAACTTGTTTCGTTAAGGGCACACTGTTTCTCCTGGTTTCCATGTCAGTGCTGTTTGATCTGATATCAATGGCTTATAACTAATAATTTGAAATACTTTCTCGCGAATTTGAATGCTTCTCACTAGATCTCGCAGTGATGTTACTAATACTGGAGCGAATTCAAATGCTTTCTCACTTCAAACGCTTTCTCCCAGCTAAGTAGTAACGGTGTCATGTGAACGAGATCGGACATATGCAACTGAAATGGCAGCTCTTATCAGTTGGGCAATGTGGTGGTGGCACCAGTCCGACCTCTAACAAAATGTAGTCTGGCAAGATGAAAGGTTGTAAAATGTCTGGAGTCGTGAAAATCCTTGTTATTAGCTACACAATTCTGCAACAGAAGCTAACCCCTAACCCAAACCCCACACCTTAAAAGGCAGCAATCTTTCGGCTCTCCCTCTACCTTTCAGCACACCCATTACTCCGAATGAATGTGTAAATATGTGCTACACACTATCCTCTCAATAACAAAATAAACACACAGCAAATATGACAGTGGCGAGAAAGCAGCAGTTAAGAAGGCATCTGATCATAGTGATTTGGATATGTTTGCACAAGCTCTGCAATTCACCAACATCATGCCGACAGATGAGGTCATTCAAATTACACTGTTATGATCGTTTGGATTATAAAGTATATCTCAATTTACATTATATCCATCAAGAGGTGCGTACATTTTTGGTCAAGATCTGTATTGACAATGCAAGAGTCGAGCACTCTGTAAAGTCTACTCCAGCACATCCCAAAGACTTTCAATGAATATAAGGTCTGGAGCCGGAGGTGCCAATTCATGTGTGAAGATGATTCTTTGTGCTCCCTCCCAACCAATCTTTCACAATTTGAGCCTGATGAATCTTGACATTGTCATTCTGGAAAATGGCCATGATGTGTCTTCCTCCATGTTTTTTTTGTTTTGTTTGTTTTTTTAAGGAATAAAAAGTTACACACTACATAGGGTTAGAAGAACTGTTGCCAAAAATATAACATGCTGGAAACATAATAATCACTGCAATAATGATCCAATCATAGACTCTTAAGCAGTTGCCTATTTAAATTGTATCCAAACCGTGACTTTTTTTTTTTTTTTTGGCTGGGTATATATACACATATACACAAATTAAGAGTTCACTGCCATGTTTTACTAGTTTGTTCCCTTAATTTAGTAAATTGTGGCCACATTGTACTAATTTCTTCCCTTGTTTTGATTTAACTAAAACAAGGGACAAATTATTACAACAGGCCACGATTTAGTAAAACAAGGGAATAAATTATTATGTTGCGCGCACAATTTACTTACAATTTACAATTTACTGCTAATGTATTAGTAGGCCATGGCAACTAACAGTTAATTCGTGGCCATGATACATTTTCCCCCCGCATGTCATGTGTGGGGCCAGCCTGTTCTCACGCAAATGTGTCTCTATAGCACGCATTGTGTGTTATCGTGCAATTTATACGCGAACATTAGTTTTTACGTGCATATGATACGCAGTTTTCGCGTGCATTTGATACGCAGTTAATTTGCGTGTAATACACACGCACCCGACACCACTAATTATACCCAAACGTATAATACACGTGCACCCACACCACTACTAAACCTACCCTAACCAACCCATGTGTATCCTATGCACGTAAAAACTCATTTTCGCGTATAAATTGCACGATAAACACACTGCGTGCTATAGAGACGCATTTAGTGTGATCGGGTTGGTGGGGCTCTGTACATCCTTTTGATTGTTCCAGCAAAAACATCACGAGTCCTTCACATAAAAATCAGTCTACAGGTTTCATTGACAACCTAAAAAGTCAGGGAAGGTCTCGTATTTAAGTTTTGTTACAAGCTGTTTACACATTTGCAATTAAAAAAGTGATATACACAAAATTCTTGCATATAGCCCCTTTATCATTCAACAAGGTTGACTGTAAACAAGTGCTACATTTTATAGTGAATCCTATATTGTGTAAATCCTATGTAATCCTGTCTTTGCTCAACACAAAGACTTAAGGTGCATGATTAGACTGTTACAGGAAAATAAAGTATACATTTTAACCATACAGTTTTATAATTTGTGAAACAATGGAGAGACCAGAGCGTGACTTCATATCTAATTGCTCATATTTGTATCAGGGTCTAAGGTAATTTAAGGTCTACTTTTAATATCGCATCTTAAACCTGAATCCCTTTCGCCATTATCCGTTATAGAAGGCTCATTAAATTGGAGACAGAAAGCATGCTGTAAATATTATCCCTAATTAATAT
The DNA here is from genome assembly GCA_030578255.1 of Tiaroga cobitis. Lineage (NCBI taxonomy): Eukaryota > Metazoa > Chordata > Actinopteri > Cypriniformes > Leuciscidae > Tiaroga > Tiaroga cobitis. Next base: position 37,903,039 of record CM060597.1, read on the forward strand.
GAAAACAGCACGGCGTGAAAGACTATCTGTGTTTCTTGAGCCTGATTTGAGTCAGTGCAGGACCATCTAATGATGTAAACTCTAGGTGTGTGGAGTTTAAATGTGTCCTGTTTCACTTGCAGCCCGGCTGGAGGTCAGTGTGATCGTTAATCTGATCCTGATCCTAGACCTGCCTGTCTCTTTCACACCAGACAGCTTATTGTCATGATGATGGCCATGACAACCCTTAACCTCCCTCCCACCCCCTCTCTCTCTCTCTCTCTCCTGCACGCATTCTCTCTCTCCCGATTGTCTCATCACTCTGAAGGGAGACTCGTCTCTCATGCAGGTACCTGATGGCCGACAGGCCTCAGCTTCCTGTGGGTCTGATAATCAACGTGCTGTCAAGACTGTCAATATCCAGCAGACGAAAAGGGGACCGGGGCCGACACACATATATACACAGATGCACGCGCACACAAATATGCACGCATGCATGCGGATACCTGCTCAAGGACTCTCAATCACAAGCTAAAGAGCCCATATAGTGACACATTTTCGTACATATCTACTATACAGCTCACATACGCGGATTCGCACACATACTTGGCGTAAATCAGCTGTGGCTGTCAGGCCGTGCTTTTAGTAAAGGATAGATTAAACTATGTGCATGGATCTCTCTCTTTATGATCGCTGCAGGCTTTATTAATTAGGCCTAATCGTGATGAATGCTGGGCCTGTCATCTCTTCACACTGACAGGAGACAGGGTTCACGTGGCATTGCTCGAAGCTCGTGACAGGGAGAGATGGCACAGTTTTAAACAGGAAGCTGACCCACGTCACCACAGCCCTCACCCACTCACACTAGGAAATCATCATAATACATCACTCATTAGCTCATGTCACAGGCGATGGGAAGATAGATTAACGCCCAAGTGCAAGAGGAAAACTGAGCTATGGTCACCCCATACAGAACAACATTTTACTATAGTATTTTTTTAATTAATTTAATTAATTCCGGTCCTTGATTATGATTGGCTGAGGTGCGTTCGTTGTCAAATACTCAGATACTCAAACACACATCTGCCACCTCATTACGTCTGCATTTACTGCGCCACGGCATCTGTGTGCATCTGTGTTTGTTGCTTTGTTTATTTGATGACACTTTGCTATGTATAAATAAAATTATTTTATAAAATCAATAAGATATGTGAAGCCTCTCTTAGCTGTTCTGAAATCATTGTAAACAAAAGCTTCAGTTGGTTTGTTGCTTTATTCAACTGTATTCTTTGTCCTCTTCAATATGATGCTGTACCCTGTAACTGTTTATCTTTTTTAGAATGTCTAGGGCTCAACAATAAGTGTTTTCACTGGCCCCAACAAAAAAATACAAATTTGATATTCGTATGGATATAACTTATCCTATTATATGAAGTTATTAAAAATGTACAGGGTACAACAGAGGTGCCCAACCCTGTTCTTGGAGATGTACCTACCTGCAGAGTTCAGATCTAACCCTGATCCAACAAATCCTGAAAATCTTAGTTGGTTCAGTTGTTCTTGATCAGGGTAAAAGCTGAACTTTGCAGGATCTCCAGGAACAGGATGGGGCACCACTGGGGTACTCCATTGTTTTCAATGCCTCGCAAAGGTCAACAAAAATGCTTCTTTATTGTTGAGCATTGATGTCTCTCTGAAATGTAACATTTAAAAAAATAAAATACATATCATATTTATTATATATAGTATATATTTTCTGAAGTTGTGGCCTAGCAGTTATCATATTTGACAACGTAGAGCTGTGTGATCATGTGGGCAATGCAAGTTTGAGTCTGGCTTGTGTGATTTATTGATTATCTTATTTTTTACACATTATTTTCTTTCCTCCTTTTACTGTCAATGATGTGCATACTTTGTAGAATGATCTAACTGATTTAAAAAAAAAAAAAAACTGCATGTTAAGGATGATGTAATTCAGTGTTTCTAGACTCTTGACTCATGATTCTCTCTTTGACATTGTTAAATGAATGGAAGACATGCATTTACATGCGTCCACTTCCTCTCCTCTGCTCTTCCTTGAGCTATATGACTTGTCCTATATGAGTCATGTCCACCTGCAAAAAACTATTACCTAATTCTTCCTATTTCTTTTTTTTTTTTTTTTTCTATAGGGTATGCTCTCCCCAACAAAAGGTTACTGTGTAACTAATTAGGTCTAATTTTTCATTGTTGCTGTTACGGAAACAAAGGCCCATGATGAAGAGGTGTGTGTGTGTGTGAGCGTGTGTGCGTGTGTGTGTACGTGAAGACTGACCCCTGAATCAGTTAAGGAAACAGTCTGACATCGACTGTAATGAGAATAAATGAAATGATTGGACCTCATCAAGCAACACACACACACACGCGCGCACGCACGCACACACACGCACGCACGCACACACACACACACACACACACACCTCTTCATCATGGCCCTTTGTTTCCGTAACAGCAACAGTGAAAAATTAGACCTAATTAGTTACACAGTACCTTTTGTTGGGGACTTTATGTGAAACGGTATCCTGCAGAATTACATATTAATGTAAATTCCCCTACAAATAACAGCAGAACTAATGGGCTATCAGGCAGATTTTACAACGCCAGCAGGACGTCTGACACGTGACAGGTGACCTGCACACTCCATGATATAATGAGGGTTTTCATCACTCTTTCTCTCTCTCTGTTTCTCTCGCTTTAGAGTGATAGTGTTTCAGGTGTTCATGTTAGTAGAGAGGAACCTCACAGCAGTTGAGGACGTCCTCCCTTTAACAACTGTTTGCAGTGAGCTAAGTGTTGTGCAGGGTCTCACCTTCTGATCAAATCAGCAGACTGCAGCACAGGCAACATGGCAAACACAGGAGTGACAGGACTGACACATCTCATGTCGCTGGGAGATGAACTGGTTATCTACCGCCGTTTTACTCAAAGTCGCAAAACTAGGCCAACATCTTGGTACATTGTACTTTGATCAATCATAATACGAAAATGGCTGTTCATAGATTAAACATTGTAATGATCTTAATTACAGGATAGTAATTTATTGAATATAGTCGCAGTAAATCTCATTTCAGTATTTGCTGATAAAAGCCCCAAATCAACAACATTCAACAACAAAACATTACATTATTGTAGCAGCTCATTAAATGAATAGACACTTTGTTTTTATTTTTTGTTTTATTTACACTGAACAACAGCCTATCACTGTCTTACAGTCCAGAGATATCCATTCTGCAATCGAGTTGTCAATATATCTGAGGCAGAATATGGTTGAATTACATTATCTGCCTTTAACACCAGTTTTACCTCTATTCATTCATTAATTCATTCATTCGTTCGTTCGTTCGTTCGTTCGTTCGTTCGTTCGTTCGTTCGTTCGTTCGTTCGTTCGTTCGTTCGTTCGTTCGTTCGTTCGTTCGTTCATTCATTCATTCATTCATTCATTCATTCATTCATTCATTCATTCATTCATTCAACAAACAATGAATTGAACCAAATTAACACTTTAAATTGTGGAAGTAATGGAGTAATGATGCCGAAAATTCTGCCTTGTCATCACAGGAATAATTACATTGTAAAAATATTAAAACAGTTATTTTATATCAGTATGCATTTTTCAAAAAACGAAAAATAAAATCTTACCAACCCCAAATTTTGGAATGGTAAAGTATTTTTTTGTAAAAGTAACTTAATATCAAGAAATGTGATTTCAGAATTATGACTTTATTTCTTATTTTAAACTTTATCTCAAAATGACTTTTTAAACTGTTTTTTTTTTTTTTAATGGAAAATGCTTCACCATGCCCTGAAATGGGATGGACTGACCTGATGGGAAGGAATTACCAGTGTTTGGTTAAATGCACAATGAGCACTGTTGCCTCATGTGCACAATGCACATGAGGCAACAGCACTATAGCAGATCAGCCAAATTAAATAGACGCCACGCTAAGGGTACAGAATTGTGCCGAAACAATGCATACAATAGACGATTATTTGCGGCTCTTTCTTTATTGGTGCTCTCTCGCTGTGTTGTTTGCTATTGGCATTCTTCAAAGCACTTCCCCACTTAACAAACCCTGCTGACGGTTTGTTTTTACTTTCTCTCTCCCTATCTCACTTTCCTCTCTTTCTCTCTCAGTGTTAATTAAAGCAGGAGCACGCGTGTGACTCCACTTCAGACTGGGAGTGTAGCGGGCTAATTAACCTCGCCTGTCCCTCCGCGCAACTTAGCCCCACAACCACCATTATGGCTTTAATATGCCAAATTAGAAACTGATTTTGAACTGCATCTGCCCCGAAGAGAAATATTGATCCCTATTCTCTCTTTCTCTCTCTCTCTCCTTTTCCCTCCTCCTGCCCACTGGCCATTTGGTCTTAAGGTTCCGTTCTATTGCCTAAATTAGTTATCCGATTGGTCCCTTTGATTAATGGCGGGTCCGTTTGCTTCATTACACATGACAACGCTGAATAATCAGAGCACGCCACTGCGCGTACACGTACACGCAAACTTCTGTTTTGTCAACCTCGCCCTGAAGTACATTTATAGAATTATTTAGCATATAGTTGCCCATAATTTATTTGTATGACATATTTCTCGATCAGGAGCCATTGTAGAGTGTCATATACGGATAGGAAAACAAGGTAAACTAGATGTGCAAATCAATGAGCGAAACCCCAGGGAATATCAGCTGCATAATCAGGATGCAGGACTTGACCCTGCCTGCATTCCAACCTGTCAATGTACGCCAGCGGAAAAGTGATATCGTGTTTTTAGCCAGAGAATTACTTCAGCGTACTCACTCATATGTGCTCATATGCTGCCCTTTTCACTGTTGTGGGTTTCTCTCTCTCTCTCTTTTTTCTATCCTCAAAGCGTTTGACTGCATCACTCAGTACGGGTCTCTTCTTGTTTATTCTCTTATGATATGTCTCTCTGTATAGGTCTCTGGCCTTGTGGGAAATGCTGCCAGACTTTGTTGTTGGAATGAATGATTAATGCATTTATGTATGTTGATTGTGTGTGTGCGTGTTCATAAAATGATCAATGTGATCCAAAACAACAACTGCAGAAAAAGGAGAAAAAAGTTAAATAAATAAATAGTCATCCAGGTTGAATGACCGTTACAGTAATTAAAAGTAAATTTAATCTGCTGTTATTTATTATTGGAATGCCCATTTCCACAATGGGGCCAAGTCACAAATACATAGTCCTTTTGTTAATAAAAGAAATAAATAAAACACTCATATTGTTACGAAGCATAGGAGTCATTCAGATCCAAGTGCAGCTTGTCTTTATTAAACAGAGTAGTCACCAGGCAAGGGTCATACACCAGCAAACTCAACAGAGAAGATCAGGCAAAATCGTGGTCAATACACAGGCAGGATATCAGGGCAGGCAGCAAACAAACAGGATACAGGAACCAGGCAGAAGATCAGGAACAGGCCGGTAAACACATGGAAAAATGCTTAGAAATGTTTGCAGCAGCAAACCAAGACTTACCACAGAGTGTTGTGTGAGTGTGGCTTAAATAGTGTTAGAACATGAGGTGCAGTGTGTGTGTAATCAGCGCAGTGCAGGTGTATGGTGTAATCAAGCGTGCCGCACAAGCCCTCAAAAGTGAAGCCAAAACGTCTCGATCGCCCCCCAGTGACCGGTCCTAGTATAGCTCATAAGCCCCGCCTCCCCATGTTATTCAACGGGACGTGAAACCAAGTAAATAATTAAAGTACACTTCAAATATCTTTTTTCTAAAGATAGTTTCTGTCATTTACTGTAGTTTCTATCACGTTGATGTCATTTCAAGTGTTTGTTTTTAAAATAAGTTAGTTTTATAGTTAGTTATTTGATGCTGTAAAAACGGTGCTTGTCACATTTCTTCCAGTTCTCTTACGAGAGGTTCTCTCGTATTGCGTAAGCTAGCTTACGCTACGGGAAAGATTCATCTTTGCTGAGATATTGAAGCCAAAAATTATTTCATAATTTGTATCCATACACAACGCAGTTCCTCTGCGGCAGACCTAGAGCGGGCTAGCTAGCAGCTCATTGGTTCGCTCAGAGAGAACTGCTTAAGCCTATGGGAGAGCGGGACTGAACCCGCTTCCAATGAGAGGCGCCCGCGCGCTCATTGCGTCATGGCCCGCCAGAGTGGGCGTGGCCATGGGGTATATAACAGTCTCTCCCAGGCTTATATGTTGATTCATTTCATCTTCAGCAAGCTGCACGCTTCTGCTGTTTCTGGGAAAAAGCCGTCGCCGTTGAGAAGGCACCTCTAGCGAGCTCACGGACCCTGAAGAAGCCGGCCGTCTTCGCCACCTTCAGCCGCCCTGCAAGCTAAGCCATCCGACGACTGTATCCTTTTTTCTCAATATTATATCTGAAAGAGCCGAGCGTCTTTCTAAAGATGCCTCGTTTTTCCTGCGGCTCCTGCCGCGCTCGTCTCGAGGACGGAGACCGCCATGTCATCTGCTGTATCCTTGGTTCGCTCAGAGAGAACTGCTTAAGCCTATGGGAGAGCGGGACTGAACCCGCTTCCAATGAGAGGCGCCCGCGCGCTCATTGCGTCATGGCCCGCCAGAGTGGGCGTGGCCATGGGGTATATAACAGTCTCTCCCAGGCTTATATGTTGATTCATTTCATCTTCAGCAAGCTGCACGCTTCTGCTGTTTCTGGGAAAAAGCTGTCGCCGTTGAGAAGGCACCTCTAGCGAGCTCACGGACCCTGAAGAAGCCGGCCGTCTTCGCCACCTTCAGCCGCCCTGCAAGCTAAGCCATCCGACGACTGTATCCTTTTTTCTCAATATTATATCTGAAAGAGCCGAGCGTCTTTCTAAAGATGCCTCGTTTTTCCTGCGGCTCCTGCCGCGCTGGTCTCGAGGACGGAGACCGCCATGTCATCTGCACTCTCTGCCTGGGACTCGAGCATGCAGAACTCGCCCTCGCGGATGGAGGTTGCGACTTCTGTGAAAGCCTCCCGTTATCGTCCCTGCGGGCACGACTTCTGGCAGTGAAATCCGCTCCCGCGCCGCCTGTCTCTTCGCCGCAGAAACGCCGCTCATAAAGGCCGCCGGAGCCACCAGCGGAAACATGCGGGCCGCCGCCGCCGCCTCCCGCTTCCCGCTCTCCCTCCCCGCCCCTGCCGGACATACAGTTGCCGCCGAGTGGCCGCTCTGTTGCTTCCGATGACGCCGCGGAGGAGAAGGACTCCTGCTCACTGCTCGCTTCTGACAGTGAAGACTGGTCATCTCTCGGTTCCACGAGAGAGTCGACGGGGACCCGCGCCGGGATAGAGGAAGAGCTAATGCGCCTCCTCTCACAGGCCGTCGAACGCCTCGGTCTCGAGTGGTCTCCTCCACCCGAGCAGGCCCCGAACCGGATGGACGGCAGCTTTTTTCATCGGCGCTCGACCCCCGCGTGCAACCGGGCCGCTCCATTTCTGCCTGAGCTTCACGCAGAGTTAACAAAGTCCTGGAATGCCCCGCTCTCGGCCAGAAACCGCTCCGATATATCCGCCTCGCTGCGCTCGGTGGACGGAGCCGCCGAGAAAGGCTACTCAGCCATGCCGCCCGTCGAGGACTTGGTCGCCGCGCACCTCTGCCCGCCCTCTGCTAGATGGCGTTCTTCACCCACGCTTCCTTCAAAAGCGTGCAGAGCGACCTCGAGCTTTCATGCTCGCGCATACGCCGCCGCCGGTCAGGCCGCCGCCGCGCTTCATTCGATGTCTGTCCTCCAAGTTCTGCAGAGCGATATTCTCCGTGAATGTGCCGAAGGCGGTAGGAACCCCGCCCCCGCTGTCACGGATCTGAGAAGTGCTACGGACCTCGCCCTTCGCGCCACTAAAGCCGCCGCACAAGCTCTGGGGAGATGCATGGCCAGCCTGTGTGTTGCCGAGAGACACTTATGGCTCACGCTCGCCGACATGGGAGACTCTGAGCGCGCCGCGTTTCTCAACGCGCCCCTCTCCCCGACGGGCCAGTTTGGATCCGCTGTCACGGGAATCGTCGATCGCTTCTCTGAGGTACAGAAAGCTACTCAGGCGATGAATTTGTTTCTGCCACGCCGCGCTAGCTCTTCCGCGGGCCGCTCTCGCGAGCCTCCCGCCAGAGCTCCGCCACAGCGTCCCCCTCCGCAGACTCAAACAGCCCAGCGCAGACAGGGCGCCCGCCCTCGCTCTCGCTCTGACAGCCGCCGCAGACCGCCGCCCCCACGAGGCCCGCGAACTAAGATCACGCTGAAGCCTGATCATCAGAAGTCTGCCTAGCAAAGTCAAGAAAACGACGGTGCTCTCCCGCTGCGGCCGGACCGCCGTCAAAGCTTCGCCCTCTGCCAGTCCCTGTTATTTCGCCGACTGCTGTAGTGTTGACCGCCACAAACAAGCCGGTGTCCCAGCCCGCTTGCGAGCGTCAAAAAGCCGTTTTTATGGCTACCCAGAGAAATCTCAAAAAGAGAAAATTTGCCAGTTGTGTACAAAAAGTGCCCACAATCATGTGCTCACCGATACACACAAGCATAACATATCCCGTGTCTCTATCAGAGCCCCATCACATGAAACGGGCAGAGCCCGCTCTAGATTCAGAGAACATAAACACGCCCACGAGCTCGTGCGCGTGTCCCCTCTCTGCTCGCTCTGTTGCACGGCCCATAGACTCCTCTCTGAGTGCAAATCCCGTTGCCACACACATTCAAAGCGCGCCCACACACTGTGTCCAGCCCGCTATGTGCAGCAATCAGGGCAATATAGCCATTCGGCCACTAGCCGCATGCTCCAAAGCGTGGGAAGCCATTCCAGGCATTTCCCCGTGGGTGTTAAGCATTATAAAGAACGGCTATCTGCTGCAGTTTCGCCGCCGCCTGCCTTGTGCGCGCGCGCAGCTCGAATCTACTGTCAGCCCGCTGGCCGCCGGCACGCTCCGCTCAGAAATTGCGACGCTGTTGCAAAAGGGCGCTATAGAGAGAGTCCCGCCATCTATGACCGAGTCGGGGTTTTACGGCCGTTATTTTCTGGTGCCCAAGAAAGACGGCGGCCTCAGACCGATTTTAGATCTCAGGTCTTTGAACAAAGCGCTCATGAAGAGACCGTTCAAGATGCTCACTACCAGGAAACTCCTCGCGCAGGTGCGCCAGGGGGACTGGTTCACCTCTCTAGACCTGAAAGACGCCTATTTTCAGATCCAGATAAATCCCCGTCACAGGCCATTCTTACGTTTCGCCTTCGAGGGTCTTGTTTATCAATATGCCGTTCTCCCGTTCGGCTTATCTCTGGCGCCCCGTACATTCACGAAGTGCATGGACGCGGCGCTCGCCCCCCTGCGAAGCCAGGGGCTGCGCATTCTGAATTATCTGGACGACTGGCTGATTTTGGCCCAATCACAGACGGAGCTTCTGTCGCACCGCGCAGTTCTCCTCAACCATCTGGAAGCGCTGGGTCTCTCTGTCAACTGGTCAAAGAGCTCCCTTCTTCCCAGTCAATCGATTTCCTTCCTAGGAATAGATTTGAACTCGGTCACGATGACGGCTCGCCTGTCTACACAGCGCGCGCGCAGTGTTCAGCGTCTAGCCGCCTCGTTTCAGATGGACGCCCGCACTCCTCTGAAAGCTTTTCAGAGGATGCTGGGTTACATGGCCTCAGCCTCCGCTGTACTTCAGCTGGGCCTTCTGCACATGCGCCCGCTTCAGCTCTGGTTAAACAGCCGTGTACCCCACCGCGCGTGGAACACGGGCCGCCAGCTGATCAAGGTTACGCAGACATGTCTCACGGCGCTGCAGCCATGGACAGTAGCAGAATGGTTTCGCCAGGGCGTCACGATGGGGACCTTTTCCTGCCGAAAAGTCATCTCGACAGATGCATCCAACACGGGTTGGGGTGCAGTCTGCGAGGGCTCACCGGCCTTCGGCCAGTGGTCGACTTAGGAGAGCCCCTTACACATAAATTGTCTGGAAATTCTTGCGGTCGAGAACGCGCTCTCGCGCTTTCTCTCGCTCATTCGGGGACACCACGTCCTGATCCGTTCGGACAACAGGGCGGTGGTCTCCTATCTCAACCGTCAGGGCGGTGTCAGATCCAGAAACCTCTGTCTACTGACACACCGCATTCTAGTTTGGTCTCAGAGCCGCCTGCTCTCGCTCAGAGCGACGCACGTGCCGGGCCATCTGAACGACGGTCCAGACATACTGTCCAGGAACCTCATCTCCACAGGAGAATGGTCCCTGAACGCACAAACGGTCCAATCACTGTGGCGGCTATTCGGCAGAGCAGAAGTAGACCTCTTCGCGTCAGAAGAGAACGCTCACTGCCCAATATATTTTTCGAGGAGCGAGGACGCGCTAGCCCAGGAATGGCCTCGCCGCCCGCTCTATGCATTCCCTCCGATCGCTCTGTTACCACAGGTAATTCAGAGGATCAGGGACGCACGCCACTCGGTGCTCCTCATAGCCGGTGCTCTTCACTGTTGTGACATGGAATATTTAAACATTTTCTTCATTGACTTTCTGGGCCGTCAGGATTCATTCCCTTAGGGAGCCTATGTAGGAGTGATCCAGCTGTCACATTTAATAAAAAATATCTTCCGAAGACGAACGAAGGTCTTACGGGGTTGGTACAGCATGGGGGTGAGTAATTAATGACTTAATTTTCATTTTTGGGTGAACTAACCCTTTAAGTAGCTTTTTTGCGTATCTGTACTTTACTCAAGTATTTAAATTTTGGGAGTCTTTTACTTTAACTCCACTACATTTCAAAGTCAAATATCTTACTTTTTACTCTACTAGATTTTCAAAATCAGTCGTTCCTTTTTATTTATGAGTGGATAAAAACGTAACTGGTCAAACTAGCCACCAATCACAGTACAGCGCGCGCTTTGTTTTGAACTTGCCTTGGCGGTATCTACTAAGCGCGAACCAGATCCGTTAAATTTGAGAGTTGCGAACATAGATGGTTGTGACAGTGATCTCGCCGCCGCGCGGTCACGTTATTCGTGTAGCTCTCAATAGTTCCAAACAAATCGCGTTGACAATGATTTTAAGCGGGACAGAGAGCAGCAGCTATTTTTGCAGCAATTATCGGTAAGTATTGACTCATAATGTACATTGCTTACGTTGCCACTAAAATGACTTGCATATAATAGCTTTTTTTTTCTGGGGAGTAGCCTAGCAGAAACACTGCATTAATACGTTTTTGTGTTTAATTTTGGAGGGAAATTGGGAGTGTGTATTTGTGTGTGTGCGCGCATGTGTGAATATATATGTGTGTGTGTGTGTGTGTGTATATGTGTGTATATATATATATATATATATATATATATATATATATATATATATATATATATATATATATATACAGTATATATTTAATGGCTTTGTGCATGTATCATAACATTAAGATGTTAATAATTATGACCATAGGCGCTGGAGAAAAATATATACAGTAAATACTGTAAATGTTTTATACCTTATGGGAACAGTCCCCTTCCCTCCAAAATTAAACACACAAAAAATTCATTCAATTCAAATATATATATATATATATATATATGAAGAGTTCAGATGCAAAAGCCTCTAAGTGCCATCTGAAATTTTCTTCTAGAATGATCATTTTTATCAAGCTTGTTTATTTAAGTTCAATAATTTCACTTAAATGACATTTCATTAATAGACTGGTGTGCCAAGAGTGACATTAGTCTTCACTTAGACTGAGTTAAGCAAGAGTCTTGTGACAAATTATAATAGGACATTATAGCCATAAAAAAATCTAAGTACTTGGATACTTAAGTACATTTGAAGGCAAATACTTTTGTACTTTTACTCAAGTGAATGTTTAGAGGCAGCACTTTGAGTAATATTTTACCTTGAGTATCTTTACTTTTACTCAAGTATGGTATGTGTACTTCGTCCACCACTGCTTTAAATGTAACTGTGGAGATTGTGTTGGGGTTGTATTTTACTGCATTCACTTTTTAATAACATTTACTACCCATAGGACCATTTAAAGCACTTTTTTTTCTTTATTACAGCATTTTCATAACTTCCTTCACAGTATCAAGTGCTAGAAACAAGCATGCTTTGTTTTTCACTTCTTTACTGGCATTTCAGACACCCACATTAAATAGGACAGCATCCTACTAGACATTGTAGAGCTACAATTGAAAATTATAAAGATTACATACAGCGCAGAGACAGATATTTTGAGATAAGGGGATTGTGGGAAATCTGAGTCTAGGGGATAATAAAACAAACAAGAATAAGGAAGGTTTGACGTAAATCTCAAGGCCCTGAAGGGCAGGATGCTGGAGACACGGTGTCTGCACCCTAAAGACGGGTTAATAAAGTAGAAAATGTTTAACCGATGTGAGCTCTCCCAGAGAGTCCAGGTGCGGCTGCTGTGGCATGTTCATGTTCTCCTTGTTATTTTCAATGTCTCTAAACATTCAATGTTATTTATAAACCTGCTAGCTTAATACATCTTCTTCAGGAAATATACACACACACCAAAAAAAGTAAAGGAATATGACAGTGAGAAAGTGAGGGAAGGAAATAGGACTAAAGATGGACAGAGTTTGGCTCCCGCTCTCCTTTCAGTGCAAGCCAGAGTTATGAGGGACTGAAATCAGACGAGGACCACCGTGACTGTGTTCAGATGCTTCCTGAATGCTGACGTACCTGACAGAAAAATACGGAAAGTGTATTTGTGCCAGGAGTCTCAAAGCACCTCTCATTCTTGCTCAGCTTACATGTTGACAGGTGGCTGTGTTTAGAGTACAGTCTCTCGATTCACAGAACATTTACATTCCCTTTGTAATGTATAAACTGACCATCCATAGAAATCATTGGAGTATCTCAAGTTGTGTCTTGGGTGTGTGTGTTTTTGTGTATGTGAGTTACTCAAGGCCTTGGGCAACCATCAGAACAGGAAAGAATGGGGGCCAACAAAGTAAGTCTGAGAGCAATAGCAGCATATCCTGATTATCTATTCAATCATTTGTAACCTATTTCCTGGGAACACTGGAAACGTCACCATTCAGGTCTAAATCATCTGCTTTTCTAATCAACGCCAACGTTCCAGTGCCCTTCTGCTCTGCTTTCTTTCTCTGTTTATGTCTTGACTGTTCTCTCTTTCTTCTTCACCAGTCTCACTCTTTCTACCTCAAGTTTGATTGGAGAGACAGTTGCTTCCGTATAGTGATACATGCCAGATGTTGCTACAAGCAGATTTCCAAGATTCATAGTCAGGCTCTAACAGGCATAATTAAAGTGAACTGCTTAACTGAAAGGTAAGGGGCCGTCCACAGTATATTAAAAGTCTGTTTAATGAAAAATAACGCCCTTATATGACAATCTCTGTCCGGTAAAATGAAGTTTAGGCATACAGAATCACAGTGATAGATTGTGAAACAAGTGATTGTGAAAACTAAAGATGAATTTGTGTAGTACACTTCAGTGGACTCTAAACCATATATAAAACAATGGGTGTGTCTCATTCAGCTCCCTAGGTCACGAATCAGTATATCATGTACACAAATTCGAGCACTGGTAAGGATCCTGATTCACTACACATTGGGACACTGATGACTCTATTTCCTGCCGGATCCTGTTCCTGAAAATGTCAGGTTTTGGATTTGTGCGTTCCGGCATTGTTTTTAAACGATCCGGCATAAAACAAGTGTATTACATGGTGACGGTGCGTGCACACTGGCGTGAAGTGAGCGTTTTCAGTTTAGTTTCCGTGCGGGAGCATAAAGCTCAGCTTCCATAGGAATGAATTGGAAACGGGTTAATGCAAATGTATTTGGAGGTTGTGTTTTGCTATTGGCTCTCAGCAAATATATTTTTGATCAGCTTTCCTACGGTTGGTGCTACTGCTTTTTGTGTTGCACGTAGCATTTGGAGAGTAGCATCAAGTTTAGAGAGAGTTTACCTGATGAATTATTCTAATATAAATAAGTTCATATCGCCAAAATGTCAAAAAGACAGTCAAGCATATTTTCATTTTCCATATCCACGAGTAAAGCTGGTAGATCAAAAGAGATCCGGAAGATGGAACTGCTAATAATAATCAGGATAGCAGGAGACACGAGCAATGGGAGTTAGATCAGTTAGAATCAGAATTCGATGTAATGGAAAAGTCAACCAGATCGTCCGTGAGAGAATATCACTGATCAACTGAATGTTTTTTTTGTCTCAGCGTATATACGTGACAGAATAATACACTAGGCTGTAGTTAGGGCTGTGCAGAAACTTGTGAATGATGTTCTTACAGTTGTGCCGTCACTGTTTAGTGACGTCATTATGTTCCGGGAAAACATTATTGTATGGTCAGTGTCGGTCACAGTGCCTTTTAATTGCTGTGTTTGATCCGACAATTATTTATTTGACAAATTAAGCACTGAGCAGAACGGATATCTTTGTATCAGATATATACTTTGTTACATTTTTCCTGCAACATTTTATCTGAATATTAATTAATATATATATATTAATATAATTAATATGAATTAGTTTTAATTATTATAATAATAATTATCATTAATTATTACCTGTCTAGCGATTAAATAATGGTTTGTTTTTTTAAACATCTTTCGCGTGTCATGATGTGTATTGAGTTGGCTCACGTGACTGCTTCGCTCTTCAGATTTTCCGTTAAGGGCACATATAGTGAGCATCAATGCTCCCTGGTTTTCAAAGTGCATCCTGGGATTTTTTATGGAGCGAAAATTTCAGTGCATTGAAAGGATTTTGAAATTAAGGACTCCCTGATCATTGCCTTGACTACTGAATTAGGGAGCTGATTGAGAGTATGTTTACATGACAACGGACTACTAAAAAAGTTTTTCCTTTGTGTTTTTCGTGTATTGGTGACAACGTTGTCAAAATGTTTCCACGGATCCGTGAACAATTACTAAAGTCACTGCATTTTTCAAGCCAGGCCAGTAGTTGGTGATGTCACTTTGTAAAAGCAACAACAACAACAACCCTAATACGCATGCACATGACATCACCATTTTCACAAACTGGTGTTTTTTATAGATTACATGGAGATGATAATGGTATAGTCTTCAAAAACTTGCACTTTGAAACCCGTTTTGCATTTTTCAAAAAAATGCACTTTGAAAGTGTGCATTTTCAGGCCCCCAAAACGCTGTTGTTGTGTAAATGAATGGCCAAACCGCATTAAAAAAAATGTTTCAGTTTTAATTGTCCTTTCAGATAAACCCAAATGGCATCGATGAAACCACATAATTTGATTCATTTTTGGTTTGATGTTGGGTGAGTTTGAACAAAGTAAATAAGATAAATTTTGGCTTCAATAAACATAATTTTTGTACTATGTAAGTTTTCAATTCTAAAACATGTGTAGTGTGTTTACAGTCTTATTGTATATGTGAAAAATTTTATTCCTTTTCATTCGACAATTTTTTTTTTGTATTGACTTCCAATTAAGGGTGATCAAACATCCATGCTGAATAAAATAATTTATTTAAAAAATATCTTACTGACCCAAACTTTTAAATGGTAGTATGTATATTGACCTCTGAACTAGAAATGTGCCCGATTTTCAAAACTTCTGGTGACCTTATTGAAAGTTTTGAGTTGTTACATACAGTACATCTCGAATATGACCTGCCCTCCTATGTCTCTCCCTGACCTGTCCTCTCTGTCCACTGGCCTCTTCAATCTCTCTTTCCATTCTGTTGTAGCATGTTATTGTGTGAGGGTGTAGTCTGGACGGCTGCTTCGCTGCAGATGCTAGCGGCGGGTGAGCCGCTAACACGCTAACACCTGTCTGTTGGCCCTCCTGCCAGAACGGTCTGACAGCTCTGTCTGCTTTGACTAATGATGTGATTGATGGACAAAATAAGAGAGCGCACATGAGCACACATGCACACACAGTCCAATACACACTCTCAAGTGCGGGTGGTGTGAGTGCGGCCCGCGCCTGATGCGGAATATGGTGTCAGTGAGTCCTCATCATGTGGCAGCTAAAGGTATATTCTTCGGCACGGCTCATTAGTCAGTAATGGTAGAGTACACCCCCCCCCCCCACACACACACACACACTCCACAAAAAATATAAAGGGGTGAGTGGAGGGGGAAGACGGGGCTGAGTTTGGATGGGAGGCCACTTTATGGACTATCACAGCTCCTGCTCACCTTTAACCAGTGGGCCAGGGGGGTTAAAAGATGAAAGTCAGAAGAACGTTCTTGTATCTTACCAAGTTGTTGTTGTTTTTTGCTACTGCTTTTTACAGTAGCCATTGAAACATAACAAACATGCCACTTATAGTTCATATTTTATAAATTAGGCAGTTCTCTTCAAATCACCCAAAACATAGTGATTAAAACATACATGATTCATACTTACAGTTTATTTATGTATGAGTTCATTTATTTATTTGTTTGTTTGTATATTTGTAATAAAATACAAATTAATTTTAATTAAAAAAATGTGATAAATCTTGTTTATACAAGACATTCTATTTTATCCAATTGTCGTGTCAATGACATTATGTTTTCAGTTGCATTTATTACTCACACAGTTTTCTCAGGATAGTCCTATGCTGTGGCTGACAATAAAACCATAAAATACACCAAAAACGCAACATAAGTTAACAAAAGTAATGAATGTTATTCATGCGTTGAAATCCACATCTTTAGAATCCATACGTTCGTCAGGAACAGACCCAAATTCAAGCCTTTATTCAGCGATTTTCGTCTCCATTCTCAGGAGCAACCATAAACTTCAAATCCCGCACTCTTTAAGTTAAAAAATCATTGGCTCTCACCTGCTTTAACACGGATTATGACATGCCGTGTTTATCTTTAAAGCTCTTTTGAAATTGTTCTAGATTAGAACATGACGTTATGGTGCCATGAAAGCCCATTCAAAGGCCTGTTTAGCCACTGAATGACTGGGCAGTGTAATATGCAGCCATAATGTCCTTAATACCCCTAAGACTTGTTGAGAGTAAATATCACAATGGGATAGGAACATTTGTGCAGTGCCTTCATTGTGAGATACCATTTTGTTTGTCAGTCTGTACCAAATCTAGGCTCCACCACCTTTGTGTCCAACATAGCCTGCTCTTTTCACAATTAAGCTCACAATGTCAAGCAAAAAAAAAAAAAAAAAAGAAGTTAGATTGATGCGTTGTCCTCACTTTCTGTAATACAGTATCACTATCAAATGATCAGAGGTTGAATTGAAAGAGAGGTGAAGACCAACAGTGTTATCAATAGGAGATGCTCAGAGGACGAAAAATGAAAATGAAAGAAGAAAAAAAATGAAAGAAGAAAGGAAGAGCAATATTTTGATTAAGGAGTTGTCTCTCAAGAGTCTTTGGCGCACAGTGAAAATGAGATGTTTTTCATTTGAGCTTGAGATTTATGTTCTTGAAAAATGCAAAGTGGAAGTTGAATTATGGTACATTGGCATGCTTTGCTTTCTTAATAGCTGTAATTGCTCTTTTTTTGCAAAGGCCTCAATGCTGTTTCCTTCCAATGTGATGAAGAATATGTCTGCCA
Organism: Tiaroga cobitis; assembly: GCA_030578255.1. Lineage (NCBI taxonomy): Eukaryota > Metazoa > Chordata > Actinopteri > Cypriniformes > Leuciscidae > Tiaroga > Tiaroga cobitis. The sequence goes on from CM060597.1 coordinate 37,920,565, forward strand.
CATGTTAATACACGATTTAACAGAAACATTCCCCTCAAAACAACCCCATATTCTTAAAAGAACCTAATTTATTTTGACAGAACAAAATGTGGTAACTTACTGTTGGGAAAGTGGGGCATAATTCTTATCTCTAGTAATTGAGATTCACTTTAGCTACATCTCGTAGCACAGTGCTCTATAGTAACAATGGACACATGTTGTTTGATTTTCGTTTAACTGAAAAATATATGCATGCATATAAGGTTATGCTAATGTGATTGTCATATGACCAACTGTAGAAAAGCAGCATAATGTATGTGTTACAGTTATGTCTGTCTTGTGTCTGTATTCCTGTGTTTTCCCCGTCATTGTGATTTGGTTTAGTCCTGTGTTAGTTTTCCCGCTCCTCGTTTGTGTTCAGTTCCTTCACCTGTGTCTAGTTAATTTGCCCCAGCTGTGTCTTGTTCCCATGATCCGTTCTCTGTGTATGTAAACCCTGTGTTCTCCCTCACTCCTGGTCGGTTCTCGTTCGTATGTACGTTTGTATATGGTGTGTTAGTGTTTTCTGGATTCCTGGTCTGAGTTATTTAGTAAAAATTATTGAATTTGATCTTTTGACTGCTGCCTCTTCATCTGCCTGCACCACACCTGTAACAGTATGGAGGGCCCTATGATTTTCGCCATGTGGAAAACTCTGACATCACATAATTCAGTCACAAAAATGGATGTTACTGTGCAATGCAGAACATCACGGAATTTGGAAAAATGTATGAATTAAAAGGGCTATACATTATTGTGTATATATCTAGTCTATGAAGTTTAAACCTCAAAAATATGTATTTTTTTGCACAAAGTCAGCATGTTATGCGTGCCTGTGTGAATAACTAGTGAAACTTAGTCTACTGTGCTGTTATTGTTATTTCATTATTATTATTTACGTCTACTTAAAGCATGTGTGACCCTTGTGGTGTTTTCAGCGTCTTCAGTCTCACTATACGAGGACACTCCACATGAACTTCATCTCCAGAACTGTTTTAATAGTCGACTTTACAGGCATTTTACCATTTAATTGAATAAAACTATATTGTCAGTTACACACAAAAACATACAAGTCTTTACTACAAACCACCAAAATAAAAGTCTGGTTTAACTTGATGAAACTATGACAGAAATATATTACTGTTGTACAGTAGACTGTACTTATAGAAGTTTTTTTTAAAGAAATATTACATAGTGACACAATTTTTCCATGTTGTAATTCAAAGACAGCATATCAAAAAAAAAAAAATATCAAATTTCATTTGGTAAGATTTTAAAAGATTAATTAAATTGAACATTTCAAGCATTTTTGAAAATAAATGCATATGTTTCCAGAGTACACAAATCATATTTTGTCTTTGTGTGACTTTGAGTGCCTGTTTGTGTGAGGCAATCAAGATTTATATACATTACATCTGCCAAAAGGGGAGCTGGACTCACAGATTGTTTGCATTTGTCTGCGGTTCATGTTTGTGGTTTACAGTTGTGTTTATGTCTGCATCTAAATGCTCTAGAGTTCAGCGGTGAGATTCTCTACAGCACGGGGGAACAATGCCTCTCCCCCAGTGGTGGTTTAAGGGATAAACCAGCTCTGACATGGCCGACCAGCCTACTGATCCAGCTCTGACAGCCTGCCTCCTCCTGGCCTGGTTCTCGCTTCTCTCCCCTAGAGTCTGGTCTGAGAGAGAGTCAACGACCAGCAGTCTGATCAGGCACGCACGCGACTGTCAACCCTTCCACTCTCCGGCCTGCACGGCTGTCAACACTCTCCATCTCCTATTCCTCTCAGGAGAGAATGTCCCCGCCTCTGCCACAAAACAAACAGACTGAGATATCAGAAAACACAATCACAAAAAAAAATCCTCAAAGAGACCTGTCACAGTCTATCTATAAAGATGTCACAAGAAGCTATTTTGAATGTAAGCCGCTTGCGTACTGCAGACAAAAAAACAGAACAAAGGGAAAGGGTGGAGTTGAGGAAAACACAGAGAAAGAAAGAGTTAGACAGATGGAAGAGTGTTTTGATTTCAACAACATTTGAGCCCCATTTCTGTCCCTCTCCATAGGGGACTGGTCTCACCGCACTGCTCCGCAGAGAACTGGACGACTGGGACTCTCCTCCCCGCATCAGCGGACTAATCTGGCGCCTGTACACGTCTCTATTTAACATGCATCTGGATCACACTCTGGATCCAGCTCTCATTATGTCTTCCTTCATATAACTAGTCTGTCTATTGCAAGTCTTCGCCTGATGTCTGAGGTCACCGGAGATTCATGTGCTACTCTGAAAAGAAAGTTTGATTGTGGTCACTGATCTCATATGAATATGAATGCGTTTTAATTAGTATTCTGTAAAGTTTAACACTACAGCTTACATGATTTTATGTTATGCGCTTTAGGTATTTTACATCTACTGCACAAGAATACATTTCTGGGCAGTGGCGTCATTTCATAGGTTATTGATTTCATTTTTATTCTGATTATTCAGGACATTGTCTTAAGGAAAACTCACTATAGTGCATTTTAAAGTTGCTTTTAGTAGTTCTTTAGCTAGCTTTAGCATCGCTGTTTTTATGTACTTTAAGTACCGATAGTGGTTTTAGACATTGCACTGCCATCTATCTGCGTGGTTCAGCATGATTGTTTTATGCAAATTACACTAATATTAGTGAGTTTTAGAGAGCAGTCTACACAGTGATTAATCCCCTTACTTGTCCAACAAAAAGATCTTGGGCATCACTACTACCATCAAATCTTTTCACTTTGTGTATGCCATATTGATGTTCACAATTGTCCCTTACCCCAGTCTTCGGGCTTCATAACTTTTCTGCTTCTGTGGTGCCTTTCATTGTCTATTTTTGCTCTTCGAATCACCAAACAACACTATGCTACTAGCATATCTACAGAAGTGGCAGTCATTGAGCGTGAAAATTCTCTACGACATTTAGTAAAACTGTTTAGCATTTAGTGTGTAACATTACTGTGAAAACATAGATTGTGGTGACCACATAATAATTTTTTTTAATATGTAAAACTTTATTTTTAACCCTTCTAATGTACACGCTAACCCCTTCTAATGCACAACATGGGTCTAAATTGACTCGCATTCATGTTCATGTTATTTCACGCATGGCTGGTCGTTTTTTTGTTTCATATTTTTAATCTCTTTATTTCAGCATTTAATATTCCATGATCTATAAATTCCATGATCCATGAATATTCAAAATATCTTGTTTTCAATTACCACTTATTATTTTAATTTGTCCTAGGTTTTGTGTTACTACATCAAGTTTACACACATGGGTCAAAAATGACCCGTCTATGCAAGCATGATAAAACAAAAGAATAAAGACAACATTTCGTTAAAATAATCATTTTAGTATTTAGACCAACGCATTTAACACTTGAAATATGTTTACTTGCTACTTTGTCACACATCATACACATATCACTGATAACCGATAGGCTTAGACTTATTTATGGTCATTTAAATATCAATCTTTTTTTTTTTAGTATTATTATTTTGGGGGAGAAACACCCACTGTATGTTTCCGGGTGTGACTGAAACAAGTGTTGAGATATTTCATTCTTTCACAGCACCATCCAAGAGTGCTTCGCATCAGTACTTAAACCGAGATGTCTTTGTGATCAGCAGTAATTCTGATAGCAGCAGAACCTTGCTGGCTGTATTTCAATATGCAAAGTCCTTGTCAAACAAGCCAGGATTGAGAGGCTACCAATTACAGCGACAGCATGAGAGAGATGTTTATCAGCTCTCAGACTTAGTTCATCTCCATGGCCATGGAAGTGCTTTATTGATTGGCTATTGGGTAGCTAATAACATGGGTTATCTACATGCAGCAAGAGACAAGTACTACTCTCTCTGAAGCAGCTGGATGAGGATTTGATATGGTCCTCCGTCCACCTTGGCAAAAAGAGAAAGGTTGCAGGGCGTGGGGGGGGGGGGGGGGGGGGGGGGGGGGTCTAGGGGGGGGTCTAGGATTGGGTGTATGTAACCAACATTTACTGCATCTGGCTCTGAATTTTTAATTTCAATGAAAATGAAGTTTTAGTTGCCAATGCTTTCTGTAATGAGGAGCACGATACTGTTTTCTAAATGCGGAAATCAAGGAAAGTAGGGTGTTTTAAACTAAATTTGGTTCTGTTGGAGGCTTATTTTAAGACATATTTCTTTCATTATCTGTAAATCAAGCAGTTGGGATGTAGGAGCACAGCTCAGAGCCCGTTGTATGTATGTTAGCATGTTTATGTGGAGTGTCACTCACAGGTCATGCATGCTCACTTGGGCTGAACATGGTCATGAACATGTCAAACCCACATGTGCCAGTTTCTGAGACTTATCGGTAGATCGTGTGTGTGTGTGTGTGTGTGTGTGTGTGTGTGTGTCCATGCATTAATCACAGTGACAGAACAACCCACGTCCTCTACCGGGCTATGGTCTCCCGAGAAATCTCTGTGACCTCTAGTACACACACACACACACACACATACACTTGTTCTTATACTTGAATTATTGACACCTCCACACACACACACACAAAAAACATTTCTTTATTAACTATCTCAATCTGTTTTTACATTTGGGTGTATCCTAATGCACAGGGAAAGAAAAGACAAAAAAAATCGGATGAATGATAAGCCATCAGAATTATGCGTCACATCCTTACTTGGTTGCTCTTTACAGGCAAAATGGAAGTGGGTTCAAAAAAGGGGGATTACTGAACCGAAGTCCAAGGTTTATACTCTTGGGAAGAACCACGTCTCAGCACAAGATTACATTTCAGTCCAGGCTCACGTCAAACCATACCAGGCGGGACAGGAAATTGTGTCCCTGTCACTGGGACGCTGGAGAAAAATGTAAATACCCTTCCCCGGAAAGGACACCTCATATGCACCCTGGGGTCCCATCCATAGCCCCCCACCTCAGGGTGTCCATCTTGTGTCAAAGCTGCCTTTTTAATACCACACTTATATTGTCCTCTCTCTCTCTCTCTCTCTCTCCCTCCCTCCCTCTCTCTCCCTCCCTCCCTCCCTCTCTCTCTCTCTCTCTCTCTCTCTCTCTCTCTCTCTCTCTCTCTCTCTCTCTCTCTCTCTCTCTCTCTCTCTCTCTCTCTCTCTCTCTCTCTCTCTCTCTCTCTCTGCGTCCTGTTCGGTTAGCTGAAGGAATTTACTGTTGCCCTATGTGGTTTGGAAAGGCACAGCGAAATAAAAAAAAGAAGAAGAAAAAGTACTGAGAGAGAAACTTAGAGAGAGAGAGAGATGGAGCTGTGACTGAAAGGCTGAGAGTATGGAGGCATGTGTTTAAATCCCCCGGAGAGTAAATACACAGAGCAATTACCATGTAAAAACAATGAAAACGGGAGCTGCCTGTAAAAGCAGGCCTTGTGGAGGAAATGTCACTTTCTTACTTAAAGCACGACTCTCTGTCAGTTGCATTTAAATGCACAGGTGAAGCAAAAATAAACAGCTGTCCTGAAAAGAGAAAAACTCCCCCTATCATGGAAATTCCTCCAAGTGCCCTGAAGCTTGCTCCAGAAGCTTTAAATGTGTCCACCTTTGAGAAATAATAAACACCTGTACATAGTATCATCCTGCATCATCTTCCCCTTCATTTGGTCACTGGGAAATTACTGACATATCCGTAGGCCTTTAGTATTGTAAACTGTCATTTGCAACATAAGAACAGTGATTCAGGTCATATACAACACTTCTACTCAATCTACAGTGTGAAATATACAGCAACAGGTACTGTAGAGCAATTCCTGAATAAATGACTCTTTTGAGCCTGTTCTTTTAATTTAATCAAACTGCCTGACCAGTTCAGCCTCAGTCCTAAATGAATGACTCTCATGAAGCATTTTTTAGTGAATCACACACATAACGCGCAAGCATGTAGTCCGATTCCTGATTAAATTACTCTTATAAGCCTATATATGCATTTTATATAAAAAAAAATGACTGAAATGTTACCACTTTTTAAAATGTTTGTATTTTTAATTGTTATAGTTATTAGATCGTGTTTGTCACCTGTACAAAGTGCAGTGGTGGAAAGAGTACTGAAAAAGCATACTCAAGTAAAAGTACTGTTACTTGTCAAAAAATGTAGTGAGAATAGAGTAAAAGTACCGGTCCTAAAAACTACTCAAAGTAGGAGTAAAAAGTAGCCCTTTTAAAAGTACTCAAGAGTAGTGAGTAGTGAGTATTATGCTATGAATGTTAGTCCACCTTATACCCTGCAAATTGAAAATGTAGCTTACTCTTTTATCACAGATTCATAGAAAAAAAGAAACAGTATTTCAATATTTCTCCAACAGTTTTATTTTTGACTGCTAGCACTAAAAATACAGTGTTTCCCCTACCATTGTTTTGGACGACCCCCGCCCCCCTAAAATGCTGACAAAATCCAGTCATAAAAAAGGAATTTATAACTCGGAATTTCACGGAATTTGTAAATTTTTTGAGGAATAAATAGAAAGCAGTTCAGTACACTTGAAATCAAATCGCGATATAGTGTGCGTGTGTATGAATATTAAACCACAAAGACAATTTAAATACGAATCCTGCATGTTCTGTGTGAATGAATGGTGCAGCCGACGCGCAGTTTCATTTACCACACACACACACACACACACACACACTGAAGCACGTGTGAGGTGTGACGCTTGCGCTGTTTTTTTTGCCTATATGAAGACACAAATGCATGAACTTCCTCCAGGCTCAAGATCCACTCCGAAAGTCACTTCGTGAACAAAATAAATTGGCGCCAGGTGTCTCGAAGTCTGTTGATGCTGGTTTGATGCACGCGTTTTCCGCGCGCGATTTGATTTGACGGGAATCACGCATGGAGTCACATGATGACTTATTATAAAAATAAATATTAATATAAATGTAGCGACGGCAGGTTCAGGGAAAATAGCGCAGTAAAAGTACCGATACAGCACTTAAAATGTACTCAAGTAAAAGTAAAAGTACACTGTTTTTAAACTACTTAAAAAAGTACAATTCCTAAAAAAAACTACTCAATTACAGTAACGAGAGTATTTGTAATTCGTTACTTTACACCACTGACAAAGTGTTGTATCTAGTCAAGAATTGTTTTGTATTTTTATTATTATTATTATAATTATTATTGACATTATTTCATGATTTGGCATTTGGCATCATGATTCCATTTATTCTTTTCTAAAATCTTTCTTCAAAAAACTAAATAAATCGTCAATGGAACCGCTAATGAACCAGAAGCATTAATAGGGACTGAAATTGTTAACTTTCTTGTGGTTTCCATCCCTTTTGACCAGTTGTTCTCATCTAGAAAACAAGCTCATAAGGTGTTTTCCCTGTTGTGTATCTTGTATTCTAGTATGTGTGATAGGTGATGGGTTTATTCTGCATCGGTATATCAGGACTGGCAAAACCACATGTAGTTTATTTGGACGCAAGCTAGCCGCCCCGGTCAACACACCTCCAGGTGTATCCGGACCCCACTTTTGACTGAGGTGCTTCCATGGATGAGGGGGCCATTTATCAATGCAAACGTAAAAACAGCCATTTAAATCTAACTAAAAATCTATATTTCATTACCAAATTGTTAGTGGGAATGAAGAGGGATGTCGGAAGTCGGGCGGTTGCATCGCGAGGGAGGCGTCAGTTGGTTCGATGGGAAGACGAGATGATTCATGGGACCATCAGAGGAGCAGAGGAAGGGGAGGGGTGATGGAGGCTGAGCACAGGGAGAAAACTTGGAGAGGCCCTACTCCCCTATGACCTTGGCGGAGAGGGAAAAATATATAGAAGAAAATGAAAGCAACTGTCAACTCCCCACTGGCCAGGATCAGCCCATAAATCATAGCCAGAAATATGAGTGGGGTGGAGATGGGTGGGAGTGGGAGGGGTCAGGGGCAAATCTCACACCTACACAGTTCTCCTTATACTGTATAAAACACCGGAAGGGGATATGAGAATCTGGTAGGGTACTCAAATATGTTTAGGATGCTAAAGACTGTTTGTGTGTTTGTTTGGGTAGCCTAAAAAGGGTAAGAATGAGCTTGAATGGTTCTGTGTGTTGCAAGAGGGATCTTTAACCCTCTGCCCTGTTGATTGAGAACGACAGGATAGAGGGTTGTGCTGTACACACGCAGTGAGATCTGATGCAACTTTGTACTGCTTAATCAATGGATCATTGAGGGGATTGATTCCAGCCAACAGATGTACTCAAAGTTGTATATGGACTGCATTGCTACATCTTGCATCACATTCCTGTTCGACCCCCTCAGATTTGGAGATTTATCATTTGAAGTCTAAGCTAGCTGTCCAGTCTAGTCTGTTTGCATTGCATGCTGCTGCATTAGCTTTTTAGATGAAGCTAATGGTTGTAGTAGATGTGTAGTGTATTTTGGAGAGTATGGAAAAGTATCATTTTTGGAAAGTATCATTTCTATCCATTTGCAGTAGTTGAAAGATTTGCCAGGCTATTTTTATGTATTTTAGAAGTTCAGCATAGAAACTAGCTATGCTACAATCTTGATGTATTATAATCGATTTGGAAATCTTTACAGCAGTTAACTGTAAACGTCAGTATGCTAATCAGTGAGTGATTTTCTACCGCTTGTAGGATATTTACCCTATAAAATATCTCTTTAGGATTTTCTCTGTAATATTTGCATGGACAAAATTAGGACTGGCAGTGATAAATGAATTGCGTATGCCTCTCAAAATAAAACATAATTGTCAATTTTACCATAATAGCTATGCTTATTTGTTACGCAGAACAGCAGTGATTTTTATCAAGCGTTCCACATTAAATGATTTTGGCATGCTTAATCATTTTGGCAAAGAAATGAAATGTGATGAGTAGAGAAAGGTATCTTAGGAAGATAACAATTTACTTGCTATTTTTACCACAGCATTTTTGGGATCAATCTCAGAATTTGAAAGAAATGTCCATGATATATTTCTCCAAGGAAACAGAAGATAGACAGAAATATTTCATGCATTTAGTCAATGAATATCACTGTATTTGGGCCCTATAATTTATTGAAAGTAAAACATTCTTTTAAAAATAAAAACAAAACTACTTTGCGTAATAGACAACATTGACTGATTGTGTTTAGTGAGAAGGTTGAAATTGTTCATAATTTAGGTTTTATTGTAAGTGCTAGTAGGAGTTTGCTATTTCATCTACCACAGCTCGCCGTCCCCCTCCCTTGCACAGATGAGTGGGGTATGAGCGCTTTTTTTTGTTTTTTTTTGACAGGGCTCCAGATTGTAAGCGCATCAGGTGACAATTAAGATGTAACAAAATAAATTGTTTGCTGTCACTTTCACTTACCCCTGCCGTCTCACCATCCTCCCAATGCCCCACAACAAAGCAGTGGTGTCAAATCTGCCTCCCTGATGTACCCCCAAGGTACCGGAAATGCTTTGTACACACTTGCAAACACACATGCGAACATGTACGCATATGCACACACACATTTGCATGCACACAAACACCTACCGTGAAACCCCTAGAAACCTGAGATTTGTATTTAAAGGTGGACATCTGTAAAACTTGGCTGACTTGTTTTCTTTCTTTTCAAAAGAGACCGTGACTTTCTTCACCCTACTTATCATTCCACATTTCAAACAATCCAAAAATGGCATACGCACACTAAATAATTCATCAGCTGCTAACATTAAACAACTGTTAACACGCTCAAATAATTAGTTATGCTTGCTTGACATGTTTGCATCTTTAATAATTGATGCATTTGTCTTAATTACCAACAACAGTATTTTGGCCTTGTTATTCCTTTTCTGCCGAAAAAAGGAAAGAAGCAATTATTCCATAAATATTAATTGGATACCCTTATTAAAATCAAGACAAAAGGGCAGGGAGAGATATAACAGAGTATTTTCTTTGAGTTTAAAAAGTGTTATAAATCTTTCTCTCTCTGCTTGGACAGGTATCGTCACAGAGAGACATTTTTATCGGTGGCTCTGAATAAAATATCGTCATGTTTTAATACGTGCTTGGTATGTGATCGCATTTGGAGAAACATTAATGCTGTCAATGGGTCGAGATGATTAATGCAATTATTATGATAATGATATTAAGCAGAATTATAAATGCATTCACATTAATCAAAGTTCTTCCTCTGTGTGCCGCTGACTGTGTTCACATTAGGAGTTGAGAAGGAATTCAGAGACAAAGAAAAGCAAAAGAAATCCTCCAAACAGAGCCGAAGTGGAGTTCTCTGTAATCATGTGTATTAGAGATAGATGCAGATGTAAAGACACCTCTTTGACATTTGTGTGTTGTTCACACAACAGTACAAGTAGGAACAAACTTCTTGCAGCTCGGCAGCCATTTTGTTCTGTCGGAGTGACGAGCAGGCCTCTGTAAATAGTGAAATATTTTAAATGTATAACGGTGAGTTTTCTCCTTCTTAACAACAGTGTTTGGAGGGGTGCCAGTGCTGCCTTGTGTCATGTTTAAACTTTCATGTGTGGCACCTCTACTGTATGCAGTGAATGGGGAAGGCACGCAAATGCTCACTTTCACCCAGATATTCAAAATACAGCTGTCAGTGTGGAAGTGTCTGACTTTGGGAGGACTTTGACGCTCTAAAAGACTGCAAGAGAAGTTATTTTCCTTTTTGTGTTTGCCAGTAGATTAAAAAGGCAAATGAATGACACTGCTCAACACCCCAAATCAGCCCCCGCTATTAATATTTCACACTGATGGCAGCTGTTTATCACAACACAGCAGCATTAAAGAGGTGAAGATGCAAGCGAGAGGAAGGGGAAGGAAGGGGGAGGGGAAGGAAGAAGGAAGAGCCAGGATGTGGCATGGCCTCAAGTCTTTATTTAAAATGCTCTGCAAACAACCAAATTTTCCACTACTGAAGCACTTATCAAAGTTTTGCTCTCACTTGGAAATTAGCAGTAAAACCCATTACATCTCAAATCGTGAATATGTTTGTCTTATTTAAAAGCCATAGATTCCATATCATCAAACACTCAATTCAAAGCACCTACCTCCTATTTCCAATGAATGCGGTTTTCATTATACTGTAAATTATGCATGTATGTGAGCACCAACAAGAATATCAGAATCATAATACAGATCAGAGGCAAATGAAAAACGATTTGGAGATGAAACGAGTGAATCTTAAGGTCAGGAATTAACCTCATCCTTCTTATCGGTGTATTGTGCTGGATAATAGCCATGAAACATGCAGGCTATCAGTGACACTCTCAATTGGAAATGTCCATATTAGGCAATATGCAAATGCAGTTGATGGGGTATAAATTCCAGGACAAGACAGTAAGCCCGCATGGGGCAATGATTAAAACGGGGCTGTTAAAGATGGAGAGGGGAGGGGGGGGGGGGGGGGAGGGGGTTAAACTGATATTATAATGAGCGACTATAGAAGGCGATGACCATCGACTGAACCGAACCCTGTCAACATCCTTCCTTAGGACACAGTTAACCCGTGGCGCAGTACCCCAGATGAGTCAAGATCATAGATAGATGTCAGTCTAAAACAACTCCCACTTTTAGTATGCACATTGAGCAACTGGAGCGCATTGACTTCCTCATCACCTGCATGTCTGGCATAATCATAATACAGACCATATTTTTAGCCATCACGACTAACGGGAAGGTCACATTCTTGTCTCTCCCTGCGAGATGGGCCAAACCAGGTGAACAAATAGTGATAAATAAACAAATAAACAAAATGTGTGGAACATTTGAGGGTAGCAAACTGTTTGTGGCGTGTCAGGTTTGTAAATGTCACAAAAGCAGATTTATGGGCTGCTTTCGCAGGACATTATTTGATCTTGACAGTCTTAATCATTCACGCTTTCCCCTCCATCTCCCTTCTCTTTTTCTGCTGCCCGTCATGGATTATTGAAATAGAAAAATAACAAGTGAGAAAAGGGCCCAGGAGCTGAATCAAAATGTCAGGTTTGTACTTACAGCCGTATGCGGTGAGACAGGGTCAAGGGTTTCAATTATTTGTATACGGTATGGCCGGGCTCTACACGAAAGGTTATGTCACCCCTTAGCTATTTACCCCCCGATTTGAATGGGGTTGATATTCAACTGCAGGCCCAGCACCACTGATATGGAACAGATCTAACATTTGAGTGGAATGGAGATTGTGGTCGAGATTGACAGGGAGGCTTGGGGGGAAAGGGGGAAGTATTGCCAGACTCCATGTCATTGTACTCGTATGTGAACAAGATGATTGCCTAGTAATGTGTGGCTGATCCGTGCAAGATTGCTCTATGTTTCAGATCCTCAGGGATGCTGGCGTGACAGTGTAGCCTGAGAGGCCTGTCATTTAAGGAACAATGAAATAATGTGCCGTTAGATATTACGATCAAGCTCACTGATTACTTTTGTAGCATATTTTACAAACTTTGCAGTCAAGAAAAGGCAATAACAACCTTATGGGCCAGTTGTAGGTAAATGGTCGTATTTTGGGTTTACTTCGAGGGATAGTTCACAAAAACAAAAAAGGAAATTCTACCATTATTTACTCACCCTCATGTTTCTACAAACCTGTATGGCTTTATTTATTCTGTGGAACACAAAGGAAGGTATTTTGAAGAATGTTTCAGCTTTTTTTGTCCATACGTTAGTGGGACCCAAACACTTTAAGCTCCAAAAGATATGGTATAGGTACAGTAGGTCTGTCAAAACATTGTTCTCATGCACACACAAACTACGGTACATCCAATATGGCGGCAGAAACATCATATAACATCAAACTTTATTAGTTGCAAGTCACATGACAAGAAGTCTTGTTGTTTAAAGATTATAATGCCATTTTTGATGTGACGCTAAATGTGATCATGTTTGCATCTGAATAAAGGTGTAAATTTCAATCTGTTTTTCATTTTTTCAGAAGACTTGAAATACACCAGTCGAGTCATTAATTTCAAAAAGTTTTCCTAGCTTAAAAGTTTGGAACCCAATTGCCTCATTATATGGACAAAACAGCTGAAACTTTTTTTTTTTTTTTTATATTCCTTTACATTCCACAGAAGAATGAAAGTCATAGCAAAATGAGGGTGAATGATGACAGAAGTTTAATGTTTTTGGGATCTATTCCTTGACCATGAAGAATTTTGTCCCCTGGCAAGTTCTGCATGGTGGGTCCCTGCGTTATCATATGCATCAACCTCTCTCAATATACGTGACAAGACCTGCCTCATTAGGGAGTAAGGACCTAATAAAAACATAACTAAGGAGCCATTTTGGGAGCCGATACTCTCAAACCAGACCTTTTTATACAGATTTTGTCAAACTTTATCGCCTTTCAAAGACATTTTTCTTGCCTACAGCCCCTTGAACAGAAAGGGCTGGGCATTGATGTGATGAGGGCTATATCATCCCAAAAGACAATCACGGTGATCAATTAGATTTAATGCTGACCCAGGTCTGAAATGATTGCAGGTGGAGCGAGTGACATTAATGGCTTGCCACGGTTCCTATCTTACCTCATGAAAGTTGCTCTGTGTAAGCGCCCAGCCCTACTGCGGCCCCTCCACCCGCTGGTCCCTGTAAAAATCTCAGGGTTATTGAGAGTGATATGAAATTTCTAAATGTCATTAATTGACACCTTTTCCCCCCTGAGCTGTCAGCTGTGAGACAGAAAGGTCACAGCTCGGGGGTGAAATATTTATATATATATATTTCCAAGTCCTGTGAATTATGGCTGTCATTAACGAGAGGGAATGGATGGCGGGGCCCACTGAAAGCCTCCATCGATCGAAGCTACGAACAGGGATAGGAGTCGCCTGAGATGGGACGGGGTCACCAAAGAATACGTACTAAGGTGAAGGGTTCCTTGTGAAGGCTGAAGAGTGTTGGGCTTTCTCTGAGGTAAGCTTTCATTTCGTAGAATAGCTCCATTAAACACAAAGTTACAGAAGGATTATTTTGATCGATCATCATTCAACAAAAGTGCAATGAGCTCTCATAAAAAAAAATTGCAAAAATGTTACCTTTAGGAGTGCAACAGCTTATCACTGGGGCAGTACCCTTAAATAGTAGTACCTTGAAGAGATACTTCACTTCTGGAAAGATGAATGTGTATTTAAAATGGGTCATTTATGTAGAAGAAATGTGAAATTATTTTTGAATTTGGAGCTTTCTTTGAGCTTTCTTTTTTCTAGACTGAGAAAAGGCAGAAAAATTTTTTTTGGCCTATGTGGATGAAAGACAACAACTCTCAGAATGCACTTGCTCCGCTGCCCTAGGAGGCCACGCCTACCGGTAACAGAGCGCAGTAGTTAAACAACAAGTCTAGGCTACTAGTGAGTCTCCGTGATGAGTCTCCCCGGGATTTCGAGTTCGCCCAAAATGTCCGGGATTCGGCTTTTGCATTCTACAGTCGCCATTCATTATGTTTACTGGGGCGAGCAGGTCGAGAGTGAGGGCCGCGGGAGAACAGCGCGAGGCCGGTGGCGTGATTACCGATGAGCGACACCGGTGAGACGCAACGGTCTCGTATCTCTCACGGAGGAGCGGGAATTTTCTTAGCAATGTTAAAACGCACATCAACCGATCACTTGTTTAGTGTTCATGTAAACACTACATTCAGATTCACCAATCGGAATGAATTCAGTTAGATTGAAACAAAAGGTGTGCATGTAAACAATGAACGGCGACTGCAGAAAGCAAAAGCTGAATCCAGGATACTTTGTACGATCTCGATGTCCAGGAAAAAGAGGATGGTAACCCCTACTACTCAGCTTTCTCCTACTAAGTTACTCAGCTTTCTCCACAGAACAAGAGCCTGCTAGCTTAGCTTCCAAAAAAAGATGGCTGACACTATGTGTACATTCTGTGAGTGAGATCCCACCCTCTATGGGCGGGTTGAGAACATGCGGGACAGCCCCTACTACTGACTGTAGTCTTTAGCCTCTGGCCCAAAAATCCTCCGATGACGCAAAAATGACGATTTTTGCGTCATCGGAGGATTTTTTCCAGACAAAAAAATACATAAATCTCTTGTCTCAGGGGGATATGAGGGTGGAAAGCATGGCAATTCGAAAATACTACAGGTTTTCTACTAATATAAAGCTTAATGCTAAATCCTGAAGGGTAAACCTTTAAGGGTTTAATGTACTACTGTAAGGTACTAATATGCACCTTTTAGTTGTAGATACGGTACAAAGTTGTTCCTTTAAGGGTACTGAACCAGAGTCAGGCTAATTATTATTATTTTATTTTTTTTCCTAAAGGTACAATTTGAATATGATGGTAAAATATGTGTTGGATCATTTCACAAAAGACAAAAACAATGCCCTTAAAAAGTTTGGAAATGCCGTAGAAAAAAAGATACACTGTCATTAAAAATTACAGTTTTTGCCAGTTTTGATTCCTTTATCATCATGCACAACAATGGAAACAATGGAATTAAGTAGAAATCCTTGCCTTCCCACCGAACTTTAACCCTCTGGGGTCGGCAAACGCGCCGGCACGTTTTGCTCGATTTTTTTTCACATAGCAGCAAAATAGACTTAAAATACTCCGTCATATTTATTACAACAGTAATATAAAACAAATATGATACAATTACTTTTTAGTAGCTAAGGTGAAGTATTTCACATCAGGATATTGCACATCACTGAACTGCAGTGGCCCTACTGTACTATGTACAAGTAGTGCAGTTAAGAATGCATTAGTTAAAAGTGCAGTTAGAATATGAACATCTATGCTATGATCATCTGTTCGATGAAAGTAGCTAAAAGATAGGGTTAGGGATAGAATTTATTCATTAATATTTAATACAAATATGTTTTTAAAGTTTTTTAAGGGTTTGTTAGGGCTGGGTGTCGATACAGATTATCCTATTATATTATACTCTAAATTATAAGCTGTTAGTTCGCTTCAGATTTTTAGTTTCGATTGGATTCTGATTGATTTAAGAATATTTAAAAACAAAGTACAAATGGAACAAAATCTCAGATAATGCTGAGAACCCCTTGATAAAAATATACCTGTATATATCCATCCTTTACTTTTATGTAGTTTATGTTGTGTCTTATCAATGCAAAGTCATCACAAAATAATAAGGATTTATGCTGAAATGATCTAAAACCCCACTTTCCCTTGCCTTGGGCTGCATGACGCCTAGGGTGCTATCAAACTTTTGGAGGGCACTGAATTACAAAGTCTGCTACTCAATAGAAAGTCAGAATATAAATGAAATAACTGAGACTTTTTAGCAGCCAAAGAATATTAAATTAGACATAAAACCAGCTGAACATGGTGATCCTGCAGCGATCATAACGCCAGAGGCATGCACCCAACCAAACACTGCACAGGATGGAATGAGTCATAAAATGAACGTCCAGCATCTAAGCGACATTGTGGCTATGCTGGGTGAACCCCAGCCTCTTATGGTCCCTTTGTTGTGTGACAGCTTTCAGGGCGAGAGGCGTTTAATTTCAGAGTGAATACCACACTACATAACCACATGGCATTTAACTTGAGAAATGGCTTTCTGCTTCAGCTGTCTGTGTTTTCATCATCAGGGCGGGCTGGTGGGGTGGAGGACGGGAGGGAGAGGAAATGGCTTTTTTTTCAGCTTCCTGATGCCATTAGACATCAACGCACAGCGGGCGCATGCGTCTTTGGTATGCGTGTAGTGTAGAGTGTTGCAAAGCATGCTACAACTGCAGAAACACACTGGGGGAGGGAGAGGTATAGTTGAGATAGCTGAGATCTTTATCTGTGGAGAAGAAAAATGTATAAATAGGCAGCGGGGAGATGGAGAGGGGGGTCTGCTAAAAGTCTGCTTTAAGACAAACCTAGCGCTGATTCAAATTCAGTTCAAATCGAGCCTGAGAGAGGACAGTCCCACTGAGGATGCTCTCCATTATCATCCTGAGCCATGATTTGAGAGGCCATGTTATAATGCTGAACCCCAAATACATGAGCCTGCCATAATTTATCTGTCATAAACTGTTTAGAAACTGGGTTACACTTTATTTCGATAGTCACTTTAGACATTCTACTAACTTTAAGTAACTTTTCAACTACATGTCAACTAACTGTCTTTAGAGTATTAGTAGGCTGTAGTAGACTGTCAGTTGACTGGTAGGTAATGGTTAGGTGTTAGGGTTCGGGTTAGGAGAACAAGTTGACTTGTAGTTGCTAAGTTACTTATAGTCAGCAGAATATCTGTTGGGATTAGGCATGTGCCGGTATCAAATTTTCGTGCTGCGATTAATTGAATGAGCTTTTATCACGGTATACGGTATTATCACGATATTTTAATTGCTCAAGAGAAACAGATGGATTGCGGGTATCTAAAAAAACAACATGCATCACAATGTGTAATTGTGATTTTCAAAAAATGGTAACTAAACAGAATTTTATTAAGTTTAGTGACAACGTGTTACAATGTTTACATGGTACAATGACTGGTAGGTTACTGTTTGTATTCAAATAAATTATTGTATTTGATTTTAATCTTAATTCAATATTGACTCATTTGGATAAATATTAGGTAGGCTACAGTCTGCATGTTAATTTTTCTCAAGAAAAAAATATATCTCACATAATGCTGTAAACAGAGAGAAATTAAATATAATGCGGTTTTCATTATAATAACAATTATGTAATGACAAGTAAACATATAATTAATATGTAATAAAGTGCACATATTTAGCAAAATGACAATTTTTTCTAGTCAACTAAAGTGCTGGTCATTAAATGGCTTTCCTGAGGTAAATGTAACGTTCTGTGACATAACTGTTCTCCTGCAGTTTTATTGACCTCTTTCCGTGAAAAACACTGATTGATCGACATTTTGTATGAGGCATAAACCTTAAGGTAAGTTGTACTGTATCTTTAAATAAAAAGTAACAGATGATCGGTTTACTTGAACTGAGGCGCAGCGATCTGTCACAATGGACAGAACCTTTTTTTTTCATATCAAAAGTAACCTGCTCTGTCTAGTCTGTCGGTGTCAGTGTCCTCTTTGCTCCGCGATTTTTCTCTGCGTGAGAGCGTGTGAAAAGTGTCAATTCCGTAAAGCGGCTTTCAGACAGAACGCGATTTGCTATTTTGCAAATAAAAAGTTGAACTATTTTTAACTTTGACCCCGGCGTGCTTTGGTCGACGCAGCAACAAAACGTCCCCGCGAGTATTCTGCGTCCTGTCTGAAAGGTGCTTGAGTCTCAAGTTGAATGCGTGAGAGTTGGCAGCCCTGCGGGGGGTAAATCGTCGGCAGCGTTCCTCCTTCCGCCATGCTTCTACTCCATGTGATGATTGTTTACATTAGACTAGAGTGCGCTCTGCGCCGCGTGCACACAGTGCTTATACATGTGGGGATTGTTTACATCAGAGTGCGCACGTGTTTTGCGGAGCATATACGCAGTGTTTAAGCGGTTGATAGAAAATTAGCTAATGCTGTTCTAAAAGTCTAAATTCAAATCTATTATTTTTCACGGTATTTTGAAGTGGCCGCGATAACAATATCGTGCATATTCATTACCGCGATTTATCGCATTACCGAATACCGGCACATGTCTAGTTGGGGGACAAACAAAATAAAGTGTTAGCAGATATTAAGCAGACAGTCTACTAATTCTCTAATGACAGTTAGTTGACATGTAGTTGAAAAGTTACTTATAGTTAGTAGAATGTCTAAAGTGGACTATCGAAATAAAGTGTTACCAGAAACTGTATGACAACTAATGTTCTAAAGTAGGAATGCCAGTTCACATGATAAAGAAACATATTTCAGGAGCCATTCTCGAGTAATGTCCTGTATTGGCGCTTTTCCATTACCAGTACCAGCTCGACTCGACTCGACTCGCCTTGGCTCGCTTTTCGCTCCGTTTTCCATTGCAGAAAGTACCGCCACAAATAGTACCCGGTCGTCATAGCGACGCCTTTCGTTCCTCGTTGCCCCATCAAGCTCTCGCTGGATCCTCTCTTCGGCAACCAAACAAAGGAATGTCTGCACCTCCTCGTTTGACCACGGCGTATTCTTCAGAGTTGCCATAATAATAGTAGTAAGTTTAGTAACTCTGGCCAAACTATTTAAAAATGGCGGGGTTATTTATTCTGGATACTCCATCTGGCGCGTGCAATGATGACGCAGATTCTCTGTGATCAATCAGCAGTCGGCATTGTTTTCACGTCACATTTTAGTATCGCCTTAGCTCGCTTAGAACCTCGCCGGAGGTGGTACGAAAAAAAGTACCCGAAAGCAGGTACAGGTACCACTTTTACACAGTGGAAAAGCAAACAAAGGCGAGTCGAGTCGAGTCGAGCCGAGCCGAGGCGAGCTGGTACTGTGTAGTGGAAAAGCGCCATAAGTCTGCATGCGGCTTTGAAAAGCAAGATGATTTTTGTTAGTAATTTATGCTATTTCGTAAAGTGACAATTATGATTTAAGGGCTTTTCTTGATCTGAAACAACAGTAAAGTAAAGCAGCGACGCAGAGCTAGATAAAAAGGGCATTGAAATTGCACAATATCTATCTAAATACTAGCATGGCATGACCTCATCAAGGGAAATCAAGGCCAGACTGAAAGCAGATCTTCCAGCCGCCATGTAACGTTGGGGCATTTCTCTGTAGAGACTTGTCTCTAACTAACCTTGTGCAAATGGGTGTACATTTATACATGTACATTTTATGCATTTGGCAGATGCTTTATCCAAAGCGACTTACATTGCATTCAAGATCACCTGTTCCCTGGAAATTAAACTCATGACCTTGTAGTTGTTAAGGCCATCCTCTATTATTTGAGAACACTGGATCAATGCTATGACCTGCCACTCATAGGTACATAAAATGTGTAAGTTTTTAGTTTGAAAGGAATGAAATACCAGTGCATTAAAAAACCTACAAAGTCTATAACTGAGCTGTTGGGTTTCATTTGGGGAGAAAATTCAGGCTTGCATTAGTCATCTTTATGAATCTATGTCATGTTTGCAAACAAAGAAAAATAAGTCCAACTACTATGCTATTTACTAGCTCAGGCAACTTATTTTTCAGACTTTCTTTGTACTATCAGTGATCTTGTTTTCACGTCACATTTTAGTATCGCCTTAGCTCGCTTAGAACCTCGCCGGAGGTGGTACGAAAAAAAGTACCCGAAAGCAGGTACAGGTACCACTTTTACACAGTGGAAAAGCAAACAAAGGCGAGTCGAGTCGAGCCGAGGCGAGCTGGTACTGTGTAGTGGAAAAGCGCCATAAGTCTGCATGCGGCTTTGAAAAGCAAGATGATTTTTGTTAGTAATTTATGTTATTTCGTAAAGTGACAATTATGATTTAAGGGCTTTTCTTGATCTGAAACAACAGTAAAGTAAAGCAGCGACGCAGAGCTCTGCTGATGTCCCGTAGGCAGATATCTAATGAGTTCATGATGTGGAGCAATAACTAATTACAGGCTTAGATTAGACATACAGTGGGGTGGTTGCCGACTGAGTCAGTCATTTTATTTATTTTTTTATATTTTTTTCTTTCAAAGGCCTTGCCAAATGGAGAGAAACCAATCTAAACAACATTTTATGTAAAACCTTAAATCTCATTAGAGACATGCAGAAGGAGGGGGGAAATGTTTGACAGGGGAAAATGCTGAATTACTTCCTGTACCAGTAACACAGTAACTTTCATGTGGTGCGCGGCCTAATTAAGGGGAACGTTTTGGAGAGGCTCAAACTGGCATTACACTACCGAGACAAACCGTAAGTCATGAGACTGAACCTGAAGCAGTCCCAACAGTCCACCTAATGCTGGGTCACTGGCAGAAAGCACCTGACATTATTCTACCTTCTACATGACAGAAATATGGGCAAAGAATATGTACCCCATCAAGAAGATTTAGGGCACTTGTTCGGTGGTGGCAGCCTTTGAGCCTCCTTCAATCAAGCCTCATGTTGAGTGAGTTTTCAAATATCTGTTCAGTCACAGTCAAACAACTCATTCTGTCGTTTGACGTTAAATAAAATGATGCAGGGGCACGCTAATAATGTATTATGATACAGCAGCATGCACTGCTCCTTAGTGCTCCAATATTTCATTTTTGTTTAGATAAAAAGGGCATTGAAATTGCACAATATCTATCTAAATACTAGCATGGCATGACCTCATCAAGGGAAATCAAGGCCAGACTGAAAGCAGATCTTCCAGCCGCCATGTAACGTTGGGGCATTTCTCTGTAGAGACTTGTCTCTAACTAACCTTGTGCAAATGGGAGTACATTTATACATGTACATTTTATGCATTTGGCAGATGCTTTATCCAAAGCGACTTACATTGCATTCAAGATCACCTGTTCCCTGGAAATTAAACTCATGACCTTGTAGTTGTTAAGGCCATCCTCTATTATTTGAGAACACTGGATCAATGCTATGACCTGCCACTCATAGGTACATAAAATGTGTAAGTTTTTAGTTTGAAAGGAATGAAATACCAGTGCATTAAAAAACCTACAAAGTCTATAACTGAGCTGTTGGGTTTCATTTGGGGAGAAAATTCAGGCTTGCATCAGTCATCTTTAAGAATCTATGTCATGTTTGCAAACAAAGAAAAATAAGTCCAACTACTATGCTATTTACTAGCTCAGGCAACTTATTTTTCAGACTTTCTTTGTACTATCAGTGATCTTGGTGTATCTAGCCAGATCTGCTATTATATTGTGATCATAGGCAACCTTGGGTCTACCTCAGATTGTCAACTGACGTACAAATATTTCCTTTGCAAGTAACTTGCAATTTCATGTTTCAACCACATGGTGCTGTAAAGCCCAGCATTCTCTATAGTAACTCAGTACATTCTGGCAGTTGCAAGACACTCATTCACTATTACCTGTTTGCAATTGCAAAATGAAAAGTAGGAATCAATGTCACTGAGGAGAAATTTATTGGCACGTGTGCTGCACAATCATTGTGTCATGAAAAAGCAGTTATATGCTGATGATATAGCATAGCTTGGATAAGAATCAAAGTGTAAATCAAGTTCTTTTCTGCTTTGTTTAGTGAGGAGAAACATTATTAAATACCCCAGTCTATCTTGTGGAAACCAATGCAGGATATATGTTTGGGTCAGGAGGTTTAAAGCAACCCCACACTGGGCTCGTATTTGCAATGTTGATTGGGCTTGGGCAAAAAAAAGAAGAAAAAAAAAAACCTCACTGAGAATTAGTGGAGTAATTCCTGCAGTGGGACCTGCCTATAAGTGCACTAATCAATTCAGGTGCCCTTGTTACGCAGGAAGATTTGAGCCGCTTGACCGCTGATGAGGAAAAGGGGTAAGCAAGACTAGTGGTTGGGGTGATGTGGATGGTGGAGAAGTAGTAGAGGAAGACAGGTTTTCACCGACTGACAGTTTTAACTCTTTTCAAAGGTACAGAGTGATTAATGAGGGCTTTTTACGGTGAGCGGGAGCAGAGGTTTGGGTGAGTCACGGGCCTGAGAGTATTGACATCTCCATTATTTACTGAGTGATAGGGGCAGCCGAAGGGCCCCTGATTAGAAAACAATAAATGCTGTTATTGGTGATCTAGGCCTAAGCAGGACACTTCAAATGCATGTCTGAGGTTTTCTAATTACTGTGGCCAACTGCACGCTGGACCGTGATAAACAAAAAGCAATAGAGTAGTCCCAAGGGGGAGTGCAGGGGCTGTGGTCTCTGTAAGAGTGTGTGTGTGTGTGTGTGTGTGTGTGTGTGTGCGTGTGTGTGTGTAAATGCACTAAACATTTGAATGTGCATTAGAATACAATGAATGGTTCTGAAATAAATGAAAATCCGCAGAGAGCATATTCAGTGAATAGGTTTATTTGACATGTAGTCTCTCGGTTTAACAACTCTAAATTGTATTTTGACAGGCACTTACTTTTAATCTGGCACCTGTATCAATAAATAACCACTAGAAGCTTATTTTCACTATTTATAATTTATTTATTTAACCCAAGAAGTAGTGGTCTGGGTGACCGGACATTTGATGAAAATGTGGTGATTCTTTGTTCCTAAACTTTATTAAGTGAGGTTCAGTCCGAAAGTAAAACCAGAGAGATGGTTACATTGCAGACGAGGCATGTCATCGAAAAGTAGTAATAGTAACCGTAGTAATAGTTCCCTTTCGTAGTCACTCCGAGTTACGTCGGATGACGGAGAATGGGGGTTTCGCCAGAAAGCCAATTCTCTTCGAGTATTAAAAAACGAGCCTATGGCAATGAAATGCCATGGGTCTGCGGAATTTGCATAATGTGTCTCCGCCTCACTGCGTGAGTATTTAAGGAGAGACAGCTGCAACAGCAGATCATGTTTTCGCTTCGGAGCCAAGAGAATCTCTTCACTCCACAAGCCAAATCCTGAGTATTCTCAGTGACTACATCTCTTCGAGACGAGCGAACTCTCTGATGTTGGTGTGACGGCGGTATCCAGCGAGTTTCATATTGCCTGCGATCTGAGCAGTGGTCTGCCGGTCTGTGTGTCTCTCCCTGGTCGCTTCAGCATCCGCAGAGTTTTTTTTTCCCTCTCACTAAAAGAGCGTGCACGCGGCACGTCTTTTTAAAGACGCGTCTTTCTAAAGACGATCTGCCCGTGTATTTCTGAGTGCGGTATTCTGATAGATTCAGCTGTTGGGCGCGAGCGCTGTTTGGTGTGTTTGGGCTTTGATCACGCTCGGACAGCGCTCGTGGGTGTGTCACGTTCTCTCAGTGGGAACGTGACCATCGCAATGTATACGGTCGAGACTCTGTGAGCTCATTTGAGTGAGAGTCCCCTCATCCATCACCCGATCTATTTTTCTCCACGTGAGATAATACTTCGGCTGGTGGCCAGGGTGACTAAGACGTCAGGTCTGGAACTAACCGACGAAAATTCCTCGGTCCACACCCCGTCTTTCACGTTGCAACCCACGTGGTCCCGAGTGGATTCGCCGGCCCGCCCGCGGGCCCGCGTTCTCATTCGGTCCACCAGCTGATGAAATCATGTTTATCGCCGCATCACAAGGTGAGCTGGAGTCCTCTGGAGATGGCTCGTCTGTGCTGCTGTCCTCGGATGTGCTAGCATAGCGAGCTTGATTCAGAATTCACAGCTATGCTTTCCCGGGCTGCCACGAGTATCGGGTTTGTGTGGAAAATTCTGCCATATCCCGAGCACTTGAGGCTGATGATTGGTTTTTGGGGGTGGCGAACCCAAATCCTTTCTACCCGGATGTGCATGAAGAGGCCATGAGATCGTGGAAGTCTCCTTTGACTTTTCGCGACTGCTCTGCGGCCTCTTCCGCCTTCTCTGCCCTCGTAGAGGCCGCAGTCTACGGTACACTGGGGTTCCCCCCTGTGGAGTGTTCTGTGGCAACACTTAGGTGTCCCCACAGCGCCTCCACCTGGCGTGGCAACCCTAAGCACCCCCCCAATGCCTGTAGGTTCTTGTCTACTCCGGTGGCGGGGACCTATAGAGCTGCGGGACAGGCTGCCACCTCACTGTGTGTTATTGCCATCCTTCTGGGTGTTCAGTGACATGCACGAGGGTAGGGCTGATTCAGGGCTCATCCTTGAGCTGCCTGCCGTCACCGACCTTGCTCTACGAGCGACGAAGGTGACCGCACGCTCCCTGAGTCAGGTGATGTCCACATGTGTGGTCAGACATTTCTGGCTTAACCTGGTTGATGTGCGCGAGGCTGAGTGAACCAGTTTCCTCAACTTCCCCATATCCCAGGCTGGCCTCTTCGGCGGCGCGGTCGAGAACTCTGCCCAACAGTTCTCGGCCGCCCAGAAGTGGACTGTGGCTTTTTTCTGACCCTGTGGCTTCTGCTGCCAATCAGCCGGCGGCTCAGACGCTTCAGTCCGCTTGCCGTCGAATGCGCCCTCCTGCGACTTCCGCCCCCTCCCGCCCGGCCCCAGCAGCCCGGGCCGGGCCGTGGAGGTGGTCGCAGGGAGGTGCCCCTGCCCGTACCAGCCCCGCAGCCCCGCTGTACGCCAGGCTATGCGGCGCTCCCGTTACGGGCAGCTCAGTTATGGCTTGCAGTTCTCATGGAGTGGTTGCAGGCCCACTCCTTCCCCCGGTGGAGGGCTGGGGGAGAATCTTTTAAAAAAGAGCTGCATCCCATCTCTGAGCACGCAGAGCTGGACGGCAGTGCGCGACGCCCCCGAGCCTCGCCACTCTCGTTCCCCTCTGTCTCTGAGGGTGCGGATGACAGTGCGTGCCGTCTCCAGACCACACCACTCTCGTCCCCCTCTATCGCCAGACCCCTGGCAGAGCAGACCCCCGCGGAACGCTGGTCCTTCCCTGGTCTCCTCTGTCAGGACGCGGAGCATGATTGTGCACGCGTGCTGGGCCGCTATGCCACCCTCACCTGTGCCGGTCACTCCGCTCCGCTGCCCCTCCGGGGGGACGCCTGTGGCTCGGATGATTCCACTGGATCAGTGTTTGGTGGCTTGGTTAGAGCTCCCCAATCTGTCCTGTTGGGTCGCCCGAATGATCAGGCTCGGCTATGCGATTCAGTTCGCACGGTCTCCTCCCCGCTTCAGGGGAGTCCGCTTACTGTGGTCGGTGGCTATGCCCCGATCATGAGAGCGGAGGTTGCCACCCTGCTGGCGAAGGGTGCAATCGAGGCTGTCCCTCCAGCCGAGGTGGAGTTACGGGTTTACACCCCGTACTTCATTGTCCCCAAGAAAACCGGTGGGTTACGGCCAATCCTGGACTTGCGCGTCTTGAACCGCTCCCTTCACAGGCTGCCGTTCAAGATGCTCACGGCCAAACGCATTTTCGAATGCGTGCGGCCACAGGATTGGTTTGCAGCGATAGACCTGAAGGACGCCTACTTCATGTCTCCATTTTACCTCGACACAGACCGTTTCTTCGGTTTGCTTTCGAGGGGCAGGCATACCAGTACGCGGTTCTCCCATTCGGGTTGGCTCTGTCTCCTCGCGTCTTTACGAAGGTCGTCGAGGCAGCCCTTGTTCCCCTACGCGAACACGGGGTTCGCATCCTGAATTATCTCGACGACTGGCTAATATTAGCTCACTCTCGAGATCAGGGTTGCGAACACAGAGATCTAGTGCTCCGGCACCTAGCCCGTCTGGGCCTTCGGGTCAACTGGGAGAAGAGCAAACTTTGCCCCGTGCAGAGGATCTCTTTTCTCGGTATGGAGATAGACTCGGTCGCCATGTCCGCGCAGCTTACGAGCGAGCGTGCACACTCACTGCTGACTTGTCTTCGACAGTTCGAGGGCAAGAGTGTGGTCCCACTGAAACTTTTTCAGAGGCTCCTGGGGCATATGGCATCCGCAGCCGCAGCAACGCCACTCGGATTGCTTCATATGAGACCGCTTCAGCTGTGGCTTCGCGATCGAGTCCCGAGGTGGGCATGGCATCGCGGTACGCTCAGAGTTCTAATAACTCCGACCTGCCGTCAGACCTTCACCCCGTGGCGGAACCTCAGCTTTCTACGGGCCGGAGTTCCCCTAGAACGAGTTTCCAGGCATGTTGTCGTCTCCACAGATGCCTCTGCCACGGGCTGGGGCGCCATGTGCAATGGACATGCAGCCGCGGGCTCCTGGACAGGACCCCAGCGCCTCATGCATGTCAATTGCCTCGAGTTGCTGGCAGTACGCCTTGCCCTGCACCGCTTCCGTGCGTTGCTCCTGGGTCAACACGTACTTGTCCGCTCGGACAATACCGCGACTGTAGCGTACATCAACCGTCAGGGTGGTCTACGCTCTCGCTGTATGTCGCAACTCGCACGCCACCTCCTCTTATGGAGTCAGAAGCACCTGAGGTCCCTTCGTGCTATTTACATTCCTGGAGTGCGGAACCGTGCAGCCGACGAGCTGTCACGGCTCCGCCCAACCTCTGGCGAATGGAGACTCCATCCCCAGTCGGTCCAGCTGATATGGGACCAGTTCGGGGACGCACAGATAGATCTGTTTGCCTCCCACGACTCATCCCATTGCGCCCTGTATTACTCCCTGACCGAGGGCACGCTCGGCACGGATGCACTGGCGCACAGCTGGCCGCAGGGCCTACGCAAGTATGCGTTTCCCCCAGTGAGCCTTCTCGCACGGACTCTGTGCAAGATCAAGGAGGACGAGGAGCAGGTCATATTGGTCGCCCCATACTGGCCCACCAAGACCTGGTTCTCCGAACTGATACTCCTCGCGACAGCACCTCCTTGGCCAATTCCTCTGAGGAAGGACCTCCTTTCTCAGAGACGGGGCACCCTATGGCACCCTCGTCCCGATCTCTGGAGACTCCACGTGTGGCTCCTGGACGGGACGAGGCAGGTTTGAGTACCCTGCCACCAGCGGTGGCGGCTACCATCACTTCCGCTAGAGCATCGTCCACGAGACATGTCTATGCGTTGAAGTGGAACCTCTTCGTCAACTGGTGCTCTTCTCGCCGAGAAGACCCCAGGAGATGCTCGATCAGCGTTGTGCTTTCCTTCCTGCAAGACGGGTTGGAGCGAAGGCTGTCTCCCTCCACCCTGAAGGTGTATGTGGCCGCTATCGCCGCATATCACGAAGCAGTTGACGGTAAGTCTCTTGGAAAGCACGACCTGATCCTCAGGTTCCTGAGAGGAGCGAGGAGACTGAATCCTCCTCGCCCTCCTCTCGTTCCCTCTTGGGACCTCTCAGTGGTTTTAAGTGCCCTGCAGAGGGCTCCCTTTGAGCCTCTGCAATCAGCTGAGCTTAAGATCCTGTCAATGAAGACAGCGCTCCTGGTTGCGTTGGCCTCCATCAAGAGGGTAGGGGACCTGCACGCATTCTCCGTTGACGAAGCGTGCCTGGAGTTCGGGCCCGGCCACTCTCACGTGATCCTGAGACCCCGGCCTGGATATGTGCCCAAGGTTCCCACCACTCCCTTCCGGGACCAGGTGGTGAACCTGCAAGCGCTGCCCCGGGAGGAGGCAGACCCAGCCTTGGCACTGCTCTGTCCAGTACGCGCACTCCGTGCTTACGTAGACAGGACGCAGTGTTTCAGGACCTCAGACCAGCTCTTTGTCTGTTATGGTGGGAAGCTGAAGGGAAAGGCTCTCTCCAAACAAAGGTTGTCTCACTGGATAGTGGACGCCATTGCTTTGGCATACCAGCAGCAAGGTCGACCATGCCCCCTTGGTGTGACTGCCCACTCCACCCGGAGTGTGGCGTCCTCTTGGGCTTTAGCGCGTGGCGCCTCGCTAATAGACATCTGCAGAGCTGCAGGCTGGGCGACACCTAACACATTCGCCAGATTTTACAATCTCCGAGTGGAGCCAGTCTCCGCCTATGTACTGTCTTTTTCAAGCTAACATGGGAGCTGTTAAGTGTCTCGCTTGCTCGCCATTCCACTCCACGGACTGGATACGTGCGATATTTCCTCAGGTGAGCCTTCCTCTCTGAAGCCCTGAGTTCCTCCAGCACTGTTGACGCTGGCGCCAGTGTCTATTGCCTGTGCGTCGGCTAGGTGCCTCCGTGTGCATGGTTCCTCCTCTGAGTAACCCCCACATGTGTATTTCCACTGTAAGCCTCTTTGAGCATGTGTCTTTCCCTCGGCAAGTCACCTGCCACTCCTGGAGTTGAAAGTAGATGCCACCCTACGGGCTGGTCACTCCAGTGTTCCTCCATATGTAGCCCCCTTGGGCCATATGTGTATTCTTAAGTCCTCCCTTTGGGTAGGCATGCTGCGGCATATCTCCCATGAGATATGCTTCCCAGTGTACCTTGGTATTCCTGTGTTAAGTAGGACTCCTTCGTCCGTGCCTATATCACGACAGGGAGTTCAGACTTCGCAGGGCACTGGAAGACAGCTGTGAAGGTGGCGTGATTTCACGGGGACCCCCATTCTCCGTCATCCGACGTAACTCGGAGTGACTACGAAAGGGAACGTCTCGGTTACGGATGTAACCCTCGTTCCCTGAGTAGGGAACGGAGACGTTACGTCTCCCTGCCACTTC
This sequence comes from Tiaroga cobitis, assembly GCA_030578255.1. Lineage (NCBI taxonomy): Eukaryota > Metazoa > Chordata > Actinopteri > Cypriniformes > Leuciscidae > Tiaroga > Tiaroga cobitis. The sequence continues at coordinate 37,949,510 of CM060597.1, forward strand.
CGCTGTACCGCTGGGTAGACGCCTGAGTTCAGTCTCGGCTCCTCAGCGAAGACATGATCTGCTGTTGCAGCTGTCTCTCCTTAAATACTCACGCAGTGAGGCGGAGACACATTATGCAAATTCCGCAGACCCATGGCATTTCATTGCCATAGGCTCGTTTTTTAATACTCGAAGAGAATTGGCTTTCTGGCGAAACCCCCATTCTCCGTCATCCGACGTAACGTCTCCGTTCCCTACTCAGGGAACGAGGGTTACATCCGTAACCGAGACGTTTTTGTTGTTTGAAAGCACATTTGATGAAAAATAAGCTTAACAGTTAGAGTAATACTATTTGATTTAAACAGCTTTAAAAGGTTGAAGGTGAAGTGTGTCATTTCTACACCACTTATGACACCAACAGGAATTGCACATTTAATTACTTATCTAGTAATACCATAATACCAGACTATTTTTGGGGTCCCCATGATGAAAACAGCTTATAAAATATATTATATATATATATATATATATATATATATATATATATATATATATATATATATATATATATATATATATATATATATATATATATATACACATATATATACACACTCACCTAAAGGATTATTAGGAACACCTGTTCAATTTCTCAATAATGAAATTATCTAATCAACCAATCACATGGCAGTTGCTTCAATGCATTTAGGGGTGTGGTCCTGGTCAAGACAATCTCCTGAACTCCAAACTGAATGTCAGAATGGGAAAGAAAGGTGATTTAAGCAATTTTGAGCGTGGCATGGTTGTTGGTGCCAGACGGGCCGATCTGAGTATTTCACAATCTGCTCTGTTACTGGGATTTTCACGCACAACCATTTCTAGGGTTTACAAAGAATGGTGTGAAAAGGGAAAAACATCCAGTATGCGGCAGTCCTGTGGGCGAAAATGCCTTGTTGATGCTAGAGGTCAGAGGAGAATGGCCCGACTGATTCAAGCTGATAGAAGAGCAACTTTGACTGAAATAACCACTCGTTACAACCGAGGTATGCAGCAAAGCATTTGTGAAGCCACAACACGCACAACCTTGAGGCGGATGGGCTACAACAGCAGAAGACCCCACCGGGTACCACTCATCTCCACTACAAATAGGAAAAAGAGGCTGCAATTTGCAAGAGCTCACCAAAATTGGACAGTTGAAGACTGGAAAAATGTTGCCTGGTCTGATGAGTCTCGATTTCTGTTGAGACATTCAGATGCTAGAGTCAGAATTTGGCGTAAACAGAATGAGAACATGGATCCATCATGCCTTGTTACCACTGTGCAGGCTGGTGGTGGTGGTGCTCTGATGGCTACTTCCAGCAGGATAATGCACCATGTCACAAAGCTCGAATCATTTCAAATTGGTTTCTTGAACAGTTCACTGTACTAAAATGGCCCCCACACTCACCAGATCTCAACCCAATAGAGCATCTTTGGGATGTGGTGGAACGGGAGCTTCGTGCCCTGGATATGCATCCCACAAATCTCCATCAACTGCAAGATGCTATCCTATCAATATGGGCCAACATTTCTAAAGAATGCTTTCAGCACCTTGTTGAATCAATGCCACGTAGAATTAAGGCAGTTCTGAAGGCGAAAGGGGGTCAAACACAGTATTAGTATGGTGTTCCTAATAATCCTTTAGGTGAGTGTATATATATATATATATATATATATATATATACACACACACACATACATATATATATATATATACTATTATACCACAGTTTTCTGTGGTAGGTAGGTTTAGGGGTAGTGTATAGAATATACAGTTTGTATGGTATGCAAATCAATATGTCAATGGAAAGTCCCCCAAAAAACATGGAAACATCTAGGGTCACGAGATGCTGCTTCATGACATTTGACGCTGTGGGAACGCCCCTGCGTAAGCTGGTGTCTGAAGCACATATAGGAAACATCAATAGTGATTGCAGTGATGTGGTCACATGATGTAGCGCATCACCTAGATTATAGAAGACAATATAGACTTGTATGAAGTATGGGAAGGTGACACAGCATCTTATATGTGACCCTATAGATGTTCCCTTTCGAGTGGAACCCCACACTGCATCATGACTTTTGACGCTGTGGGAACATTAACCCTCTGGGGTCGGAAATCACGCCGGCGTGATCTGCTCACTTTTTTTCATATCAGTGCAAAACAAACTCAAAATACTTTGTTGATTTTGGTCTTACATATAAGTGTTACACATCATTCAATACTGTTAAATGTCTTCTTTTTTTGTGTACACTCTTATTACATCAAAACGTTGTATTTTTGTAAAATAAATAAAATAAACAGGGTGCGCTTTCAGCTCACTCTGTCTCCGCAAAAATCTTTCTGAAACGCATCCGAAAAATGAACTGTAACTCAGTAAATACTTGTCACAGAGACACGAAAGATTTCTCTTTATGAAGCTGAAATTCTCTTCTTTTAAATGAAGTAATTTATATAAAAAAGCAACTATTCTCAGTTGATGTAATCTGTATGAAAAGAGAGAGATATCGGTCTTTTTCCTTTAATTATTATTCCTTTTTATTATTACGCCATAATTATAGCGTATGACGTGTTAATGTGACACGCCCACTGAGAGCGCGCGCTATTCAAACGTTAATGTTGAGGCAAGCCATGAAAACGCCCACATCAGAACGCCCTAAACTTTATCTCGTCTTGCTGCGCGATGAGGAATAATTCCTGGAAAAGTTAACTCAGTTACCTGTTTCATTTTAAGGAGCAGGGATTCAGCTGATGTAGTAAGTCATTTAATCTTAAATGCTTTGTTCTAATCGCATTATTGAATAGTGTCTGTAAACTGCACAAAGACTGTTTAAATATTAAATGCGTTTCTGTGTGCGAATGAATGGACAAATTCACAGAGGCGCGCGCTGTGCGTTCATTCACTCTCGCTCATACATTAGTAAGATTACTGATATTTGTTCTAATCGCGATATAGAATAGTATCTGTAAAACCAAAAAGACTGTTTAAATATGAATCGGGTGTCTGGGTGTGTGAACGAACGAACGCACAGATGCATAGCCTACTGTTACAGACGAAATAGATTAGAAAGTTGTTACTATAAAATAGACATCAAATAAGCTTTAGTTAGACAGTTTCTGCTCATACGTTAAATATATAGTAGGCTATGTTTTGTCAAAAATAAACTAATCAACTGTTATCCAATGCAAGCTAATGCAATGTACATATCAAAATAATGAATTCTTATTTTTTTTAAATGTTTGATAAAATGTTTTGGCCTTCTTTAAAAATAATACTTTATATGGACAAAATAATTTTCTTTTCAAGATGTCTCCAACTCTAACTTTGAACCAATTCTATACAATGACCCATATAACCTATTTGACCAGGATTTGTTTCCAGGTATGACTAAAAATGGGTTTTTGACTTTCATTTATATTTTGATTTATATATATATATATATATATATATATATATATATATATATATATATATATATATATATATATATATGTATATGTATATGTATATGTATATATATGTATGTCTGTATGTATGTCAGTAACGTGCGGTGAAGTCTTGTCATGGGTAGGCTGTGACATATCAATGTGGCATATTCACAGGGGCTTTAATTTGCCGCTGCGATCGGTGGCGCGGTTACAGTGTATCTCGTGGCTCTCGTGTCTTCACATGCACGCGCGTTTCAATCTGTTTCGGAGACTCTTTGTTCGTTACGGTGAAATCACAAAACAAAAATGCACACAAATGTGTCCTTGCTTAATGTAATACAACCACTGATGAACATATTCGGCTTTGATGAGAAAAAAAAAACCTATACGATTGCGGATTAGAACCCAGAACTTCTGACATGCTCGGCAAAAGTCCTACCACTGGACCATTAAAGGACTTATGTCAAGACGTCGGATCTATATATTTATTCACGTGATTCTTTCATTCATTTATACACACATACACGCGAGCACACACACACACACACACACGCACACACACACACACACACACACACACACACACCTGTCCCACCCACTTTTTAAAACAAAGTTAAGCCACTGTATATTCATTCAGGTAATTTAGCAACCCAAGTTAATATCAGGCATCATCACATCGCTGCCTGCATACAGAGCAAAGTCAGAATCGCTGACTGAGTGAGAGCGAGTGGATCACGTGATATGAAGCAGTCTCGGTCTCTGCCTCAATGTTGATAATTCAAGACAGCATGAGAACTGACTGCGCATGCGCAAATCTCCGTAAACTACTATGGACCAAAGAGGCACTGCGAACCTCTGCCTCAATGGCCATGGCCTTGAATTTCCTGCATGAAACAATGTTTTTTAGGAGCAAACCATGGCAAAAGGAGTATTATATGAGTATTCCTGATTTTTTTTTGTTACTAAAATTAATAATTGGAATAAAATAAATGCAATTAATAATGTGGTGAATTAATAAAGCTCTTGGAATTAATAAATGTAATGTTAACATTTCCTTTGGTGAGGCACTGCCTACCCTGACCACATGTCCCTGATGTATGTATATGTATGTTGTCCTTTCAATTTTTCCTTGTGTGACACCTGAATGAAAGGCTCATTAATATGCGGGTCGGGTGAGAATCACCTAATTATTCATGATGGGGTTTGGACTGTTCACGCCCATTCGCATATTGCCTTGGCAAACAAAAAAAATGTTTTTCACAATAAAAGCCAATTCACAGTTTTATGTGAATGATTAGGCAGGATGTTTTTCAGATCATTTTGGAGAAAAAACTCTAGGCAACAACATCCATTAGTCAAAAGTAATGTGGACACATATTTATTATGTGTTTTGTAGCCTTATTTCAGAAACTTTCATTTTTAGTTTTTTCAATAACCACGCATAAACAATATTCTCTCAAAAATACAAACATGTACACACATGTTGCTCACATATTATGGTAGCCCTGTTTGTGCTAAATATAGTGTAATTTCACCTGTGCCATTAATATGTTTATAAGCAACTGAAAAAAACACAAATGTCACAGCATGTCAGAACATCTCAAGGACCCCAAAAACACCTTAGACTCCAGAGGGTTAATACCCATGTCGCCATACTGAAAGCATGCCTAATCAGATGGCACAAACCCATCAGTCTGGGAAACCTGCTGCAGTGACCATCAGGGCTACTGTTTCTTAGCCATCTTAGCAATGATGACCGTCCTTAGATCGGCCCACGCTCTTGGAGGCTGTGTGTGACACCCGGCCCCCTGATACTGACGATGGGGTGCACGGGCGGCCACACTGGCCCTTTGACCCTCCCTTATGGGCTTGCCCGAGGGTGGCTCTAAAAAGCGTCTGGCTCCTAGCTCCGATGAGGCAAAAACTGCCTAAACGCCGCCAATTGCTTTTGGCCGCCTGGAACCTGTCGACGTCAGAATTTACTGACGGAATACAGAATATCACCGAACAGGCCCGACAGCGAAACCGGGCCGTCCAGGAGAAACTATTTCTCCTTCTCTCTGATGCCATACAGGTTAAGCCACAGATGCCTCTCCCTGACAACTTTAGCAGCCATAGCATGGCCGATGGAGCGGGCCGTCTGCTTAGTAACACAGAGGGCGAGATCTTTGGCCCGTCGGAGATCCCTGACTGATTCAGGATCTATCGCTTTGTCAGAGTCCAGGTCTTTAAGCAAGTCAGCCCTGTATGCTTGAAGAATGGCCATAGTGTTTAATGAGGCCTGCAGCTGCATAGGCTTTGCCCACGAGACCAGATGTAACTCTACATGGTCTCGAGGGCTGTGTAGGATATTTTAAAGACATGGATGTCGGGGGAAGAGATAACTAGGCGAGCCTCCGGATCCAAAACAAGGTCCTCAGATGCTAGTGAGTGAAAAAGAGAAAGGAAATAGCCTGTCTCAAACTCATAAATTAGATCCATCTGCGACCTCCATGACTTGAGACGACGCGCTGCCTCTGGAGACGTGGGACACGAGCAATGAGGTGCAGACGCTGGACTACCATCGCTAGCGAAAAAGGGTCAGACATGAGCAGAGCTTCCTCAAAGTGAACTTCAGAGAGAGTCAATCTGCTCCTAAACACAACACAGAGATTGTGTTCGTCATCCCTAGTAATCTAGTGAGGGCATGGCATCACACAATGTTTACAACTCTCGGTCATAGTCTCTTTCACCTAGACAAACAGTAGACAAACTTGAATGATTGATTTCGAAATAACTCCTGAAACAAAGACAAAGGACTTCAACACAAACTCTCAAACAAACGACTTCTCTGAAGACAAAGAAGCTGGTGATGCATGTTTCTTGCATTTATTTATTATCTTTGTGACATGCTTACTCTAAATCAAGTGACCACGTCATTGCCAATCACGATTGGCGTTTCCCACACGTGCTTCAGACACCAGCTCACGCAAGGGCATTCCCACAGCATCAAACGTCATGACGCAGCGTAGAGTCCCAGTCAAAAGGGAACACAACATGTCTTGTTCCCTTTCGAGGGAACTCGCGATGTATCGATGACGCTTTGGGAACGCCCCCAGCGTGAATGCGTCTGAGCATCAATGCCAACTAGTCCAATGGAAAGAATGAGCGTCACGGGCGGGTGACGTCATGACCAGGAAGGGATAAAAGCATATCCGGTGCAACCCGGCATTAGCTTCTGTGTCTAAGCAAGCGATCTGTGTTACTCTGTCTCTGTTTATTTATTGTTGTCTGTTGCATTTATATTGGAAAGAGTTATGGCGAAACAAATGTACAAGCAGTGTGCTTCTCCCTGTCCGCGTTATTTAACGGGTGGACACACACACAAGCTTTGTGTTATTTGTTTGGGAGTGGAGCATGCGGTCTCAGCCTTCGAGGGGGCTGAGTGCCAGCATTGTGAGATGCTTCCGCTTCGCATGCTCCGCTCTCGCCTGTCACTCTTTGACGAGAGTGGTCAGGCTCACGATCCTCAGGGTGCAGGACCCGCTGTTGCCGAGGCAGCACGGAGAATGCATTCCTGGGGATCGCAAAAGGATCTTTCGGAGGGGTTGGAGACGGGTCCGAGGGCCTTTTCTCCTTCCTTACCCGGAGGATCCAGTGCTCTCCCCCCAGTGTCGGAAACACATACATTTCCGCCCGGGGAGAGAGCCCTCCATTACTTCATTGTTCTTCCTCTGAGGAGGTTGATATGATGAGTATGGAAAGTTCAAGCACACACACTGGGGAAAGAGATTCGCCACCTGTTTCCCCAGCATATGAGGAGCTGGTGGATGTGATGTCAAGGGCTGTAGAAAAATTAAATATTGAATGGCCAGCTGAGAAAAGGGGCGCTCGTCCCAAAAGTAAATTAGACGAGCGTTTCCTTTCTTCGGCGACATCATCTCCACCACGAGGCCTTCCCTTTTTTCCTGATTTGCATAATGAGTTATCTAGATCATGGGATAAACCGTACTCATAACAACTTTTCAGCCCTCAAGTTAATTTATATTCAGGTATAAGAGGGCTGAAAGAGTACGGTTATGAGGCGATGCCCCAGGCTGAACAGACGCTCGCGAGCTATCTTTCACCTGGCCCAGCATCGTCTCTGAAGGCCTCAGCTTTGCCCACTAGACCACTTAAAGCAACATCGGGTTTAGTGGGCAAAGCCTATACGGCAGCAGGTCAGGCTGGAGCATGTCTGCACACTATGGGGGTGTTCCAGGCTTACCAGGCTGATTTGCTGGGGGATTTGGATAAGAGTGAGGGAGTTGGTCCTGACGAAATTCGACAACTTCGTCGGGCCACCGATCTGTCTCTCAGAGCTACAAAGGAGACCGCTAGAGCAATTGGGCGGTCTATGGCAGGCCTTGTAGCTACACCTTTGGTTAAATCTGGCCGAAATAAGAGAAAAAGACCGGGCCTTTTTATTAGATGCTCCGCTTGAGCCTTCTGGTCTCTTCGGCGACGCAGTCAATGCGGTCGTCGAGAGATTTCAAGAGTCAAAGAAGCAAGCGGAGGCTTTTAAAAAGTTTCTCCCTCGCCGTGTCCATTCCCCTGGGGCTGCTGGGCGTGAGCAGCCCCAGCCGTCGAGCTCCTCATATCGTGCGCAACAAAAACAGAGTGTTTCGTCTCGTACACCTCCACATAAACAATGGAAACAGACGCAACACTCTCAGTCGAAGTCTTCTAAGCCGAAGCCGGATCTGAGGACCGTTCTTCAGGCGAAGAAGACTTCGGCTCAAAAGAAAAGGTCCTGACGTCACTGGCGTCACACCTGTGAGGACAGCCCCGACCGAAGTGGAGCGGTGTACACCTCAGAATACGGTGCCCGTTCCACTTCGGGGTCCTCACGGGACCGTTCTGCCAACCCCGCCACCCTTGGTGCTTCGGGGCGCAGCGGTCTCCAGCGAGTCGCTTATGGTATGCTGCGGCACTGCATCGGTTTCGCACCCTCTGAGGGGGGTTTTAGAGCAGCCAGTTCAGGTAGTTCCTGCCATTATGTTTCAGGCTCCAGAACTGGCTGTCTCGTTAACACCAGAGACCAGCCTCGAGAGTCTTCCCTTAGTAGATTTTCTGGCAGCGTGGAAGCTTCTGCCAAATATTTCTCGTTGGGTCCTGCAGATTGTAGAGAAAGGATACAGAATCTAGTTTGGTTCTCGTCCTCCTCGCTACAGCGGGGTGTTGCTCACAGTAGTGCATCCCGAGCAGGCTCTGGTAATGGAGCAAGAGGTAAAGGCCCTGTTAGCAAAGGAAGCTATAGAACAGGTGTACTCACCCGACAGAGAATCGGGTTTTTACAGCCGTTATTTCATTGTTCCGAAAAAGGATGGAGGGTTGCGTCCCATTTTAGATCTTCGTCTGTTGAATCGTTCAGTACAGAAACTCAAGTTCAAGATGCTGACACTCAAACAGATCGTGACTCAAATCAGATCCGAGGACTGGTTTGTCACGATAGATTTGAAGGACGCTTACTTCCATGTCTCCATCCTCCCTCAGCACAGGAAGTTCCTAAGGTTTTCTTTCGGGGGCAAGGAATACCAGTATCGGGTACTTCCTTTCGGTCTAGCTCTATCACCCCGCACGTTCACGAAATGCATAGATGCAGCTTTAGCCCCTCTCAGGCTTCAGGGCATACTTATTCTGAACTACATCGACAACTGGCTGATTCTAGCGGAATCAGAGCAGTTGGCGGTTCGGCACCGAGGTGTCGTTCTCGCTCATATGCAGATGTTGGGGTTGAGGCTCAATGCCAAGAAGAGTGTTCTTTCTCCAGTACAGAGAACCACTTTCCTTGGTGTGGTATGGGATTCAGTGACGATGCGGGCCACTCTATCGCCCGTTCGTGTAGCTCCTATCCTGGCAGCCACGGAGGAGATGAGGCTAGGCCAGTCATGCACTGTAAAACAGTTCGAGAGACTGTTGGGTCTCTTGGCAGCAGCGTCCAACGTGATTCCTTTTGGCCTGCTGTACATGAGACCTTTACAGTGGTGGCTCAGGACCAGAGGGTTCTCCTCGAGGGGAAACCCATTTCGTGTAATCAAGATCACCCGGCGGTGTCTCCGCGCCTTGCTTATATGGAAGAAACACTGGTTCTTAACCCAGGGTCCGGTGTTGGGAGCTCTTTGCCATCGAGTTGCGATCTCGACAGATGCTTCCCTCACCGGCTGGGGAGCGGTAATGGAAGGCCGCTCGGTTCAGGGTCTGTGGAGGGGTCATCATCTTTCTTGGCACATAAATTGCTTGGAGATGATAGCTGTCTTCAATGCGTTGAAACAGTTCCTCCCAGACCTGAGGGGCCATCATGTGCTCGTCCGTACAGACAACACATCGGTGGTCTCTTATCTGAACCGTCAGGGGGGTCTGCGGTCGTGTCCGCTTTGCAAGCTGGCGCACCAGATCCTCCTGTGGTCTCTGGGGAAGGTACTCTCCCTGAGGGCAATGTATATTCCTGGGGACCAGAATATTGGGGCAGACATCCTGTCGAGGCAGGAGCTGAGGCCAGGGGACTGGAGACTCCACCCCGAGGCGGTGGAGAAAATTTGGGAGTTTTACGGCCAAGCAGAGGTGGATCTGTTTGCGTCTCAGCATACGACGCACTGTCCACTTTGGTTCTCCCTTACTCACCCAGCCCCCCTGGGGCTGGATGCTATGGTGCAGACGTGGCCGAGGCTACGTCTGTACGCATTTCCCCCTGTTGCTCTGCTCCCAGGAGTTCTGGAGCGAGTCCGCCAGTACGAAATAAGCATACTGCTAGTAGCACCACGCTGGCCAAGTCGGATCTGGTTTGCGGACCTGATCCATCTCTTAGACGGTCCTCCCTTGGATATCCCGATCAGGAGAGACCTTCTGTCTCAGGCCGAGGGCACAATATTTCACCCCCGACCAGAGATTTGGAACCTGTGGGTTTGGCCTCTGAGGGGGCCCAACTCATAGAGAGTGGTCTCTCAACTGAGGTTGTTGAGACCATTCTAAGCTCCAGAGCTCCAGCTACTAGGAAACTATATGCGCTGAAATTGAAAGTTTTTTTCTGTATGGTGTCACCGACATCAGTGGGATCCGGTTAACTGTTCTGTGAACACAGTACTCGAGTTCTTGCAGGAGCGCTTTACGTCAGGTCTATGTCCTTCCACGCTTAACCCTCTGAGGTCTAAGGGTTTTTGGGGTCCTTGAGGTGTTCTGACATGCTCTGACATTTGTGCTTTTTTCAGTTATTTATAAACATGTTAATGGCAAAGGTGCAAATTCACTCAATATAGCACAAACTGGGCTACCGGAATTTCTGAGCAACAATTATGAAACATGTTTGTATTTTTGAGAGAATATTGCTTATGCACGGTTATTGAAAAAACTAAAACTTAAAGTGTCTGAAATAAGGCCACAAAACACATACTAAATATGTGTCCACAAGACTTTTGACTAATCAGTGTTGTTGCCTAGAATTTTTGCTTCAAAATGATCTGAAAATCATCCTGCCTAATCATTTACACAAACACATACACTGATTTAAATTTTATTAGAGACCTTTGGTTTGGAAAGGCAATATGCGTGGAGGCGTGTTCACACCTGAGAAGACAAGGGCCGGATAATATGCCGCATAATGAGCTGCATATTAATTAGCCCTTTCACACAGGTGTGTCACAGGATCCCAAAGAATGCAAGGACAAAAGAAATTATCTATATAGCCTATACATATTTTACAATTAGAAATTGTAACCAATTACAAATAGGTTACAATTACAACAACAATTACAATTGTAACAATATTTTAAGTGTATTTCTTTGTAAAAAGTATACATTTTATCATACGTATTAAAAAAAGGTAAGGATTCATTAGTTTGAATATTGGAAGAAACACTATAATAACATCTTAGTTGATAATTCAATATACCTACTTTATTTTTGACAAAACATCATACTATAGTATATTTAACTATGAGCAGAAATTGGTGAACAAAAGCGTACCTATTTAATGTGACAGTAGTCTTTTTTTACAGTCAAAACTTTATAATCTATCCAAAACTAATCACAAAATCGTGTCTAAACATTCATATTTAGTCTGTAATATATTGTGTATGATATATTAGTATATACATGTGAATTTGCAGCTTGTTGCTTATACAGACATTTTATTTCAACATATTTCAGTCTATTTTTACTCATCTTAGTAGGCTATAGCAATATAGTTTGTATGTGTTGTTCATGTAAACATAACGTTTACTAATATAGGTGCGAGAGTGAATGAACAAGGCACGCGCTGTATAACTGTAGTAAACAAAGCGCGCGCGCCTATGCCGTTCACTCATCATTTAGCCTACACACAGACACGCAATTCATATTTAAACAGTCTTTTTGCGGTTTACAGTCCGACAAATTCAATATCACGATTAGAACAAAGCACTAGAATAAATGACTTACTACATCAGCTGGATCCGTTGCTCCTCGAAATGAAACTACCAGCACTTCTGGTACATTTTCCAGGGTTAGATATTCCTCACAGCGAAAGGATACGCTGTGTACACAGCTGTACAAGATACTTACTAAACACGATGTGTTTTATAATCCAGCTGGTGGGCGTTGGCATGTTTGAACGGCTTGTCTAAGATCATTTGCGTTTGAATAGCGCACGCTCTCCGTGGGCATGGCACATTAACGCGTAATTAGGTGTAATGAGCTGGAAAGAAAAATACTGAATATCTCTCACTTTTCATACAGATTACATAAGCTGAGAATATTTGTTTTTTTTATATAAATTCATTCATTTAAAAGAAGAGAGTTCAAGCTTCATTATGGAAAAACACTCGTGCCTGTATGACAAGTATTCGCGGAATTAAAAATAATCTTAGCACGCGTTTCAGAATGGACTTCACTGACAGAGAGAAGGCAGAACGCGCATCATGTCTGTTTTTCTTTATTTGGCGAAAAGCACAACACTTTGTTTTTATTGTGAGTATCCACAAAAAAAATAGACACTTATCAGGATCTAATGATGTACAACACTTAATATGTAAGATCAAAATCAACAGAGTATTTTGAGTTTCTTTTGCACTGATAAGAAAAAAGCGAGACTATCGCGCCGGCGCGATAGCCGACCTCAGAGGGTTAAGGTCTATGTGGCGGAATTTGCGGCTTACCACGCCCTGGTGGGGGGTACATCGTTGGGTCGAGACCCCCTGATTACACGTTTCCTTCGTGGCACATTGAGGCTGAGGCCTGCAACTCGCACTAGGGTGCCAGCTTGGGATTTGGCAATAGTACTAGAATGCCTGTCTAGGGCTCCATTCGAGCCCTTAGATTCGGTTTCAGAGAAATTTCTTACCCTTAAGACTATCTTTCTGCTAGCTATTTCGTCCCTCAAGAGAGTTGGAGACCTTCAGGCCCTTTTGGTTTCCCCCACTTGCCTTGAGTTTGCACCGGGGATGGTCAAGGCATTTTTATATCCAAAACAGGGATACGTCCCTAAAGTGCCGACCATGATTCCAAGGCCTATTGTGCTGCAGGCTTTCTGTCCTCCTCCTTTTACATCTGCGGACCAGGCAAGGCTGAACCTCTTGTGTCCAGTGCGAGCACTGGATACTTATGTTCATCGGACGTCTTCTATGAGGAAGTCTGACCAGTTATTTATTTGCTTTGGATCACCTAAGAAGGGTCTTCCTGCTTCTAAACAGACGGTTAGTAAGTGGATAGTTGAGGCTATTTCACTTGCATACGAGTACTCTGACCAGCCGTGTCCTTTGGCGGTCAGAGCTCATTCTACGAGGGGTATGGCGGCCTCTAAAGCCTTATTATTTGGAGTTTCTCTTCAAGATGTTTGTGATGCGGCAGGCTGGTCCTCACCGCTCACATTCGTTAGGTTTTACAGCTTGGACCTGGATGCTGCCCCAGGTTCTCAGGTGCTTAGTGCTTAGTTTCATCAGACTAACACTCAGGTACTTGGAATTCTGGCGTTTTGCGTATTCTCGTTCCCAAAGCGTCATCGATGCATCGCGAGTTCCCTCGAAAGGGAACGTCTCAGGTTACGACTGTAACCATAGTTCCCTGAGAAAGGGAACGAGACGATGCATCTCCCTGCCATACTTCCTGCATCCCTGTGATCGGCTTGCTTCGACATTTTTGAAGCTAATGCCGGATTGCACCGGATGTGCTTTTATCCCTTCCTGGTCATGACATCACCCGCCCGTGACGCTCATTCTTTCCATTGGACTAGTTGACATTGATGCTCAGACGCATTCACGCTGGGGGCGTTCCCAAAGCGTCATTGATGCATCGTCTCGTTCCCTTTCTCAGGGAACTATGGTTACAGTCGTAACCTGAGACGTTTTAATGATATAGATTGGTTAAGTGCTTATATTTTGGAAAAGGTTTAGGTAAAAACTAAAAATACTAGTTAAGGTAAAACATCTTTCTTTCTTTCTTTCTTTCTTTCTTTCTTTCTTTCTTTCTTTCTTTCTTTCTTTCTTTCTTTCTTTCTTTCTTTTCCCCTGGTGTGCTGCATTCATAGAAATGTCTCCATTTAAATAAATACATATGCATTTTAATATCTAAATCATTCAGCCGATGTGACAAATTTATGATCGCTGGACGCCGTCTGCACAGAGGCGGAATAGTTCAGCAAACAGAAGCATCATCACACATTCCTCCCGATGACATTTAGGCTTTGAAAAAAAGCCCACATCTTTAATAAAAATCAACCTTCTGATGCAATGAAATATTAAAATCTAATTTTAAACATTATGATAGCTGCCTTTCTCTTTGATTACAATGAAACATTTAAATTGTCACAAGAGGTAATTTTTTCCATATTAGAGCTAAGCGGGTAACAATATTTACAAACTTTTGAAATGAAACTTTAAATAGAAGTCAGGTTTAATTTATTGTTTCTCAGAAATGCATTTTTTTTCTCATGTTATTCTCATTCCCATGTGCTATAGTTTGTGAAGGCATATCGTATAATTACTTAATACTTAATTATTTTGCAACAATGGTTTCATTCAGAACAGCTCTGCATATTAACTATAAGCAAAGGCTGGAGTTTTGATTCCTTTTTTGATTTGTATGAAGTAATTGAATTATTTATTTTGAATAATTCATTCATGAATTTGCCATATATGTATTTATTGATTTAATGAATATTCTAGAAATGGACATGCCTAATTCTATGGTAGGAGTAGCAGCATATTGTAAAGCAATGCCACAATAATCAGTGCATTACAGTTGTTTTACAGTGGGTAAGGGGTGTTTGTATACCATATAAAGCTTAAGAAACACTGGATTTTAGATCCTCTCATTTTAGGTATAACATATAGCAGAGCTTTAGTGGATGTGGAGCAGGCAAGACTTTACTGTTATAATTTGGTGAAAAAAATGGATTTAAGTAAATTAATATTTCATGAAAAAAAATCAAGCTATTTTCCTCTTGATTTTTTTCAATTTATGAAGCTTGTACCTCACCCAGTCTTTTCAATAAAGCAAATTTTAACCCTACACGGATTCAAAATTCAACCAAAAATGTTGCTTGTATCTTTGATCTTTGTCCATTTTAGTAGTTATGTCTCTAAATTAATAAATCTGCAAAGCCAAAACTATTGTTGCCTCCTTTCCTAGTTGAGTCAGAAAGCAATGTTTCTGCCAGCTGTGTTGAAGTAATGCTTGATAACAGCAGAATATTACTTCAGATCACAAGTGACATCACAGATGGCAAGACGCATGGCATCACATCATCAGTTGGTGACACAGATGCCCAGATTGAAAGTCACAATTATTCCACTGGTTAGTTGGTTGGTTGGTTAATTTATACAGAGAAGACAGTGAAAGTCCTTAACTGTTGAACCTGAAATGTAACTGCATTAAAGGCTTATTTTAAATATTTGTGTGTATTTTCTGCGTTAAATACAGAGAATTAGAAAAAAAAAAAAAAAAAAAATATATATATATATATATATATATATATATATATATATATATATATATATATATATATATATATATATATATATAATATAAAAATAAAAAAAATTAAAAAACACTTTCTATTTCAATTACATATATTAAAGGGCACCTATTATGTCCCTTTTTACAAGATGTGAAATAATGCTCCGTTTACATGAAGGGAAGACGCAGATATTTCCCTGCCGTTTGGCCTCTCATTTACACGGAAACCCTGTTTTTATCACAGAAAACGATTATTTCCAAAAACTCCGGCCAAAGTGGAGATTTCTGATAACGCCGGTTATGTGTTGCCGTGTCAACTGGGAGGAACGGGGTTTTAGGTTCTCATACGTCACATTATGCGCCAGAAAATGCTTAACGTCATGTGAGCGCCCAGTTTGGCATAGTTATCATTGCGCTCAACGGCATATTTATGCGGGTTGATGTAAATAACAACTTTTGTGAAAACGATGTTGTGTGCACGATGTTATCATTGAGGGTTGGGGGGGGGGGCTCTGTTGTCCCCAGAGTGTTCGGCCTCGGCTTCGGCCTACTCCTTTTTTTTAATTCTTTTTTTTTTTTGGTTATTTCATTGTAAATTTACCAGAAAAATCAAATCAAATCAAATGTCCCCAGAGTGTGTATGTGAAGTTTTAGCTCAAAATACCCTACAGCATTTTTATAGCATGTTAAAATTGCCACTTTTGGGGGATGCGCAAAAATAAAAATAATATTTTATTTAGAAAAGAAGCATATAATTTATAATTATAATATATTATATATTATAATATCAAAAATATTCCATTTCAAATAAATGCTGTTCTTTTGAACTTTCTATTCATCAAAGAATCCTTAAAGGGACAATGTATACTTCATTTTTTTTTTGTATTTTATTATCTAAAATCAATATTTGTATTCATAAATATGTCCTCAATGGTGTACAAATACCTCTCCCAATTATCTGACTTATCCTCGTAAACGAAGAATTTATTATCTTTATTTACATGGGACGGGTAGGTCCACGGAGGCTTCCATGTAGTTCCGCCATCTTGAAAACCTATAATAGCAGAGAGGGACAAAAAGTACTAGGCCAACGCGTTTCCACAACGCATTTTCGTTCAGAGCCAGTGTTACGTAACTGAAAGCAGCAGAACCGGAGAAGCAGAGCAGTGAGAGGCGCTTGTCACTGCCCTGGCAAGTTTCAGTCAGTAATTCATACTGTAACATTCGTTTGTTCGTTGTGTCAAGTTGCAGTTTGTTTGAAATAACAAACCTGTTCACCCGAAGGAAAACTCGACGAAGTGCTATTAGAAGACATCCTGTCATAGCTTTTTGGTACATACTGGCTACCGTAGATGCAACACGCATTTGAAAAAGCGAGACGCTGGAGAGCACAATTCGTTTGAATGCAAAATACAATTTCACCGGTAGATGGGAGAAATTCCTACACTATGTTCCTTTAAAAATCCAGAAAAAAACATTTTCAACATTTATAACAACAACAACAAAAAGCCTGCTTAACGTTCAGCTTTGCCATCACAAGGAATAAATTACATTTTAAAATATAATAAAATAGAAAACAGTTCTTTTAAATTGTAATAATATTTCCCAATATTACTGTTTTACTGTATTTTTTTATCAGATAAATGCAGCTTCGGTGAGCCGACTTTCAAAAACATTAAACAATGCTACCAATCCCAAACTTTCTAACTTTTATACATAGATTAAATGAATGTGAGTATTGGCCGTTCCCATTCTGTCTAATTGTGCATTGTGAATCTGCTGTGAAGTGTGAGTGCACAGGTTGGGATTTTTTTTAAACAGGCATCAGTATGTTTGACGGGTAGGAAGGCAGGAGATGGAAGCTTTTCCACACTGGATTTATGTCAAGCCCAAGCCCTACGAAATAGCTGTTCTCCACCCTCCCAGGATTTACGTGTCACTTAATGGGCAGAGACAGGCCCGTCCTTGACAAGTACACCTGTCAGCCAGCCGTGAATGACAGGGCCAAGTCACATCGTATCCTCAAATTCCCCTTGTCAAAACAGAAAAAAAGAATAACATCGAAATCGAACCTGCAAGCAAGTACTAATCAACTCCCGCATGCCTTACACAGAGACAACAGCGAGTGAGTTTTTATAAAGGAGAAGTACGAGTGTGTGGGTGTGTGCCGCACACTGCGTTGTAAAGGACTGATATGCCACTGTATCTCACCGACCTATGCAGGGGGAGGGGCTGATAATAACATGATGGTTCTTTATACAAAGTTTGACGATACTGAAGCTTAACAAATAGTTATAGTATGTGCACTGTTAAATCCCACCTTTAGGCGTGTAAAATGGCATATTGGTAAATGACGTATAAGAGTGTCCGATAAAAAAAAAGGAAGAAAAAATGTCACATGTTAAATGTAGGCTACTTTTTAATTTTTAATCCATAAATATATTTAAGCTTTTGGAGAGTTCCATATCATTTTATAATCTGAACTAATATTTCCATGTCAATAAAAAGGTCACATTTCCTGATATTTTAAGAGACTTTATGGAGAGACCATCCAGAAAGTCATGAGGGTCTGCAGGTGTCCTCTCTATGACATTAATTCCTGTTTTATGTTTTTGCACGATGACTTTGATTGGACAGACAAAATAAATTTCACATCAAAGTTAAAAAAAAAATTCATCTTGGAAGAGTATTCAAACTGTTGTATTTATGAATTGTATTTTCAGTGCATTTTGAAATCAAAAGGGCTGATTGGCACGTCATTGACCAACGTGATTGAGTAATTTGTGGGGGACCAGCATTCCTCTTTAAACAGAGCCAAGAGGCAGTAGCAGTGAGAAGAGTAAATAGCCCAATCCTTCCTTTAAAGAGCGCCTCAGTGTCAGGCGCTTTAAGAGAGCTCTGCAAAGTTATCACATCATGACAGCAACAGCCAGGAGTGTCTCCTCTCCTTCGACTCTTTAAACAAAATATCGCTGCGCAGTAAAATTGATGACGCCGTTGAGTTGTGTTCACTTTTTTCTAATATCTTCAAAGGAACGCTGCTTCACAGCACGGAAAGGGAACGAGATTTTGACTCTGTTGCCTGTTTGTGTGTGTGTGTGTGTGTGCGTGTGTGTGTGTGTGTGTGTGAAGGAAAAACATACTGCTAGTTGCTTTCTAATAGATGATTAACGAAAGATATAACTCAGACACTGAAGCAGGAAAACCTGTGTGAGTCAGTCTGATTGTAAAGGGCTTGTAGACTAAAGGCTGTCAGAGAGCAGTATCTCCTATTTTCAAGATTAATGAAATTCAGGCAGAGATCAGAGGAAAGAGGAGTTACTCTGAACCCCTGATTTGGGATCAGATTTCCCCTCCTCAGAAAGAGTGTCTTTAGCCGTTATCTGCTGTAAAGCCATTACAGTGACACGCTCATCGATGCTCGGCTCCTATCAGCACCCTCCAATGTCCTAGATGTCAACAAGACGCATCTTTGTGACCTGCCCATTAGAATGATGCCTTCAATATAAAGAGAATGTGCTACTCACAGGGCATTCGAAATACAGTTAGATAGACAAAGCGAGAGGAAGAGTGTGTCTTGGAAAGTATGTGTGTGTGCATCTAAAGAAGTGTACGGGTGACACATCCTTGGCATCGCGCAGCTCAAAACTTCCTCACAGAGCGGCACACCAATTCTGCAGAGGGACAGGATTGACTGTGACACCCGGCAGCCCAGCCCTGCGCTATAAAAAGCCTGCATATGCTCTTCGCTTGGGTGGGGAAAAAAAGCGAAAGAAAGTGAATGAGTTAGAGAGATACAGACGCAACTGAGTGAGAGGCCGTGTATGTGCGGACCATTCCGTTCCATATGGGGAGGCGGACCCTCGCACCGCTGATGGACAGGCGGGCCGAGATGGCCCATCTGCGCCTTTTGCAGGTGTTTCCAATGATTATATTATTAGCTCTATCCGCTCATCTTTGAGTTTTATGGGCTTTTTAGTGTCCCCTGCCTTAGTGTGAGGGGAGAAGAGAGGTAAAATATATCCAGCAACACCACCATCTGTCTCCAGCAAGACGCACATGCCGTCTTCAAGGAAACAGGGGCTTTATTCCACTTTTATGAGGGCATAGCTTTTGATTTCATTTTTCATTGCTGTGGTTTTGTGTGTGTGTGTGTGTGTGTGTGGCTGTGTGTGGGTGGGAGCGTGCATGTAGCCATATGTTGAGTCGGGATAAGCTGGGGAAATGTTTTGACTACGAAATAAAACCATTAGCAAGTAATGCTAAAAATAATGGCAAATTAATTAATATCACCCTATGTTGCTCTTTGTGAAACAGACATCAGAGACTCAAAGCAAGGATCAACAAGTGCCCATCAACACAATCTTTTTGAGGCTCGTGTGACTTAAGAATAATGACATGTTTTATTTTCTAACTCTTTTGCTTGCTAACTCTTGTCCGGTTGCATGAACAAAGCAAAAATATAAGAAATTCTGCTAACTAAGTAACTTTGCAACTACATGTCAACTTATTCTACTAACCCAAACCTAACAGTCTACTAAACACTCTAATGAGAGTTAGTAAACATGTAGGTGCAACGTAACTTATAGTCAACAGAGTGTGTTAAAGGGACCATCAAAATAAAGTGAAACCAAAAACTTTGTTTACAAGTTAAATTAAGATTAAATTATAAATGTAAAACCCTGACCTTTGTGTGCATTAGCAATAATTATTACATGAAAACACAAAATACAATTAAATACTCATTAAGTTTCAGACTAAACGTTTTTAGCTACTGATAAACTCATAAATTACCATGAAAATATCTATTGATAAGTCAAATGACAGTGTTCAATGTTTAAGCTTGATGAAAGTATTATGAAAATATTTTATTCAATATTTGTAGAAAATTGACTGAAATTATTTACTTGAGTTCCTGTCATGCTGTAGAAATGTTTATATAACACATTCAAATAATTGTATATGAATTACATTTATATTTCACCCATAAACTGAAGAAAACAGCTGATTCAAATGTGTTGAGATTGAGGAATACAAATATACAATTGTTTTTGTTCCATATTTGTACAAATTGACTGGAATTTGCCTATTCACTTGTCTTCCTGCCGTGCAGTAGAAATGGTTATGCTACATATTAATATGCAGCACAACCTTAAAGGTTCATTAAGTAATTCTCATCATCAATAAAATGTCTTACATATAACAGGGAAGAAATGTTAATAAGTCTTCATGATTGGCCTAATAAAATCTGTTGGAACCTACTTGAAGTGTGGCCTCATGGGGTCCGACATATCCAGATCACCAGGCAAATGCATCCGCACCACGTGCTAGTTAAAGTCAATTATGAATGCAATATCGGCCAGCATAACATGTATAATATTATAAGTGCATCCCTAACCACCCATATTACTAGGCTGTTGTCAGCGTCAGTTCTGTATATTGTAGCTTACTTTCATAGAATGCAAACACACCTCTCACGCTCTAAGAGATGACAGCAACAACAAAAAGCTCTTTATACTGGAAAGCTAGTGATACAGTGAAGAACGTTTATAATCTGCTGCTAATCTCAGCGGATTACGGGAGAAAAGAGCGTCTCCCTCCGCAAATTAGACAGAAAGCATGTTTTTGTTCTTTTGTTGCAGCACTCTTCCCGTCTTCATCCACCTCTCTCTTCCTCTTTCTCTATCATATTCGGCAGCGGTTGATTTTTGTATTCCTCTTTGTCACGCTTGCTGCTTCATGCTGCAGTGGAGGATGTTTGGTAATGGCCATTTAGACTAATCAATCGGTCTCTTTGAAGTCAGAAGATGAAAGAAGTGTTTGACAGCTAATGTGTGTCTGTCCCATGACGTGAACTGCATGCCAATGTCAGTGCTTTGAAGGCAAAAGGACGGGCACATCACGTTGAATTTATCCTCCTCAGAAAAGATACACCTCAGCTGAGCATTGCCGCAATAACAAGTGTCAGCCCTCTCTCTTCTTCCTCCCTTCTCTCCCTCTGTTTTTCTACCCCTCATTCCCTCTCTCTCTGTGTTATATATCTGTCACATACCTATACCTCCTATGCAGCTCGTGCCATCTTCTATTCCACGCTTTCCCGCCGAAATGTGTTCAAGTAAACATTTCACGCTTGCTTATGCTAAGGAGAAGTGGCAGCTTCAGGTAAGTGACAGGCTGAGATCTAACAGAGGTTTAGACCGATATTGATGAAGAGAGTTATCTTTCTTCCCCCTCCACGGTTCTTCTCAAAGCATCCCGGGCTCATCCATAACGATGATATGCTCATTTCTTTCATTTGATTTCGGTTAACAGAAAAAAAGTAAACATAGCTGAATGTAAAGGTCTGTATGTGATGACTGTAGTATTCCACATGTATGTAACGGTTATAAAATGGTACAAGAGTGGAATTTTGAGTGAAAGAACTTACAGATGTTTTCTTTTAGTAGTCATCTGAAAGGATTTAAGCCACTGCGAGTACCCAGAAAAGCGCTATATAAATGTAACGAATTATTATTATTACTGCATCTAACAAGTAAAATCCTTAAAAACAGCTGTCACTATCCATTAATAGTGTACAAAAAAAATTCCAGTGAAAATGCTTTTTTCAAACTGTTTTATGTATTTATTTGTATTTTGTAAAAAAAAAAAAAACTTGATTTGTGCAATTAGGCAGTTTCCAATAAATATTAAATAAACATCTAAATCAAAAACAGACCAATTTATGTTAAATATACAATTATATGGTAACACTTTAGTTTAAGGTCCATTTCTCACTATTAGTTGCTTATTGGCATGCATATTAGGTTATTGGCGGTTTATTAGTACTCATAAAGCACATATTAATACCTTATTATTCATGACCATATTCTATTTCACTTAATCCTATCCAATACCTAAACTTAACAACTAACTTACTGACTATTAATAAGCAGTAATTATGAGTTTATTCAGGCAACATTTGTAGTTAATAGTTAGTTAATAGTGAGAATTGGACCCTAATCTAAATTGTGACTGATATTGTAAATTTAAGGAACGTTTTTGTAATAGGGAAATCATGCATTAACATGAGTTATGTAAAAAAAAAAAAAATAGGACACAAATATTCATAATAAATTTCACTGTTTTTACTTTGTTTAATTTGAATATTAATTCAGTATTGCATGTGAAAACATGCCTTTAAAAAACTGGTGTGCATATTGAGACAAAACAATGGCACTGACTTATTTTAAGATATGTCAGTGCAAGTTGCTTTCATGTGAAACAGCTCAAGCATGCATTTTAGTCTGGGACTAGGCTTAAGCCTTGTCTGGCATGTATGATTTTACATTTAAGACCGGGCATGCATGATTTTAATTGCTGGATAAATTCCGTAAAGGTCAATAGGTGTGACAGGCCAGAATCGTATTTTAAGCGGAAATACAGAGATTTGGTGTGTAGAAATTGATACTTGTCAAGTAAATGTTATGTTAGATAATTGTGTGTTTATTAAACATATCTAAATATAGGATTTGTGCTTGTAATGTTTATAAAAAAAATAGCCATCAGACACTAGACCGTACAGCTGTTGAGCATTACCACGAGAGACAGTTAGAGGACGCAGTGCACAGCATACACCCTGCTCTCTCTCAGAAACACATTATTAGCTGTAACTATGCAGACACCACACACACACACACACACACACACACCACGGTGGTCCCTGAACCCTGCACAGGAATTCTGGGAAAGCGGAGGCCTCCTCCTGCAGAGAAACATGAGTGCTGAAGTATGTAAAAGGAAGTGATCTGTGGCTCTCCTACATGGTCGCCCAGCGGGATGCCTGTAAGGTTTTTATGACTTTCTGCACAGAGAGGCCTGGGTGCTGCTGTAGCACAACGCTGCACCTCCTCCTCACCGCCAAACAGCTTTTCCTTTTCTCTCTGTCTATCTTTCATTCACTCCTTTACTGGTCTTA
Organism: Tiaroga cobitis; assembly: GCA_030578255.1. Lineage (NCBI taxonomy): Eukaryota > Metazoa > Chordata > Actinopteri > Cypriniformes > Leuciscidae > Tiaroga > Tiaroga cobitis. Next base: position 37,972,858 of record CM060597.1, read on the forward strand.
CAGTAACGGCAACGTCTCCACAGCGGAGGCTGGAGTATAACACGTGTGCATAACCTAAACCACATGTAGATCAGAGAAAGTGAAAGTGTGTATGCATGAGAGATGGTGAGAGAGAGAAAAGAAAAGAGCAAGTGAGAAAGCAAAAGGTAGACGGCAGGATAAGGATCTTATGGTTTTCATTTCATGCATATTTGTTTATAGAAATGCCAGATAAACATTACACCACTGCATCTTTGCTTGTCTTGGAGTCATTTCTGTGGATGTCCTTAACTATGTCATCCATCTAGTGGGTTTTGTCCCACATTCGGTAAAATAATCAGGGAGATGAAAAGGGTTATCCTATTAGTTATTGTGAAGTATAGGGGCTTGATGACAAAATTAATGAAAAATGTACATCTTTGCTGGAAATGTGCATACATAGTCTGATAACCCAAGGATATAAAAACATTTTTAACATGGCTACATATAAAGAAATATCACGTGAGGTCAATTTCATTTTTTCACTGAACCCTGTGAGATTTCGAATACCAAACATTTCCTTCAGTCCCAGTGCATGCAATTTCCCAGATTAGAATAACATGATTAAAAGTGACATCTCAATATGTATTCAAAATCAAAGTGAAAAGTTTTAGTCTCCTACTAAAAAAATCTCTGACAGGTAATACTACTACAATGCTCACCTATAAATGTTTCCTCAAGAACGAATCCATGAAAATTGCTAATAGTCTTATAAAACAAGCTCTGCTATTGAGGAAGTCATAACAGCATGTGATGTATTTTTTACTCTTGCTTCCCGAAATCTAAGTCCCTCACACAAAGGAGCTGGGAATAGGGTGAGGATGTGATCGTCCGCTCCTTTTCTTAAGCACTGACTCGTTCCCGCAACATTTCCTCCCTTTCTTTTACCCTCTTCCATAAGCCCCTCTGAAAATATCCCTGCGCTAGTAACATCACAAAGGCTTACTTATCTCAGTATTACCTATTAAAGGTTTAGATCCCAGCGTCTTTGATAAACACTCTCAATAAGGGTTTATCTCCACAGCCTTATCAAGCTCTTGATGGTTCCTCTACCCTCACTAGAGTAATTTGTTAATTAAAGTGTCATTTCAGAGAGTAAATATGGGGCTCGTCATTCAAAGAAAGATACAAAGAACTTTGTGAGACTGTGCAAAGCATATGTACGTGTGTTGGATATTTTCACTATATTATTATTATTATTATTATTTTCTGCCTGGATTAGGGTAAGCCCTCTTACAGTCTGTTGTGGCCAGTGAGCTTTAAGAAGTGCAGGGACATTTTAGAGTCCAGAGGAGAAGAGAATGAAGAGGAGGAGGAGGAGATGAGATGAGAAGCGCAATAAATAAAATGGTTGCTTTCTAAACGAGGCCCGCGGAGGATTGGCTTTTAACGCCCGCAGCCTCCGTCAGCACTTTGGGCGATTTGCGTGTGATTTCATTAGGGGTGAAAATAACACCACAATGAAGATGAAAATAGACTATGGAAAGTGTAGCATGGAAAAAAAAAAGACTTGGGGAAGACAGTTGAGATAAACAAAAGCAGCAAATCTTCCAAACTAGAGCAGAACATTGTGTTTTACGTTGAGTTGCAAGCATACAAATAAAACTAAGGCATGGAAATGATATAAACCGTGTGAAATATAAAACTGATAAGCAAGGTAGATTTGAACTACAATGGGGGATTGTTCTGCGTGCAGAAGATCCAGTCAATATCTGTATGTTTTAAAATATGCCACAGACTATCATTTATTTAGTTTATTGAGATAAGTGGAGGTAGAAACGTACTTATCGGATCGCCTGCCAGGTTATGTCAGATCTGAACCGGCTCTTCATATACAGTCCCTGCGGCCACTTTGCCGTGCTGTGCCTTTTTTTCCTTCTCTCTCTTTGTTGTTTCTTCTACCCCGTCTCTTTTTTAGTTTAAATGAGCAAATACAGGGTTCCTTGTGCCTTGAGCATCTTTTGGCCTGGTGACAAGGTGTGAGACGAAGAGATTTATGCACACAGGCGCACAGATGCAGAGGGAAAAAGATACGCGAGATCAAATGGAGAGGCATGATAACACATGAAATACGACTCCTCTGCCTCGTAAATTAACAGTCGGGAGAAGGTTGTCATTATTCGAACTGCATTTAAGACCATGGTATGGAACCCAGATGGTAAGGGAGAGATAGTTGGGCTGAGTAATTGATGACTTAAAAATAAACCGGAGGGCTCATCTTGGGAGGGAAAGGAAGAAGAATTACCCAACACAACAAACATGTAGCATTGGGGTCAAGAGCATAGCATGAGCTCCCTGACTCTTTCTCTCTTCAGACGAGAAAGCATTAAAGATTAAAACAGGGACAGAGAAATAACACTTTGGAAAGTGGGAAAAGTTATACAACTTTTCTCGGAGTGATGCAATGGCATCCAAAAAACACCTCAGTGTTCTTGTCTTGAGCGTGAAAAAAAATGTAGATATTGTTGATGATGTCTAAAGTATTTATTAATTTATTGATTATATTTAATTCTAGTTATTATACTTTAATATCTACACTTAATTAATAATTACAAACCAAATGACATTTCAGTTATTTATACAACAACAGGAAGGTCGTGCTTGTACATGTTTAATGTTAGACTAGTGACAGCAGGAAGCTGTTAATCTAAGGACTGGACTGATAGGACTGGTTTTAGTTGACGAGAGACGGTCGATAAAGAAAGAAACAGAAGAGAGAGAGAAACAAAAGTGTTTATAAATGGTAACCCTGATTGAATTGTACAAAAGTATATGCTTATCAACTTCCAATTGATTTTAAAGCTGTTGCATTGGCTTAGAATTCACATTTTCAAAAGTTTGCGTGGTGTAAATGTTTAAGGCCGCCATTTGTTTGTTGAGTTTAATGTATAGTGACATGTCTCTCCAGCCCTGACAGTTAAAGAAAGACTTCTGCACAAAAAAAGTGATAGCAGACATGTAAGGAGAAAAAAAGGAGAAAAGGCATGTGCAATATGCTGTCCCTGACATATAAACTGTCTGTCATTTCCTTTAGATTGACTCTCTGTTGGATTTGTGTTTTAGAGCCCTGACATGTTATTAATAAAACAGTCTCTAATAGAAATATCATTCCCTTATTTTTCAATCAGCCACAACGTCGTTCTAAATCTGCAATGCGTGACTTTAATTAAAGATTGATGGGATGACCATTCATCTGATGCACCGTTGATCTAGTAATTAAAATTACAAAAAAAGATTTATTTATAGAAATTATGTTTAACTTTTCCCTTCGCTGTCAGCAGGCCTAGGTTTCTGTTCTAATGAGAGAAGTCAGCAAATGTAATTCTCCTTTCTTTTCCCCTCACAATGAGAACTAGAGCATCAGCATAAGTGGTTGTTCATATTCTATTTGAGATGTATACATACTTTTGAGTATAAATACATTCTCTTTCTAGCGTAATGATCATCCATGCCACAGTTTCCATTACTCAATCAAATTTTTCAAATAAGTGAAACTTTGGCTTTCATTGACCTTAGTTCAGCAGTAATCATAAAGAAGAAGGGAATACAAACAAAATGGCTTTGCATTTTTATTTTGGTTAGTAATTATGTAGTCTCTTGGAGTTTGACAAGGCCTCTAATGAGTTCTCCGAGGACCTCTTTTATTTGTTTGTTTGTTATTTTTAAGCTTGATTAAGTCCCATGCATTTAGCTAGCACAATTAAAACGAGGGGGGATACAATATGAGCTTAACTTGGTGTGTTTCATTCACTTTAGTTTGAAACGCAGGTTTAGCCCAGTAAGCTAAATCATTACTTCTGTGAGAATGGCTTTATAGTATGAGTTATAAACGTACATGTAGGATATTAGGTCAGAAACTGACATGGACAAATTATTATAATTAATATAAATTATATTGTTGTACAATCTGTGATAATATAACAGGGGTTGTCTAGGAATTGAACTTTTTCCTTAGAGTATTTTTAAGTTTATTTTAAACTGGTAATTATTGAACAACATAAAACATTGTCCAACAATTAAACTCATAGCAGACAGTATGTGTTTTGTTTGTGTTAGTTTCATGATTGTGTCAAATGTCGGCTTTTATACTTCGTTCAATCTTTTTGAGTCAAGTGGATGTCAATGAGAAAAGTATTTTTACAACCCTTCCCATCTGCTCAAAAATGACATTTCTAGGGTTTTTATTTTATTTTAACATTAAGGTGAAGATTTCAATTACTGATCAAAAGTTTGGTGTTGGTGAAAATGTTTTTTGAAAGAAGTCTCTTATGTTCACCAAGCTGTATTTATTTAAATAAAAAAACAGTAAAACAGCACATTGTGAAATAAAAGTAAAAAAAAACTGTTTTCTATTTAAACTTATTTTAAAATGTAATTTATTCTTATGATGGCAAAGCTGAAATTTATCCAGTCTTCAGTGTCACATGATCATTCAGAAATCATTCTAATATGCTGATTTGATGCTCTAATAAACATGTTTATATCATTATCAATGTTGAAAGCAGGTTTGCTTGGTATTTTTGTGGATAATGTGATACATTTTTTAAGTTTCTTCCAGAAGAATAGAAAGATTTATGATCGAATTGTTTTGCATTTATTGTTTTTTTTTTTTTTTTCATTTATATGATAGAATTTATTTTTTGGTGTAACACGATCTAAGTCTTTACAGTCACTTTTGATTTGTTTTAACGACTCCTTGTTGAATAAGACTAATGTTTTCATTATTTAAAAAAAATGAACATTATATCCATTTAAACAAGTGAATCGGCTGAAGGGTTGTGGTCATATATATTGGTGATTTCATAAATGTACTTCATTTCTAAGTGGTTGTGTGCCTAATTTCTGACAGTATTACTATAGTCTCTCCCAAATCTCTTTAAAGCTTTACATTTTAATTGTAGTAAGTTTTCAGAAGGCATTTTTTCAGAGAGCCTAAAGACAGAGAAACGTTTAGCAAATTATTTCTGACAAGAGCTTTGACTTTGATGGTATTGAAACTGTCGCGGCCTGATTGACACTGAAAAGCACGGTGCGGCTCTTTTGTACCCTGAATCAAATAGTCATAAAAATGCTTGGAAATGCTACATAGCAATCTGATGTATTAATACAGATTTAAGTGGACAGCCATATTCTGACTAAAGACATTTTAAAACTATGAATAAACTATCATTAACTCTCACTTGTGCCACAGACAATGAATCAGTTCAGCTGAGTTCCAGCCACGGTGAATTAATGATACAGATCCACCATCTGTAAATTCCCCACAGACTCAGTAAAACAGGCAGCCATCATCGAATCTCTTTCCTACTGTTCGATGGCAAACTTCCCATTCCCCTGCTCTCCGTTTTAATGGATTTCTGCAACACGGGTAGATATGCATTCGGTTCTGGTTCTGAGTCAAAGCAGGAAAGTAAAAGAGCACAAAAAGATGTATTAAATGATAATAATGACTGATGATATTTCCTCTTTTTTACCTAAAAAATGACTTTAATAGCACAATGGTCAGATGGTTTGCAAGGCTGACAGAATTATTAAAAGAGAAAGACTTGAAGGATTTCCTTACATTTATCGGCCAGTACATCACACCCTCTCTAGCCTTTAATATATAAATGTAACGGATCCTGCCGATGTCTGTTTTATTATTTTTTGCTATTAAAGCCCTGGGCCCGAGTTAATTTCAAGACAGAGTTGGCAACAAAGAGTGGGGGAAAAAAGCCTCAGCAGGATTTATAATCTTTTCCCTACACTTTTTTTCTTTTTTTTCTTTTTTTCCTCTTGAAATCAGGATAATAGAGGCAAGCAGGATCCTGTGCTGACCAGAGTGGAAATGGAATCAGTGGCTTCCCATCTCTCTCTCCCCCCGACTTGATAAAAACATAATACGTCTTATGATGAATGTTGTTATAAAGCACACCTGCGATAAGATTCAAGTATTCATATTTTCCATCATGTTAATGCTGGAAGATAAACCGAGCTAGTCTCGGCAGTGTCCACCTCAGTGGTTCTCTCAGGCCCGTGAGCAGTTGGTCCATTTTTCTATGTCGTCATGCTTAACGGATAGTGCTGTTTCTGGGTGTAGATGTCAGGTACGTGCCTACACTGGACCAAAGTCCTATTGCGTCCTATTGCTGGGTGAGGATGGATACCAATTGTGAGCTTGCTAATGAATGAAAATCCCACAGAAAATCAGGCGTCTGTGTACATTTCATCTTAAGGTTATTACTATTATTAACTGTTTTGTTAAACGTGTTAGGATCACACCATCAGGATTTCAGTAGATTTTTAGTAGGATTTGCATACTTCTGAATAAAAAAAGTAATGTACAGTAACAAATGTACAAACAGTAACATTACCATTTGAAATTGTGAATTTCACTAGCACATTAAATGTCTGTCAACATAAAACAAGTTACAGACTGATTTGAGGCAGCAACAAATCTTGCTGGCCCACTGAAGTGCTCGAATGAACTTATTTGACATATTTAGACATTTTATTTGATAACTTCATCCTTACGTGTGACAGTTGTTGCCGAGATTGTGTAGGTCAGTGGATATTGTGTGTGTGTGAGTGTGTGTTACTAGTGGTAACAGGAGATGCTTCCCCTATATCACAATACAAAAAAATAAATAGTTGACTGAATGATTCGTTGACTCACTCAAAATTACAGTCGCTTATTCAACTCCTGAATATAAATGAGTGTTTTGAACAAATCATTTCAGTCAATGACTCGATGACTTGCTCATAACTACAGTCGCTTGTTTAATTCCCAAGTGAATTGGTAATTTGAAAGAATGAGTTTAGTGAATGATTTGCCAACTCACTCACAAATAGTCAGTTGTTTAACTCAGCGTTTAGAACAAGTTAGTTGAGTTAACACTTCGATAACTCGCTCATAAACATAGCCGCTAGTTTTGTTCCTGGATGAATCTGTGTTTTTGGACAAATTACCTGAGTGAATGCTTCAATTACTCACTCAAAAACAGTCACTTGTCGCCATCTTCTGGTACAATGATGTTACTTGTAGAAAGAGTGACTGAAAAATTCCCATAAATAACACACAGACTGTCCAGAACGAACACACAAGAGGAGCGATAAAAACAGTGAAACTGTGTATGTACTGCCTGGAACAAACTGTTGTATAGGCTACTTTTAATTATTTAATTAGATATACTTCTAGACTTCATGTGACTTGTGAATCACACGGAGGCATTAGGGAGAGTGAGAAAGACAAAGTTAGCTTCCTGTTTTCTTTGCTCATTTTCAACGGTTCTTCCTTTTTGCTTTTACGGGTCCCTAGAAGTGACACAAGCAGCTGTGCACCATAAACAAAATTCCCTCTTACCCCCTCACCAACTCTCCACGGCCTCAGCAACCCCACCCCTATCCATTCAAACTATAGCAAACAAGTCAACCCAAATGCTGGCAGCTGCAAATGTGAGACTCTGTCACCTGTGCCTCGTAATGCCCCCACATACCCTCCCGGCATGCTCTCATCAGCCCCTCTTGTGTACCCCTCAGACTAGGCTGGCGTCTGGCGTGGTAAGAGGGATGACTCTCTCGGCACATCCCTTCCTCCGCTCAGCCCGTCTCCACATCAGCCCCTTCCCATAATTCCTGGCCTACTGGCATCATGGGCCCAATTAGGATGACACATCCTATCAGGGAGCTTGTTTTGCATAGTCGAATACAAATGACTGTCGAAGTGAAATGTTTTCATAAACTTGTTACAATGAAGACAAAGCCGGCTGTTAGTTTCTGCCAAGGCTGTCATGAGGAGAATGAACACGTCAAACGATATTTCAGTTCAAGCGATTTGGGCTTTTTTATTTTTACCCTTAATGTGTTGTTTTAAGCATTGACTGGGTTTTGGAGTCGACTAGGGGTCTTTAAATTATAAACGTGCTTGCACCAAATATTTTATTCTAACATTTTTTCCTTCTGAAATGAATCCCTAATGCCTGCATCACTCATAATTATAATAGAATGAATCATTTAATTACTGCTTCCTCACCAAAAAAATCAATATTCACCACCCAAACATTTAAATTTCTAGCTTTTATTTGTCCTCTAAAACTGTCTTTAGCTAAATGATACTGACCCTTTGAATCTTTTAACAACGTAATCAATAAAGCATGTTTATGCAAACCTTGCAGAACCATCAGTTTGGGACTTTTGAAAAAAATATGACCCTGGCTGCAGCTTGCTAAGTGCAGAGCGCTAGCACTAAATCTCGGGAGTTAAAGTTTTACTGGGGCGTTATGGGTAAAAATGCCTTGTCAGCCATCTGCCACATTCTCTCCCGACGTCCATATTTCCAGAGCCGCTCAACTCCTGAGAGGGACCTGTACCGTCACCGTGGGCCGTACTCCACCATAACAGCTCAGCTATTGCGTCGCACATCCCCAACATCAACACACTCCATTAAAGGCACCTGTGACAGGCCGAGAGACTGATTCTTCTTTTTGCTTTCCATTTTTTAAGCTTTAATGAATAGTGATAGCACTCCTGTCAGAATGACATCCTGACATAATGTATTATCAAAATAGGACCATATAGTATAAATACATCAATTTCATAATAATTCATGACAGGGCTGATCCCACAGATCTTGATGAATGCTAATCAGTGTTGATTAATCAGGCCGTAATCCCCTGATCCTAAAAGGTTATCCAGTTCATTGTGGAGAATTAGCTGTCTCATGTCCCTTTATTCTGAGATGGAAATCACGGACAAAAGCACATTTATAATGTGTCCTCTTTCGCCTGACTCTCAGGACAGGGATGTTTTTAAGTTCTGTTTTGGAAAATTATGACTCACATTAGATCTTATTCTGTCTGTCTGTCTCTCTCTCCTCTCCATCTCTCTTTGTCTAACTAGTTCTTTGTTTTTTTCCCTCTGTCTCATCTATGGCAGCTGGACTCCTTCCAAGTCTGCTAAAGTATGTCTTATCTACTTAAGCTTCTTGAGTGCTGATCAAAAACACTCACAATTTGTTGCACTGACATGGGCTTCTTTACTAGCAGACTTGTAAGTCAATAATGCTTGACTCTAGATATATAGAACTGCTTCATTATTTGACATTTTAATATAATATTTATGATATTTATATACGATATGTTTTTTTTTGTACCATTTTGAATTACTGTAAATAAATGTCAATCACCAAAAAAGCTTGTCGCCCCCTACAGGACAAATGAAGTGAACTGGTGACACACAATTTACACTTATTGAACTGGTAATATCTAGACCCTTATGTTTGCAAGTTGTAGCAGACAAAGATTTCAAGAAAGAGAAAAAATAAATGTATACTTGCATCAGCAATTATACAATGATTATTCAAAAGTGACAGGGAAAACTTTTTAATTGTTACAAAAGATTATCTAGATGCATTTCCATAATGTTATATTTATATATTTTTTGTGTATATATATATATTTGTTCATTAGTTACATTTACAAATAAGCTAATTAAAATGTATAATCTTTCCTATGATTTCACTTTACTTAAAGCCATCAATGATGCATTTATAAAAGTTAGTAACTGTATTATCACTCACAATTAGTATTTAAAAAACACAACACGGATATTAATATAAATATACTCACTTATTTGAAAGAAATATAACTAAAAAATCATTGTAACTACAATTTAATAACATTATAGCAATGCAGGCCGCATCGTGGAACCATACGACGGACTATTTAATACTTATAAATCAGTGTATAATGGATTATGAGCATGCACATTAAAAAGGTGACATGAAATGCATGACTTATAAGTCATTCTAAAAAATAATATAAATGTACCTATAACTGTTCTTATAATGCATCATAGGTCTTAACAAGTCTTTATAAACATGAAATAAATCTGATATGATTCAGATACGTGCATTTGCATCTGCCATGTAAGCAGACAGATCAGATATTCCCCTGTCAATGCGATTCGTACGTCATTGAAAAAATGAACGGTGGCGAATGACTTCAACTCATTTTATCTGCATCCATTGAAAACTGCGCCATTTTTACTTACTTATCGGGGTCAGTACGTCTACCATGGATTGTTTCGACAAGTGTATAGTGTATATGCAGATATCAGATATGGGTAACTTTTAAAAGAATATGTCATTTGGTCATCAAAAAAAAAAAAAGGAAAAGAAAATCGGCATCAAGACCTGCAGTATAAATGTGGCCTTAGACCTACAATGTAGTATTTATTTGTACCAGGCTGTACGTGTGCTACTCCTTATCCAGGTGACATTTAGGGAACATTCATGCAGAAGCTCATCCTGTTGTGTAAATGTTTCCTAGTGCATATATCATAGTGTATAGATTATGTCTGCCACTGCTTTAGTCAGGATCACTGTATGGATGGCTGAATTTGTCCATAAATTAGTGTTGAGAGAGAAGAGGGACTGTAAGAAAAGTGTCATGTACAGAGTGTCCAGGCGTACAGCACTAGCACCACCTTTGCCAACAAAACATGCATGACTCCTGCTCGGGCCGACAAGAATTAGTGAGCTAAGCACTTATAAATCACAGCGCCTATAGCTCTCTCTTCCTGTGGCTCTGAGCACAAAAGAAAAAAAACATGGACTTCACTATGGGGTGGGCCGAGGAAAAAGAGGCGGGGGGTCTATAGGTCTAGGGGTGCAGAGTTGAAGTAATATGCCATCAGCATCTGGGGGAAATCCAGGAAGGTGATCTTGTGTGAGAACATTGTGTCAACAGTGGAGTGAGAATAACAGCAAACAGAGCTGGTATGAAATTGAAAGCTGTGTATATTTAGCATCTTTAGGCATTTTAGTTTTAGAAATGGTAGACGGACACTTAAATTACAGCACAAACATGGTGACATCATTAATGCAACATGCCATCTTCATTTATTGATATGAAATTTTAGTTTGAGCACTTAGAGTGTTTTAAGGACAAACACCATCTGGAATTATTTAATGCTAAAGGCAAAGCTACATGGACATAATGAGTGGGTAACACTTTATCTTGATGGTCCCCTTTAGCATTCCATTGGCTATAAGTAATGTTGCAGCTCTCTCATTAGCCCTTGTATTATGTTTGAATTTTGGGTACGATTTTTATGTTGTGGGTCAAATTGACCATTATTGGATTCAATACAATTAATGGAAAATTACACCATGAAACTAAAAAATCAGGTAAAAACAGTAAACCCTGTTTATTTTCTTTATTTTACAAAAGCATGAAGTTTTGTTTTTATTGTGAGTGTACACAAAACATAAAAGTAAAATAAAAGTACCATTTGCCATTTCGAATGATGTATTACTCATTTTAGTATGACAAAAAAAATAATAATATGCAGTGCTGCATTGTACGCTTCTTTGGATAAAAGTGTCTTCCAAATGCATAAATGTACATTTAAATATTCTCAGATTGAAGTTGATAAACTATTATTTCAGGTTGGTGCAGCTGCGATTAACCATGAAATTGTGGGTCAAATTGACCCGTGAACACCAAAATCGTCAGAAATTTTGTACATGCATTCCACATGCATGTCCAAAATTTGCAGGCAGTTTCATGACCCTAAATGAGAAATTGTCACAAAATTTCTAAAAATGTCCTTGGTTAACCAGTATTTCCGACAACTCAATTTTGTGTTTTGGGTCAAATTGACCAGTAAAATAATACAAGAGTTATTAGAGTATTACCCCTAACAGTCTACTAAAACTAAAACAATATTCTATTGTGAGTTAGTTGACTTGTAGGTGCAAAGTTACTAGTCAACAGAATGTCTAAAGGGGACCATCAAAATAAAGTTTATGAAGTGATGATGGTAAAAACATTTTATTTAAATTAAAATTCATTATATGATTGATCTTATTTTATAGGCCTAATTGTTGTCAATAAATGTTAAACACAAACAGTTGTCTGATCACTTGAAGTTGTAATAAATTATTCTACCCCCATTGCAAATCAGGTTTATTGGCAAAATGTAAAGAATTTCAGCTGTTTGCAATGAATGAACAAATTAAACAAAAGTAATTAAATTAGCTCAACACAACAAATGTTTCAAGTGGTTTCCCCAAATTCAACTGAAAATGCACATTTTAATGTCTTCTGCAGTCTCAAAATTATTCAACCCCTTCATGGCAAGCATCTTTAGTTCTTAGTAGAACACCCTTTTGCTGTTATGACCTGCTGCAAATGAGATGTATAGACACCAGCTTCTGGCAGCGTTTCTGAGGAATCAGAGCCCGTTCCTCATGAGCATTGGCCTCCAGTTCAGTAATATTCTTGGGTTTGCGTGCTGCAAATCCCACCACAGACTTTCTATGGGGTTCAAGTCAGGTGACTGTATGGCCACTGTAGAATCTTTCAGGACTTCTTCTGCAACCAAGCCTTGGTGGAATTTGAGGTATACTTTGGATCATTGTCCTGTTGGAAGGTCCAAAGAAGTCCAAGCTTCAGCTTCCTCACTGACGGCATGACGTTTTCTCCTAGGATGTCCTGATATACTTCAATGAATCCATCTTGCCTTCCACACGCTGCAGGTTTCCAGTGCCAGAGGATGCAAAGCAGCCCCAGACCATCACCAAGCACCACCATGCTTAACTGTAGAGAGAGTGTTCTTTTCAGCATATGCTTCATTCTTCTTCCTCCAGACATATCACTGATTTATAGGGCAAAAAAGGTCCAGTTTTGTTTTATTTCTCCACAGAACAGAATCCCAAACCGTCTTTGGTTTATTTATATGATTTTAAGCAGTTTTCTTGTGCTTTTGGGTCAGTAGTGGTGTATGTCTTGGAGTTCTGGTATGGAAACCGCATGTGTTTAGTACGCACCTTACTGTGCAGCTGAAACCTCAGTGTCACTGTTGCCACCAAGTCTTGCTGCAGGTCTTTTGCAGTCATTCAAGGGGTTTTCTGAACCTGCCTTCTCAGAAAGCTGGTTGCAGCCGTTGATAGCTTCCTTTTTCTGGCCCGTCCAGGTGGTGTAAACACTGTTACTGTTTCTTTGAACTTGCAAATTATGCTTCCACCGGTGTCTCTAGGAACATTTAATGCCATTGTTATCTTTTTGTATCCTGTTCCTTGTTTGTGAAGGGGGATAATGTCTTCTCTTAACTTTTTGGCCCATTCTTTTGACTTCTTGACATGCAGTCAAATGTGACACTCAACAAACCTAGCCAGTTCAGATATGCCATGTGTTCTAGCTCAAGCACACCTGGTGCAACTAATAAAGCCCTTGATTTGTTGCATCAGGTGTGCTTGAGACAACGCCTGTTTTGCAGATTTGTACTGTTGTGAGGGATTCTATTCAGGGGATTTTTAGTTGAATTTGGGGAAACCACTTGAAACGTTTGTTGTGTTGAGCTATTTCAATGACTTTTGTTTGATTTGTTCATTGCAAACAGCTGGAAGTCTGTAAATTTTGCCAATAAATCTGATTTGTAATGGGGGTTGAATAATTTCGATTACAACTGTAAATAATAGCTACTGAATGTAATGTTAAATGGCAATATAATTATTTATTTTATCCTCCGAAATTGAAAAAAAGTATCAAAATTTAATACTAGCTTTAATAGTACAAACAAGTAGTACAAAGATGCCAATAAACAAATATTATTTAAATGATACTTTCTTTTTGTTGATTCCACATTAAATTGATGATTCAAAGTGTTCATACACATACAAGTCTTAATGTCAGGTGCAAACATTTTGTGATGGAACAAATTTTATTATATGTTCATTTTTTAAATTATTTTTAACCTTATTTTGTACATTATAGAACTGTGGCAAAAACTTGATGGTACTTTGAGAGCTTTGAGGGAGTGTTTATTGACAGTGGCAGCTCATCAGTCGAAGGAACCTCAAACACAGTTATTTATATTGATTTCAGTGTGAAACAGAATAAACCACAATGATAAATGTATATAAAAAAACATGCAATGATGTCTGTGGTTCGAACATTGCTTGATTCATTAAGTTTTAGTGGATACACTGCAGAAGATATTAGATTGTTGTGGTGAGGACTAGACACTTACAGCACACTTTGATTAATGGACTATTTCTGTTTAAAATCTGCTCCTCGATTAGTGATAGATGCCTGCATTTGAGTTGACATTACTTTGACGTGACATAACTGCACATGGACCACATGATAAGCTTTTCTTAAGGAGGTAATGTAAAACTGAACAAAAACACAAACACATGTGGCTCGTGACAGATACCTGGATTCTATTCAACAGCCGAATCTTGCTCCGTGTTGTGGTTTTGAACTTGTGGCGAATACACCTTATTTTCCACAGTGTAATAGATGAAATGGCAAGCCAATGGGCTTTTACAAGAGTTATTGAATCTACACAGAACGACTTACATAAAATTCACATTCAGGTCGGTGTAGATGTTGAACCCCCGCTTGCGGGAGCAACAAATTCTGATGTAAAGCTTGTGCAGCTGAGATCATATTTGCTGCTAGCTTACAGTCTAAAACCACATTTCCTTGGATTTAGCCAATATCATGGTTAGTAATGAAATTCCTCAGGGAAAACAAATTGCTGCTGTCACAAAATCAATCGACATATGGGAATAAATGTCAAACGCATGTTCCCTCACTGGTCATGAAGCGTAGTCACTACTCAGCATGCTTGTGTCCTGCAGTGCCCCTCCCAGCATGCACTTGGTTCAAAAGGTCTCTCGCTTCCAGTCATTGTACGCCAGCCGTAATACTACACGTGATTTCACTTGTAAGTGTTTGTTTAGCACTTGTCCTTGGCATATTTCTGTGGCCGGGGAGGTGAAGAGGGTGTGATAATACAGAGGTATTCTTATATGGTGTCAGTTCTCTTCTCTGTGACTGCGGCTGACAGAACGCTCTCCAGTGAACTGGCTGGAAGGAGTCTCTTAGGTGGGGGCAAAACACGTTGTCACCGCTCCTTGCCGTGCGTCCGATAATTAAACATCTGATTTATTGGCAGGCGTCAACAATCACAGAGGGCCTCTCTCCTCCTCTCTCAGCTTTATGATGTTCATCCTTCCTCAGGCTAAATTTACTTGACGAGGGAAAAAAAGGGTGAAGGGGAGGGAAGAGGCTTTTGGTTTCTTACCCTCTGTCACCTCATCTAATCCAGCCCCCCTAGGCTTGTCTGTCACTCAGCTGCCGTGGCAACCAGAGCAGACAGCGAACAGAGGCCCTGACCAGCTTCGCTTTGGCGCAGTTTATTCTAATATTTATTGCCACCCAGAAAATCAGCATAATACAGGTGAGGCGAGGCAGCAATGCTGAGCGTTGTGGGTAATGTCAGTTTTAACAAAGACCCAAGGGAACGTGGCTGCGGTGAGAGAAAGCGTCTTGTTTGATAATTTAACGTCACAGTGCCATAAAGCATTTTTGATTCCTAAATTTTTACTTTGCTGGCTTGTAGAACAGAAATTGTCGTGCATGTGTGATCTCAATGGGCTTGAACATCTGCAATGTGACAATTTCTGTCATCAAAGCTACGAAACACCCCGAGTTTTTTTTCCGCAACATGTGAAATTGTCAGGTTGTGTTCAAATACTGCATGTGGCTTTACAGTTATCCCAAAATATAGTATTTATTTTTTAAGAAGGATATAAAAACAAGCTTATTGGGTATGATATCATGTTGTTTAAATAAAATGCAAAAATAAATAAAATTCAGCGTATTCAGTTTTATGCATTATTTGCATTTAACATATAATATAAAATATTTTTATTTTAAAATGTTACATCCACTAAAGCGACATTGGAGCCAGTTGGTTAGCAAATCATTGAAAATTTAATTAAAATAAAAAACTCAACAAGCTTAATAGGTATTGAATACGTCTCGGTTACGGATGTAACCCTCGTTCCCTGAGTAGGGAATGGAGACGTTCCGTCGGATGACGACGAATGGGGTTTCGCTTAGAAAGCCTATCAGCTTCGAGTAATACAAAACGAGCAATGCCATGGGTCTGCAGAATTTGCATGGCGCAACTCCGCCCCACCTCGTGGGTATAAAGGGAGGAAGCCAGGAGCAAAGCAGTATGTTTCTTCGCTGAGGAGCCAAGACTGAGCTCAGGCGATCCCCGCGGTACAGCGGAAAGTGGCAGGAAGACGGAACGTCTCCGTCTTCCTGCCAATCTCCCGGGAGGGGCTAAAGCCGTGAGAGCTCGTCGGCTGCACAGTTCAGAGCTCCGGGGATATAAATGGCACGAAGCGACCTCAGATGCTTCTGACTCCATAAGAGGAGGTGGCGGGCGAGTTGCGACATACGGCGGGAGCGCAGACCACCTTGACGGTTGATGTACGCTACAGTGACGGTATTGTCTGTTCGGACTAGTACGTGTTGATTCTTGAGCACGGCCCGGAAGCGGCGCAGAGCAAGACGTACAGCCAGCAACTCGAGGCAATTGACGTGCCATAAGCGGTGGGGTCCTGTCCAGGAGCCCACGGCAGCACGTCCGTTGCACATGGCGCCCCAGCCCGTGGCAGAGGCATCTGTTGTTACCACAACATGCCGGGAAGCTGGTTCCAGGGGCACACCGGCCCGTAGAAAACTGAGGTTCGACCACGGGGTGAAGGTCTGACGGCAGGTCGGAGTAACTGGTACTCGGAGGGTGCCGTGATGCCATGCCCACCTCGGAACTCGGTCGCGAAGCCACAGCTGAAGCGGTCCAGGATTGGCCGTAACCCACCGGTTTTCTTCGGGACAATAAAGTACGGGCTGTAGAAGCCGGACGTCATTTCGGCTGGAGGGACAGTCTCGATCGCACCCTTCGCCAGCAGGGTAGCAACCATAGTGGAGCGAACTCCCCTGAAGCGGGGAGGAGACCGCACGAAATGAATCGCGTAACCGAGCCTGATCGTCCGAGCGACCCAGCGGGACAGGTTGGGAAGCTCTTGCCAAGCCCCCAACGACTGTACCAGCGGGGTCATACGAACCACAGACTTCCCACCGGTGGTGCAGCGAGGCGGAATGACTGGCCCAGACGTGGACGGCATAGTGGCCCGGTGTGGGGGCACAGTCATTGACCGCGCCCTGCCAGAGCAGACCAGGAAAGGACGAACATTCCACGGGGGTCTGCTCTGCCAGGGGTCTGGTGACAGAGGAGGATGAGAGCGGCACGGTCCGGGGACGGCGCGCACTGTCATCCGGCTCTGGGACAGAGGAGGACGAGGGGTGCACGGCCCGGGGGCGGCGCACCGTGTCGTCCGAGAACTCTGTGTGCTCAGGGATGAATGTATCACTTCTTTCTTTAACCACATTAGGGTGCTGCCCACCCGAGGGTGAGCAGCGGGGAGTGGAGAACAAAAGTTTCTCCCCCGGCCCCCCACCGGAGGAAGGAGTGGTCCTGCTACCATCTCCTGAGAAGTGATCATCATCCCTGAGCAGCCCGTCTCAGGAGCGCCGCGTTTGGCGGGGGGCTGGGCAGGAGAGGGCTGGGGCGCCTTCTTACGGCTTCCTCCACAACCGGGCCCAGGTGAAGGCTGCTGCTTGGGCCGGGCGGGAGGGGCGGGAGCCGCAGGAGGGCGCCCTCGGCGGCGAACAGCCTGAGTATTCTGCCCGGTCGGCTGGGTGGAGGCAGCAGCGGGCCGTCGGGGCAGAATATGCTTAATAGCCTCAGTCTTTTTCTGAGCAGTCGAGAACTGTTGGGCAAAGTCCTCGACTGCCCCGCCGAAGAGGCCGTCTTGTGATATGGGGTGTCGAGCAGCCGAGACCGCTCGGCATCTCGCATATCAGCAAGATTCAGCCACATGTGTCTCTGTGGACATCACCAAACCCAGGGAGCGTGCGGTCACCTTCGTCGCTCGGAGAGCAAGGTCGGTGGCGGCGCGCAGCTCATTGAAGAGCCCTGGGTCTGTCCTACCCTCGTGCATGTCCCTGAGCATCTGTGCCTGGTAGACCTGCAGAATGGCCATGGGATGCAAAGAGGTGGCCGCCTGTCCCGCCGCTCTGTAAGACTTCGCTGCAAGCGTAGACGAATACCTACAGGCTTTGGATGGGTGCTTAGGCTCGCCACGAGAAGAAGCGCTCTGAGGACACAGTTGCATCGCAACAGAGCGTTCAACCGGGGGGAGCCCAGTGTACCCATGGGCAGCCGCCTGATCGAGGGGAGGAAAGGCGGATGAAACCAGCGAGCGGTCACGGGAAGAGCTGGGGGTCTTCCAGGACTTCGAGATCTCATCATGCACATCCGGGAAGAAAGGTATTGGGGTTTGACGCGGACAGGGGTCCGCGGCCTTACCCAAGTACCAATCATCCAACCGCGAGCGCTCGGGACAGGTCCACTCTAACCCGATGCTCGCGGCGGCCCGGGCAAGCATGGCCGTCATCTCCGGATCCGACTCAGGCACAACCGTATGCACACCGGAAGGTGGCAGCTGCGCTGAGTCTTCACTTCCAGAAGATTCAGACCCACCTTGTGATGCTGCAATAGACATCGCGTCCTCCTCTGGAGCGCCAAAGGAAACCCGCGGGGCATCCGAAGATGGTCCCGCGGAAATCCCCTGAACATTCACGGGTTGCAACACTGAAGAGGGTGCGGCTGGGCATGGACTGATAGTCGGCGCTTTGTTCCAAACCGTCACCCTCAGATCACCCTGGCCACCAGCCGAAGTACCGGCTCTATTTCTAGAGTCAGTAGAACGGGGGATGGATGAAGGGACTCTCACTCTTGCGAGATCACCGAGTCTCGACTGTAATGTTGCGATGGTCATGTTCCCACAGAGAGAACATGAGTCATCCACGAGCGCTGCTCTAGCGTGATCAATGCCCAAACACACTATGCAACGCTCGTGCCCATCAGAGTCAGCAACGAGTCTACCGCAACCAGAAGTGTACGGGCGATGCATCTTTAAAAAGACGTGCCACGCGCAAGCTCTTTTGTGAGAGAAAAGAAACTCTGACTGTGTTGAAGCGCCCGGGGAGACACACACTCGCTGTCGAATCACTGACAGATAGGCAGGAAGCGCGCGCTCGCCGGAGATCGCCGTCAAACCAACACCAGAGAATCTCGCTCGTCTTGTAGAACTGACAATTCAGGAATGGCTTGTGGAACGAAGGATCAACTTGGCTCCGAAGCGAAAACATACTGCTTTGCTGCTGGCTTCCTCCCTTTATACCCACGAGGTGGGGCGGAGTTGCGCCATGCAAATTCTGCAGACCCATGGCATTTCTTTGCCATTGGCTTGTTTTGTATTACTCGAAGCTGATAGGCTTTCTAAGCGAAACCCCATTCGTCGTCATCCGACGGAACTCGGAGTGACAACGAAAGGGAACAAATATTATATTATATCAATTATATTATATTATATTATATTATATTATATTATATTATATTATATTATATTATTTTATATTATATTATATTCACTAAAATATCCTT
The DNA here is from genome assembly GCA_030578255.1 of Tiaroga cobitis. NCBI lineage: Eukaryota > Metazoa > Chordata > Actinopteri > Cypriniformes > Leuciscidae > Tiaroga > Tiaroga cobitis. The sequence goes on from CM060597.1 coordinate 37,992,232, forward strand.
GGGACCAGCTGGTTAAAATTGCACAAAAAGTGAAGAAAAGAGACACACAAAAAAAGCTTTTCTAAAAAAGCTCATTATTTGTTTGCATATGTCACTTGGATTTCTAATCCAATGGCATTTATACATTTTAAGCGTCCACGTACTTTTTGTTAATGCCAATTATTAATTTATTTGGACATATTTGATATCTTGAGGTTCAGGAGCACCGTGGATTTCAGAAGTTAAGACTCAGAAGAGAGAGAAGCCAAGACACACACACACACACACACACACACACAGACGGAAAACTCAAAGAGGGCCGCGGTTAGTTGTGGATGTACATTGTATCAAGTGTATCCCATAGTCAGTCAGACAGACAGGTAGATGGCTGGTTGCAGGTGCTTTCTCTCTCTGGGAGGCCTGAGACAGGCCTGTGCTGTGCCGGCTGTCAGCTCATCAGGGTGTTCAGGTCCGGCTGGCTGACGGGCTCCGGCTCTGAGGCCTGGGCTGATGACACCTTCCTGTTCCACTGTGACAGGCCCAGTCCGACAGGCGTCAGAAAACACTCAGCCCTTCTCAGCGTTCGCGATGTCTCATACACACACACACACACCTGGACACGAGCGCACACACACACACACACACACACACACACACACACACACACACACATTCACAACCTCATACCTGGTTTGACATGAAAGAACACACATATTCACAAACACACACCCACACACACTCACTGATTTACACTCATAGCCTACCTGTCTCCTCCGTGCTGTTGAAACTTGATGAACTGAGATGGAGAATGTGGTGACAAACATACAAACATATCCAGTGAAATAAACAAAGTTGCCATAAACCTCATCAGGGCATGATAGTTCCAGCGAGAGTAATGGTTTGAGTTAGTATACCATAGGTGAATGCTAGGAGATGTCTTTGCGGGTTGTCAGAAAAGAATGCCCAGAACGCAGGCTCCTCTGCCAGACCTCTGAAGGTCGGACAAGCTTATGTTTGGCTGAGGAACTTTGGCTGAGTACACACCAGCTGTCTCTTTAGCCATCACTCAGACAGCGCTACACAGCTAGCTAGTGTGTGTGTGAGGCTGTGCGTCTTTATTGTCGTTCAAACGCTGCCAGTGTGTGTCCTGAGCTCATGGCGCCACACACACGCTCGCCCCTTTCGGGGGGCTACCAGATGCTGACTGCTTGAGGCCTAGAGACAGAGAGAGAGAGGCACAGAACTCCAGCATCACACCCTCTTCTCTCTTCCTCTCCCATGCAGTCACCAGAAGATGAGCCTGATTTGTTTTGGGAGCCATCCAATTGACGGAAAAAGAGAGAGATTCAAGAGAGGCTAAGAAATAGAGAAAGGGAAAAAAAGGTGAAATACAGAGCATGAGAATGAGAGCGTGGCACCCCACGGCGTCGGGCAGAATGGGCCTCACCAGATATGAAGAGATTAGCCAGCCGCTGCTTTAACTCGGGCCCGGTTTTATGGCTGCGAAACCCTCTGGCAAAAGTTAAAGCCACTCTCAGCAAAGTCCAGCAGCCCCATGTCTCCTCCTGCTCTCAAACACGCAAGAAAGACGAGCCAGTTACACTCATAATCAATGCATTAAAGTCTTCACAACAGGGTTGTGAGCATAACAGAATTCTACAGAATGTAAAACCGCACAACACGAAAGATGACAACTATGAAATATCAGTTGTGTTGAAAATAAGATATGGTTTATTTTGTCAAATGCCTTCCGATACTTTGAGGTGCATTTATACAGACTGTTTAATGCTGCACCGAGGCAGCATAAATCCACAGAAAGTACGATTGCAGACATTATGTTATGGAATTAATATTCTATAATGCAATGATGTTATAAAACATCGCTGACATCCAGTGGTGGACAGTAACGAAGTAAATGTAATTCGTTACTGTATTTTTGCGTATCTGTACTTTACTCAAGTATTTCAATTTTGGGAGACTTTACTTTAACTCCACTATTATTTCAAAGTCAAATATTTTACTTTTTACTCTACTACATTTTCAAAATCAGTCGGTCAATCGAGCCACCAATCACAGTACAGCGCGCGCGCTTTGTTTTGAACTTGCCTTGGCGGTCTCTACTAAGCGCAAACCAGATCCGTTAAATATGAGAGTTGCGAACATAGATGGTTGTGACAGTGATCTCACCGCCGCGCGGTCACGTTATTCGTGTAGTAGCTCTCAATAGTTCCAAACAAATTGCGTTGACAATGATTTTAAGCGGGACAGAGAGCAGCAGCTATTATTGCAGCAATTATCGGTAAGTATTGACGCATAATGTACATTGCTTACGTTGCCACTAAAATGACTTGCATATAATAGCTTTTTTTCTGGGGAGTAGCCTAGCAGAAACACTGCATTAATATGTTTTTGTGTTTCATTTTGGAGGGAAATTGGCTGCTCCCATAACATAGAATATAGAATATATATGTATGTGTGAGTGTGTGTGTGTGTGTCTGTATGTATATATATATATATATATATATATATATATATATATATATATATATATATATATATATATATACACTCACCTAAAGGCTTATTAGGAACACCACACTAATACTGTGTTTGACCCCCTTTCGCCTTCAGAACTGCCTTAATTCTACGTGGCATTGATTCAACAAGGTGCTGAAAGCATTCTTTAGAATTGTTGGCCCATATTGATAGGAGAGCATCTTGCAGTTGATGGAGATTTGTGGGATGCACATCCAGGGCACGAAGCTCCCGTTCCACCACATCCAAAGATGCTCTATTGGGTTGAGATCTGGTGACTGTGGGGGCCATTTTAGTACAGTGAACTCATTGTCATGTTCAAGAAACCAATTTGAAATGATTCGAGCTTTGTGACAGGGTGCATTATCCTGCTGGAAGTAGCCATCAGAGGATGGGTACATGGTGGCCATAAAGGGGTGGCCATAAAGGGATGGACATGGTCAGAAACAATGCTCAGGTAGGCCGTGGCATTTAAACGATGCCCAATAAAGGGGCCTAAAGTGTGCCAAGAAAACATCCCCCACACCATTACACCACCACCACCAGCCTGCACAGTGGTAACAAGGCATGATGGATCCATGTTCTCATTCTGTTTATGCCAAATTCTGACTCTACCATCTGAATGTCTCAACAGAAATCGAGACTCATCAGACCAGGCAACATTTTTCCAGTCTTCAACTGTCCAATTTTGGTGAGCTCTTGTAAATTGTAGCCTCTTTTTCCTATTTGTAGTGGAGATGAGTGGTACCCGGTGGGGTCTTCTGCTGTTGTAGCCCATCCGCCTCAAGGTTGTGCGTGTTGTGGCTTCACAAATGCTTTGCTGCATACCTCGGTTGTAACTAGTGGTTATTTCCGTCAAAGTTGCTCTTCTATCAGCTTGAATCAGTCGGCCCATTCTCCTCTGACCTCAAGCATCAACAAAGCATTTTCGCCCACAGGACTGCCGCATACTGGATGTTTTTCCCTTTTCACACCATTCTTTGTAAACCCTAGAAATGGTTGTGCGTGAAAATCCCAGTAACTGAGCAGATTGTGAAATACTCAGACCGGCCCGTCTGGCACCAACAACCATGCCACGCTCAAAATTGCTTAAATCACCTTTCTTTCCCATTCTGACATTCAGTTTGGAGTTTAGGAGATTGTCTTGACCAGGACCACACCCCTAAATGCATTGAAGCAACTGCCATGTGATTGGTTGATTAGATAATTGCATTAATGAGAAATTGAACAGGTGTTCCTAATAATCCTTTAGGTGAGTGTATATATATATATATATATATATATATATATATATATATATATATATATATATATATATATATATATATTTAATGGCGTTGTGCAGGTTTGTGAATGTATCATAACATTAAGATGTTAATAATTATGACCATAGGCGCTGGAGAAAAATATATACAGTAAATACTGTAAATGTTTTATAGAATAGAATAGAATAAATCTTTATTGTCCAATTTTTCTTTGGCTCACCAAACATACAGTACAAGACAGATAAACATACAGATGTCTCAAACATAGTAAAAGGAGTATAATAAAAAGATACAATGTAAAATATCATGAAGAAAAAAATATATACTTTAAATACGTTAAGATAACTTTTTAACTTTAACTTTTTTTATACCTTATGGGAACAGTCCCCTTCCTTCCAAAATTAAACACAAAAAAATGAATTAGCCTATAAATATAGCCTATATATACACATATATATATATATATATATATATATATATATATATATATATATATATATATATATATATGTGTATATATATATATATATATATATATATATCAGACTAATTAATGTCATTTCATTAATAGACTGGTGTGCCAAGAGTGACATTAGTCTTCACTTAGACTGACTTAAGCAAGAGTCTTGTGACAAATTATAATGGGACATTATAGCCATACAAAAATCAAAGTACTTGGATACTTAAGTACATTTGAAGGCAAATACTTTTGTACTTTTAATCAAGTGAATGTTTAAAGGCAGCACTTTGAGTAATATTTTACCTTGTGTATCTTTACTTTTACTCAAGTACATGGTATGTGTACTTCGACTCGTCCACCACTGCTGACATCTTATACCGTTAGAGCTTATATTCTAGCACTGCTTTCGAGCACCATTGTTTACACAAAATTAGGAGGCAAGAACATGTCTTATATATGAGGTAACAATGAATTAAAAAAAAAGGTGTTAGTTGTTAACATTGTGCTTCATTTACAGAAGTCTGTATGTCTCTAATTTTCTTTATGATACAACAGAAGTCACATCATTTCTGGCTTTCTTTCTGTGCTTTGTGATTTGTCAGTTGATTGACAGAATGATTCATCCTTTCACTCACACATGACATAGCTGTGCTGTGCATGTTGACCACTTTTTCATTTGTGTCAGTGTGTATGTGGAGATCACACACACTTGTCAGGATAGTATGGATTACACTTTGCCCTTTTCTTATTTTATAAAACCAAACCATTACCTGAAATGATATGTTTATCTCTGTAAAGCTGCTTTAAAACAATCTACATTGTTAAAAGCGCTATATAAATGAGGATGACTAGTGTTTATTTGTGTGTTAATTGATGTCGGTCTGTTTGTGTTGTTTATGTAGTGGTGATTATGACATTATTACTTAATCTGCACATGCGCTCTACATTCAAGATAAAAGAAAATTGCTCCTGTTAGGTTGAAGAGGTTCAGTTGAGCTCAAGAGAAGTTTCTAATCAATTGAAATTGAGATCATATGTTGGGAGGGAGGGCGAGTTTTACATTATCGGAACAGTCTCACAAGCAAACAAGCACCAAAAACAAGACAAACCTCTCAATGGAACCTACCTACCTACCTACCTACCTACCTACCTACCTACCTACCTACCTTCCTTCCTTCCTTCCTTCCTTCCTTCCTTCCTTCCTTCCTTCCTTCCTTCCTTCCTTCCTTCCTTCCTTCCTTCCTTCCTTCCTTCCTTCCTTCCTTCCTTCCTTCCTTCCTTCCTTCCTTCCTTCCTTCCTTCCTTCCTTCCTTCCTTCCTTCCTTCCTTCCTTCCTTCCTTCCTTCCTTCCTTCCTTCCTTCCTTCCTTCCTTCCTTCCTTCCTTCCTTCCTTCCTTCCTTCCTTCCTTCCTTCCTTCCTTCCTTCCTTCCTTCCTTCCTTCCTTCCTTCCTTCCTTCCTTCCTTCCTTCCTTCCTTCTCTCTTGCTCTGACATAAAGGCCAGTTTTAATATTGCCACTTTAAGGAGCCTTACTATATTAATTTTAGAAGGTGCGTGTGTGTATGATTGGCTAATTCAGTGCTTCCAATGAGTGCTAGCCCTCATTCTGCTCCAGCTTGTTCTCTTTTAATCGCTTTTTCTTTCTTTTTTAATTTTACACAAGAGATGCTCAAACAGTCTCCTCAGCATTTTGCCTTCCTCCTCAACCTATCATTTCTACCTGCTTAATTCCCCTCTAACGGGCCGCACCAAAGTCGTTAGCTGATTAAGGCTCTTAATTGGGCTCAGAAGAAAAGGGTGAAGACAGGGCTGAAGTTTAGAAAAACAACCATTTTCTTTTAGTAATTTTTTAAGGGTCCACACTTTTAGATGGACCGTAATGTAATGTGATGTTAATAAAAACGTAAGGAAATATATTTTAACAACATTTTTAATAATGGTAACATTTTAGAATAAAACTGTTCATAACATTTTTTTAACAACTTAAACATCATTACACTATATAATGCTTAGATCAAATATATATTCAAATAGTTATGAATGTGATTAAAGTTTATTCACAAATTTTCATGAAATATGCATTCACATTTGAATGTACATGAACTAATAATCTCATAGGAATGACATAATGATCACTAACGACGTGTTAATGAAAGTTATTAGGGGAGTTCAGTAAAAGTGGAAAATCAGGTAAAGTGTGACAAATATGTTCCATGATTGATGGCTCTTTAAATATCAGGAGACAATCAAATGTAACAGTCTTTAGTGATTATCACACGGGTCTTTGTCATTATGAAAATATTTTAATTTGCCTGACATCTTTGTCACAAGTATTTGTGATCATGCTTAATCTTCTAATCAGCACCTGGAAAACCCAGCAACAAAAGAAAATGCTCTTCATGAACATGAACATATAAATAAGAACTCTATAAAGAATACAAATCATCTGCACTAAACTTTTCTACCCTCATGGGATTATAACAATCTATAATATATATATATATATATATATATATATATATATATATATATATATATATATATATATATATATATATTTCAGAGATCCCAATTATGTATGTGTAAAATAATATTACAAATTTCCACATTAGCCTCTTTTATCCTTTACATTCTTTTAAAATGTTCCTCTGATGTACTTGTATCACAAAGTAAATAAGTAGACAGAAATGTGACTTGCATCTGTGCGTCTAACTCTCTCTCTCTTTCTCTCTCTCTTTCTCTCTCTCGCTCTCTCTATGTGCGTATATGTAAATAAATACAGTACGCACAATATATTCTATAGCATGATTTATGTCATGTTAACTCATAATATGATGATGATTATTTAATGTAATCCTTTGCAACAGTTGTATAGAACTTTGTACATTTATGAAAAACAGTTGAAGTGGGTTGAAATGTTTATTTTTTACTTTAGCTCAGTTTGGTCAGAGAAATAAGTTCTCTTTAAACTGTTATCATGGATTTTATTCATTAATCATAATTAGCTATAGCATAGACCATATCATAACATTTTTAAAGTCTGGACATCAGCCTGTAGCTGTGCTAATACAAAAACATTACATATGGTTGTAGGCCTATATGTCCAATTCCTGTTTGGTGCTGCAGCACAATGCATGTGTATCAGCCTGGTCTCATTGTTAATACGTAAGTATTAATACGTTTTTTTTTTTCAAAGATAGAAAACGTACTTTTGTACGTTTCATAGATCCTGAAACGTATAATATGGACGTATCTGCAACATTTAAACGTAACATAATTACGTTTTTTCAGCTACAAAACGTTAACTGTTTACGTATATTTCATATCTGTATAATTTCCCTTTTACCATTTTATAGATAAATGTGAGATCCCTCAACCCTACTTCTAAACCTAAACATATTTATACAGAATATAAAAAGGATAAAACGTAATGGGCAGAGGTGTGTAGGGAAATGGCAGTTTTATTAACAATATAGCATTAAAATATATTTTGAGCCACTAATCCTACTCCTAATTTACCCCTAAACCTACCCATAACCATTCCTTAAAACTACGTAGGCTAACGTTACAATTATGAAGAAAAACATAACAGACAGACAATTAATCACAATAATTTATTTATTGCGAAAATGTCAAAACCGGTACCAAAAGTCGTTCACATCATGTGTTGCAGTCGCAGACGCAGTCCTCTCTGAGTAGAATTTAAATTATTAATCCATGAAAATGTTAATCCGGTTTCGGCTCGCACTGTGAAGGCGCGCGCGCTTCTTCATTTCAAATGTTGCACACCGACTGGAACACGGAATTTCGCAATTTGTGACGAAGCAGGCGAGAGGGCGAGAGCCAATGAGCGTTTGATATCCCTGGAGTAAAACATGTCGTAACGCTTCTTCAGGGCGCATTTTTTGAATTTGAATTCATCACGAGCGCGGGATTTGACGTTTACGGTCGGTGATGAAAATGGAGATGAAAATCGCTGGATAAAGGGCTGAATTTGGATCTGTTTCTTGCAAACGTATGGATTCTAAAGATTTGGATTACATCAAGCTAATAAAATGTATGTCTTTTGTGAATTTATGTTGTGTTTTGGTGTATTATGGTTCTATAGTAGAAAACGCATTTTGTGTCTCACGGTAAATAAACTATATTACAAAATGGTTAAAAAATTAAGAAGGTAATGTTATTTTAAAGGGTTTAAAGTGTAGTCTTGTTTAGCACAATGTAAGTTAACTTAGGCTAATCCTCTGAAACGAGTTTGCAGCAGAAGGCACGAACAGAGTGAAATATTATTTCTTAAATGAGTAAACTGCTTGTAATAAATGCGACTGAAAACGTAATTGATAAGACAGTTGAAAGCAATAGAGTCAAAACATTAATGCCACGATTTTAATAAGCATAAATAGGAACAGGTACAAATTTGTACGTCGGTAGAGTCCATACGTAAATAATTTACGTTTTTGTGCTGTCAATACGTAAATATTTTACGTTTTAGTGCTGTAAATACGTCAGTATTATACGTTTCTGAGTGTACAAAACGTAAGTAAATGTACGTGTGGTAGAACTACACTTAACGTAAAATACACACGTATTCTCATGAGATCACGTTGGTATATTATATAGTATATCAGTAAGCCATTGTGAGCAATCATTTTGCACCCAAGGAAAGTCCAGCTAAAACCTGCTTCTGATTATATAATTATGTTATTACCAGCCGAAGCAAGCAGGTCGTTTGTGGCAATTAGGTGGTCCAAGCTGTTCTAGATGATTAATCAGTTACACTGCCAGATGAGGACAAGCTGGTAGACCATCTTGGTCAAGTTAGACGTGGTAAAGCAACTTGAACTAGTAACAAACCAGATAAAATATTCACAGAATTGGTTTGCTTAACAACTCAAGCTGTTTTTCTTAAGTAGCTGAGCCCAAAAAAAAGTGCCTAACTGTGTGTAGAATGTACTATATGCATAGATCTGCGCACACACACACAAAAAAACTGTAGCACATAAGCTTATGCAAAAACATATATATTATGTGACTGACTAATTTCTAAATATAATTTCTACATATTATATTCCATAGCGAAGACTGAACCATTGTTCTTTGAGACATTTCCACCCCTGGTGATAAGGGTCATGTTAATGCTGAAAGTGAACTCAAATCAGTCTCTGATCTCTGCCTGACCTTGTGATTTTAGTAGAGCGCCTCTGCCCGCTCCCTAGGCCGCCTGTCATTAGGAGATGACTGCTTCTCTTTAGTGTGCTGTGCTGTGGGCTGAATGACAATAGAAAACTAATTTACTCCTTCTCCCGCTGACTGGGTGCATGTCTGGGTCATGCGGGACTGGGTGGAGTCACAGTTCAGGAAGGGGTCAAAGCTTTTTAATGCGTCATTTAAATGTGAATTAGGTCATGAGGTTACACATGAACAGCCTTTTGTGTGTGATGTAATGATTGAAACATGATATGGTTACTTAGATATTTAGTTATTATATATGTGCACAGTTTATAGTATCCATAATTAACCGTGGTGTGTTTCTTAATTAATTCCTTCCATCGTTGTCGCATATAAAACTAATTATAAATAAATAATAAACCGAAGCCACACTGCTGAGAAGAGTGTCTTCTTTGACAGTGAAGAGCAGCTTCTTTATGACTAAGAAATGTGTGTGGGTATGTGTGTGAGAGGAGGTGATGAGGGCGTTTGGGGGGTAAATCGTTCATTACGGACGAAAAGACATTTGTGGATTTGAGCATGTGTGCTATTACTGAACGATGAGGGGGAAAAATCCCTGTGTGATCAATGGAGAAAAGAAGAGTGAACTCTGCCAGCTGCCGGGATATCACACACACACACACACACACAGAATCATGAAAATAACACATTTCAACACACATCAACAATTCTCTCTCTCTCTCTCTCTCTCTCTCTCTCTCTCTCTCTCTCTCTCTCTCTCTCTCTCTCTCTCTCTCTCTCTCTCTCACTCACACACACACACACACACACACACAGTGAACAGAGACAGAGCATGACATTTAAAAGGAAAAAGCTGACATTGACTCCATCACTGTCACAGTGGCTGCCATAAAGCAGCAGCAAATATTAAAACATTTTTCATCTGTGCTGCATTATTGGCACCAGAAATTGTTTTCCCCTCCGTCTGATATTCTCCTGAACTGCTACTGCTCTCCCCAGAGACCACATGCTGTTACCAAGGCCTCCAAACATATTGGCAGTTGAAGTGACGGTATTCATGTACGCTTCCCATTCAGTGCATCCTTATCCTGCTCGCCCCACCCCCTGCTTTAACTGCCGTCTCTCCTCACACATGTCCTCCTGTCTCTGAGAAAGACACCTTGTGACCCTGACATAGGAGGTGCTATGTAAATATGTTTGTATCTGTGTGTGTGGCACAGTAAATGAATCAGAGCGACTCGCGAATGAAAGAGAACCCGTAGGTTGTTACTGTATGTTGAAATCACCCACAATATGTACATCAGAGAGCAAGATCTACATTGCAAGAACGACATTAAACAGATACCTGTTTTTTTTTATTACCTTTGAACTGTGTGCTCCAGAAATTTTGAGCTAAGGTTCTCACACAAGAGATAGGTTCGAATCCAGCCTGCATGTTTTGTCCTGAACCTATTCGTCCTCTTTTCTTCCAGTTAGCAAACTGTATCCTCTTTACTGTCTCTATTAAAGAGGAAAACTCACACAAAAAATTACTAGCTATGTTTATTTTAAAAAGTTTATAAAATGAATAATAATACAAATATATATGATATTACACAGCTAGTCTCAAAGGAAATACGTACCCCTGTACACTTTTTTGCAGCGCCACAAACTATGTACCATCAGGTACATATCACTGCAGTTTCTAACAGAAATGAACACTAGAGGCAGTAAAACAGCAAGCACTTTAAATCGTTTTCACACACAATTATGATTACAGGGGCAGAATATGGATTAATAAAGACTTGTTTTCGCACGGCTCTTTGCACAATTATGTTATGACCTCAAAACACATTTTACCACAGTGCATGATTTGTAAAATGAATATATTTTGGAGTTTGCATCACTTAACCAGCTCCATATGTTCGGTTTTACTGACAAGTTTGCTCTGTACTTGTACTTGTGATGCGGAGAGCTCGGGTACAAATCCTGTGAAAGACAAGACCTCAAAGAGTTCAAAAACAAGCTAAAATTACAAATTTAAGTTACGATTGCTTTTTATGTCACATTTGCTTTTGTTAAAGCTGCAGTCCGTAGCTTTTTCTGGGTTAAAAATGATCCAAAATACATATTTGAGAAAATACATAAAGTGTTTAAAACTATCTGCTTTCCTTCGCTCGATTCAAAGCGGTAAGCTTGTAATAATGTTTTTAATTTCAGTGGTACTGGTGGATTTCCACGGGAGATTCAAGCCTGTCTTTGCGTCATTACGTCACATCTGTACACATAAAGAAGGAGTCTCGGCTAGTAGGCTTGTGTGTGAGGATGCTGGAGGTGGAGATTTATAGCCTTTTCTCACAGCACTTGAAATAATTAAACTTATCAATTTGATGGCGGATCCAGAAAGGTTCAAACGACAATCACCAGTGACAACTGGAGACTCACCCGCTGTAAAATGCAAAAAACTTCGTTCGGACTTCGGAGTGGCTACAGAAAAAAGGAGACTGCAACCGGACTCATGCGAAAACAAGGATACATATCGGAAAGACATTGTGTACATGTAGTCACGCAATGCTGACGTTGTTAACATTAACAATTTGAGAACAATGTATAATTTGCACGGTTTTGCATGATACGATAACTTATAAGCGATTGTTAGATTTAATCAGCGCGATTTACTGCAATGTCAGAACCAGAACAAAAGTGGATGGTACTAGTTCAGATGACATTTTCCGGTGAAAATTCTTATGTTGGTCATACTTCTAAAACGAATAATCTGTGATTCTGAATGCCAGTATCCACACCGGCGCAGTGACTGACAGCCTCACAGTCTCCTCAAACATTGTGTTCATACGCGCTGTGTCGTGTCGAGCATAGACATAATAAATACATAGACGCCCTATTGGCCGCTTTGGAACGTTGCTGCGATACGTCAATGGGGCCGCCATTTTGCGGAGGGCAGGACTGCACTGTAATCTAATGCAAGTAAATGGTGAGCTGCGTTTTTTCTGGATAAAAACAAAAACTGTTTTTACATGTATCAACCGATTTCAGTGGTTTGTATGTGGTGTACAAAAAGTTCCATCTCTAGTTATTTAAAGTCTCGATAGTTGTAAAATATTTTTTTTTTTAAAGAATGGTCGAAGCTCAGGCTTGTCATGCATCTGAGAGATAAACAAAGATAACTGATGGATCCTTTATGATAATAGCTGCAACACATTCTCATCCTTTGGCGTCATATAGGTGACGCCATATGACATTTCGTCGAAATCTTACGCACATGGCATCCTTTAGCGTCAATATAACACGCACTGTTATGGGTAGGTTTAGGTCTGGGGTAGGGTACGGTTATGACGCCTTAGGATCTGCGTCTCATATTCACGGTAAAGGATGCCATGTGCGTTGGATTTAGACGAGCGTCACCTATCTGACGCCTTGGGTTCGGCGTCTCATATTGACGCTAAAGGATGCCATGTGCGTAAGATTTCGACGAAAGGTCAAAAGCGTCACATGTATGACGCCTTGGGATGAGAACGGGCTGGATAATACATACGTTATGGTACAAATACAGTGCAATGCAAATAGTAAATATGACAATAATAAAGTGAGAAGTAATAGTAAATAGTTTAGTCAATAAAATAAACAAATAGTATACAGCAAATAAAATAGTAATGAATAGTATAATTATATAATATCATAAGTACAATAATACAAGCATAAAAATATTGATAATAGCATAGTTTATTAATAATACTATAATAATAGCAATAGAATAATAAATATCAATTACAGAATATACACAATAAAAAATAAGTTAAATAGACTTATATTTAATATTGAACTCTTTTATTGATCATTAAATAGCCATTTTAACAGAAGTAGCTTCAGTCAAACATACAGCAGGATACAACTTTAAAATAGCCTGAATATAAAGTTATGAAACTTCACTTTGCCCTCAGCCAAAACGATTTACCAGGGAACCATTTATAGATTAATGAGGCCAAAGATCACCCGTTAGATATGCACAAGACAAATTATATCTCACGTTTAACCACTAGACTAGAGACATCCGAGCCAGCCGCAACCGTCAGAAGCACTAGCCGAGGTAAGGCTGTTCTCGGCGGGATGCAGAGCGCTGGGCACCCGGTGAACGGATCTCACAACTCCGAAAACGTTAGATCAAATTTTTAAATAGACGCTATCTTTATAAACAAACCACATATTTGAGCTTTAAACAACTACATTGTCGACTGAAAAACTATTAATACATTTCGTGACACAATAGCAGTAGTATTTTTTTATTTATCCTCTGAACTTTAGCTACTATTACTAATTAAATCATGACCAAATACAACCAAAAACAAACGTTCAGTCTTGCTTGTGAAAGGTAATTCCTCGAAAGCTGTTTTCAATAGTGTGGCGATTTGTACAGCCCCAAGCAGCGCACGAAACAGGCATTTTTCTCAATTCCCGGTATGAGAGGTATGGGAAAGTTGCCATCCCCAATATGGCGGCGCCGTTGACGTACGCTCCAGCGGCCAATAGAGCATCTATGTATTTATTATGTCTATGGTGTCAAGGGTGTTGAAGTACAACTCACGTAAAGTTGATAATTCCGCGAATGACTGCAATTACAGATTTCGAACAGAGATGGCGACAAAGAGTAAAAACGCCGGACTGCAACACTATCGGGTAGGTTTAGGGTTTATTAACCGTTGATATGGTTCTTTATTGCTTCGCTAACTAGCAGAAGACACTAGCAGCATTTAAATCCCAGTTGTGCGGGTGGGGCATGTTGTAACACTGTTACAATGTGCCCCTATTAGAACTATGCTATTCTATTCTATACTTTCATGAATTATATTAAGAAAACTTGAGAAAAGGGTGAATCAATGTTCAGAAATGATTCATGATTATTATGTTTTAAACTATGTTGTATAGCTGTGTTTTCCGGTGTGTTCGTTGTCAAACTCAAAAATTATTTTATTTTTAATTGTTAAAAAATGCCATTATTTTATATGAAAAATGTAATAATTGCATTTTATTGAGAAAATATTTTAGTTTGTCTTGTATATATTTTTGATTAGATCAGATAGCATTTTAAGCTGTCATATGGTCATGTTACAATGTACCCCACCTATGGGGCACGTTGTCATATTTCACTTCCATTCTTTCAGGGTATATCAAGAAAAAAGTATACAATTTATTAATAAAACAAAACCACATAATTGTACTAGACGTGTGAAAGTAATGTGGGAAAAAATAAATACTCTGAACTAGGGGTGGAACGGTAGCCTACACAGAAGTCACGGTTCGGTTCATACCTCGGTTCAGACATCACGGTTCGGTTCAATTTCGGTACAATGGAGGAAAAAGCAAAACAAAAATTCAGAAGGCATTGTATTTTTTAAATAAGTTTTATTAATAAAGGCATAGAACCAGTTTATTTGTAGTGCACTGACAATAGTTGTATATAATTAGTTTATTAATTAAATTAATAAAAAGACAAAAAGACCTTGCGATATGTTTAGTAATTGTACCTGAATTAATTAAAAATTATTTTGCTATATTTCAGATCAATATATTTGTTTTCCTTAATGTTAATTAACATTATTAATTAACAATGTAGGCTAACATTATTCTCATCTGAATTATAAATAATTGATTCCTGTATAAAACAATACTACCATTAAAAACACGATTTTATTTTCGATTTTCTTTTTTAATCAATGTAGAATGTGTAAGATTTGCTTTTAACACAGTGTGTGTGTGTGTGTGTGTGTGTGTGTGTGTGTGTGTGTGTGTGTGTGTGTGTGTGTGTGTGTGTGCGTGTGCGTGTGTGTGTGTGTGTGTGTGTGTGTGTGTGTGTGTTGTGATTTTGGTTGGGTGACAGTTGTAGGTTACAGTGTGACAAGAGTTTACAGTGTGACAAAAGCACAATGTTGTGTTTTACTGCGAGTGTACACAAATATAAGTAAACACTTTGCAGGTTTAATGATCTGTATGAACACAATTACGGAGTAGGTTTTTTTTTATGTTCCCACTGTACGATCGCGCCCGCGCGCCTCGCGCGCGCACACACACACACACCAGCATTGCAATATTGACATCGCAGCCTGTTCATTATGCGGTCACACCAAACGCGAATATAGCGTCAAATTCGCGTCTAGTTCGACGCTAGTCCAAAGCGAATAGGACGCGCGTATAAAGCCAACGTTTGAAGTGGACGCGCGTTCAGAGCTAAGCCGATGGTACAGATTATGTGTCCCTAAAGAACCCGCGTATCTAACAGTAGTTCCGCATTACATTAATTAATTTGCACGCGAGTTTTATTTATTTTTGTACCGTGTATTCTCCGTGTAAATCCGTCCACCGAACCGCCCGTACCGTTTCGGTTAAATACGAATACATGTACCGTTCCACCCCTACTCTGAACCCTAAGTAGATTTACACAAACTGAGAAAGTCAAAAAGTGTTAGGTTGTGCCTCGCTCTCCCCCACATGTTTCTAATGAGACCAGGCTGCACACAGTTCATCTGAATAACTATCCACCAACTAACCAATCTATGAGATGGTGAAATCACAAGATATTATCCAAATACAAGACCATACCAATACAAGACCATTAATAATATAACAAAACAAAATATATTCATAACACATTAACAAAACATTAACAATAATGATCACTTATGCAAATTATTACGTGTTGCCATGAGAGTGTGTTGGGTATTTATTTAATATAATTATATGATTATTTCATATAATGTATGCATGCAAATTTGTATTCTTTTAAAAGTTAAGTTTAAATTGCTCTTTGGTTGCAAAATCATATTTACAGCCCAAAGCAAGCATGGCCATATAGGGAAGTTTTGCCAGAACACATCCTTTTCTCAGGTGGCCATATTTAGCTTAAGGGAAGAGAATCTGGCTCCTCCATCTGCTGGCTCCGATAAGTGGTGTGAGTTTGATTAAAATCATTTTCCACGCTGCATCTACTGATGCTTCTGGAAGCCTCTTCATCTTGTCACATCCCTCACGTGCCCGGATGGCCTATTTACACACACAAACACAAATGCAATTCAATCCAATCGCACGGCACGTGTGTAATCAAAAGAGGAGTATGTGGCAGTCAGTGAAGAGACGACACAGCAAATCTACCGGGATTTATTCAGCTCTCACTTCTGATATAGACGTCAGACCATCGTATATACTGTAATAATCGCAGACCTTTGATTATCAGCTTTGATTATTACACACCTGCTAAAAATAAGTATAGATGGAGTGTATAGGATAGATGAAAGAGAAGCGGAGACCTGTGGTGAATGTGCTCTTGTTTTTACCATAATCAGGACTGTTCTCCTTACGTCACCTGCTCCAAATGCACATCAGGACTGCTGTTTCTGCAGGCCTCCAGGCTCTTTTAAGGGCACTGTAAGATATTTGCCTCTAATGCGCACAAATGAGGGGCCCAAATGGTCTTATTACAAGGCCTCCCTCAACAGAGACAATACATCAGGTGAACACACACTACAAAATGGAGAGCGTGATTGTTCTGGGAGCACAGTGCTCATTACTCAACACAATCTCTCTTGCTTTTTCTCTCACATGTTCTCTCTCTCTCTCTTTCTATGTCCCTCCACCTCTTACTCTCTTTTCTTTCACCAACATGCACACATTCACACACTCACACACTCTTTTCCCCCTCCTCCCTCTCTCTTTTCTTCAGCAAGTC
Organism: Tiaroga cobitis; assembly: GCA_030578255.1. Taxonomy (NCBI): domain Eukaryota; kingdom Metazoa; phylum Chordata; class Actinopteri; order Cypriniformes; family Leuciscidae; genus Tiaroga; species Tiaroga cobitis. Next base: position 38,009,375 of record CM060597.1, read on the forward strand.
TCTGGTTTCAGCAGGCGCACATGTATGGAGCCGGATCCACCCCCCCATCTATCAGTCCCCTGCTTTTGTTCTGCATCTCCATAAGAGTAACTAATGCATGTCTGGTGCCTTACTGGATTAGATTAATGTCATTATTGACTGCATTCAGTCTCCGTCAAACGTGCAATGAAGAGGAGATGAGAACAGGCCTTTTGATCAACAGGCCAACATTTCATCATGCGTCTCAGGTTGCTGGCTGGACCTAATGCTGATGCTGATGTCTGCAGCCAGTGAAAGTATGAGAGGGGTGTGTTTGTGCTGTGGGAGAAAGAACAGGAGGATCCATGTTATGAGTGTGTTACCTAACGCTTCAGCTTTTCCACCTCCTGAACTCGGTGTGACCTAGGGGCAGTGTGGGGTCAGTTGCCTATTGGCCGGGATAGATGATGTAGTGGGTAATGGCATTACAGACATCCCTGGGGCCTGTGGCTCTTTAGAGCAATAATCACTCATTGTTACTCTATCTGTGCTTTAAGATTTAAGCCCATTCTCTGCCTGAACTCTGGCATCTTCACAATGCACCACAGCAGCTGATGCTGCTCCAATACAAATACACTGTAAAATATCACAGTGCTGTGAATTATAGAGTTGTCAATGCATATTAGTAGTAATAGTAGTAGTACTAGAGGTAAATAATAATAATAATTGATATATATCAATGTATTTATTTCAGTTTGCTTATTATTTATTTATTCACTGAATAACTATCCAAAAATGAAAAAGTTCTGAGTTCCAACCCTGTCTCATTATATAATTGTATTAGATGTCAAAATCACAAGATGATATTTATTCACTGAATAACTATCCAAAAATTTTGAATGCTTGGCATTCCAATGCAGTCTCATTACAATTTGTGGTAATTCTAATGAGATGGCAACATAACAATATATTGTACAATTTGGTTCACACAAAAACGCACGACCCGCAATTAACTTAACCATTAAATCAAACCACTTACCCAAACCCCAAATCTAACTATGATTCAAAAAGAAAAAAGAGCCTGCAGAAAGAATAAAAGTTTCACTTTTTCTTTCAAGCCAAATTTTTGTGATATCTTGTGATATCGTCATCTTGAGTTATTACATTGTGATGAGAGTGTGTTGGGTATTCACACAAGCCCATAGACAGAGATAGAGGAGTAGTTTATTGTTACCAATGAAACACACAGGGTTTATCTTACCCTCTCTCTTTCTTTCTCTCTCTCTCTCTCTCTCTCTCTCTCTCTCTCTCTCTCTCTCTCTCTCTCTCTCTCTCTCTCTCTCTCTCTCTCCCCCTCTCTCTCTCTCTCTCTCTCTCTCTCTCTCTCTCTCTCTCTCTCTCTCTCTCTCTCATTTGCTAGCTGTCTTTGCTCATGCTGTAATACTCTGTTTATGAAACATATCAAGAGAAGCATAAGACCACACATGCAGGGAAACTGCTCACTCATTCCTCTCCGCCATCTGCCAGGTCACATGACCCATCTGCACACCACAGTCCTGTCAATCAATCAAAGACTGGGACAATGGAGAATAATAATCATGACAAACTAGCAGAGACGAGAGCACACGTCCACACACACACACACAACACTGACTCACGCTCTCCGTGCATCGAAAAATGAAGGGACAAAACTTAATCAGGAGGGGTCGTGTTAGGGAGTGGGGAACAGATTAAATTACTATGGTATTAGATACGGGAAATGATTTCTGTCAAAACCATCTTTACTGCAATTATAATATGTTAATTATGTATTTCATTAAGTAAGTGGATTAGAGGCAGCGCTGATGGAATCAATCTGAAGAAGGACTGGACCAGGAAGACCAGACACACACACACACACGATAGAATTCTAATGAACTCCATCAGGGGAGGAGCAGAGGTGCTGCCAAATGTGCCATTCTGTCCACTTGAACCACAGCATTTGTGTCCATTTAAATTACACTGACTAAAATAATTTTACAGTTGAATTGACAGTGTTTTCATCTGTCTCTGGCCAATGTGTTAGGATGGATTTGGCATCTGGTTTTCAGAACACATCCACTTTGTCTGTTCATGCATTTTTGGGGAGACTATAGTATCCACACTTAGTCTGAAGTGTTAACTCAGTATATGTAGTTTAATGATTAAAACTGTAAAATATTTAAAATATATTTAATATTAATTTTAAATATTCAAATAAATAACAAATAAGTATATAATTAATATTGTAATATATATAAATATATAATATTATATGATTAAAATCTGAGGTATCTGAAGTATGAGAGATGATAAAGTAGTGAAATCTATCAATTCTGCTCATTGGTATATTCCAGTAAATGCTATCATTCAAAATAATAGTATTTTAATGATAAGATAAAGTTATTTCAAGATAATAAGACATGCAAAAATCTAAGAATACCAAAAAAAAAATCAATAATTGAAAGAAGCTTAAAAGTTCCATCTTAAGTTTAGATAAGTTATCTACGTGTGGGTTACAGAACAGAATAAAAAGAAAAATGGAATTGAAATTGTAAATTCAAAAGGCTACAAAGGTCACTTTGCGGGCCATGAATGTCATCAGAGAAGTTTTGCTAAAGGACATAATACTCGTAGAGAATGAATGGCCAGGATAAAGTTAACACACATTCGTGACTGGACATATAACAATGTGTTACGTTCCAGTCGGAAACATCGCGTGTGTGCGCTCAATATGGTGCTCTTTTCAAAGGCAGACCAAGACTCCAATTTAGATGCAAATATCTGATAAGAGCGAAGTACATCCTTCCAGTGATGGAATGCACTTTTTCTTTCCAATTTCATATCTGATGTTTTATTCTTTGACAGACACCAGACAAAAGTGAATGTTGTGGATTGCACGTTCCTGAGGGAATGTAGAAAATAACAAGAATAAGAGAGAGAAACTGAAAATAGACAGCCTTCCCCAATCCAATTAAGTCGCTTCAGACATTATGTGTTTTTTTGTTTGTTTGTTTTTTTGTTTTGTTTTGTTTTTTAAATGAAAAGCACTCGCTGAAGTATTTGGTGTCTTTCCTAGAAATGTCTAAAAATGTGGCATCATGCATAGAAATGTCAAAATATTATTAGTGGAGACAGTGTTTGTTTACAACATTACCTTTCTGTAAATTCTTCTCTTTTTTTTTGCCGCATCTCAAGGTCTGAAGTTTTCCATTATTTGTAAGATTGTCCCACACATTTGTAGTGATTCAGAAAAATCCAAAACCTGTTTATTATGTATATGTATGCATGTGGGTGGTCAGGGGGAGCTTATCGGTGGTCAAACAAACGGAAACACACACTGAATCAAAAAATCACCTCATTCACAGCAGAGAGTCGCCTCCAATTAACGTATTCGTTTACTTAATATGTATAGCATATGTACAGTCGGAACGTATATCACACACATGTACACGCAGCCGTGAATAAATCATAACGTGTCAAGAACAGCACATCACTGCATGTGTATTAATCCAGGGGTCTACTTTATTGGACTCAAGTGCATAATTTCCATATTAAAGCTGCAAATTTTTAATTCTGCTGATATTGAATTCTTATTCCTGTCAATGAGGGATTTCTTGCTAGCTGGTTGGACTGAAGTGTTAAAAAAAAAGCTCATGCATATGCTAATACATGCAAGATAAGATATAATCAGCATGACTCAAATACATATAACTCTCTGTTTTTTTTCTGGTTCTATTTTTTCCATTCTTGTTATCATACACCAAAAAAAATGAATTTATTTACTTGGTCTAAAGTAGGTCTGCATTTGTTCCCAGCTATATTACTTTTCACCCAACTCAAAGTGTTTGATGTGCCTTTGAAATGCATTCCTAGAAAACAAAGCCATGTGTAATTAGGACTAGACTACAATTAGACTGTGTGTTTTCACTGCTATTGAATAATTATCATGAGGATTGTGTGCTTATAGATGCACTGATAGCAGAACAGGAATGAGACGGATTGAAAAGGCAAAGAAACAAGAAATACTGCAGAAAGGTAAAAGTGAATGAAAATTAAAACATAGTACAGGGTATCACTGTGTGTGAGTGAATATGTGGGTATCTATGGAGTGATTATAGAGTCTAAGAGGCTCTGGCAATGTGATAAACCCCCTTTTCCCTTCCTTCTCTCTCGGGGGACATATTACACCTCTCATTATGCTACTGATTGGCCTGATTTCATCTACAAAGCATTCTAAGAAGGGCACCATCCCTTCACACCACTAACCCAGCAAACAGAAAAAGAGAGATAACAGAAATAGGTTTGCTCACAACAACAGCATCGACAGTCAACAATCAGGATATGCATTTACATGCACTTTAAAAGTTATATTTCAGCCTGACTAAAGAAATATTTTTTTCTTTGTATGTTATGTAAACACTTTAGTCTGAATTAAATTCAACAAACATACACTGATCGACTATATAATAATCTGCTTTGTCCAGCGTGGAAACACGTTAATCAGACTTCAATTAGCCTTGGCGCTGTTCACTTGCTTTGAAAGACAGGTGAAACACAGCATGCATTTAATCCATTCACATATTCTGTTACGCATTGTGTCATGTATAATTGTAACTCGGCCACCTGAGAGCCTAAGCTTGATTGTAACTACACATGTAAACTTTCGGGTCTCAAAAAATTTCGACCACATTGACTCATTGTATGGGCAACAAAACAATTAGACATTTCTTTTCAAACCATCTTCGACGTCTTTTAAATTCCACATGAGAAAAAAGTCATACATATTTGGAATGACATGAGGGTGAGTTACAGAATTTAAATTTTTGGATAAACATTCCCTTTAATGTCAATCAACAATAAATGTTCAAGAATACTTGAGATAACCCCTATGCTTGCTCCATATTTTGGTAAGGTTACAGATACACACCATTTCGAGCGTAGCCAAAAAAAGGACATTCCTATTCCAATCTCTTTATCACTGAACTTGGAGCAAACAGTCTAATTTACAGGGCAAACTTTCCTTTTTTCGATAGCCTGATTTGATATACTCCAATAGAGCCTTTCTTCCAGACACCATCAATTGTATATGGATTTTTTCCTCCCTCTACCCACCACAGAAGGGAAACAAAAAGGAGGCCTGCACAGCCTCCAGCCTGATACGCTTTATTGATATCGATGCAGTAGGAATATTGCCCATTTTCACCAGGGGATCAATCTAGCCCGTCACGGGGTGTTTTACGAGGCGCTTCTCCTCTGTGTGTGGTGGCCCCATGGTGTGAGCGTGAGTGTGTCTATGTGGGTGACAGCCTCACAGAAACAGGGTGCTGCCGCAAATCAAGCGGCTTTCACGCGCACGCCAGTTGAATGATCACAGAAATCACCCTTGTGACTGAACACAGAGGCAGCTGTTTCTGGAGGTGAGAATCTAAATTGACCAGAAAGCAACAAGCAATCGACAGCAACAAAATCTGATGTGACGGTCAATATCAGTGCAATAGAGTTTCTGGCTTGTTTTTATGAGTTTTCGCAGGGCACCCATGCCGAGAGGAAGTCCATGGCCGCAGCAGGTGTCAGGCCCTGTTGGACAGTGTCTCATCCAGTTGCGCTTTTATAGACTGCAGAGTTGCTCTGGTTTCAATGGCAAGTGTGATCTGTGAAGGCATGCTAGCGCCCCTTGGTACTAGTTAGCATGGTGGCTGGCAGCTGGAGCGCGCTGATGGAGGGTGATGAGTGGAGTGGAGCGTCACCGGGATGGAGGGGAGGAATGGGAAGGGAAGGGGTGGGGGTGGGGAGTACACACCTGGCATCCACCACAGATGGGCATAATCATCTCTTCCCCAGAAGCCCTCCCTTCACCGCCACCATCTCAAACGCTTGAGTGCACGCACACGTACGCAGACGCGCACACACAATCTCACGCTCGCGATAGTTTGCTAGCAAAGCAGTTTTAATCGGTGCGGTGCACACATGCAGATGCACACACACAGACACAACCTCCCACACTCGACATATGTGGAAACAGTCATATGGTAGTACACAAATCTCACTGAGTGGCTTTGTCTTATTGTTGCCGAGGGTTTGTAGAGCATCGCTTCTTTTGCACAAGGTCCACAGTGCATCATGTGGCACGACACATTACTTGACAGTTTAACATTTATTAGAACACAAGGTACAAATGAGACACACTTATACCAGTGCTCACAGAGGAACTCGAGATACACACACACATTATACCCGTCTATTCTCCTTGACTGTGAATATATTACACAATCACGTTGAGCAATTAGACACATCCATGGGGACCCTATACAGAAAACAAACAAGCAAACAAATCCTAATAGCTGGAAGAGCACTGGAGCCCTAGAGACACCTCCAGAGGTTTAGGTTCATGTCATTATCAGGGCTCTGTTTTGACATGGCAGAGACACACATCAGACTGGATTTGTTATTTCCAGGGGAGCGAGTTCGGAAAACAATAGGTGGAACACAATTCGAATGTGTATGATGCTTTCTAAAGGAAGCAGGAGGGCTCGGTGTGCAAGCCGTTATTCAAATGACAAGGCGGCTTCCAGTGGGAGAAAATTTGGGATGGTAAAGGCGGGTTAAAAAAGACGCTCCGATTATCTCGTGGCCTGTTGGTCGCTAATCGGTTAACGTGTCGCGGGGCCCCTGATTTATTTATCAAAAATATTTCACCAGGAACCGCGCCCGAGACAGACCATCTCATTTAGCGCCGACACCCCCCAGGGGAGCCCTCCATTTCCAGGCAACAAAAGGGTCCGCTATGCATCCCCTCCACTCCTTTGATGTTTATTTTAGTAGTCCACCCCTGCTGCTCTAGGTCCTTTTGTCTCCAGCCAGGTACAACAAGCTCAAGCTCAGCCCCAGCTAGTCAGGCTGCCTTTTTTTTTGGTGGGGGAGGGGGGTGTGGGGGGTGTTGTTTGATGGCACTCCTCCACTGACCTGGTCATGAGACGTCCGGCCCCCAAAACCCTTTTTCCTAAACCCTTTACCCATCATTCCCCAAGTCTTCTGAGCAGCCCAGGGGCAGCTGGAGGTGGGAGGAGTAAGACGACGATGAGGGAAAATCTCTCACTCAAGCGATGGGAGGGGGAATGATGGGATAGTGGAGAGTATGTGTGTGTTTGTGTAAAAAAGGGAGGGGACAACATTTCCTTTCACTGCCTGCCAATCCATCAAGACTCAGGCTACTGCTGTGAGGCCCATCAGCCAGCACAGAAAAGTACAAGACCCGGCAACAGAGCCCCTCACTCCACGGCCATCACTCATCCGCTCGCTCTGAACTCCCTGTGACCTTTCCCTCACGTTCCCCTCCAGAACTTACAGTCCTTTGCACCTAGTTAGAGCCTAAAGACACAACAAATCGGTGTGGCTTGATTCGTTCTGCGCGCTCTCGCCTCATCTCTCGGAAAAGCGGTTTATTTTCATGTCTGTGTTTGATAGTGAGATTACAGTAATAGGAGGAAGAAGGAGAGCGGATGTGTTTACATGACAGTGTGTTTGTGTCAGAACTTTGCTTTTCTCAGCAGTTAGGAGAATGAGAAGGAGAGAGAAAGCAGGAAGGCACACTCTGCAGAGAGAACACTAGTTGACATCATTAGGCTGGACACATTTTTGTCACGCTTCCAGATTTAACCCGTCTGCGTTTCGCTGAATGCCGAATCGGTCTCGCTTTCTTTCTTTTTTTTCTCTGGCTTCTTTCTTTCTTTCTTTTTTAATATCTCACATGGTGGGCATCAGAGACTGTCCATCTCTAACAACAGTCTGATGAAGAGCAGATATTGTGCCATTGAAACCACCTAAACATGACAAAATTAACACATAAAAACAGCTGTCGAGAGGTCAGAATAGCCGAAGACCATATTAAAACAAGGAAAAAGCTCCAAATATGTTCTGTTAAAGATATGACTGTCCTTTCCTCGCTGCATCGATTTTTAATAAACATGATTGCATCAGGTGAAATCTAATATGCCCTTGCTTATCGTTTTATCTTCACATAGACTCCTGTAATCCAAACTTACTTTTCCAGCACACTTTGTTGTTTATCAATGACTTAATTGTGTTTGCTGCTGTTGGTTGAGACTGTGAGGCTGTTATGAAATTGTGCAGTTCAAAAACAATCTGACATTGTTGTCTCTGCTCTATGGTGGCGAATCGCATTATTGCGACTAAGGCCTCAGGACAATGTCTGTCTTTATGACGAGCCGCTCGGCAATATCATGTCCAGATGCCGCACCCCTGAAACAGTACCATAACCTATAAAACAAACCTGACCGCAGGCTGTTCCTAATCGCATGAAGCCTTGGATCGGGACACAATATTGTTTGAATTCTATTTGTATTGGTGCAACTGACCCTTATATGACTCACTGCCGACATTAAAGGGGGAGAGAGAGACGGAGCAAAGGAGAGGAATTGCCCGATGTTTGTGAGCGAAAAGGCGAGGGGTTATTTTTCAACTCGAGATGGATGTGCCAGCATCCAGTGTGATTAGAGAAATGGATAACTCACTAACATCTGTGCAAACTACAATAAAGAGGGATTTAGTGTTACCCTGAGGAAGGAAAGGAGAGGCTTTCTGTCCATTAAACGGTTTATTACAGAGCCAGAAGCCCTGTTCTAACTCACTTATTTCTGCGCGGGGGTTTAGACTCTGTGACTGCTTGTCATCCTCGGCAGACAACGCTCCGGGCTCTGTTTCTCTCTTCTTCTCTCAAACTGACTTCTGTCTTTCTTCCTCTTTCTCACTTCCCTGCTTTGCTCTCACTCTCTCCCATTGCCTCCAATGTCCCCTCCCTCCATATCTCCCTCTCTCTTCTTCCCTCCCTCCGTCTAGTTCACTGTCTGCCTCTCTTTCTCTCCTCTCTCTGTGAGTGCACTAGGTGGATGACAATCAAATGACTCATTGAGCAGCTGGAGAGGCCGACCCCCGGCGAGGGCTTAACTACGGAAAGTGAGCATGATCATGTCACACTTCACAATGCTCGTTGGCTGTAGCTGTGGCAGCGGGAGGGACAGGGAGGGGCTACTTTAAAGAGACAGCAACACTGTTGAAGCTGGACAACGGAGAGAACCCGTACACGCATATCGTGTTGCTATATTTGTTGACTTTACACTTGATTCATTATTGCGGGGTATCACTTTGTGATGGTGTCTTGTTTTTTTGTAATTTATTACAGGTATGAAGAATGTGATTGCAGCAGGTGTGCATTAATGTGATATATTGTGTCTGGCTGTTAAGTTTTCCTCTGAAATCTGGCTCAGGACAAGTACAGCTGATGTATTTTACACTTGAAACGGGCGAGGATATCAGATCAGTAATGTATCGTCAAAGCATGACAAACACGAGCGCTTGTCTCATTAAATGTCCCCATGCGCCATTTCAAATCTCGGCTCAGTGTGCGTACGTGCGCGTGTGTGCGCGCAGGAGGAGACAGCATTGGCTGGGAGGAATTGATGCCCTGTGTTTGGCTAATTAAGACGGCACTAGACATTTCCGTGCAGTGAGATGGCGGAGAGGTGCTAATTCATAATTGACGTAATGGATGGAGTCTGTCTGTTGGCTTTTTAAACGCTTGCGATTTCGCTGTGATTAGCTGACACGTACCTTTGTGTGAATAATGAAAATATGCACCATGCTCCACACTTTAATGGATACCAAGCCAATCTCAAACCAGCCTTTTCAGACAGCCATCTTTTTTCTCTCTCTTCCTCTCTGGGCCTCCCTGGAATGGCTGTCACATGAAAAATCGACCTTTTTTGAGATGGACACTAGGTTAAATAAAATCTTGTAATATATTCTATTAGTCCAGGTTCCCACCCAGGAGCAAGAGTATCTACATACAAATCCCTGATTTCAGCTCACACTGAAGCCTGCTTTCAGCTTCAAAGTGGAGACCTGCAATTTTGTGTTCGCATTGTGTTATCCAACAAACCTGTGCATTTCATATAATTCAGCATGTTACTTCAAAGCACACTTTGTATATACATCTCAGTATGGTGTACTGTAGCTTGAACAATGGTTGAAGCACCAATATGATAACATATATTACTATGGGACTGAAACTATATGGCCTGCACAACAATGCAAGCAGTACAATGTACGCCTGCAATTGTAACACCATGGTACCACCACAGTACTTTTTTAAGGGTAAGATCTCTACTGTCATAGTATAATGATTATGTGTATCCCTATATTGCATGGTTTTATATTGTTAATGTAAACACATAATTGTGTCTTTTCATCTGTCACAGACATTGAAGTTGTGCAGCCAACCCTCTCTACTGACAGTGTATCCATATCCACGTCACTCACACTGTGGCCCAAACAGACAACTAAAATAACACTCTGGTTGCGTAAACAAAGCGAGATTACACCCATGGGAGTGTGCAGTCTATTGTACACCCTTCACCCCTCTCCTCCTCCTCTCTGCTTGACTACAGCCTCCTGACATTCAGCAGTACTTGTCAGCTGATTGTTTATATTATAAGAATTAAATTTGTGTAGGATTGTGAGTGCCTTTGTGTTTTCTGTGGAGATGTCTTTCTGTAGGTTTACCCACAAGATTGAAATGATGGGGGAAAAAAAGAAAACAAGAAAGAGATCCATAGCAGATGCATGAAAAATGAATAACACAATAGAAGAAAAAGACTCGAAATGAAATTGCATTAAAAATCATGGGATAAACTAAAAAAAGAAAAACAATTTGGAGCATGTACATGTGAGAGGAATAAATCCTGTGTTTTTAGCCATAATGAGATTACAGACATTTTGCACCGTAGTCATTAGCACTGCAGCAGAATAATCCAGCCAATCAGAGTGCAGGGAAGGAATCAGCTCTTCCTCTGATGCCCATCAGCTGTCGAGCAGGGCCAGCTGGGTGACATCATGGGGTCTGTTTCCGTGGTGATGATTGACACTGTGTCTGTCAAAGCTGGAGAGCTGCACACATGTGACTCGTCATTAGCGATGAGAACGAGAGAGAGAGGTCTCCGCTGCCACTGTCCCCCATCCTGTCTAATCACCTGCCCATTGTAGCTGAAACATGTAAACATTAGCAAAAGAAAAGTGACTGATTTCATCTCATTTCATCTCAAGGTACTCATCGCAGATTACGTTTTTTTTATTATCGTTATTATCTTTAACATTGTGCTACATTCAATGCAAATATGACATATATTTACATGGTTTCAGGCTTCTTTCCTTGCACCAAATATGTTAGCAACACTGCTCCGACTGTACTTCAGTTGAACTGTTTGTTCATAGTGTTTGTTCTGACCACCAATTTATGGGTTTGTAAATGTATGTGAAGTTAAAGAGCTGTGTAATATCCTCAGATAAGATAGATGATGACAATATTACATACATTTTCTATAGTTTTATCAGCATGTTGATGGAAACTGTCATTAAATAGGTGGCTTGTGAAGTATCCTTGTTTTCTACAAAAAAAAATTCAAAAAAATCTTGACCTTCTGACCAGTGGCTGACATTAGCATATGAACCTTGCATCTAATTGTAAACTCCTATGTTCTTCTTGGCTGCTGTACAATTGCTAAAGATGTTCCATGGTCTCCAACAAGTTTGATCAGTCAGAGCAACATTTCCGCCTTTCAGTGGATGTTAAAGTCAAGCGTGCGCCCATGACTAATCGCACTGAAGGCCTCATGCCTCCACAGGGTCAAAAGTGACATGCGGACCCCCAAACCAGCCAGCATAGCCCTCAATGTCAGCATGTGTACAATGAACTGACATTTCCGTTTCGCTTGTTTAGCGAGAGTGTCGTATCCACACTTGGCTACTGACCAGTGGAAGCATCATATCACACGTGAAGTTGCTCCAGATGTTTCTGCTCTGGCTGGCCACGAGCTGCACATCTGCTTAAGGCAAAACCACATATCCAGGTGCAATCTTCAAAGAAAAGATTAATTAGCCAACACTTTAAATTAATGTCCGTTGATGGACCTTTAATTATGGAGCAATTAATTATCATTACAAAACAGACTAATTATATCATTAAGTAAAGTCAACCAAAAATAATTTAATTACACCAAGGTGGTTCCAAGACACTCTACTTATTTTCAACCCAAGTGCACGGATATGTAAACAACATCATTGTTATTATTCGTATGTTTCTTGTTCTAGCATCAACAGTGGTGGCAGCTAACCGCACATCTGCCCGTGGGTGTGAAGTTATTTATAAGTTATTTATCTATGAAGTTATTTTGAACATTTGTGTAATAACATCATCTATAATACATACAAATAAATTAAAAAAACATCCACGTTTTGCAGTGATACAATACTGGGGCTGATTAAAGGATCCTGTATGTGATATCCGCGCTTTTCTACTCTCTCCCTGTTTTGTTTAAGATTGAAATCCCCATAAGACAGCAAGAGACTGACGGTTCTTCAGCAAAGTTCACACTGTGTGCACCGTGAAATGCACTGAGCCCACCCAAAACTGTCAAAACGACAAACAGTACATCTCCCCTGCAAGCAGAGGCCTGATATCGCAGCCCGTGTCATTGCAAATGGACGACATCTTCTGTGCGTGCCTGATAAGGGCACTCACCTCACGGTGACCTGATTCGATGTACACACGCACACGCTCACAAATATATGCTCGAACGTGAGCGTATACAAACACGGGCGCACATCTCATGCACATACGCAGAGACACACAAAACAAATATCTTGTTCTGTCTCTCTCTGCCATCTTGTTGCCTAGACGTGCATGTCTCTGGCAGATGTACAATGTCACAGGCAGGGGGAAGGAAAAAAGTTGCGTTCTCAGGCAAAAGCCTGCCAATCACATTTCACCCTGTCCATCCTTGTGACAAATCCGTCATTCAAACCTCACATTACACACCTGTCCATATGGTTACATGTCTCCTGTCACTCTGTCAATCTCAGCCAACAGAGCTAAAACACAGGTTGGACAAGAGCATGGACGCAAACCCCACGAGTCAGGAAAACTCTCCACCAGCTAAAGGTTTCCAGTCCTGCAAATGAGTTGACTGACAGCTCATGATTGTCCTTCCTCGGCAGTGACACGTTGGAGTACTCCTAAACTACCAGCGCCTCGTCTTCATCGGGCTTCGCCTTTTCTCATCTTCACTCATTCGTCTACCCCCCACTCGCTTACTCTCGTGCTTTTTTCCCCTGCATGCGTGTGTCAAAACGTCAATTTCGGCACGACATGATGTGACAAGGCCCGTTGCCCAGGGGGACGGCTGGGAATAGAGGGCTGCTCAAATTGATTTTGATTTCATTCCAAATCATTCAAAGTGTTCAGTTCTAATGGGAGCTGATCAGAGCGCAGTTTGGAGCACGGCACCGGGTCTGGAGATTAGTTCTGTCATTCGGGCGATCAGGGCCTGTCGGGTCCACTCCCTCGCTCGAAGACGTGAGGGCCACGTCATATTGTGGCTCTCGTCAGCCGAGCTCCATCTAAAGCCTACGGTTTACATAAGAGACACAGTGCAACACGAGTGATACTCTCTACCTCACATGAGAGGTGCAGAGATGCACCCACCAGCGTCCAGAGCTGTCAGGAGCATATGCTAATATGACAAGATTGAGGAAAAGAGCCAGTGCTACAAGCACTGTATGCAATCAGGCTTCTGGGACTGGGGGGAAAGACAGAAGTCTCACTGTGGATGGAAAACGAGTGGTAGCTTAGGAAGGTTTCTTGAAGGTTTAGTGGATCTTGACTGCAATTCGTGCTTCAATGCTCTGCAATCATGTGATTTTTCAAATGTCACATGTTTAGAACAAGTCCTTCAGCCATCTTAGTGTGGAGTAGACTGCCTTTCTCAACATTCATACATATATATATCACATGTATCACTTTTTCCAACATCTAAGGGTGTTTTCACACCTAGTCCGTTTGAACCCTCCAAACGCTTCAAAGCGGTTCAGCGTGTATATGTGAACAAACCAAGTGATCTCAGACCAACCCTAAAGGTTTGTTTGTGATTCGATTTCTTTGTGATATGTGAAAGCGATGAGGTCCACTTTGCGTTTCGTTTCAACATAAGTACTGCTTTTGAAGAAATATCGTACTATCGTGCTACAGTGTAGCCTATTCTATGCAGTTCTTGCGCCTCAGTCCCAACATACTGTACAACACGAAATACATTCACACATGTTAACGCAGCGGTAGAGTTATGTTCACGTGACACTGCAGTTTTTCGCAGTCATGAACGTGTATAATTTGCAAGCGTAAATAAATGCATAACATAATGTTGCATTACATTTCATTCGTGTGCTGTTCTGAGCGCGTACACACGAAGTGCACACACTCTAGAAGCTTGCAGCGCGTGAGCACTGAGCTAAGTTATCTTTCGCGTCTTGTTGGGATTTAAAAGGCATGCTTAAGTCACTACTGAATTGTGCACAAACCTAGACCAGCATGTAGACCAGCATTAATGGCTGCAAGGTTGTCAAGAAGCATTTTTTTGAACACCAGCCTTTGGGGTCTAGTATCTAAAACAGAACATTGGTGACCAGGGACTGTATTAGAAAAAAACATCTTAATTCTTGACTTACAATGTAAAAAAAAAAGTTCTGTCTGAAATTACAGTGGTTACTAAAAAGATTGGATGGGAGTGTTCTAAGTTAAGGGTGTTTCTAGAGGCCAACTTACCATATTGTTTTATACTGTGTTTGCTTGTTTTAGCAGGAACCACTCAAATTTGTCACCTTTGCAATTACTTTTCTTAGTCATCATCTCAATTACAGTCTAGGTGACTGCCACGAAAAAATGGGGCCAGGATATAGTTTTGGAAGCCAAGCCATGACTGCTGCTTTGTGGTGGGTATAAAACAAGATGCCGTCAGCTGCACAATAGTTACTCCATGTACAAGGGTTTCTAATTTGCAAGCAGTTGATGGGCCAGAACTTTCTGAGCCGATCAAATCTGACAGCATCAAAGAGTGAGCTAAAGCAGACAAACTTTACAGCCTCTCCATCAGATATGCAATCCCAAGAGAGAGGGTGGAAAGGAAGACTAGAGAGGGAGAAAGAGAGAGAGCGAAAAAAGATCTGAGAGCTTGAGGGTTATTGCGGGACAGACTCCTTAATTTTCACATCTATCTATCTATCTATCTATCTATCTATCTATCTATCTATCTATCTATCTATCTATCTATCTATCTTTCTATCTATCTTTCTATTTAGACATTACCTACAGATAGGTAATGTCTAAATTCTTATAAAAAAAAAAATAAATACACACTGAAGGTTTAATAATCCATCCTAGTTCTAGTCACTGAGAGCTTCTATGTCAATCAACAGATTCTCATCTGCCCAAGCTGGACTTATTAAAAACTTTCATCAATGTGACAGAGGGGCATCACTCCCCAATAGGGTGTGAGTGTCCGTGTGGAATGACAGCAGGGCGAAATGCCAGTCTTCTTAGGGGGCTTGACTATGCCAGAGCCCTGGAGCCTGTGCCCTTATGCCAAGGTCAGGTGTGGTGGAACATTAGATTTAGCCAAATGTTCCATTATTTATTTTATATGTTTTGTGCAACCTATCGCATAGTCTTTCAGAAATGTCTTAATAATGACATAATAATAAAAAAAAAACACTTGGTTAAAATGTCTTTTAGAGTAATATTTATTGATTTATTAGTATTTGATAAAACAAACACATATTAAACTATTCAAATTCATGAAAATTCATTTTACATTCTAAACAAAAATGGCAATCATCAAGTAGTACCTTGTACTACTTAGCAAGTCTTATGTTCACTTACACAAAAATGCAGTCAAAAACGTCTCGGTTACGGATGTAACCCTCGTTCCCTGAGTAGGGAACGGAGACGTTCCGTCGGATGACGACGAATGGGGTTTCGCTTAGAAAGCCAATCGACTACGAGTACTACAAAACGAGCCAATGGCAAAGAAATGCCATGGGTCTGCGGAATTTGCATAGCGTAACTCCGCCTCACCTCGTGAGTATTTAAGGAGCGCGCTCATAGCAAATAGGCATGTTTTTCTCGCTGAGGAGCCAAGGCTGAGCTCAGGCGATCCCCGCAGCACAGCGGAAAGTGGCAGGAAGACGGAACGTCTCCGTTCCCTACTCAGGGAACGAGGGTTACATCCGTAACCGAGACGTTCCCTTTCGTTGTCACTCCGAGTTCCGTCGGATGACGACGAATGGGGATACCAGTCTAATCACGCCACCTTCTCAGCTGTCTTCCAGTGCCCTGCGTAATCTGAGATCCCTGTCCCTGATCCCTGATCCCTGAGATAGCACGGACGAAGGACTCCTATTAGCACAGGAATACCAAGGTACACTGGGGAGCATATCCCAAGGTCTTTAAGGGAAGTATGCAATTACTGCCAACCCAGAGGGGGGGACTTAGAGAATACACATATGACCCGAGGGATGCATATGGGGAATCACTGGGGTGTCCAGCCGCAGGTGGAATATTTCAACCCCAGGGGTGGCAAGGTGGCTTGCCAAGGGAAAGACACATGCTCAAAGAGGCTTACAGTGGAAATACACATGTGGGGGTAGCTCAGAGGAGGTACCATGCACACGGGAGGCACCTAGCCGACGCGCAGGCAAAAGACACTGGCGCCAGCATCAGGAGTGCTGGAGGAACTCAGTGCTTTCGGGGAAGCTCACCTGAGGAGAATATCGCACGCATCCAGTCCGTTGAGTGGAATGGCGAGCAAGCGAAGACACCTAACAAGTCCCATGCAGTACATGGGAGGAGACTGGCTCCACTCGGAGATTGTAAAATCTGGCGAATGTGTTAGGTGTCGCCCAGCCTGCAGCTCTGCAGATGTCTGTTAGCGAGGCGCCATGCGCTAGAGCCCAAGAGGATGCCACACTCCGGGTGGAGTGGGCGGTCACACCAAGGGGGCACGGTCGACCTTGCTGCTGGTATGCCAAAGCAATGGCGTCCACTATCCAGTGAGACAACCTTTGTTTGGAGAGAGCCTTTCCCTTCAGCTTCCCACCATAACAGACAAAGAGCTGGTCTGAGGTCCTGAAACACTGCGTTCTGTCTACATAGGTGCGGAGAGCACGTACTGGACAGAGCAGTGCCAAGGCTGGGTCTGCCTCCTCCGGGGGCAGCGCTTGCAGGTTCACCACCTGGTCCCGAAAGGGAGTGGTAGGAACCTTGGACACATATCCAGGCCGGGGTCTCAGGATCACGTGAGAGTAACCCGGCCCGAATTCCAAGCACGCTTCGTCAACGGAGAATGCGTGCAGGTCCCCTACCCTCTTGATGGAGGCCAATGCAGTCAGGAGCGCTGTCTTCATTGACAGGAAGTTAAGCTCGACTGACTGCAATGGGTCGAGTCGTGAGAGGCAAACAGATCTATCTGTGCGTCCCCGAACTGGTCCCAAATCAGCTGGACCGACTGGGGATGGAGTCGCCATTCTCCAGGGAGGGGCTGAAACCGTGAGAGCTCGTCGGCTGCACAGTTCAGGGCTCCGGGGATATAAATGGCACGAAGCGACCTCAGATGCTTCTGACTCCATAAGAGGAGGTGGCGGGCGAGTTGCGACATACGGCGGGAGCGCAGACCACCTTGATGGTTGATGTACGCTACAGTTGCGGTATTGTCTGAAAGGACTAGTACGTGCTGGCCCTTGAGCACGGCTCAGAAGCGGCGCAGGGCGAGCTGTACTGCCAGCAACTCGAGGCAATTGATGTGCCATAAGCGGTGGGGTCCTGTCCAGGAGCCCGCAGCAGCACGTCCATTGCACATGGCACCCCAGCCCATGGTAGAGGCATCTGTCGTTACAACAACATGCCGCGAAGCTCGTTCCAGGGGCACTCCGGCCTGTAGAAAACTGAGGTCCGACCACGGGGTGAAGGTCTGACGGCAGGTCGGAGTAGCTGGTACTCGGAGAGTGCCGTGTTGCCATGCCCACCTCGGGACTCGGTCGCGAAGCCAAAGCTGAAGCGGTCTCATATGGAGTAATCCGAGCGGTGTTGCCACGGCTGCGGACGCCATATGCCCCAGGAGCCTCTGAAAAAGTTTCAGTGGAACCGCACTCTTGCCCTGGAACTGTGACAGGCAAGTCAGCAGTGACTGCGCGCGCTCGCTCGTAAGCTGCGCGGACATGGCGACCGAGTCGATCTCCATACCGAGAAAAGAGATCCTCTACACGGGGCAAAGTTTGCTCTTTTCCCAGTTGACCCGAAGGCCCAGACGGGCTACATGGCGGAGCACCAAATCCCTGTGTTCGCAAAGCTGATCTCGAGAGTGAGCTAGGATTAGTCAGTCGTCGAGGTAGTTCAGAATGCGAACCCCGTGTTCCCGGAGGGGAACAAGGGCTGCCTCGACGACCTTCGTAAAGACGCGAGGAGACAGGGCTAGCCCGAATGGGAGAACTGCGTACTGATATGCCTGCCCCTCGAAAGCAAACCGTAGGAACGGTCTGTGTCGAGGGAGAATGGAGACATGAAAGTAGGCGTCCTTCAGGTCGATCGCTGCAACCAATCCTGGTGCCGCACACATTCGAAAACACGTTTGGCGGTGAGCATCTTGAACGGCAGCCTGTGAAGGGAGCGGTTCAGAACGCGCAGGTCCAGGATTGGCCGTAACCCACCGGCTTTCTTCGGGACAATGAAACACGGGCTGTAGAAGCCGGTCTTCATTTCGGCTGGAGGGACAGTCTCGATCGCACCCTTCGCCAGCAAGGTTGCAACCTCCGCTCTCATGATAGGGGTATTGCCACCGACCATAGTGGAGCGGACTCCCCTGAAGCGGGGAGGAGACCGCGCGAACTGAATCGCGTAGCCGAGCCTGATCGTTCGTGCGACCCAGCGGGACAGGTTGGGAAGCTCTAGCCAGGCTCCCAACGACTGAACCAGCGGGGTCATGCGAACTACAGACTTCCCGTCGGTGGGGCAGCGAGGCGGTATGGCTGACCCAGACGTGGACGGCATAGCGGCCCGGTGTGGGGGTGCAGCCATAGACCGCGTCCTGACAGAGCAGACCAGGGAAGGACGAACGTTCCACAGGGGTCTGCTCTGCCAGGGGTCTGGCGTCAGAGGGGGATGAGAGTGGTACGGTCCGGGGACGGCGCGCACTGTCATCCGGCTCTGGAACAGAGGAGGACGAGGGGTGCACGGCCCGGGGGCGGCGCACCGTGTCGTCCGAGAACTCTGTGCGCTCAGAAACGGGAGAGTCAGTTCTTTCTGAATAAGGATTCTTCCCCAGCCCTCCACCAGGGAAAGGAGTGGCCCTGCTACCAGCTCCTGGAAAGAACTGAGTCCCATCTCTGAGGAGCCCATCTCAAGAGCGCCGCTTAACCCGGCGTATAGCGGGGGGCGGGGCTGGAGAGGGCTGTGGCGTCCCCCTGCGGCTTCCAGAGCCAGCCCGGGTGAACGGGCGGGGTGGGAGCCGCAGGAGGGCGCCTTCGGCGGTGGGCAGACTGAGGGATCAGCTCGGACGGCGGGGCCGTCGGGGCAGATAAGCCTCAGTCTGCTCGTGGGCGGTTGAGAACTGTTGGGCCAAGCCCTCAACCGCACCGCCGAAGAGGCCGACCTGGGATATGGGGGTGTCAAGCAGATGGGTCCGCCCGACATCCTGCACATCGAACAGGTTCAGCCACAGACTGGTATACATCACCTGACCCAGGGAACGCACGGCCACTTTCGTCGCTCGGAGAGCAAGGTCAGTGGCGGCGCGCAGCTCATTGAAGAGCCCTGGGTCAGTCCCACCCTCGTGCATGTCCGTGAGCATCTGGGCCTGGTAGACCAGCAGAATGGCCATGGCATGCAGTGAGGCGGCTGCCTGTCCTGTAGCGCTATAGGAATTCGCCACAAGTGTAGACGAAAAACTACAGGCTTAGGACGGGTGCTTAGGATCGCGCCGAGAGGAAGCACTCTGAGGACACAGTAGCATCGCAACAGAGCGTTCAACCGGGGGACCCCAGTGTACCCATGGGCAGCGGCCCCGTCGAGGGAAGGAAGGGCGAAGGAGATCAACGAGGGATCGCTGGAAGACACGGGGGTCTTCGAGGATTTCGAGATCTCCTAATGCACATCCGGGAAAAAAGGTATTGGAGTGGACGCTGACAGGAGTCAGTGGCCACGCCCAAAAACCAATCGCCCGGGAAAGCATGGCCGTCATCTCAGGATCTGACTCGACAATGCCATATGCACACCCGAAAGTGGCAGCACTGTCAAATCTTCACTTCCTGAAAATTCTAGCCCACCCTGTGATGCTGCGATGGACAACAGATCCGATTCTGGAGCGTCAAGGAAAACCCGCGGGGCATCCGAAAATAGACCCGGGGAATCCCCTGAACACTCGCGGGTTGCGTCACTGAAGAGGGGGGCGTGGTCCACGGACAAAGAGTCGGCGGATTTGTTCCACGCACACACCCTCAGGTCACCCTGGCCACCAGCCGAAGTAGCACCTCACGTGGAGAGTGTTAGATCGGGGTGTGGATGAGGGGACTCTCTCTCTAACGAGATCATTGAGTCTCGACCGTAATGACGCGATGATCACGTTCCCGCGGGGAGAACGTGAATCATCCACAAACGCTGCTCTAGCGTGATGAAGCCCAAGCACGCAGAGCAGAGAATGTGCCCATCAAAATCGGAAATGAGTCGACCGCACCCAGAAATGCACGGGCGAGCCGTCTTTAA
The DNA here is from genome assembly GCA_030578255.1 of Tiaroga cobitis. Taxonomy (NCBI): domain Eukaryota; kingdom Metazoa; phylum Chordata; class Actinopteri; order Cypriniformes; family Leuciscidae; genus Tiaroga; species Tiaroga cobitis. The sequence continues at coordinate 38,030,007 of CM060597.1, forward strand.
AAAGACGTGCCGCGTGCGAGCTCTTTTGTGAGAGGAGGAAGAAACTCCGCGATGTTGAAGCGAGCAGGGAGAAACACACTCATTGGCAGATCACTGCACAGATCAGCAGGCAATGTGAACTCGCTGCAGATCGCCGTCACACCAACACCGGAGAGAGTGGCTCGTCTCGTAGAGTGAAGTCAGAAATGGCTGTGGAGCGAAGAGATACTCTTGGCTCCGAAGCGAAAACATGCCTATTTGCTATGAGCGCGCTCCTTAAATACTCACGAGGTGAGGCGGAGTTACGCTATGCAAATTCCGCAGACCCATGGCATTTCTTTGCCATTGGCTCGTTTTGTAGTACTCGTAGTCGATTGGCTTTCTAAGCGAAACCCCATTCGTCGTCATCCGACGGAACTCGGAGTGACAACGAAAGGGAACTATGGAACCCCTAAGGGGACATGGTTGTGGAAGGGAGGAAAATGGGAGGAAAAATAATAAGTCAATGCTTTTGCGTTCTCTTGCAAATGTTTTGCGTTCCCCAGATAAACTCTTTGCGTTTGCTCGCAAAGAACAAAAAAATTTGAATGAATATATATATACACTTTAAAATAACAGTATTTCATTTTAATATACTTAAAAATGTAATTTATTCCTGTGATGGCAAAAAAAAAAATCAGCAGCCATTACTCCAGTATTCAGTGTCACATGATCCCTCAGGAATCACCCTAACAGCATTTATTTGAAATTTAACTTTTTCATTAACAATGTATTTACTGTTACTTTTGATAAACTGAATGCACCCATGCTAAAAAAATATTTGAGTGAATATTTGACATTAGACATTACTTGACTTTTAGTTCATAATTCTTAGACATCACATTAGCATGAGAGCTCCATTCAGATGGAAGGTGCAAGCTCACCTGCTAGCGTATCTTGTTAAGGCAGTTTTTATTCTGTGTGAGATCAGAGGCCGGATCCCCATGAGGTCAGCACTTTCTCTCTTTCCCCTGTGTCTCACCACTGCTTTAAGGTGCCTGCTCATGCCACGAAGAGACAGGATCTAATAGATTGATACACAGGTTTTGACATGCTATTTGAGCATGCAGCCGTCCTGTAATTGGCCACGTCATCATGCATTAAATTAACGATATATAGAGAAGTGCCCAGAGACGAGTGTCTTTGGCCGATCCATCAGCCGTCAGGACAAACTGCATCTGACGGCTCTCTCCGTGGGGCTAAGAACAGCGAGACAGGGAGTGAGAGAGAGAGAGGAACAGGAAGGAAGAATTTCAGCAGCAGGCCTTTTTATAGTTTTGCTCATGCTGATGAGGATGTGAGATTGTGTGAGAAGGTTTTTATTTTTAAACTCTTTCCAGGTTGACTTCACTCAATCATTCATCCAGACGATCAACACGTGCGGCTCAAGGTTCGTTGTTCATATTTGTAAATATAGAAAAATTCCTTCTGGCTACAGTATATATAGTAATATTTCATATAAATGTTATATAAAAAATAATAACCTTATATCAAACTAACAAATATTATTACATTATATGATGCTCAATAAGACATCAGTAAATGTCATTGTTAAAAGTGTGTTTGGGAGTGGGACCTTCTATTTATATAACCAATTAATTATATATGTTATGCCTTTAAGGGGATAGTTCACTCATCCTAATGCTATTCTGAATACATATCTTTAAAAAAAAATGTTTAACAGAATGTCCAAGTTGCTCTTTTGCATTCAATGAAAATTTGCATTTTGCAGTGAATGAGATTAGATTTGAGTGAACTTATCATTTAATGATGTTTATTATTTGTCGCAGTCTTCTCATTGAGAGGTAATTTCTATTGAATTTGTTATTGGTATTGGAACAAAACTTCAGTTGCTGTTAAAGCAAGTGTAACCCTCAAGTATCTCACTTCCTGCTGAAAGCTTTATATACATCCAACCTTCCCTCTAATAACCTGGAAATCCACAATTTCCATGTGCTATAACACAGCAACCATGCAGTGATTAGCTGATCTCTAAATCCTGCTGTTAAACTAAAAAGAACAAAGCGTGCGATGGAAAATATGACATCCCTTTTTTATGTAAATCTGGATTCAGCCCAGTCTGCACAATTATTCAGTTGGATATATTCACGTAGTGCACAAATTATTAAAAAATATCACCTCATGCTGCTTAAGGGTGCGAGCAAGATGGAGGTGTATAATATGGAAACAATGACAGAAGCCATTTTGATCTTTAAATTCCCTTAAAAAAGAAAAGTGACCTTTCCTTAGAAGTTATATAAAGGTGCAATTTAAGCAGACTCTCTGGAGTTCAGATTTATTAACATGAAATCTGAAGTGGAGCATACTTTATTGCACCATGCTCTGCCGCAGGACTTACGGGGGCCATTGCCATTTCAGACTCTTGCTATTACCATATTATTATTTCATTATTTCTTTATACCAATCCCTAAACTCAAATGTGGCCATAAGTGGCGACGACGTCAGTTTAAAAGGGAAAAGTACATGCGATGTATATTGAAATGCAATCATCGCAGTGACTCAAATCTACAGGTTCTCACCCATGGTTTTCTTTGGCTGAGGGTATCACTTACAAATGCTCACTCACCTCAGCCTCTCACACGCTCCCACCTTCTCTCTCACACACACTCCCCACCCTTTATATTCACACAACACCGTTATAGATCTAGTCAAAGGCCCAGGTTTATTTTCCTTTGCACGGGGGATGTAAGCATTGAAAACACAAGCTGTGTTTGAAGGAGGAAGTTGGCGAGACAACAGAGGATGCTTTATGCCGCCGACACAATGGGGAGAGGATCACAATGGCATCCTGCCGAGCCAGTGGCACACAACGTGGGATTACAGCAAGTGGGACTTAAAGCACTGCAGACGGGTGCGGGGATCCACTGCAATCTGATGCATCACAAGGGGAGCTCAAGAGATGCTTGCTTCACTCCTAGTGGTGACCCAAATGTTTAAGCTGAATAAAGCTTTGAGAGAAGTGTGCCGTGTTGTATAAATATCGAATGTGGCTCTTGTTTTTTCCTCCCACCTCATGATTGAACCAAAGTGTGCACTGGAGATCAGTGAGACACATCCAACAAACATCATATCTCATAGTCAACAGTGAAGTGGTTGCCACGTTCAATTACGGAGCATCAAAACAGTAAGCCGTGCAGTTCCTCTTGATACCTGCTCAAACTCAAGTTGTTAACATGCTCTTCCTGGCACTTCCCGCTCATGACTTATCTCCATCCCTCTTGTTGACTTTCACGTCCACATTTTAGCTCTTTGCGTGCGTCACTGTCCTACATTATGTACCTCCAGGTGTCCTTACAGAGGGCTATCTGCAGCCATCGCAGTAGGGGTGCCGGGGGGCTCTGTCACGGGCCCTGCTGTCAGGCTTGGCCCCTGTGACAGGGAGCAGCGCGGCTGCTAATAAGGGTATTCATCACGACGGCCAGGAGCCGTGACAAGAGAGCCTGCACCACTCGATTGTCCCTCAAATATGAACTTATCATTTAATTACTCTCCCGTGCCTCTTGATTGCCTTGTCAAGATGCAGGTTAGTTAAGAGAAGAGATCTCCTGGCCCTCGCCCTGACAACTGCTCATCTCATCAAAACATCAGCTGCCCGGGAGATCCTCGAAAATGAGATTCAATTTCATCCCCACTGATGCCGACAGCTTTTTTTTCTCCCCCCTTGCTCAGGGTCGGAGTCATGAAGTGGGAGATCCATAAGTGGGAGAACATTTGATTGCTACACTGTTTGCCGAATAAACAGGGGAGAGAGAACATGGGGACAGGTGGGAGACCTTACTATGAATCTTTTGTGGATCTTGCTGAGATGAAAGAGATAGTTCACCCAAATATAAACATTGATTTAACTCAATCGTAGCAAAAATAATAAAAAGATGCTTTGAAAACAGTGCTGTTTTCAAAGGTGGAAAAAAACTGAAAAGTATTACCATAACTATCAATCCATACAACTCACACACTACATGTATATTTCAAGTGTTTGGAAGAGCTTTATGTGATGAATAGACACACTGTAGTTAATATCTAAGGATCTTGCCTATTTGGATCATTGAGTCAGTGATCTTTATAACTGTCCCCGATCATTCAAAAAATGTATTAGACTTTTAGTGAACTTGATCAACCAATTAATTGATAAGATTCTAGTCAAAAGAATGATTCATTCACAAATTGGGCATCAATCATTAACTCTTAAGTAAATCGAAGGTGTTTTAAAATCTAAGACTAAAGTTCCAACCTTTTCCTCAAATAAATTTACAGTATGGCTTCAGAAGACCTGGAATATAGCACATGGGTCAGTGGATCACTTTTATGATACTTGACAGCCCCAGTTTTCATTCACTTACATTAAATTGAAGAGTGGCCAAGTTATTCTTCAATAATTTACCTTTTTGTGTTGTTTGGTAGAATGTCATACAGGTTAAGAATGACATGAGGGTAAATACATTATTATATAATGAGCAATGAGCATCAGACATACATGCAACCATATAAAGTAAGAATTCAAACATAGATAGTATAGATGGATGGATGGATAGAGCCTGTATAATGAATGTTTATACTTTGGTGCTCAAATAAACTGAAAATAACAACGTGTTATGCGCATAAGTGCACTAAATGCAGAAAAATGGCATTGTGAAGTCATGAAAGTCAAGAGACACTTGGGCTTCTGACAGACTCTTTTCTAACTGTGCCATTTCTGGCTGGCAAGTCGTGCAATTCCACAACTCCAATTCTGTTCAACGCTCATGTAATAAAATCACTCTCAGTATTAAGAGGGATCTTGGCATTACTTTTTTTTTTTATTTCTGTGCAACAGTTTACAGCCCTCCAGGGGAAACAGAACCCAACCTATAAAAGTTCCAGCCTAGCATGAACTGAAGCCTTTCAAATGAAGACGTATGTCATGGAGTCAGAATGAGAGAGAGCTAGAGATCGAGAGTTGAAGAAAAGCCAAAGTGAGAGAGGACAACTTTTTAAGTGTGTGCCGTAGATACCCTTTTAAACAAAATGACTAATAAATTCCACCTTTCTGACGTGATACAAATGAAATTGTGAGCATGAAATTTTAGCCATTTCTTTCCCAGATGATTGGAATGAATATGGGGTAGTTAAAGTTTAATATCATATTATTTGTGTCTGTTTTACTCTCACTGTCCATCAGAAAGGTTACTTTTAGCAGAGTATGGAATCTTACAGAGCAGTATTATACTAGCAGTGGTGGGGACAAAAAAATCTATATACCAACATGTTCTCATTTGAGTATCTATGTGTATTAATCCACATTTTTCATGTAAATACGATTCACAGTAGACAAGTTCTCAGGAAGAGCATGAACAGTCCATCCAATTCTATCAATCACAACACAAAGGAACTGAATATTAATGGTCACTTAGTGACTTACCGTCACTCCTGCGACAACTCTTGGCATCCCTCCACCACTACAAACCCACCTTTATTGTAATGAACATTTCAACATTATTAATTAAGTAGCTCAGAGTCTCATCCTTAGATTCTGTTGTAAATATTGGAAAAATATAGGAAAACTTGTTTTCATATAAAAATTTATACAGTGGCCCCCCCAAAAGTGACTCAAGTCACATACTATTAGTAATGTCTAAATGTCTGAATTTGATGCGACATATTTAGTGACATTTGCAAACAAACAATGCTACACCTTTTCTGAAATAATTTGAGTGGGTGGTTTGCAGTGAACGTATAAACGTTTTTTAAAGCAACACTAAGAATTTTTACCTTAAAATAATGTTTTCAAAATCGTTTCAGTGGTTCATCATGTCGTGACATGGTGAAATGCACTTATGCCACCGCTTTGCGGTCCTTTATCTGATATATCCACGCTATGTAAGATTGCCAGATCGGGTCGCGTTTCTGTAGTGCGAATGAGACCTAAGAAAACTACAAATTTGACTTGCTTTACGGCAAGCGTTACAATTGCCGATAGGTGGAGCGTACTCGACAGTAGACAATAACTACACTTACATAAAATCATGCATCATACTCTACCTTGTCTGTGGCCATTGTTGATTCCAAAGCCGGTGCAGGATAAACAGAGAGCATGTGCGTGCGTGCGACAGTAGGCTGCGGTAGGCTAAATTATTTACGACAGCGGTAATGGACAATTCCGCTTCCAACCTGTAGGGCGGCCGCAGAGGAAAAGTTCCTTGGTGTTGCTTTAATCTTTACAAAGTTTATCACATAATCTATGGACACTTCATAACCAGAAACCATCCAAATGCTTCATCTTCTTGCTCGCATACCAACATTAGTTTGGATTATCTCACTGATATTTCTTGCGTATGATTCTTTATGATTAAAGTTGTTGCTAAATGACATTTCAGAATCTTTTTTCCAGTGACAAACAGCAAGTTGACCTTGCATTATGGTGAAATGATGCTCTGGATATAGGTACACAACATTTAAATTGACACTTTTGGCAGTTGCTATTATCCAAAGAGACTATTTTTTCAGAGTGTTTCATGGGAATCAAACCCACGTGGAGTTACTGGAACACTGATACAATATAGACTAGTGATACCACAGCACTTGGCTGAGTGTCGTGCAGCCCTTAACTTTGTTCCTGGCATGGTAGTCAACATCATACAAAAAGATCAGATTGCGTGAGTATATTCATGAAGAGCTCACTATGTAGAATGTGTGTTCACCTCCTTCATGAGATCAAGGATATAAATGCCCAGCATGCTTTGTTGATATTGCTGGAATAACATGATAATGGCTCAAATGTGCCCACCCTTCAGACGCCATATGAGATTTTTAAAGGCCTCACGGCTCTGTGTAGGGCGTTTTGACGCACTTTCCTTTAAAAGTGCTTTCTTTAACGATGCTGTAACCCATCTTCTTGCAGCTCAAATTTTATCGCTTACTATAAATCCCAAGAATGGCAGAAAGGTGCTGCTTAAAGTGATGTGCGTGGAACTTTCATATGAATTGTGGCAGTCAGAATGCTGACTTTGACAAGCATATCAGCACGTCTCCCTGGATCCCGCTTCAGAGGCGCAGTTGAAAAACATCCCGAGATCTACCTGGCCCGTCTCCTCCGTCGGGACGGAGATAGCTACGACGATGGGCTGAAATCACAACGCACTTCCCCCATCTGTGCCGAATCCTGCAGTGACAAGCATGAAAACCTGCGTAATCAAAGCGTAATTGATTATACTAATTGCCAGGGCATAATTGGATCCGACTCAATTAAAAAGCCTGAGTAATTGAAATGAATTACAAATGACGCATTTATTACCATCGGAATAAAAAAAAAGCAAGCAAGCGAGAGAGAAAGAGAGAGAGAGAAAGCAAAAAGCTTGCAGGGTTGGGCTTTGTCTGCAGAGCTTGGGGTCTTGATGCACCTGCAATGCTAAATCATCAGCGCCTCACTAGATAGCGCCGGGCCGGGAATGCTTTGTGCTGTTTTTGCAATTCCTCAATGCGGATTTATATCTTTTGCTTCAGGAAAGGTTGTAATATTTCACAGCGCACGGCACAGAGTGCGACTCAGTACTGTGCGAGCGTTCAGAATGAGTGCTGGAGGGGGACGAGGGGGAGGGTTGAAATACAGTATCAGCATATATTGTAATTTTATTTTGATAAGGCCACGCTTAAAAGCCGAGGAGGCTCCCATGCGCATGGAGGGCGAGCGGGTTTATTTATTTTACATATACACAAAGCCTGCGGACGCTTCCTCAGCCGTCATTAGCGATCCCTCTACGACAGGGGGATATCAGCAAATGAGAACAGGTGCTCCCCTCCCCCCTCGCGATTCAACAGTAGACTTGATAACGTAAACCGCTTTGCAGCCACTTCCTGAGATGCAGCATGTGTGTAGTCGGCATCTCCGCATGCCTGAGTGTGTATGTGCACATGAGTGCGCATTTTTTATTCTCCAGCCCTGTCAGAATTTCCTTTCAAACTCGTCTGATCGGGTCGAGTCTCATCACGCTGTCACCCGAGCTCGCTTTTCATTAGTCTGCCTCCCTCTCTTTCTCTCTTAGCCTCCCTCCCGTTCTCTATCTGTCTCTATTCGCCTAGCCAAGCAGAAGAACTCAAACACATGCGCAAATTAAATCGACATCCAAACTCACTCTCATATACAAAGCAATTTAAATGATATTCATTAGAGCGATGACAAGTCCTGATGAGGCTTCCAGGAGGAGAGCACTCCTTCAGCGATTTCGCCGACTCCGTTTCATGCTCACCGATGCGTGATGCCCGTCGCCATACCATCACTTAAAATACAGAGAGAAGAGAAAAAGAGAAACCGAAGAAAACACATCCTACAACACAGAGGGCTTGTCTCGAAACAGCTCCCCACTCTTTCCCATCCCTTCCCTTGCACACATTCTCTAGACCCCTTTCTGTGTCTGTCTGGCTGTTTGCCTTTTGCGCCCTATCCAAACACCTGACCTTTCTGCTGACAGATTAAACTTCACTCTTTTTTCATCAGAAAACACAGAAGAGGGACAATTTTTTATGTTAGGCTACTTCCTGCCTATTTTGCCTCTCTTTTTTCGGTCATTACTCTATTTATGTCCATGCCAATTAACTGCTGTCAGCTACTCTTAATGTATTAAAAAGCCCAGCTTTTCCTCTCTCTTTTTTATTTTACCCTTCATCCGGACGAGAGCCAATTAATTTGGGCTTTTCTCTCGGCCCTAATTAACCCCTTCAGGACTGTGATGATGGCTAATGCCACTGATTGAGGCCAAGCCTGAAATTACCCAGAATTACCCGACTGCTGTGAGCGAGAAGGGAGATTACCACATGCCCCATTGTTCACAGGGCCGCCATTCATTAGCACACTTACCCATAATTCATTAGGAGGAAAGGAACAAAATGGAGTCGATAACGTAGCGAGTGTGTTACCTACATTTCTCTTTCTCGCTCATGGCCTCCTTTCCTTTCCTCTCTCTTTGTCTGGCTCAAAGCTTTGGCAGACATGAGAGCCTGATGTTGTAATCAATATATGTGAGCTGACGTGAGTCTGGACATGCGTGTTAATTAAGCAGCTTGTGGGTGGAAATAATTTGAGTGTGATAATGAGTTTTGAGAGGGGACTAGAACAAGATAACTGTCTCTGGAGTCCAGCCACTGACACGCAGCGCTGTCTAACAGGCTCCACCTACTTTTCTCAGCCCATTCTGACAGACAGGTAGCAATCAACCAATCACAAACAAGATTCACGTTAATGTGTGTTAAAGCTTTTGTGTGGGGATTTACTAACTCAAGTCAAATGCCATTCTTTGTTAGAGTTAGCACCTGAACGGTGGAAGGATCATCTTCAAATATAGATATTATCTATTAAAGGGTTAGTTCACCCAAAAATGAAAATTAAGTCATTAATTACTCACCCCCATGCTGTACCAACCCCGTAAGACCTTCGTTCGTCTTCGGAACACAAATGAAGATATTTTTGATTAAATCTGAGAGCTGGATCACTGCTACATAGGCTGCCTAAGGGACTGACACTTGACGGTCCAGAAAGTCATTAAAGAAAATGTTTAAATATTCCATGTGCCTACAGTGGCTCAATTATAAGTTTATCAAGCGACGAGAATACTTTTTGTGCGGAAAAACAAACAAAAATAACGACTTTATTCGACTATTCCTTTTCTTCCTTGTGGGCCTGAGACGAGAGTTCAAGAGATTTCCACGACGCATGCGCGAGAACTGAGATGAGGACGTTCTTCTTCGACTCCTTGTTACCGGCTGCTCACCGCTTAGAAGTATTACCGCCACCTACCGTATAAGATGACGTGTTGGAAGCGCAAAACTTTCTGTTTACAAGCAGAGGAAGACGCGCGCTGTACATACGCGTTTCAATTCGTAAATATGTGTACTGATTTCGACTTTTTAACCATTGTATATAATATAGCGAGACCTACAGCACATTAAGTGTCGAATTGAAAAGCGTATGTACAGCGCGCGTCTTCCTCTGCTTGTAAACAGAAAGTTTTGCGCTTCCAACACGTCATCTTATACGGTAGGTGGCGGTAATACTTCTAAGCGGTGAGCAGCCGGTAACAAGAAGGAGTCGAAGAAGAACGTCCTCATCTCAGTTCTCGCGCATGCGTCGTGGAAATCTCTTGAACTCTCGTCTCAGGCCCACAAGGAAGAAAAGGAATAGTCGAATAAAGTCGTTATTTTTGTTTGTTTTTCCGCACAAAAAGTATTCTCGTCGCTTGATAAACTTATAATTGAGCCACTGTAGGCACATGGAATATTTAAACATTTTCTTTAATGACTTTCTGGACCGTCAAGTGTCAGTCCCTTAGGCAGCCTATGTAGCAGTGATCCAGCTCTCAGATTTAATCAAAAATATCTTCATTTGTGTTCCGAAGATGAACGAAGGTCTTACGGGGTTGGTACAGCATGGGGGTGAGTAATTAATGACTTAATTTTCATTTTTGGGTGAACTAACCCTTTAATAAATTAATTAAAATGTATAATAAAATATATCAAATTTAATATTTTGAATACCTTTTTATATACAGATAATACAACTTTTTAATATACACGTTGCTTATTAACTTAAAGTATTCACACATTTTCACGTGTAGTGTTTATTTTTTTCAAGCTACTGTTCAAGGAAAGAAGAAAAAAAAAACATCCTCAGGCTGATCACCGCCCCTGCCTTTTCACAAAATATGACACTCACTATAGTTTGGTCATGCTGACCTCTTAATTCTGTTATTCTATTAAAGGTGGGGGTAACATTTAATTTGTGTGTGTATGTGTGTCTGTGTGTTTATGGAGCAGTGAGGGGTGTTCAGGTTAAATGGCACTAAGCACTTTCCCTTATCACCCCGCTTTAGAAGATTCACCTCTGACCTTTCTGAGAGGTCTTCTTTAGTCTGAGCCCCAGGGCAACAAACCCTCCAACATCAGCAAGCCAAACACAGACAACCAGCTCACATCACTTCCCTGACTGCCCTCGAGCGACACTCACAGAGCTTTCCTTTCCTTTCCTTTCCTTTTCTTTCCTTATAAAACGTCTCGGTTACGGATGTAACCCTCGTTCCCTGAGTAGGGAACGGAGACGTTCCGTCGGATGACGACGAATGGGGGTTTCGCTTAGAAAGCCAATCGACTACGAGTACTACAAAACGAGCCAATGGCAAAGAAATGCCATGGGTCTGCGAAATTTGCATAGCGTAACTCCACCTCACCTCGTGAGTATTTAAGGAGCGCGCTCATAGCAAATAGGCATGTTTTTCTCGCTGAGGAGCCAAGGCTGAGCTCAGGCGATCCCCGCGGCACAGCGGAAAGTGGCAGGAAGACGGAACGTCTCCGTTCCCTACTCAGGGAACGAGGGTTACATCCGTAACCGAGACGTTCCCTTTCGTTGTCACTCCGAGTTCCGTCGGATGACGACGAATGGGGATACCAGTCTAATCACGCCACCTTCTCAGCTGTCTTCCAGTGCCCTGCGTAATCTGAGATCCCTGTCGTGAGATAGCACGGACGAAGGACTCCTATTAGCACAGGAATACCAAGGTACACTGGGGAGCATATCCCAAGGTCTTTAAGGGAAGTATGCAATTACTGCCAACCCAGAGGGGGGGACTTAGAGAATACACATATGACCCGAGGGATGCATATGGGGAATCACTGGGGTGTCCAGCCGCAGGTGGAATATTTCAACCCCAGGGGTGGCAAGGTGGCTTGCCAAGGGAAAGACACATGCTCAAAGAGGCTTACAGTGGAAATACACATGTGGGGGTAGCTCAGAGGAGGTACCATGCACACGGGAGGCACCTAGCCGACGCGCAGGCAAAAGACACTGGCGCCAGCATCAGGAGTGCTGGAGGAACTCAGGGCTTTCGGGGAAGCTCACCTGAGGAAATATCGCACGCATCCAGTCCGTGGAGTGGAATGGCGAGCAAGCGAAGACACCTAACGGGTCCCATGTTAGCTTGAAAAAGACAGTACATGGGAGGAGACTGGCTCCACTCGGAGATTGTAAAATCTGGCGAATGTGTTGGGTGTCGCCCAGCCTGCAGCTCTGCAGATGTCTGTTAGCGAGGCGCCATGCGCTAGGGCCCAAGAGGATGCCACACTCTGGGTGGAGTGGGCGGTCACACCAAGGGGGCACGGTCGGCCTTGCTGCTGGTATGCCAAAGCAATGGCGTCCACTATCCAGTGAGACAACCTTTGTTTGGAGAGAGCCTTTCCCTTCAGCTTCCCACCATAACAGACAAAGAGCTGGTCTGAGGTCCTGAAACACTGCGTTCTGTCTACATAGGTGCGGAGAGCACGTACTGGACAGAGCAGTGCCAAGGCTGGGTCTGCCTCCTCCGGGGGCAGCGCTTGCAGGTTCACCACCTGGTCCCGAAAGGGAGTGGTGGGAACCTTGGGCACATATCCAGGCCGGGGTCTCAGGATCACGTGAGAGTCACCCGGCCCGAATTCCAAGCACGCTTCGTCAACGGAGAATGCGTGCAGGTCCCCTACCCTCTTGATGGAGGCCAATGCAGTCAGGAGCGCTGTCTTCATAGACAGGAAGTTAAGCTCGACTGACTGCAAAGGCTCAAAGGGAGCGCTGCGCAGGGCAGTTAAGACCACTGCGAGGTCCCAAGAGGGTACGAGAGGAGGGCGAGGAGGATTCAGTCTCCTCGCTCCCCTCAGGAACCTGGTGATCAGGTCATGCTTTCCCACGGACTTACCTTCTATCGGGTCATGATGTGCGGCAATAGCGGCGACATAGACCTTGAGGGTGGAGGGAGACAGCCTTCGCTCCAACGCCTCTTGAAGAAAGGAAAGCAGGACACTGACCGGACATCTCCGGGGGTCTTCTCGGTGAGAAGAGCACCAGTTGACGAAGAGGTTCCACTTCAACGCATAGACGTGTCTCGTGGACGACGCTCTAGCGGAAGTGATGGTAGCCACCACCGCTGGTGGTAGGGTACTCAAACCTGCCTCGTCCCGTCCAGGAGCCACACGTGGAGGTTCCAAAGATCGGGACGAGGGTGCCATAGGGTGCCCCGTCCCTGAGAAAGGAGGTCCTTCCTCAGAGGAATCGGCCAAGGAGGTGCTGTCGCGAGGAGTACAAGTTCGGGGAACCAGGTCCTGGCGGGCCAGTACGGCGCGACCAAAATGACCTGCTCCTCGTCCTCCCTGACCTTGCGCAGGGTCTGCGCGAGAAGGCTCACTGGGGGAAACGCATATTTGCAGCCCCGCGGCCAGCTGTGCGCCAGAGCATCCGTGCCGAGCGTGCCCTCGGTCAGGGAATAATACTGGGCGCAATGGGTCGAGTCGTGAGAGGCAAACAGATCTATCTGTGCGTCCCCGAACTGGTCCCAAATCAGCTGGAGCCATTCTCCAGGGAGGGGCTGAAACCGTGAGAGCTCGTCGGCTGCACAGTTCAGGGCTCCGGGGATATAAATGGCACGAAGCGACCTCAGATGCTTCTGACTCCATAACAGAGGCGAGTTGCGACATACGGCGGGAGCGCAGACCACCTTGATGGTTGATGTACGCTACAGTTGCGGTATTGTCTGAACGGACTAGTACGTGCTGGCCCTTGAGCACGGCTCAGAAGCGGCGCAGGGCGAGCTGTACTGCCAGCAACTCGAGGCAATTGATGTGGCATAAGCGGTGGGGTCCTGTCCAGGAGCCCGCAGCAGCACGTCCATTGCACATGGCACCCCAGCCCATGGTAGAGGCATCTGTCGTTACAACAACATGCCGCGAAGCTCGTTCCAGGGGCACTCCGGCCCGTAGAAAACTGAGGTCCGACCACGGGGTGAAGGTCTGACGGCAGGTCGGAGTAGCTGGTACTCGGAGAGTGCCGTGTTGCCATGCCCACCTCGGGACTCGGTCGCGAAGCCAAAGCTGAAGCGGTCTCATATGGAGTAATCCGAGCGGTGTTGCCACGGCTGCGGACGCCATATGCCCCAGGAGCCTCTGAAAAAGTTTCAGTGGAACCGCACTCTTGCCCTGGAACTGTGACAGGCAAGTCAGCAGTGACTGCGCGCGCTCGCTCGTAAGCTGCGCGGACATGGCGACCGAGTCGATCTCCATACCGAGAAAAGAGATCCTCTACACGGGGCAAAGTTTGCTCTTTTCCCAGTTGACCCGAAGGCCCAGACGGGCTACATGGCGGAGCACCAAATCCCTGTGTTCGCAAAGCTGATCTCGAGAGTGAGCTAGGATTAGTCAGTCGTCGAGGTAGTTCAGAATGCGAACCCCGTGTTCCCGGAGGGGAACAAGGGCTGCCTCGACGACCTTCGTAAAGACGCGAGGAGACAGGGCTAGCCCGAATGGGAGAACTGCGTACTGATATGCCTGCCCGTCGAAAGCAAACCGTAGGAACGGTCTGTGTCGAGGGAGAATGGAGACATGAAAGTAGGCGTCCTTCAGGTCGATCGCTGCAACCAATCCTGGTGCCGCACACATTCGAAAACGCGTTTGGCGGTGAGCATCTTGAACGGCAGCCTGTGAAGGGAGCGGTTCAGAACGCGCAGGTCCAGGATTGGCCGTAACCCACCGGCTTTCTTCGGGACAATGAAACACGGGCTGTAGAAGCCGGTCTTCATTTCGGCTGGAGGGACAGTCTCGATCGCACCCTTCGCCAGCAAGGTTGCAACCTCCGCTCTCATGATAGGGGCATTGCCACCGACCATAGTGGAGCGGACTCCCCTGAAGCGGGGAGGAGACCGCGCGAACTGAATCGCGTAGCCGAGCCTGATCGTTCGTGCGACCCAGCGGGACAGGTTGGGAAGCTCTAGCCAGGCTCCCAACGACTGAACCAGCGGGGTCATGCGAACTACAGACTTCCCGTCGGTGGGGCAGCGAGGCGGTATGGCTGACCCAGACGTGGACGGCATAGCGGCCCGGTGTGGGGGTGCAGCCATAGACCGCGTCCTGACAGAGCAGACCAGGGAAGGACGAACGTTCCACGGGGGTCTGCTCTGCCAGGGGTCTGGCGTCAGAGGGGGATGAGAGTGGTACGGTCCGGGGACGGCGCGCACTGTCATCCGGCTCTGGAACAGAGGAGGACGAGGGGTGCACGGCCCGGGGGCGGCGCACCGTGTCGTCCGAGAACTCTGTGCGCTCAGAAACGGGAGAGTCAGTTCTTTCTGAATAAGGATTCTTCCCCAGCCCTCCACCAGGGAAAGGAGTGGCCCTGCTACCAGCTCCTGGAAAGAACTGAGTCCCATCTCTGAGGAGCCCATCTCAAGAGCGCCGCTTAACCCGGCGTATAGCGGGGGGCGGGGCTGGAGAGGGCTGTGGCGTCCCCCTGCGGCTTCCAGAGCCAGCCCGGGTGAACGGGCGGGGTGGGAGCCGCAGGAGGGCGCCTTCGGCGGTGGGCAGACTGAGGGATCAGCTCGGACGGCGGGGCCGTCGGGGCAGATAAGCCTCAGTCTGCTCGTGGGCGGTTGAGAACTGTTGGGCCAAGCCCTCAACCGCACCGCCGAAGAGGCCGACCTGGGATATGGGGGTGTCAAGCAGATGGGTCCGCCCGACATCCTGCACATCGAACAGGTTCAGCCACAGACTGGTATACATCACCTGACCCAGGGAACGCACGGCCACTTTCGTCGCTCGGAGAGCAAGGTCAGTGGCGGCGCGCAGCTCATTGAAGAGCCCTGGGTCAGTCCCACCCTCGTGCATGTCCGTGAGCATCTGGGCCTGGTAGACCAGCAGAATGGCCATGGCATGCAGTGAGGCGGCTGCCTGTCCTGTAGCGCTATAGGAATTCGCCACAAGTGTAGACGAAAAACTACAGGCTTAGGACGGGTGCTTAGGATTGCGCCGAGAGGAAGCACTCTGAGGACACAGTAGCATCGCAACAGAGCGTTCAACCGGGGGACCCCAGTGTACCCATGGGCAGCGGCCCCGTCGAGGGAAGGAAGGGCGAAGGAGATCAACGAGGGATCGCTGGAAGACACGGGGGTCTTCGAGGATTTCGAGATCTCCTAATGCACATCCGGGAAAAAAGGTATTGGAGTGGACGCTGACAGGAGTCAGCGGCCACGCCCAAAAACCAATCGCCCGGGAAAGCATGGCCGTCATCTCAGGATCTGACTCGACAATGCCATATGCACACCCGAAAGTGGCAGCACTGTCAAATCTTCACTTCCTGAAAATTCTAGCCCACCCTGTGATGCTGCGATGGACAACAGATCCGATTCTGGAGCGTCAAGGGAAACCCGGGGCATCCGAAAATAGACCCGGGGAATCCCCTGAACACTCGCGGGTTGCGTCACTGAAGAGGGGGGCGTGGTCCACGGACAAAGAGTCGGCGGATTTGTTCCACGCACACACCCTCAGGTCACCCTGGCCACCAGCCGAAGTAGCACCTCACGTGGAGAGTGTTAGATCGGGGTGTGGATGAGGGGACTCTCTCTCTAACGAGATCATTGAGTCTCGACCGTAATGACGCGATGATCACGTTCCCGCGGGGAGAACGTGAATCATCCACAAACGCTGCTCTAGCGTGATGAAGCCCAAGCACGCAGAGCAGAGAATGTGCCCATCAAAATCGGAAATGAGTCGACCGCAACCAGAAATGCACGGGCGAGCCGTCTTTAAAAAGACGTGCCGCGTGCGAGCTCTTTTGTGAGAGGAGGAAGAAACTCCGCGATGTTGAAGCGAGCAGGGAGAAACACACTCATTGGCAGATCACTGCACAGAACAGCAGGCAATGTGAACTCGCTGCAGATCGCCGTCACACCAACACCGGAGAGAGTGGCTCGTCTCGTAGAGTGAAGTCAGAAATGGCTGTGGAGCGAAGAGATACTCTTGGCTCCGAAGCGAAAACAAAACATGCCTATTTGCTATGAGCGCGCTCCTTAAATACTCACGAGGTGAGGCGGAGTTACGCTATGCAAATTTCGCAGACCCATGGCATTTCTTTGCCATTGGCTCGTTTTGTAGTACTCGTAGTCGATTGGCTTTCTAAGCGAAACCCCCATTCGTCGTCATCCGACGGAACTCGGAGTGACAACGAAAGGGAACTGTTTATTTCATATCCTTTTCTTTCCATTTAAAACAAAGTTTATTTCATAACAAATTATCTGTTCAATTGTACTTGTAGAGATTGAATTCAACTTCTGTATCCTTTCCTTTCCAAACTCAACCAAACCAAACAATAAATTAATAAACATTATGCAATGTCAGATTTCAAATAACTGTGGAGATGTAAAAAGGAAAAGAAGAAAGATGAAATAGTATGCAAGAACATGTGTTAGTGTTGCTAATTCATGAATATATTTTTCTTAATCAGTATATTTACATTTACATTAAATCATTTAGCAGACGCTTAAATGAGGAGAGCAATAGAAGCAATTAAACTAACAATAGGACAACAATATGCACGTGATGTGACCCTTCCCAGTTTAGTCTAACACAGTAGACATATTTTTTAATAGATATTAAATAGAAAAGAAAAGAACGAAAAGAAAGTATATATTGATATATTAACCAACATTGCCAATCATCCCCAAAACAGTGTTAAAAAGCAATACAAGGAAAGCAACAAACAGAAAAACAGATACTTTTTTTTATACAAATTCAATAGGTCCTCTTTGCCAGGTAAAACTTTTTCTATATTAAATCTTTATTATTTTTTGTGAATTACTTTCTGCTAAATGTTACTTGGAAATGCTGAGAAGCAGAGGTTGTGGATACATTCAACTTCTGCCATTCACCCCCACGATCGGGTCAAAGGCCAGAGGTTAGTGACAGGACAAGAGGACCATGTCAGGGCCATGTTTATTTAACTCTTCAACCAATGATGATGTCACCACATTAATGACAGGATAGTACCGTAGTGAAAAATAAATATACCAAAATGTATTCGAAATACATTTATTTTATGTTAAGTATACTACAAATACATTTATATATTTATGTACTTAATATAAATACCCTGCAATTGTACTTTCGGAATACTAAACTGGTTAAACTGGAACAACTAATTTTGTACTTAATGCTTTAAGTTATCCGGAAATAGTGCTGAGGTTCAGCTAAAGATACACTTAAGTATATTTGATTGTGCTGAAATTATTGCTATTGCAACTATACTAGGTACACTTTAAATATCTTGCATCTAAAGACTAATATTATACAGTGATCATACTATCCTTACTAATAGCGATATTAAAACACATTTTAGGCTATATATTAAGAATTGTGCAATAAAGTAGAACTCCAAAATAAAGTTTAATTAATATTTATATCAGTAGGTCTCATGTCAGTAAATATGTCAATTAATTTGTAGTATACTTAGCATGAAATAAATGTATTTTAAATACATTTTGGTATAGTTTTTTTTTTTTTTCCACTGGAGTATAGACATACAGACAGACAGACAGACATAGATTATCTATTTTTCTTTGCCTGACCTATAACATTTTAGTTTCATTTCATTCTTATTCTCTTAAGAGCATTCTGATTCACACAACATTTAGCCTAATAACAGCTTCGTGGCATCTAAATACCATGAACACACTGTACTGAGAATGGCAACATTAAAAATGAACAATTTCAGTTTGTCTCTAGGGCATAGGTGCAGTGCAAACCGAAGTAATGCTGTTTTGAAGGCAAATTAAAATGAATTAGTATATAAATGAAAACATGGTGCAGGCATCAGCAACTCCCAACCATCTCAGACAGATTTTATTATGTTACATGTGCTAAAAGAATCACCCTCAGTGTCTTTTATATGCATTTTATAGTGGCTTTTTTTCATTCATCTGTGTTGGTGGGCTTTAACGTCTGCTGTTTGTGATGAATACTTCAGCGAATGTGTGCATCTGTACTGTAGCAACTAACTGCTTTTGCACTGTAGATAATTCTTCCCCCCGGTATGTTTGTTTCATAGACGTGCAGGCCCACGTGGAATGTGAGCGGGTTAGGAGGGAGTGAGTGTGCGCTCACTGAGACCTTATTACCTTTTCCTGCGTGGAGTGTGTTGTGTCTCGAGTGATTGGTGATCACATTTGTAATGGCACACTGCTGCACAACGCCATTATGCCCTTTGTCATCTTACTGAGCCACTGACAGCCAACCGGCTCTTGGAGACAAGAGGTATAAATGACAAACACATACACACAACCATGTGGGATGATTCTGAGACTACAGGTGTGCGTTTAATGCTTTTAAGTATGCATTATACTCTCTAACTCCTAGTTCCCTAATATGTGTGGCATATTGATTTCTTGTTGTGCAAAGAACCGTTCAAGCCCCATTTAAGATTTCTATCCTGCACGTAGCCGGGTGCACACCAAGGCCCCGTAAATTAGGGAAATCGCACATTCATCACACGCATTATTTTAAGATACTTTGGGAACGTGACAGCACGAAGATCAATGGTGGTGCATTACAAAACGCTACGACGCCTCCTGTTCTTTCTCTCCATTACTCTTTGGGGTAATGTTGGGGTCATTGGGACACGCCCATGATTTAAAGGAGGGTTTTTTCTTGCTAATATCCATTTTTTCCATGTGTGTATATTGTTAGCGCACGAGCGTGTGATTGAGAGAATTTATAAGGTGCTCTAAATTAGCATTTGTAATGGGAGTGCTTGGACGGTGAGATTGCAGATGGTGAGTGAATTACAGTGCATGTAAATTACACAGGTTAAGAGAGACAGCTCGCCTCAAAGGCATCCACAGACAAAGTGAAGACTTGGGTCAGCTCAGCAGTGAATCAATCAGGCCCGATTGTGGAAGAGTGGATGGACGTTGCCTGCGTCATTGTAATTTGCTATGGCTGGACACGCCAGTGCCTGCTTATTGTAAAGGCCTACTGAAAACTGTCTGCGCATGTTTGTTTGTGATAGTGCGAACACACATTTCTGCTGCCGCCATGCGTAATCCGCAATTTCGTTTATCTGAAAAGTCCAGCAATACATAAAGTCCCTCAGTAGCTCAATAGCATTACAACACACCATTCATTTGTGTTGGAGAGGGCTGGTTCGAGAGTTTCACTGCGCTTTAGACACTCTGGTCTTTTGTAGTGGCGGAACGGAGATAAAGCCTCCAATGTGTGGTTTGCTCCTGCACACGTAAACCTCTCATTCTGAGTAGATTATGTATACAGACCAATTACGCTCCTCACATCCTGGGAAATATACTCATTGTTGAGGTATTTAGGCACAAAGCAATTATGAGGGACTTTTTCTACACAAACATACCTTTGGCTGTGCATGTCTGTTTACAATTTGTTTACTCCCCGTCGTGAACTGGGTCAAATTCAAAGCGCAACGCAATCTCGAGACCGATACAGCACACACAGTGTCCTGTACATGGATATCATTTAAAGCTTGAGTAACTTTAAAAAGATGCCATTAGTATCAGGGTGGAGTGGGATATTGTTTATTTGACTGTGTGGGAGTGTGTAGGCATTTCTTGATAGTTGAATGTCTCCATGTATAGTTGTTTTCAACCTTAATAACCCTAAGTTTGGTGGCTCACCAGGCTGGGAGAGAGGAGAGAAAATGGCTTTCAATTTCACGCACATTTTCTTTGCGCCTAATGAGCACCTTAAAGATGGCGCCAGACTTCAGTTCAGGGTAGCTTGTGAAGGCTGGCATTTTCACACACAGTAGCACCTTGTCACCACACATGATGTCCCCTCTACCTGGCTCCTGGCGTCTTTAGAGTATGCGCGTGCGCATGATGAATGCTCTCTGACAGATCTGACGAGGAACATATTCAGTAACCAAACAGAGTAAACCATTTTTGAGAAAGTGTCTAACCATTATGAGATATTTCTTATATATGCCCCTACTTCCACTGATCTGTTAAGAAAGGTTCTTTCACACACATACACAAACACCAAGCTAGGAATCAGCACATACAGTATGTCATTTACATTTTCTTTCAGTGCAGAATTTTGTAGTCAAACTCTAAATGCGATTCTGTTGTCATCCTGGGTGAGGCCCAAACAAAATTGTCCCTGCAAAATGGGAACCTGAGCTAATTACAACAGTGAAAATGGTGAAAAAGAGACCGTTAATGCCAAAGCAATTATCTGCTACATTCCTTTGTAGATAGGGAATGGCGCATCGCTCTTCACACCGCCTGATGCTTCCCTAGTTAAACCATATTAGGAGACGTTGTGAGCCGATGTGTCACCAGGCAGGGAATTAGATGAGAGGAGTGATGGGATAGATCTGCCAAAAATATATGACACCACTAAAGTCTGCCGCATCAGAGATAAACACTTAATGTTTGTGAGACCAGCAGCAAAGGTCTATGTGCACACACACACAGACACACACGCGCACACACACAGACACACAGACACACACACACACACACAGCTGAATTTAAACTGCTCATGCCTGTCAGAGGTCCGGTGGTCTACCCTTACCGCCACACAAACATATTTTCACACACTTGTCGACTGCTATTTAACTGACAGCAGTTCTCTTTAATCTGCTCATTTCTTATCCCCCGGCGCCCGACAGACTTGTGAGCCATGACACATCAAGTTATTGCAAAAAACCAAAACAATTTCAATTTAATGCTGCAGTAGAAAAAAGGTTATATGAAGTCATATAATGAGAGCTTCATTGTCAACAACAACAAAAAAAGAAACAGCACAGAATGCATAACAGTGCCTGTGCTGTTAACATGCCAATATTTTACACATAAGATTTCCATTCACTGGCAGCTGTCAGTTACTTCAGTAAATTAACTGCCAAAACGTAGCAGAACTGTCAATTGGAGGTAAGGTAACCATGGTTACCTTTCATATCCCCAAAAATGATGAAGCTGCAATGTGATTTTATGGAGGAATAATTAGACAGAACAACAAAATAAAAGATACCAATCAAAAAGGCATTCTACAATATGAAACAACAAACAAGAGTGTTTATAAATAAAAGGTTACATTGTGGAATTCCTCCTTACATTATAAAGTAGCATCTTTTTATACAACCATTTAAGTGAAATGATGGAACAAGTACTGTCTTGTACAAGAAGTTTAACCCTTTGAGCACGAGGTGGAAATAAAATGTGATTTTTTTTCTTCTCATTTTCATATCTTCTGATTAAATAACATATTTATAAAACTATTGTGCAAAACAATTTCATTAATGTCTTCATATATTGTGCACCAGTAGATAGTCATACTCATCTTAAATTAAAAAATATAAAATGATGCATAATTTAGACAGAAATTAGTTTTATGTATTTATGTACACATTTTTACACTGACCTGAATTCATAAAGGCCCCTGATTTGAGCAAACTAAAAAACTGCTATTTTGGATTCACATATATTTATGCACTGCAACCTGTATAAGAGGTGATATATCAGATGATGTAACTTTTAATGGGTAGACAAAATACCCTTGAATTTTCCCACTCAAATACATATCAAATTGATTTCCAATCTCTAATTTATCTCTTTATATATATATACGTTTACTTTTGGAGGGGGATTGTAAATATAGAAGTATTTAGGCGTACTCAGAGGGTTAAATTTTTTCTGCTGACACCAGCATACTTAGGTCACGTAAAAAAAGAAAAAAAAAGAAAAAAAGCAGAAGAGAGAAGTAAAGAGAGAGAAAGAAAAGCCCAGATTTAGTTCTCAAATATTGAACTAAACCATTTCATTAATGCATGCAGCTTACTGCATCTCAAGGATGCCAAAAAAAAAAAAAAAAAAAAAAATCAATTTACACAACTTTCAAATACATACAACTTCATATTAAGTCTTTTTTATTTACCTTCATATTTTACCAGTGACCTCTTCACTCAGCACTGCACAGTTAGAAAATGATCAATTGTCATAATTTTCTCTGTTTTCCATTGTGAACTAAAAATGCAGAAAATTAATGTCTCTAGGGCCAAATGAGTGTTCCCCAGAGGAAAACTCCAAATGATGTGCCAAAACTAAACAGCAGTTTTTTTGGCATCTATGTGCAGTTAGTTCTTCGTTAATTACTTGCAGTTCTTTCTTTTTCCTTAAGAAATGTTAGTCAGAAGGCTTGAAAAAAAGGACAGGAGATAAAGAGATGAGAGACAGAGTTTTTGTCCTTGGCCATCGCTAAGGTTTCTCAAGTTCACTAACATACATAAGATGGTCCTCAGGGGATTTACCATGGGTCTTACTCAGATGGAGCTTGACAGCGTGCTTGCTCGCAAAAGTCCGGTTACACAGTTTACACTGATATGAGGTGCCATTTGCCTCCTCGTCTGGGGAAGGGGAGGGGGAAAGAGAATGAGGACTGGGGTTGGGGATCGAATGGGCCAAAGAATGCACTTGGGCTGAAAGCAGTTTCTCAGAGAGCCCCTTGGTGTGGCGTGAGATCTGGCTAATAAGATGCTCTCCAGACAACTTAGCCAGGTCCCTGAGCCGGAAGCCCAGATGTGATTCAAGATGGCTGACATAGGTAGAGGGGGAACGGATTTGTGATGCACAGTCACTGCAGAAGAAGACAGGGTGGCCAGAGTCTAGATTTTTCAAGAACTTTGTACCACCTGTCCGCCTCAGCTGGTATTTGACGTTGGCCAGCCAGTGACTGATGGTGGTCATTGAAAGGCCAGTAAAGCGAGAAATATGCATGCGCTCCTGTGGACTGAGGTCCGACATAATGTACTTGCCATCGCCTGTTTGCCGCAAACTGGAGGCAAACTGTGCCTGAAGGATAAGTAGATGCTGAGGATTCCAGTTGGACTGCCGGCCCTTTCGTTTCTGAGCGGGAGAGATTTCTTCTGATTCCTCTGGAGTCGATCCATCTATATCCGAGCGCTCTGAAAGACTCGTTGGTGTTGAGGATTTAGACGCATGGCTCTCTGTTAGGTTGCGCAGCATATCAGAGATGTCGGAAAGGGCATTTTCTCGCAGAGGTGAGTTGGACATGAAGGAAACCACAGCAGATGAGGCTTTGGCCATGGTGATGGTTGATGATGGTGAAATTGAAGTGGGAGTGGAGGTGGAGGAGGACAGGGCAGCAGATCCCAATGAATTGCTCTTATCGCTCTTGCCTTTGGTCAGATCAATAGGCTGGTCATTGTTGATGTGGTAGAAATAGCGGTCTAGATGCTCATTGGTTTTTTTGGTCTGAGATGGAGTGGATGCAGCTACAGCTGCCTTCTCTGCCAGGCTGTTGCTCATCTTGAAGAGCATGCTCATGGGATCAAGAGATGGCAGGGCAGGTTTGGCAGCTTTGCCTAGGTGAACATTCATGACAGACTGAAGCGCACTTAAAGGGTTGACAAATGGCTGCTCTGGAGGATGGTCAGTTATTATAGCAGTGCTGCTGCATAAGGTAGACACAGAGGTTTTGACAACATGGTCAGTGCCATTCTCCAGAGACTCTTTTGTGAGAACATCACCATTTGAATCTTTGTGAGTATTTCCAGCCCCATTAGTCTCAGGGGTTTTGGCTCCTCTCCTCTCTTTGGGGGACTCCCCTCTGGCAGATTCGCCTGCATCGCTACTGCAAGGAGAAGGTGTGGTTCGTCTAAGCGGGGAGGACCTGGCTCCAGGATCCCTCATTTTCTCCTCTACTTTGGCCACTTTTTCTGTGACTTTTTTGACTAGCTCCTCCATGGCATGGAAGTTGTTTTTGGGCAAAGGGGATGTTTGGCAACTAGGTGGAGAAATAAGAGGTTGGCTTTTGGTAGGAGACAGAATCTCTTCTCCAGAAAACATATACTTCAGAGGAGAACTTTTCCCTGAGTTGCGCAGGGACAGTTTCATAATGTTTGGAAGCTGGTAGGCAGCGTGAATACTGGGGTAGCCTCCCCAGCTGGGTGTGCCATTCTGTGCTTTGTTGATGGCAGATGTTACTGTATTCTCAAGAGACTTCAATATGTCAAACCCCCCCTTAGGGCTTTCTTCAAGATCTTCCTCAGTCAAATATGGATATTTGGATGAAACTTCAAACTTCTCGTCGGTTTCGCTTTCTGTGGCCTTCTTGTCTTTGCTATTATTTGTCTCCTTGGTACACTCCACTTCCTTCTCCTCTTTTTTAATCTCCATGGGTGTGATGGCAGGGGAGATACAAGGGGGAGGAGGTGCAGGTGGTGGTGGAGAAAATGCGGTGGCAGCCAGTGGCACTGACTGTACCTTTTCTTCATTGGTGGGTATTGTGTTAGGAGCCGTTATGGACATCGACTCCATGATAGGTTTGCCTTTCTTGATGGCAGAGTTAGTGACCTTGATGAAGTGTCCTGTGACCATCATATGGGCCGTCAGCTCCTGCAGTGTGTCATGCGAGCTTCCACACTCCATGCATTTCAGGATCTGGGATTTCCGTGACTCAAACTGCCACGCATAACTAGCACCGTTCTGGTGTCCATACCGATTGTTGGGTGTGATGTAGGGATTGGGGGTCTTTTGCAGAAGGTCATTGGTGTCAGATAAAGACGGCTTGGGGGTGCCGCCATTGGAATCTGGTGAGCTGGGGAGTTCTAGCTCAATAGGGGCTCTTTTACGAGCTGAGGAGATAATCTTGGCTGCCACAGGAGTTACAGGTTCCTTAAGAGGCACTTTCTGGTAGTGTTTCGTCTTGATCATGTGAACACTAAGGTCCTGCAGTGACTCAAAGGAATGTCCACAGTACATGCACTTAAGAACTTTCTGGGCATCCTCTTTTCCTTCCATCTCCAGGAGGGAACGCTTGCGAGGCTTTGACCAGCGCTTGGTACCTTCACTGTCTGTCTCATGGTTGTCATCCCGGTAGTGGCCCGTCTCGTTCATGTGCACCGTGAGATCGACCAGAGTATCATAGGCGGCACTGCAGTCTTTGCACCGGAACTTGCTTGCACCAGTGAAGATGGAGCCATACAGTTTGGTGCTCTGCCGATAAAGCTGTACAGTACTGAAAAGGTTTGGCTCAGAGGCTGGGTGCATCAGTCTACTCTGGTTCTGTGAAACATTCTGCAAGGTCTTTGCAATGGCTGTCTGGTGCCAGTCGTAACCACCACTACCACAGCTACTGCTGCTGCTACTGCTGCTGCTGCTACTACTGTGGCTACGTGGGGGCTTTTCTGCTGGTTGCTGAGACACATTCAAGTTCAGCGATGACCAGTAAGAGTTGGTCAGGAAACTAGTGTAGATAGCTTTCATCTGCTCCAGGCTGTCCGGCCCTAATTGTGTCACCTCCTCACTGATTGGTGTGGCTGTTGTCGTCATCATCATTGATGAAGTTGAAGAAAGTGAGGTGAGAGGCTCCTTGGCTGAGATATCTTCTTCGTTCTTCACTGAGGCACTCTCAAAGTCTGACATGCGGTCACTGGATTCACTCAGGTGTGACTCACTGTCCATCTCATGGCTGGAGAAATCGGCTGGTGGAGAGTCATGAAAGCCTGGCCTGTCTTTAAGGAGTAAGTCTTTGTCCTGGCACACATACTTCATGGCAGGTTCCTCCTCCAAAGCTGAATCCTCTCCCTCAACATCCTCATCGAGTAAGGCACCCTCCTTTAGCTCTTCTGGCACATATGCTACAGATAAAAAAAAAAAAAGAAACAAAAAGAAAATATGTTATCACATTGTCCATATGAAGATTTAACACACTGCATTGTATGGTGGATAGACAGCGGATAAAATGTCAAGCATCAGTGTGTTTTCTCCAGTAGTGAAAAATAATCGGTCAGAATTTTTTACATTATAAAGTGTTGCAGTAATTCTTTTTCTGCTTTCCAATTGCATTACATTGCCACATGGAATGAAGTTATGTTTCTCTTTTCCTTTCTGAAAAGAAAGTGCAGCAAAAATAAACAGACGTTAAAAGAACGGAAAAAAATGACTTCAAACCGAAGTTGCCACCTTATTCTTCTCAAGGGGCAACAGCTTGAAATTAAAACTAAATTTGAAATTAATGAAGCACATTCTGGAGGTGGCATTCGTTTCTAAAGTAATAAATTACTTGTATCAACCTCAGAGACAGCAGTTCCTGTCTGTCAATTAATATGTCTTACGCTTCTTCAGCAGCACCTAATGCATTCCCAAACAGACACACTCACCATTTAAATTAAGAAAGCATTCTCACTCATTACACAGCAAATGGTTGCCAGCTTGTAAATAAAAAATATTGTATGTACATATTGTATTGTATATTGTATATCTGTATGTACAATGTTTCCTACATAAAAATCCCTACACCAAACTCATTTGTGTCAATTAAGATTATAAAGTTGAAAGTTATTATTTACAGTTTAGCCTGGAGAACGCAAATGCTCAAGAAAAACATGGTCATGTTTTGTGCATGCCAGCCTGAAAGATAAGACACTAAAATATACTCTTTTTAATTCCAGTGCAAGTGATGCAGAATGAAAGGCAGAAAAATAGAAAGAGACACAGAGAGAAATCCAATGCATTGAAATAATTCCATGCATTCCTAACTCTGTCAGTTTATCACGCTTTTGACCAGGTATGTAAACAATGGAGAAAGAGGACACTCCATTGGACACACTGGTTTTCTGTGAACACATTCAATCATGTCTAAATACCACACAAGTCAAACTAGTCATGCTAAAACTTCAACACACAGCATTAATATTTAATTCTAAATACAATGTCAATTTGTATACAAGGAACATTCATGGGTTTCCTCAACAAAGACTGCATATAATTAGAATTTTATGAATCATCCCCTTAAAAACATAATCTATTTAGGTTAGTAAAGAGATTTCATTTAATCTTAACGAGACAACACTGCTGTGATGCAACTATGATGGTTGTGTACCAACAACAAAAAAAGTATAAAGAATGCCATAAACATGAGGGCAGAAATTTTGTAGCCCTTGGCAGAATGATGTCAAGGGACTGGCAAAAACCCTTTTTTAGTTTGTAGTTGTAATGTGCATACCTCGTGGCTTCAGGCATTCTGTGCTGTTGCAATAACCCTTAACAGGACTGAATTGATTTTTGTAATGTAGTCATATTATTATTATTTATAATTAAAAGAAAAAATCTAAACTGATAAATCCAAAAATTATGTAATAGGATTTAAACCATAAATATCAAATGGTCAGCTATTTCATTTCCTGAATAATACTAATTTCTCTCTCTGTGTGTGTGTGTGTGTGTGTGTGTGTGTGTGTGTGTGTGTGTGTGTGTGTGAGAGAGAATGTAAAATTGAGGGGACAATATTAAGAAACTAAACAAGTAGTTTTAACAGAACTTTATTCCAAGTAGGCAGAAGAACAAAGGAAAAGAGCATTCAATAGTGATTTTTTACAGCATTATTATTAGGATCCATCTTCTCACACACATCACAGTCAGTCTGTGAAATCGAATCACCCCCTACACAAATCACAACCAACTGTGATCGTGCAGCACACACAAACTCACATGCACACACTTACACACAGCCATCTGTTCTGAATCAGCCAAAACGACAGCTGTTTAAGAGAACAATGCCTTCGTTCAGGAAGCAGGAGAAGCTGAGCTTTACATCAAGGCCAAATAGCAAGGTAAAAACCCAATTCCTTCAAATACATACACTTTAAACCTACTCTCAATGATTACAACACACATACACATGCACGCACGCATGTGCACACACACACACACAGAAAGGTGGAGATTTTAGCATGAAATTTTTAGCTGCCACTAAACCACTATATGTAAAATGTAAGTTCAACCTTGAACATAATTACACAAAATGATTAGCTGGTAATTAAAGTTAAAAAAGGAGGGTGAATGTGCCAATGGATGGAGGGAGGGAGAGGGAGAGGGAGAGGGAGAGAGAGAGAGAGAGAGAGAGAGAGAGAGAGAGAGAGAGAGAGAGAGAGAGAGAGAGAGAGAGAGAGAGAGAGAGAGAGAGAGAGAGAGAGAGAGATCACTTCAAGTTCAAGCAAACCTGTCTCACTGTAACCTTGACCTGAACTTGACTATATGTAGAGCACAAAGTGAGTATTGCCAGTGAGTAGCCGTACGGCCTGCAGCAAATCTGAGAAGTGTGTACGTTTCTGTATATTGTATTTTTTTTTTTTTCAAAATTCATTATTCTGACACCAAACACAGAATTAGCACTGCTTGACATCACAACAATCAGCGTAAGCCCCAAGGTAACATGAGAGGGATGGAGAAAGACGAGTAGAAAGCAGAGGCAGGGGCTAACGAGAGAGAGACCCAACAATCTGCGACACACATCCCGAGTGTTGGTGCATGTCCTGGCTGTATTCCAGGTTCCTAAGCCCCCAGTGTACCTACAAGTCTGTGTGATCTGGCTGGGAACAATATTGAGATTTCATCCTGGACCTACAGAAGCCAGTGCTGTGGTCCAGGCCTACCCACACCACACAGGTGCTGTTTTAATTAGAAAACAGGATGCTTGGATCCAAGAGTGGTAAGGTGGGGGTAAAATGAGAACGACCTCCCAATGATTTGGCATCAGATTTGAAAAAGAGCTTGATCTAATTTACACTCAGACATCCAGGGAGATGACCAGCAGAGAATGCTGTTTTCTAAGGGAGTGGAGAGTGTAACCTTGCAAATTTAAAGGGACGTCTGGGTCTGGACTATTAGAGCAGATACTGTCTTTAAAAAAATCAGAGTAAGTGGAAAACCGTAATACATATAACAGTGATAAAACTAATCCGCAAGCCCTTTTATCAAAGGAACAAGATTAAATGTTAACTATGCAAATATGACTCTTTTTCACAACCATGTGTGACTATATTGTTTGATTTCAAGAACTAAGGTGCACTTTTTAATTAAAATAAAATGTCTACTGTCAACCAGAAGTAAAAGTCAAATGTATTGAATGTGACAAAATCTCTTTACTCTGTCCACTAGGATCTAATGTGGGTTTTCCATCTATATGGCCAGTATAATGTGAATATAACACACCACTAATGTACGAGTTAAATATTTTTGAAATAAGTCAGTAAATCAGTAATCAGTAACGTAAAATATTTTACATTTTTTGTCCTATTTTAATATATTTTACATTTAATTTTGAGCAGCCATTATTCCAGTCTTCAGGGTCATATGATCCATCAGAAATCATTCTTATATGCTAAATTTCTGCTCAAGAAACATATTCTATTATTATCAATGTTGAAAACAGTTGTGCTGTTTAATATTTGTGGAAACTTTTTTACAAGTAAAACAATGTAAATGCAAAATGTAAAGAGTCTTTACTGTCACTGCTGACCGATTTAATGCATACTTGTTGAATGAAAGCATGAAAAAAAAAAAATTCATCCTATATACATAATAATGTAGATCTATACATGCATGTGAACCAAGTTAACACCCCTCAAGGTGCTTCCATTTGTTTTTGTTTGGAATTGAACCTCATTTATACAGACAAAAGTTGAAGTCGGCAGCCCGGTCCAATACTTCTGGGTGTGCGAATGAGCTGGAGAGAGTGAAAGAGTAAGTAGTTGGTAATTAAAGTTGCTATATATAGCCCCTAAAGCCCACATTTATAATGGGAGGTATCTCTCTCTAATATGCCACTATCTGCAATGTGATATCATTAGGAGGAAAATGGTTTGTAGCCTTAAGCAGACAGGCTGTCTGTGTGCGGCTGGAGAATATGAGATAGCACCACTTCTCTTCTCCTCTTTCCTCTCGTCCTCCGCCCTCGCTCCTTTCCTCACCTCCCCTCCATCTCTCCTCGGCTTTCCTGACCCGCGTTAATGAAGTTAATTGAATCTGAGATCAATAATGCTTAATTATTGCAATTTGACATGCACAGACAAATTGGTGGGGAGGCCAGACGTGTATGCATGCATGTGTACGCTAGAGGAGATGTAAGTGTGTGTGTCCAGCAACGGGGTGGGCGAGAGGGCACGGCTGGACAGCAGAGGAAGAGAGAGAAGGATGGACGAAGCAGACAGGCGTGCCATCGATTCCAGAGAGACGCCCCATCGACCAGGCCTACTGACGGATGGAGGCCCTGCTCCAAGGCTAGCTGGAGAGAAAGAGAGCTCACTGAGACCACTTTCACCGGCCTGGCCTGCCCTGCCCACAAACGGCACATTGAGATGGATTGGATGGACAGAGGAGCGTAACACAGAGAGAAAACCAGAAAGAAAATGGCAGACACAGATAAGAGGGTTCTACCTATGGAATCACTGGTGTTATGTTTATAGAACGGATGGCTGTTACTAAGTGATGGTTACCATGGCTATAACTGTAACAAGTTTCCCTGCATTGTCTCCGCAACCAGATGAACCAGAGGTATTTTAATTTATGAAAACATTAAAAGGAATATTCTGGATTATTTACAACTTAAATTTTTATGGACAACATCTGTGACTTTAATTGCAATGTTGATAGCTGCATATTTTAAATGTTTATTCATGATGCTGCACACTTGCCTGCTAGGCTTATACTGCCAGTGCATTGCTGTAAACACGTTTTGCGTTTATTGAAATTATTGACTGCAGTAACTGACAGCATGCCACAGATGCAGTACACGGACATTAAACTATGAAGAATATTCCCAAAATATTAAAGTAAATGTGAATTGTCATTTGCAGCCAATTTTACTTCCACATTTCCAAGAGAAACAGGACATTCAATTGGGGAAAAAAATAGAGTAGGATTTTAGCTATAAAAACTGATAGGATAGTAAAAACATACTATTACAAACTGTAATGCAGACAGACCGAATGACAGTTTGTTAAATATGAATGACAACAGCAAAAAGATAAAGTTGTTTAAAACAAGCTAAATTATTAAAGATTAACGTTATTTAAAAAAAAAAAATAACATGTACCATGAATCATTCCCAATTAGACCATGAACATGCATTAAGAAATTAAATTCAAGTTAATTTTGATTATTTCATGCTCAATTTAAGAAAGAATCATAGCTACTGTGATATCAAAAACCTTGAACAAATGTTAACAATGAATCACAGGCACTTAAAACCTTTAAAAACTCTCTCATCTTTTGTTATAATAATGTGGAAATATGAGGTGGTGGAAGAGTGAGAGAGCGAGAGAAAGAGCAAGCTGGTGTGGATTAAAGAAAAGAAACAGGGCTGGTGGTGCATCGGCGCTGGGAGAACTGAGAGAGAGAGCTGGTAAACACAGACGCTACCACGGCTAATCGCCCGCTCATGCCACTCAGCGGGAGAGCCCCTGACAGTGTGTGTATGTGTGTGTATGTTTACACACCCCCGCTCTCCCCCCCCTGCATGTGCACAGCAACCGGTAACCACGCTGGAGAACAGAACTTCCCCCTGCTGCCATAGCACCTCCACTGGAGTTAACACTCCTACACGGCATCAAGATTCGACAGCCTCGAACACACACGTGAGCGCTCAGTCATACAAATGATCCTGTGTGCAACACAATATCGTACAAACAAAAAGTTGATTTATATTCAGAAACTGGCTCGGTGCTGATGCAGGCATTAAGAAACCCCTGGCTAAGGAAACATAGAGGGGGTCTTTAACCTCTGATGAGCGTGTTTTAGCAATGATTATTACAATAACCGCTCAACTGAAATATGCTTTATTCATTGACTTCAGTGATGTATACGGTTGTGTTGACAAAATCGCTCTGGAGCCGCAACCTCTCGAGACTCCTCCAATAAAAACCTTACATGTGCTTTTTGGATCTATCTCTTTAGAAATTTGAACTGAGAGGTTAAAAAAGGACAGCATGGACATTCTCAGGAGTAAAAACACGCTCCACCTCTTCCAAAATGCTATTAGTTACTAATGAACACTAACGTCCACCCTGAATGTCTCCTACGATTCTGGCTAATGCTTCTTCTGAAGGTTTGCCCACAATTGCTCCTTTAAGAAGGCTCACATCATCAAACAATCATTTCCTACTACAAATACAAATTAGAAACAGGCAAATAATTTTCTAAGCAGTAACAGGATGATAAATAATAATGCAAGATGTACTGCATCGAAACGCAGTGAATAATTTCCACTCTTAAAAATCCCTGTGCCTTTATGAAAGTGACACTCAGAAATTACTAATCAAGCTTCATCATCTCCATATAGGGCTCTAAAAGTATGTGGGTGGAAGGTTTACTGATATATTTAAGTCTTAAATCATATCATTTATTATATTAGTGAACTAATATATATATATATATATATATATTTCTACATAATGTACTACTTTTCATTCAGTCACATTAAATTAAATTTAAAAATATATATATATAAAATCTGCTTATTTTAGATGTTACTACATGAATCACATTTTTTAGGTAAAAATATATAGTTTTATAGTTTGGGGTCGGTAATATTTTTTTTAACGTTTTTAAAAGAAGTCTCTTATGCTCACCCAAGACTGCATTTAAAAAAATAATATTATGAAACATTGGTAACGCTTTAGAATAACGTTCATTAATTAACATTAGTTAACTACCTTAGTTAACATGAACTAATAATGAACAGCACTTCTTCAGAATTTATTATTCTTAGTTAATATTCATTTCATTGTTTACGAATACATTATTAAAGGTTGTATTTGTTAACATTAGTTACTGAACTGAACATGAACAAACAATGAACAGCTGTATTTTTATTTACTAACATTAACAAAGATTAATACTGTAACAAATGTATTGCTCATTGTTAGTTCATGTTAGCTAATACATTAACTAATGTTAACTAATGAAAATTATTGTAAAGTGTTACCAAAATATTATTATTTAAAATAACTTTTATTTTATTATATTTAAAATGTCATTTATTCCTGTGATGCAAAGCTGTATTTTCAGCATCATTACTCCAGTCTTCAGTGTCACACGATCCTTCAGAAATCATTCTAATGTGCTGATCTGGTGCTCAAAAAAACATTTCCTATTATTATCAAAGTTGAAAACATTTGTGCTCCTTAATATTTTTGAGAAAAACATGATGTGTAACACCGCGTCTACGCCGGACGCGAGCGGTGCGACAAGACAAAGGACGATAGAATCCATTATAATCAGTGATGTTGTCTACACTGGATGCGACATAAGGCAAATCCCCTTTGTCGCGTACAGAGTAGATAACCTTTAGCTGTTGCGGAGCGACGTGAGTGACAACGGTTGCGTCCTGTGTAGACAAGGTGTAACCAACTCCATCAGGTCTGTGATCTATATTTCAGGATGTCACACTAGAAATCAGTGGTTACTAAGGCTGTTCTCTGAACGATGAGTAAACGTTCTTGAGGACAGACAGAAATCTGTGACTGCAGCAGGTGTTTCCTGTCCGGAAAAAATGCTGAATTTACTGCTCACCTGTGCAGATAAGATTAGGTCAAATTTATAAAATGTGTACATTTGTCCATATCGTATATACACGCATACATATTCTTTACTGATTTTTTTTTTTTTTTTGGACTGGTTAAATATATTGTAAACATCGGCCCAGATAATGAACTCTAGTTAGTTAATAATCAGTCAAATGTGTGTGTGGCTCTGTTGTCTGAAGCAGCTCTCAAACAGACACCACAAACAATTATAAAGCAGGAGGAAGATGATCTCCAGCAAATGATCCACCCGCCTTCCTTTGTTATTCAGATGTGCTCCACTTGGAGAAGTCACATTCCTAAAGCACGGGGCAACCGGAGGTCAGACACATCTACACAAACACTAGGAACTCCCAAGAGGCCGAAAGAAAGCCGGAGAGAGGGAGGGGCGATTGTCTTTGAATGAGTTTACATGTGTGTCTTACTGAGAATCTCTCGGTTTTTGTCGGTGACTTGTGTTGTTCCTCTTCCTCTTTCAGTAATCCCTCCCATAATGTGTCTTTCCCTCCCTCTCTCCCTCTCTCCCTCTCTCCCTCTCTCTCTCTCTCCCTCTCTCTCTCTCTCTCTCTTTCTCTCTCTCCCTCTCTCTCTCTCTCTCTCCCACTCAGAATCACAGGAGTGTGTCAGTCTCCCATTAGAGAGGGTTGCTGGGTAATGGGAGAGAACAGATCTGCCTTGCTGTGATCCCCAGGGCCTCACTCGGCACGACTACCACACACACACTCACAAAACACATATTAACACCACAATATAAACATGGTTATGTGTCTGCAGGAAGAAGGAAAAAAAAAACATGCATAGAAAACAAAACATGTGACAAAAAAAGAATTTTAAAAATCGACTAGGCTATGGGTCTCTGAATGACTAGCTTATCGGTCTGAAAAGGATAGTTCATTCAAAAATAAAAATTCTGTCATGATTTACATTCTTTCTTCTGTGGAACACAACAGAAAATATTTAGATAAATGTCTCAATGTTATTTATTTTGATGGTCTATACAAAAGAAGTCAGTGGTAACCAAAACAGTTTAAGATTCTTCAAAATGTCTTCTGTTATGTTCTGCAGAAGAATGGAAGTCATACAGGTTTGGAATAGGGCTGAAACGATTAGTCGACATTGTCGACAACAAAAAATTGTCGACAAATATCGTTGTTGTCAAGTAGTCGTTTGATCTAACGTGACCTAATGTAAGGGCGTGCAATATCACGATTTGCCCGCTACGGCGCTGTGGCGCTAGAGTGTAATGCAGCCCTTTACAAATGCTACTGCGGTAAAAGAAGAAAAAAGCACGAATTATGACGGAGTGCAAACGAATCCGAACTAGCAAGGTTTGGGAAAGTTTCACAAAACTTCAAACCAACAATGCTGTCATGTGCAATACATGCAAGGTGGAACTTGCTTTTCACGGGAGCACAACATGCATGTCGGAGCACTAAAAGAGGAAACATCCCGGCAGGAGAGGAGCCGGTGAGAATTGAGTGTTCTCCAGTTGGAGCTAACTAACCAGCGGTAAATCTCTTAATTAGATAATGCAATACTACTAATAATAGTAAGAATATTATCAATAATAATATAATTACAGTAATGTGATGATTTATTTTGCATAGAATGTGCATGTTTTTATTATTGTAACACTATTAGGTATTATAGTCTTATCACTTGCCTGTATTTTGTTCCATAATCATGAAGACTTTCAAAAGGAGATGTTACGAAGAATATCATGGCAGTTACTTTTTCTTTTTTATACTGTAAATTAAAAGGTGAATGAGAACGTCTCTGTCAGCTCAATTGTCATGTAAAAAAAAGATTGTAATTTTATATTCATAATAATGGTTTGCAGATTAATATTTTACCATTCTTTACCATTCATTTCTGAAGTAAATTACCCTTTTTCGGTTTCAGTTCTAAGAAAAGCAGTGGGCCTATTAAACAATGCTTAGAGAGCATTTGTGTGTGATTTGAGTTGGACCGAAATCTGAAAACTTAAAGAGAATGACCTGTTTAGTTGGCTCAAAGTTCATTAAAACAACTATTTCAAAAGCTGAACTGATTTTCTTTTTTATATTATAGTAAGAATATGTATAACTCAATGTTTTAACTAATTGAAAAAGCTGAATAATCATTCCAAACTTACTGATTAGCCGGCAAAATAATCGACGATTAGTCGATTAATTGTTCTAATAATCGTTAGATTAATCGATTATCAAAATAATCGTTTGTTGCAGCCCTAGTTTGGAACATGAGTGTGAGTAAATGATGACATCATTTTTGGATGAACTATCCCTTTAAGAAACATGTTGTTAGAGGGCATTTACATAATACACGTTTCTTGCATTTGAAATAGTTAGACTACTTTAAATTTAACATGCAATGACGGGACGCTCAGCGCAAAACGGCCTAAAGACGTCCGTCTGAATGTGTAACTATAGCGGTGCTGTTTGAATGTGTAATGTTCCTAGCATGCTAATTAAAGCACCGGTGCTAAAAACATCAAAATAAATATATCCAAATGCCTAAGGAAAAGAAATCTCAACCTCACTTACGGACAAGTCATCCAACAAGCGACAATTGTGACCCATCCCTCCCGCAAACACACAAAGCCAGAAAATAGACAAAATCTCTTGATTTGAAACAAAAAAGTCACTGTGTCTCTCCCACGTACACAAGCCCTGAACTTGGCAGATACGTTAGGCAGCAAAATAATAGGCATTTTCCAACCCATAATGCAGAGTGTTAGCCAGTGGCAGTCCACTGATTTAGGTACTACGTCGAGACGTCAATCTGAAGGCCTTGGAAGAGAGAGAGAGAGCGAGAAGGAGGGGGATGTAGATACACAGAGTGGGCCTGCAAAGCAAAGATGAGCGAGATAGAGAGAGCGAGATGCTCCTAATGGGAGACATGCAGTCATCTAGTCGCTGACTCTCTCCATTCAGCGTGTCACTGGGTATCCATTACCTGCCACTCTCCTCTGATCTCTTTGGACAGCTCTGATCAAAAGATGTCATTTGACCTACTCGCCCGCTCGTGCCGGCCTGCCGGGGTACGTGGCCCGCGAGCGCGAGGCTGCCTCGCCCGTAAATAAAACGACATCATCGCTTCAGCGTCCCGTCATGTTCTCGGGCCGATTATGATAATAGTGGATCTGTCAGCACGTAAACGGACAGGGCAGCCACGGCGCTAATGCGCAGGATATAGCCTCTCTGCCTCCACCGCCTTAGTTCCTGCTTCGCTCTTTATTGGGTCGACTTTTCCCTCTCTCTCTCCTGCTCCTCTCATTGGATGGCACCTGAGAAGCAAGCCCCGCTTGTTGAGGATGTCAGGGTTAATCTGTTAGCATCAAGCTGGGGCCGCGGAGGCAAACAGAAAGAGATTTGCCTTATTCTGATTTGGAGGGAGACAGGGCAGAGGGTGTAGATGAGCTGGGAGGGGACTGATTGTCTATGATATTGCCCGTGCCGCGTTTCGAGAGGTCCTGCTCGGGCTGCGGGCAAACATGGAAACAGACACATAATCTAAACAAAACCAGACGTAGAAACAACACGCCGGCGCACGAGCACATCATAGAAGATGAAGAAAATTACACACAATACCGCAAGAGGAGACAGACACAAAACGCTTGGGCTCGGTGGAGGCAGAATGGTAAAAGACAGGCGAACGTGCAGGGTTTTAGAGGCGAGAAAAACGGCGCACAATAAAGCGAGAAAACAACACTGCTCGGAGGCAATTTAGACTGCAAAACACAAACCATTAAGTTTGTGCATTATCTTTTAATTTAATCTGGAATGATTTATAATCCATCACGCAAGGCTTCAACCATATCCAATTATTCTCTGTGCCTTGATTGACAACAAAGGTGATTTATTAAGCTAATAAAAAGTGATGTGCACCCAGCCCCCCTCCTTCCCCCTCGACACTCCCCACCCCCCTGTGAAAATAGCCAGTGAGAGAGACACTCTGCTTAACAGGGGTGTAGCGGTTCACTGCCGCCCTTGGCCAAGGGGCTGGGGTCACGTTTGTCGTTCTGGAGGTGTAGATCTGAGATCAGAACATTGCAATAAGCATGGCTTTTCTAATGACTTCATTATATCTATATTTCAAGGTGTAGTACCCCTATCGATGCATGACAGGAAATTAACAGTAGTCTGATTCTTGTGAAGTACTATTAACATACTATTTGTTTATCTCAAATGACCAGAAAATGACATAAATGCATATTCAGAGGGAGAGAAAGATGCTCTCTGGGTTTTGGCAAAGAAAAATGACATTATGTCTTGGATTCGTTCATTTTGGGTATGTATGTGTCATCTTGTCGCAGCTGCTAAGGGCTAATGTTGTGCTTTGGATATTATTTATGATTATTAATGAAAAGCAGAGGACAAGAATGATGTTTTTCTTCGGCACGCTCATCAATAATATTAAAACTGTGCCAACAACAGGGCCGGCCACCTAATGAGCCTTTAACCCTGTGAGTCGCATTTGCCGTGTTTTAATTTTAGACCTATAGAGCTACGAGGTCACATTCACACAGCTGTGTGTGGAAGTAGAGCAAAGAACCCATACAACACACTTTACCTCTTTTTACTGAAAATAAAAGATGTGGCTTTAGGGTATGGAATAGTTTGTGTGCAGATTCCTTCAACTGTACAGTATATTGTCACGTGAACTGTCGATCGCACGTGTATGTGTGTGCATGCACGTGTTCTGAATGGCTCATAAACCACAGGAGGACACATTAATGTCCACAATGTTCAGCCTGCCCTGGTAAACACACAACCCCCTCAACTAATGATGCAATAAGAAAACAAGCCATCACAGCCCCTCCGCAGAGAGAGACACACATACACACACCCGCTGTAGCCGACAACAGATTTAAGATCTTAATATCACATACTTAATAAGGGTGGGCCATCATATGTTGATGGTCTACCAAAGAAGTATTTACTTTCTTTTCCACAACATTCTCAGAAATCTCTGGGAATAGCCAGAGGACGACAACAACAGAAACACAAAGATAAGATACTGAAAGGTAAAGAGTCACTGCATGGACGACTACTAATATTGTAAATGGCACATTTTCCTTAGCATGTGTGAAAGTGAGGCTTGAAACTGGCTTCTTTTGTCCAGATAAGCAGACACGGCTCTGGCAGTACATTCTCTCAGCTCATAAAACTGGAGCCCAGGGCAGAGGACCCTGTTCACTCTCTTTACAGGCTTCCACTGTTAACGAGAGAACGGCTCTCGTTATAACTGTCCCGGCACAGCCACGGACCTTTGCTTTGTGACGTTTAAAAATGTTGCCTGGCTACACTAGGTCACTGTGATGCTATAGAGCCATTACTTCACTATCTTTATCTCCTGCCCTTCTCTCTCTTATTTGTGTCAATTATATATGTACTAATATATATATATATATACGTACAGAACTAGAGAAAAATCTATATTATATACGTAGAAGAAAGTTGTCTGGAAACTCGCTTGTGTGCTACGTGCCGAAATTAAATACAATAGGATGTAAACAGGATGTGCAATTAAGACACCACCAATCCAGACAGTTGGGCCGCTGCATAACACACACACACACACACACACACAAATGTACATGCAAAACAAAATTCAGAACAAATAATTTTAAATAGTGATATCTAAATCATCAAAATAAACAAGCAGGTTCTATCAGTCTCATCCTGTTCTGTATAATTATGTATGTTTTTGCTTAAAGCTGAAAATCATTGCATGCTTTTAAAGGGCAATAAAACATTTTAATAAAGCCATTGCACTATGATTGCATTTAAATCAGCTGAATGTTGCTCTTCATTAATACATAATTATTATAGAATTTCTCTCTCTGGATATCACTTTAAAATCAAAGAAGAAAAAAAATCTGTACGACTGTATTCCATAATAAAAGTGGATTTCACTGAATAAAATATAAGGATCATTTGTAATATTAATATGTATTTTATATAAAATATAGTAAAAAAAAAACAGCCACTGCCACTAAAAACAACATTATAATAATATTAAGTTTTAAAAAATACAATAAACTCTGGATCTGTTTTAGTGATAAGAAACCAAAGAGCTGCATATCAATCAATTTGCAGAACTCTTCGATGAGGTTTGTTTCCCTCTGTGTCAGATTGCATCCTGCATATTTTCGGCTTAATTTGATATTTCAAAACCTGAGCTCTTATTTGGAATAAAACTTTGATTATTATGTTTGTCGTTCTATGATTTATTGCACGACTGAAATTAAAATGCAACTCTAGATCTTTTAAAATGGCATTCACTCTAGAAGGGCATTCATTTACTTTGATATTGCATTACAGACAAGTTATTCCTAAAATCACAGTGAATGATGGATAGCTAGTACTCTATAGCCATCAACACCTCTTAGTGGGGGCCGCGCTCTGATTGGTCGAGTGCCGCAGGGCCCTCTCCACTCCTCCCCTCCCCATTGAGTCCTAGGGGCCCCAGGGCCACTGATCTGGGCTGGGAACTGATAGAGTATCCATTTCAAAGGCCTGGCCTGTTCAATGGCTCCAAAAGGGGGGGGGGGGGGGGGGGGGGGGTGGGGGGGGTGAAATATAGCAGGAAGAGGGACGCCACATTTAATTATCTCATTATCACACAACGACAAACGAACACAAATGAAACAGGCCAAAGAGTGATCCCAGAAACACAGAGCGTTAAAAATGCCCCTCTGTCTACGTGTGAGTGTGTATGAGAAAGTGCATCAAACCTCAAAAAACTAAAGGCTCGTATTTAGATGTTTAGATGTACAAGCTCCTTTAAACTGCCATTTAAACACACGCACACACACACACACACACACCCTCAGGGCTTATGCTTGGGAAGATCATTAACCTCTCCATACCCAATTAAAGTGAGAGTCTGTGTGAGCGAGTGTGTGTAAGAGTAAACGTTTGCTTCCATATGTGTATGTGAAATATTGCATCTTCTCCTCAGTGTGATTAATTTACAAAACATTCACATCAAGAACACACAGTTTATAAAATGTGCGCACACAAACATACACACACACAAAAGCTAATCAGTGTGTCTGTTGTGAATGCAGTAAGGATGAGGAAGAGTTACCACCTAGCATTGTGTTTGCAGGATGGAACTCCACAGGGGAGCACAGAAAACCGAGCCACGGCCATGAACCTCACAATAACACCACAATACAATCAATACGACACACACACTCTGCACACAACTCACGGCTACAAAAAAAAAAAAAAAAACACGTTTCTTGCAATAACCTGCAGCTCAGATGCTGCTGCACACTACGAATGGCTACAAAGAATCACAGTGTCGCCTTATAAAATACAATAATACATTCAGTGAATACTGCAAATGTATGATCGTGGTCTCCAGAAATGATCTGAGGCACTACTTCAGACACACACACAAAACACCTCCCTTGCCTACCGAGAGGATGAGGAACTCTAAATGTCACAGATGTTCTGAAACACCTGCCTTGGAAACTGAAATTACTCAAAAACAAACAAAAAAACATTGAGAATTGAGACTGCTCTGCTCAAGGCCAATATTAAGGATTAAGAGGACTTCAGTTTTTTATTCATTTTAGTTTAGCCATGTTATAATGTATATGACTGCAAAGGGAGGACAGGAAGCGCAGGATCAGGATATGACGCATGCTGGAATCGAACTGGAGTTGCTTGCATATCACTGCATGAGTGCTAACTGCTTGCCCTTTGATGTTTTGATTAATTGCATTTATTTATTATTATTATTTTAAATTTAGTTTTGCTGAAATAATCCAATGGTCGAGATCACATAATGTATCATTACCACAAAAACTTTCCAAATATGTCACAGCCTTTCACTCCAGTGGAATAAAAAAAACCTGCAAGACAAAGACAGACAGCATGAACACTCCCTTCTTCCTGAACAAATCTTTGTGTGAGTATGTGTGTGTATCAGGGAAGATAAAAAAAGACTAAAGTTTGCCAATTTTTGCTTGAT
Source organism: Tiaroga cobitis (assembly GCA_030578255.1). NCBI lineage: Eukaryota > Metazoa > Chordata > Actinopteri > Cypriniformes > Leuciscidae > Tiaroga > Tiaroga cobitis. Next base: position 38,072,194 of record CM060597.1, read on the forward strand.
ACCATCTTCTCCCTAGTCTCATGTTTTTTTTTCCACTACCACTTCTACTCTCTCCTTTCTTGCAGTACCTCCAAACAATAAATAAAGCATGTGTGTATGTGTGTGTGAGCGCGGGCTCTGTTGATAATCCTCCAGAGCTGCAGCTTATCTGCATTGTAGAGAGGTGCGAGGCAGACAGTCCCTATCGCAGGTATTAATGTAGCGCAGTTCCCTGTGTCACGATGGAGAGATAAGCAAACACACAGCAGTCCCAAACACTCCACACACACACACACACACACACACACACACAAAACATAGCCAGAGGTATAACAGATTGTTTCCCCCCTTAGCCTACAATAGAAACACAACTAACAGATGAATAGTGAAAAATTGAGAGCAGCTTTAATACTGAATCCAAAACATAAAACACACGTAATAATATTAGTGCACACACAATAAATAAATATATATATATATATATATATATATATAGAGAGAGAGAGAGAGAGAGAGAGAGAGAGAGAGAGAGAGAGAATTTTTGCAGGAATAATGTGTTAGGATGTTGACAGAGTGATTTGGGAGTGTGTGTGGACACAATGGGACAGCTGTTTGTTCAGACCTCCTACCCAACTGTTACACTCATGTGCAGCATGTATGCAATTCAATTACACAGCCAAAAAATCATTTGATTCACTCAAAGCCTTCGGTTTGCATCCACACACACACACACACACACACACACACACACACACACACACACACACACACACACACACACACACACACACACACACACACACACACACACACACACACACACACACACACACAAATACCTCTTGCTCAGATGTGCATGTGTACTTAACAGGTTACGGTAAAGATACGCAGTCAAGATGGCCAGCGTCATAACATTTGTGGTTTTACACGCACAGCTGGGAGCGCAGAGACGTACTCTGGCACACAAACTTTCCCCCTACTGAATTCCAGGGTTGGGTGACTGGATCGAGCCAGAGGAATTCATAAACAGTGAGGGCCTTATCAGCCGCGAGAGGGACATCCTCTCAAGCGCACAGCAGGAGTGATGTGGACCGTGTCATCAAAAAGCGCCACAGACAGCCGCAGGAGAGGGGATGAGTAAATTGCACTCATTAATTTAGTTTTTTTTTTTTGTAAATAACACATTTTTATAAGAAATGTGTTAAATAACAGTACAGGATCAAATATGCTTGTAGAAATGTCACAGGCATAAGAATAAACACATTTAGAAAGTAAAAATAAAGTTACTCCAAAAAAAACAAACAATTATTCTAGTTTAATACTACTAATAATGATACAACTATTTTTCTTAATTTCAAAAAACAAAAATGTAGCAGAAACATTATATTCAGAATAATTTATATTAATTTAAAGCCACTTTTGGAGACAGAATTAAAATGTATCTGTAGCTCACAGATGCGATGGCAGGCAGGTGCTTTGAGGCCAAAAAAAGTCAAGACAAAAAAATACCACAGCAGCCCCCTGAAGTGATTTTTTGTTTATTTATTTTTTAGCAATCCAGTTGGACATAGCTAACCATGCTGGGGCCATTTTAACATTTGGTTTCAGAGGCATTTGTTTTTAACATTAACGGGCCCCTGTCAAATTAGGTCTTTGTATTGGAGCGGACAAAATTTGCATCAGCAATCAGTCGTGAGAGTTGTAATGTTTGACTTCAGTGCGTAACTAGCAGCTATAGGGACTGACCCAGGACCAGGTCAATATATAACCTCACAGCGACTCAATAAATCACTTAAACCCATGTTTGACACAAGTGCAACTGCGAAGAGAGATTACGCTGATAAGCCATTTAGCTACACGTTTACTGAAGCCAATGACTGAACTTACGATTGATTACGTACCAAGAGCAGAGCAGGGATGCTAGGAAAACATTTCAAACATTCAGAAGTGATCCTAGTAACTTAGTAACTCTGAATAGTATATTCACCACAATATTGTTATTTATACAAGAAATCCAGTGGGGAAAATGGTTTATTTTAATAGCCATGGGTAAATGCCTATTTTTGGATCATTTGGTGTAATTCAATACTTTACACTTTAAAGGTGCTTCATCTAATTGGACTATTTTCTCTTTTTATTTTCTCCTTTAAGATTGACCCAACCATAATATTATTCATAACAAATAAATGATAAGTCTCGCATCAGTGCTAAACAAAAGTAATCAATTACTCAAACTCAAAAAATCATCAATTACATACTGTTGCAACATTGCTCTGCTCTGTCTTAACCCTGTTTTGTGTCAAATGTTCACAGCTCTTCTTCGTTTACATTTTTTAGCCATGTCCAGCTCTGCATTTTCTCATTATGTTTTGTGTCACTCATGTAAATAACGTAGAATGCCCACCAAGTGTCACATATAAACACACCGCAGTATAAACGGTACAGCCAAATATCTAGCGGTTGGCACCTTTTCATAATATCAAAGAAAATGCTCATCATATTAGTCTGCAGAGTAATAGTTTCATGTCAAACATATTAAACACTAATCAGATATAGCCTGAACAGAGCCTTTTTTAGCAACCATCCTGTGAAAAAACAACTCTAACGCTCTCACAGACACTGAGTTAAGAGCCTTGACATTTCCATCTCTATAATTTTATCAGAAAGGTATGTTGAGGATGTGTGAGAGTAGTCGTGTCTATCTGAGGCATATTTGTGGAACGGGCCGGCGCAGTAAAGCTATTTTTTCTCCATTTACACAAAGGGCAAACCATGTCAGTGTGACGTCCATGAGTGCGTTTTGCAGTGTTTTGACTGGACTCTTAGTCTGCACCTGTGTGAGAAGATTAGAGTGACTCTTTTATCTGATAATGACTAACCAAACACTACTTACAACATACAGCACGGCGCTCCCTCGTGTTTTAACTAGCATGTGGGAAAAGCACCATTTTAATATTTTAAACACCTCTATTCCCATTCTGAGCCAAAACATTGTAAGGATACGCAGGATGATTGCTGTGTGAATTCTGACATTTACAATAAACTTTGATATTACCGTCTCATTCGAGAACACTTTGGCTTGGGAGGTGATCACATTGTTCTGACTCTTATCGGTGTACGTAGAGTGAAATGATGGAGAGAGAGAGAGAGAGAGAGAGACAGACAGACAGACAGAGACAAAAAGACAGGCCCATGGGAGAGCTGCTGCTAGAGGCAACATGACCTCACATTACCTCAGAGACATGTAGGTGCAGGAGACACTGCTGTCTAACCAAGTGAACAGAGACACGGGCACAAACACACACCATGTTACTGCAAATTATTACATGGCTTTCCAGAATACTTGATTCTGATCTGTTGCAGGCATTCTGCGATCAGATATTTTTGGATAATGACAGCTAAACTATGATTGACTGTCTGACTCTTTATTATCCCATTTACAGCACACAAACAGCAAATATTTACACACAATGTTTTGCCTGCTATCAAACCCAAATAAATGGCGTGAAAATAAGGCAAAAAAAGGTCAAAGGCATAAAAGAGTGATAAAGAAGGAGAATAAAATGGTTAGAAATCTAGTCTTTAAACACATTTGCTAAAAAAAAAAAAATGAATGTTTAATTAAAAAATGTCACCAAGAAACCACAAAGGCCTCGTTTACACTGCAGGTCTTGATGCCCAATTCTGATTTGTTGCCTATATCCGTTTTTTTTTTTTACCGTCCGTTTACACGTTCTTTAAATTGTGACCCATATCCGAGTCATGTGTTTACACTTGACTGGAACATCGCGCATGTTTACAGGGGTTCTTCTTGCTCAGATGGACGAACACGCAGCGAGATCTCAGGACTGGTGGGAACATACAACACGATCTCATAAAAGTGAGTATCTATAGCGCAAGTTTTATTTCTCATGCCATTTATACGCCAAAAATAGTTTTTGCTTGCATATGATACACACTGTAAACGTGCGTATTAAACGCCATAAAGTGCGTATCATGCATGCAAAAACTATTTTTGGCGTAAATGGCACGTGAAAAAAAAATCGTGCAATAAACGCACTTTTATGAGATCGTGGCGGGCTTTAACGAGGAGCAGTGGGTCTGAAATTTTAGAATGAGCAAGCCAACCTTTGATATGTTGTGTCAACGTGTGTCCACATTCCTCTCCCACGACGACACAATATTTCGTCGGGCCATCCGTCCATCCGCAGATGCGCGTCTGGGTTTCTCTCATCATTAAACCACGGAGCCTAATGCCTCGGAAAATTCGATCTGCCTGTTTACATTACAGTCGCATTGGCACATATCCGATTTACATCTGATTTATTTCCACATATGAACGAGGCCTGAAACCGATCTCGAAATATCCGAATGCATGCGTTTTTTTCCTGTTTACACTGTCCGAGAACACATCCGATCTGTCGCATACGAGTAAAAAAATCGGAATTGGGTCACATTTCAATGACAGTGTAAAGGAGGTCAAAGAGAAATACATATATATATATGTATAATTTTTTTTGTGTGTGTGTGTGAGACTATGATTGAAACATGACTATGATGTGAACTAGGGTTGTCAAATGTACCGGTATTACCAGTCGATAAAAAAAGCTCAAAGCTTTCTATTTACATCTTGTTTTTACAAGCGTTGAGCATTGTAGGCAATCACAATCATATCTATTGAGCAGGTGAACGAAATGGCCTATCAGAGGTGCTAGTCAGCATCCGCTTAACACCGATGAAAATGCATGAGGTGCACGCTTGCGAATCCTTTCATTATAACCAACAAAGTGTAAACACGATGTAAATAAAAGATTCATTGTACAATTAAGAGTTTTTTTATTATAACAGGAGTTTTCGAGAGCGTGCGGAATTCTGTGCTGTAGAGATTGACTGATTATAAAGGGAGGGCTCTTCTCTTGATTTCTGTATAACCCATTCACAATCTGAAAACAAGTTAAGCTTTTAATGCTGCTAAGTACACTGCAAAGTTTCGGGATTGACAACTGTATTTAAAATGTGCGACTGAATCCGAAACTGTGATAAATGACAGTGATGATAACCAACGGACGAGACAAAATGTTCTAAAGTACTTAATTCAACAGTTTTTGCTCTGGTACCGACATTTTAATGGTATTGGCACCGACTACTGAAATGTTGGTACTGTGAAAGCGCTAATGTGAATGCTAAAGGTTTTAGTTGTTCATATTTTTGTAACAGTAGGCTATAGAATTGATTACCTTTATTTAAAGAAAATAACACACACACACACACACAAAAAGATAAAATGTAGGCTAAAACCCATTTGCCAAAATTTAATTAAATTCAAATGTTAATTTATGGTGTAACTATCAAGAGAAAAACATTCTCTTAACAACTTGAATACATGCAAGGGTCCACATCGTAGTCATTAATTTAAAAAATGATTATGATATCAGGACAGCTGTATATCAACCTGATATTTATTTGAATGTATTTTTTTAATAAAAAAGATTTGGGCATTGACCCAAAACGTATGTGCGGTCACTCATTATTCTGGACTGTAGGGCTGTCTGTCTCTCGCTGTATCTGAATAACATCAGTGACTATAAGTGTGTGCACACGCATTTCAACAGAGACATCTTAAGCTAGAGTTAAAGAAGGCACACCGTGTAGGCCTGAGGCTTTGTGGGAAAGTCGCAGCGTGTACACACACACACACACACACACACACACGGGAGAGCGAACAACATGGATTTGAAGAGGAACACTTTTAAGTACGCGTTTGTAGCATTTGCTCGTATCAGAGCGAGGTACTCAACCCTTTCATGTGGTTCCTCTCTCTCTCTCTCTCTTTCCCCTCACTCACTCTCATCTCCTCCGCCAGCCCTTTTATTATTTCTCTCCCCTCTCTCTTTCTCCTCCGATCTCTTTTTAATTAATTACAACCTGGTCTAGTGACGGAGAGAGTAAGCTTTATCTTCCTCTGCTCCACTCTCTTACCGTGTCGAGAGAGTAAGACTGAGTTAAAAAGAGAGAGAGAGGACATGCCACACGCCAGTGCTTTCCTCCTGCTCCACTCTCTTCCTTACCCTCGTTCTTCCCTCTTCACTCTCTTCTCCGGCAACCCTGAGCAAGTGCTAGCAAGGGTCATATCTTTTTAATTATCTTTCTTGCCTTTGATTAATTATTCCGTCTGACAATAGCGTGTTTCTAATGCTTTTCACCTGCCTGTCTTGATTGACAGTGCCTCTGTCTGAGTCAAAGCAAACAGCTGCTGCCATGATTGCCTAGCAACCAGGAGGTGATGGATGAGACCCAGAGATGGATGGCCACAATAAATCATGTCTCCTGCTATAAAACTGGAAAAAAAGAGAGAGAGAGAGAGAGAGAGGAAGACCGAGGGAGGGAGAGAGGGGTACTAGGAAGGGGAAGAAATAGAGCATACAAAAACAAAACAACCTATTCTCTCCATCCTGTTCTTGCTTTCCCTCACGCCTCTATGTTTTTCGCATGCTCTCTCTCTCTCTCTCTCTCTCTCTCTGGAATGGATCTGAAACTCTCTTAACAGTTTGACCCGAGCTTTCAACCTCCCTAAGAAGGGTGCAGCTCAAAAGTGTGGTTTGCAGGGGCAGATGAAGCCCATAGGACTTTATAGAGGCAGACTGCTGAAACCCAAACGCTCGAGGAGTTCGTCATAGGGTGGGGCCTGTCATGAGTTGGGACACGTTCTAGGTGCTGGAAAATTCAAGAACAATGAATCCAAGTACACCCACCACGTCCAACGAGCCTGCAAAGCAAAATAATTCATCAAACCCATTTCAATGCGGCCGGGAGCATGATGCATCTCACGTCGACAGTCGCATAGCCCCCTACCGCAATAATGGACAAATATATCAAGCATTGTTGAGCACTCAACTGCCACTGCCTGCCAGAGACGACAGGAATCTGACCAGCCCGTGAACTGCAGGCACACAGCAAGAGCGCACCGTTAACCGAATTATCAGATGCTTATAGATACTGTGAAAATATGATTCGGACAGATCTCCTCTTACAGTCACAAAAGGGACGGAGGAAAACATGACAGAAATGTTTTCATTAACGTGGGCCGGACGCGGAGGATCACGTGCGATTAGAGCGCTTAGATATGTGTTTCTTTTTCTGCTTTCGTTAAAGGTCGGCTTCATTTCCTGCTAATGAAGCCCAGCTGTTCCCGCTCTTTTCGCGTCCATGACGACAATGGTCACCTCGTTCCTGAGGGGCTGTCGACAAAACTTTACGACCTCGATGAAAAACGTGTCAGCGCTGGGGGAGGAAAACAAAAACGGGAAAAAAAGTCAGGGTAACCTAGGTTACAGGGCCACAGTGTTGACAAATAAAACACTTTGAGCTTTGTTTTCAGCAGCAAAAAAAATAAATAAAATGGGCTAGTGAGTGGGTGAATGAGTGAGCAAAGGAGTGCGGCTCCTCTGGTATCTGGTAACGAACAGTGCAAGAGCTCGGCCCATCCATCAGAGGAAGCCCACGTCCTGCTCCGAGCTCTCTCTTGTTCCCTCTCTCTCTCTCTCTGAGCCCTGCTCAGGTTACAGCTTTACACGGCCAGTCTAAATAATATTCAAAATGATGAATGACATGGCCAGCCTCGTATCCATCATCAATTTCTTTTTTTAAGGAGCATCCATCTTCAGTAATGCTCCTTTGAATCATGGGAAAGCGAAAGAGCTCCGATTCACTCATGCAGGCCCCTGGAGAGGCAGAAGGAGGGACAGGAGGAGGGAAGGAGGCAGGGATTTGGGCTCTGACTGATACCTGACAGCCAGACGTGCGCACGGACACAGCCTTCCCGAGTCGGACACATGTAGTCTCACTTATAAAACCCAAGACTTCCTGTGACCTCAATAAATACAAACTTTTGTAAGTGTGTCATTAAAAAAATAACCTTCACAAAGATAAAAACTGAGGAAAAATTTGAGTGGCATTGTTAGTGGCCGTGTCTCCCCCTCATCCGCCATCCCCTCCCCTGGCTGTGCAGACCCCTCGGTGGCGTGGAGGCAGTGGCAATTCTCAGAGGGGGGGACAGCCCCTAACACTGGGCTCCTTGGCAAGGGCCCGTTTGATAAATGACACATGTCATTCTGTCAGGAGAGAAGGGTGGGTCCATGATGTATGACCGTGCTGAGGAGCTGGGGAAATCGACTGTTTGGCATGGAGAGCCTCTCTCTCTAGCTCTCTTACACTCTTTCGGTCCCGCTATCTGGGTTCAGGACGGTATCAAAAAGGTCGAAGAGTTGTATCTGCGTGTGTGAGAGCCAGAGAACAGGCCGGCTGTTCTTTATTTCCCCTGTCTATTGCTCCATCTCACTCTCTTTCTCTCATTTTTTTGAAGTAAAAGGAAGAGGAAACAGGCCAATGAAGGAAAGAAAGGGGGGGAAAATGTGTAGGAGAAAGAAACAGACCTAAAAACAGAAAACCTGGCTCGGAGTAGTGCGAGAGGGCAAGCGTATCAATCAAAGTCAACTTCGGCAACAACGAGACTACTATTTCAAATAAAAACTACATACGGCAGACAAACGACCTCGGCGCAGGACCGAAACCCGAAACGGCTCGCCGACCGACCAACCGAAACTCTCTACTCATCCCTTTCTCGTGTCTCCTCAAAGGCAGACTTCAACTCACCCCTCCTTTACTGTAAAAATCGTCTTCTCTTTTTCCTTCCTCTATCTCATGCTCTTTTCTCTTTTAACACACTGGCAGTGGGGGCCTGACATCTGCAGAGTGCATTTAAAGAAAAAAATGTGTCAAGGAAGCGTGATCCCCCCTCCACCCTCTCTCTCTCTCTCTCTCTCTTTCATTAGCTCACTGGCAGGGTGGCACTTCTCAAGCTCATTACAGCCAGAGGATTTATGGTGCCGAACCCAATGGCGGAGAAAAGGCATCTGTCAATAATTGCAGGGAGCAGCGCACACACATCTCGAGAAGCTTTGAAATCTCATTAGGTATGCAGTTATCAGGCATAAAGATCAAAAACATTACTCAACTCAGACAGAATCCTACCAAGAAACATTAATTAGCAACAGGCCCGCAGTATAAAATAAAACAGACTTCCTCTCTCGCTCTCTCTCTCTCAGCCTCCCTCCCTCGCTCTGCCCCTCACACCTGCCTGCCTCTGCCAAGAACCGGCACGACCCAAGCAGGCGATGCGTACGAACACATTAAATAGCGGGATCACACAGGAAGGAAACGCCGGCATGACATTACACTCAAGAAAAATGCAGATCATCATACGCAAACATTCATAAATGTGCACCGAGGTTGCGCAGATGCAGACGTGGACAAACACACACGCACCGGGGACTCCGGCAGAGTTAACAACATCCCGAACCCCTGCGCGCCACATTCCCCTCTTCTTCCTCTGCCCTCATTAAATAAAACACAACATGGAGGGACGAGGGATAATTCCCAGCATCTGAGACTGATCAGGACATGAGAGAGAAGGAGTTTGGGAGCGTTTGAGGGCCTCCCCTCTCTCTTTCCTCCAGTCTGAGTAGTGAGGAGAGAAGGAGGAAGAGGCCTGTCAGGCCGGAGAAGGATGTCAGAGCTCAGGCTGGCCCTGATTACTAGGGCCCCTCTCTCGCTCTCATTCTCTGCTGCTCTGCCTTTCATCACCCGCACCGCCATCAAAAAGCCTGCATGTCACACGCACACACCGTGATAAAAAGCGAAGCAAGACTGATGGCTGTCAGTTTTCAGACTCGGAGTGAAAGAGGAGGAGGGTGCCGAGACAAGCCGAGCGGTGGGGCAAGATCCCTGCCATTTCTGTGGAGGAATCGTACACACACACGTACACACACACGTACACACACACGTACACACACACGTACACACACTCACTCACTCAAGTGACACTCTGAAACAAACCAACAACCAGCCCCCTGCCAAAATCTTTACTGTAGTCCCTGCCCCCAACTTACTCTCGGTGCGTCCCTATCCCTCTTCGACATGACAGGGATTACTTCCACACGGCCATATTTCATTGGACTACACTGGGACTCTCGCAGTTGCGTGTAGCTGCCAGAACGGACCGGCCTCACAGATACACACACAAAGAACTACAGTATCACTCAGAGTGAGAGAGCGAGAGTGGGAAGGCGGGACAACTCAAGCATATGGAAAGAGCGCAGGCCGGATGATTCATTAGTACTGTGATACTCAGTGCCACCTCTGTGCAAGGCTAAGCTAATATCCCTCACAGTACTGGGCAGGGTAAAAATAACTGTCTACCACAGCCAGACACATAGATCCCAGAAACCCTCTTCATTTCCTGTCTCCTCCCAGATTCCGCCCCACCGGAAGAGGTGTGGGCCACGGTAGCAGCAAATCATGCAGCACAGCCGAGAATCTTGACCAATCGCCAGCGTAAAACAACAAGTAGATTTGGAGGCGTATTCTGGGTATCACAGCATAATCGGCAAGGTTCAGTGTTCATTGTTGATCGATAAAATAAACAAGAATCAGGAAAATGAGCAAAAAGGGATATAATCAACACTTGCTGTGGTGCGTTCTCTCCGTGCCGTGGGAACTATTTGTAAAACATGTTTAACTATTACAGTGCATGTAGTTCCAATTCTCTCAATAACAGGGGAAATCATCATCAAACTACAGCACACAACCCACTGAACTAAAACTATTCAAACTTTTCATCATATCCAAGCACACAGAAACCTTGAAGGGGAACATATACAATTTTGAAATGTTTACTTTTCTTGTACTTTTTGACGCGTAAATGGAAGATAAGCTACTCAAAATGTTTTGTTTATATGTCACTAACAACGCTTAATTTATTTTCAATTTGTGTGACTTTCTCAGCTGTAGGTAAAACAAGAATGGTGCATTTTTTTCCATGTTATTCTTTAAAAGATAAATAGATTAATTTAATCATATTTAAGCAAATAAAATGAGACAATGCATCATAAACCCATAAGACAGCAAGCAAATTCAGTGTCAAATTTAACAAACACCAAATGCCTAATAGTAATAGATGTTAATCTATTTTTTTAATGTCCACTGAATTCCACGCAGGAAGATATTTCAAGTGAAAGATTTTGCGATTATTTAAAGCTTCACCTTACTGCATTTAATACAAGACAAATATAATATATTTTGACAATGTTTTGCATCCTTAAACAGCTTGAAAAAAACTTTTACTGTAGGGCTGAAATAGCACAGTTATAATTGATCAAATAAGGATAATGAAAATAATTGAAAACAAATTTAATTATTAGTTAGTCTGGGCTTTGCGTTGTGCACGGAAAACCTCCATCAACAATCTCACTTTAATTTTGTGAAAAACACATTTGAAAAAAAAATATTTACATTACATTTTATATGATAATCTTATAATCCAAAACAATGTGTTCTAACAGCAAGCGAGTAATTACTGCAGGTGTAAAAAGTAAAATAGGTCTGCATTCAGGTCAATCTCACTAAGCGAAAAAGAAATGAAGGGAAATCATCTGCATCAAAACAATATTTACTTTTAAACTGTACAACTGTTTTTTTTTTTTTTTTTTTACTTTATTGGGATTTACTGAAAAATTATTTCCCTTATATTATTTTATTACAGGAAAAACAGCATTTTATGTTCAGATTATGGTCAATATGGTCAAAGTAATAGTGTGTTTCTGCAAAAAAAAATCTACCTTTTTTTTTTACCAGTTAATACTTTGTGGATCTGTATTTTTGGTTATTTAAACTGTCGTAACCACTTTCAAACAGTGAAAGCACTTTATAATGTAACCTTTATATTATAAACATATTTTGTACACAGTGTGTAGCATAACTACTTACAAAAGCAGTGCGCAAGATGAATCATAAAAATAATCAGCAGATAAATTGATTCTTAAAATAGTTGTTAGCTTGAGTGTGTGTAAAAGCGAGACGCACACAAACAATGGAATCGCCCTGCGTTCTCATTAACTCTGCTGCAGTTACCATTTATCGACTCATATCTTCACCAAATAATCTCTGGAAAAGAAGGGGTGAAAAGAAGGGATGAGTGAGAAAGAAACAGAGAAGGAGAGAGAGAGAGAGACAGTAAGGGGGTAGAAAGGGGGAAAAATGAGGGAAGGATGCAGCCTTGTGAGCCAATTTAAGAAATAAGTGCTGATGCATCAGCTATTGACTGTGTGAACGCTCCTGATAACGCTCAAGGCGAAACTGTGAGGGAAATGACAGCATCAACCGCCTGCAATAAACTGCAGCCAGCGAGACCAAGGGAGCCCTAATTGACAGCTGTCAAGCTAATGGGAGCCATGACGGAAGATTCAGGAAAAAAATTCTGTTTATCAACCATCAACCCTGGTGTGGATCCACAGGGAGGAGAACTTCCCCTCCCTCCGTTCTCTCTCTCTATCTTTCTCACTCTGTTTGGCTGTTAGGTTATTCAGCTTTTTCCCCTTAACCCACATCCCTCTTTCCTTGGTTCTTTCTTTCTCTTTCTCTCCGTTCCTGTGCTTTTTCCCCGCCTCTTCTGCTCTTAACCCTTCTCATTGTTGCTCACTTCTTGCGGTGAAAAAGGCGGAGGACAGCCATAACTAATCATAGTGTCAGTTGGCTGCCTGGGAGCGCAGGGTTTGGGCCGAAGCAATGTGAGGAGGACGAAGACTCAGGCCCCATAATCCACGCACACACACACACACACACACACACACACACACACACACACACACACACTGCTGAAGAGACACCTACACAGGCCAAATGCAGTTCTATTTCCAGCTACTGTGTACATAAAAGCGAAGAAAAATCTGCGACTACTACAATAAACAAATAACAGGCATGCTGCTCACTCTCCTGCTAAAATGACCATCAAGCTATAACAAAATGTGTTCATGCGCCTCATTCATAATGCTGTTAGATAGGGAAATTTGATACAGAAATACTCAAATGCCTATTAAAGAGCTGCAGGTGATGTTTAATTAGATCTCCTGTTAGATTTGAAGATTTTATTCTTACGCTCATTACATGCAAAATATCTAGATTAAAATTCTATCTGTCTAGACGTGCATTAGTATGCAAACTTTTGATTAATCATTTTCTGAATTAAATAACTGTATATATTAAACAAAAAGAAAAAAAGAAAAACCCAATCATTTGAGGAGAGGAATGTAATTCTGGACAGTGGTGTACATGACATCATTTTCCTTTTCTTAATAATGCATATGATTATCATGACTAGGTTTTAATAAGGGTAATTAACATAATCAAGTCACCATGATGTTTCATTATAATTTAAGTAATTAAATTGCAGCAGGGGAAGAAAAAAAAAAGAAACTTGAACCAAAGTGGACGACTCTTCATTTGCAAAGAAGTCAAAAGAGCTCACAGACACACACACACAGAACTTCCCCACCGCCAACTATTCTTTCTGCGATTTTATCTATACTAATCATAACTAACCTATTAGTGTGTACGTCTTCCATATAAGCATGTGCTAGTGATCATTATGTGAACGTGACCGTATTTACGAGCCCACCGGTGCGGTGTTCCCCATATGATCTCACGCATGCAATCCTCCACACCCTTGCCGGAACAGGCTTTGAGTTTGATTAATCATTGCTCCCTGTCTGCAATCAATCAAACACACACAAAATCACAGAAATCAGCTCCTTTCCCCAACTGCAATCCATCTCAGCGCAGCCTCCGTAACATTCGTCACAACCCAAATATTTTTATAAATCATATTTAGTCGCTCTAAACACAATGCTGAGAGTTAACATTTATTCGAACGCAGATGAGATAAACTAACTTTAAACACGCTACGAACGCCATCATAATGACCGATATCAACATCATTTGTCTTCATACATCAAATCCGCTTGGTTCAAACGCATACAGAGATTACATTTCACCAAACTATGAGCCGAGACCGACATGTAAACATGGAGACTGTAGTTTGGACACTTCGGTATTAAGGGCACGTGGATGTTTCCAACAACGCTGTGCTTTAGTAGCTAGCTTTGATATTAAAAACCGAGACGGACAAAAAGATAGCTGGAGGAAGAAAGTTTGATGTTCTCTTCGACTCCCCAAAACAATTGATATGTTTGGTCTGGCAAAAGCTTTGAAGCCTGTGAACAAAAACATGGTGTGTACGCTGCATTGCCTGCGCCTGAATGGCTGATTTTTTTTTTTTTTTGGCGGGGGGTGAAATCACCCTCACTAGACAGAGAGTGCTGTGTCTGTCTGTTAAAAAAGAGAGATAGATAGAGTAGACTGAACAAATGGAGAGCAGGCACAACACAAAAAAAAAATCATGTCAAAGGTGCGCATGTACGCGCACAGAGCCGCCCACTTCCACCCGGTTACCTTCACAACCCGATTTTTCTGCGCCTCTTGATTCTGTTTTGTCACCTCGCCTGTATTATTGCTCTTAGTCTCTTGACCATTAAAAGTGCTCTATTTCAGCCAACATGATTACCCAGGTACCCCGGCCCATTTGTCACCTGCAGCAGCAAATTGAGTTAGTGCACCAACTAAAGGCATGGAGGACTGTGTAATATCAACTTGATTACATCAAACTAGCTGCAAACCTAATTGGGCTGGATGACAGTGTGCGGAGCTTGTCATCTCCAATCATTAGGCCTGTCAGGAATCCATCAGCTTTACAGCTAATTAGGTGAACACTAATGAAGCTGGCAAAACAACTTTTCTTTTTCTACGGCTGAGCGGGCCTTCCAGACTTGGTGGGAGGAGGGAGGAAGGGAGAGACAGAACGAGGGAGCGAGAGAAAGAGACAGAAAATGTGAGGGAGGGCGAAATTTTCTCATGCAAAGCTCAAGGTTGCAGGGGACTGGATTTCCCAAAGTTCCTAATCAAGGCCCATCATCTGCCATCTTTCCTTTGCTCTTTCCATCACAACGGCGCAATCAATTTGTCATCACTCTTTGTATGCCACAGTGCAGTCGTCAACCTTATAACTTGCAGCTGTGAGGGCTGCTGGGAGGGAGGGAGTGAGAAGATGAGGGAGAGACGGAGGGGAGGGGCATTGGTTTGAAGAAAGGAGAGAGGGAGTTAAAAAAGAAAAAAAAATATATCACAGGAAGTTGCCTCGTCTAAAGAGAGAAAAAAGGCTCTCAGCCTGCTTTCGTATTTGTCTTCATCCGCTCATCAAAGGCATAAATGCCTGATTTTCTCTCTCTCTCTCTCTCTCTCTCTCTCTCCTCTGAAATGAGAAGCTTCTCAGTCACCCTTGTTACCCTCCTCCCTCCTTCCCTCTACCTCTGCGCGTCCATTAGGCAAAAGCATTTTGATAAAGTAAAGCACAAGCCTATCGTATTGGGAGTGAAGAGGAGAGGAGGGGAGGACAAAATGAGAGCACTCACTCTGCCAACTTCTGATTGACCATTAGAGCTATTGATGAATGTGGCTGTCAAAGGAGAGACAATTAAATCAAATATGAAACAAAGTTGCTTTGACGGGTCAGACTGATGGAGCAAACCATTCTTCCGTCTCCAAATTAGGTTATTAGTTTTGTGTATGTGTGTGTGTGTGTTTTTGTAGGATTGTAGGTGTGCCCTCTATTGGACCGTTCATGAGTGTTTCATGCTCCGGTGATATTCGTATGCATGCAAGAGTGTTGATCGTGCCCGTCGAATAGTACAGATCTGTACATGGTATATACTTGTGAACTGTACTCAACTGTTGAATCTGATTGTCAATAGTCTACTTGTTTGTTTTTATTTAGATAAGATCTTCACCTGAAAGTTTCAGCAGTAAATATTGTGCCGTGTTTCACACAGTAACAGCGTGTAATTCATCCATGAATAAACAAAGACTTCTTGTGTCCCCTAAAGTTAGACTAGGATTAAACAAAAAAAAAATCACAAGACGTACGTATTCTAGTTTTGAACACAACAAGAATATCAGTCGCTGCTTTAAAATGCAGCTACTCAGTAGGCCTACAAAAGACATTAGCAACAGTTAAGCTGACAGATTTCTATTTTTGTTTCTTTGACTGCATCATTTTTCCTTGTTGCAAATTTGTCGACTAACAATCAAAATGTCATAAGATATCCATTGACGTGTTATTTTTAGACAGTTCATTAAAAATAAAGCAGATTTAGATGTCGCCAATCATTATTTAAACGGTCTGTTTTTCCCGTGTTCCTCATGTTAGTGGTCTTTGAGCAGTGGAAGTAAATGTGGCCTTGTGCCCCGGCCTATGTGGGGAAAAAAAGTAGAAAAGCAGCAATTAAAGACGTTTTAATGGGCGGTTGTCAGAGCAGACGTGACGTCACGGGGTTGTGGCGTTGCCATGGCGAGGGATTTATTGATGTTTATCAGGAATGAATAGATCAAAGAGCAGCCGAATGACAGGCAATCAATCAGCCGTCAAATCAAAGATGGCAATTGTCCATTAAAGGCTCTTCATAGACCCCTCGTGCGTCAGTTAAAACATAATCTTTGGAGGCTTTCCCAGAGACGGAGAGGAGGGATAAAAATATAAACAATAATAACAATAAAGTTGGCTTTTTGTGATCAAATGTTTTCGCACAAAATCCCCCAAAACAACGAAGACAAGCATCAAAGAGAGTCATGACAGTCAGCTGACACCTAAGCCCTTTTTTTCCCCTGCGCTTCTTTATAGATCTCTAATTCATGGAGTCAATATCTACGCCCTACGAGGAAAGAGAGCGGAGTGAAACAGAGAACAATCAAAAGAATTGTAGTCGACTCAGCTTCAGCTGCATGGGGCCAGGCGAGTAAAATAGTCAGTATTCACGAGGATAAAGTTAAATATTGTTATTACTCGGTCAGTTGACTACTCTGATGAAAGGAAATGTCACTAATGTACCTTAATATAAAACGACAGACTTTCGGGGAAAAAAGAAAGAAAAACTTTTTTCGAATACACATCATACCGCTGGAACAATGTATAATTCCAGATCATTCACACACACATATTCAGCGTTACTATGATGATAGCACAAAAAATAAATAAACGGGGAGGTGAAGAGGAGCAAATGAGGAAGAAGAAGAAGAGCCGTACCTGCCGAGCGCCGGGGCGCTTGCTGTTTCCTCCGCGGCATGTTTCTCTTTCAGGGTTTTTTTTTTTCAGGAGCCCCTGAGATCCCGAGAGCTGCTCCGCTTCTGCTCTGATACACGGCACCTGGGGCGCTTTCACACGCCTGACATGTATCGGCAGTTTTCAAACCAAAAAATCAGACGGTAAGATCTGAAGAGGATGAAGACGAAGCGGGATTTTCCCCCTCTTTCCTCTCTCTCTTTCCCCCCGCGCGTCTTTTGGGTTTGACGGAGAGTCGAGCCGTTACAGCGGGGAGAAAAACCGCTCGTGCCTCAGTGCGATTCTCACTCACTCCGCGCTGGAAGCTGCAACAGGCAAGCTTAAAGGAAAACGAAATGATCGCGTCACTCAAAGTCTGCAAACAGAGGCAAACATCAAGCACTGTCATATTAACTCCTTCCATCTCGAATGGGTTAGCTAGCTCATGTCATGTGGGTAGGCATATGTCTCTCTCTCTCTCTCTCTCTCTCTCTCTCTCTCTCTCTCTCTCTCTCTCTCTCTCTCTCTCTCTCCCTACCGCAGCCAACCCCAATGCACTCTAATAGTAAAAGTAGCAGGTCACAAACACAACACTATAGATATGCAATGATTGACACTAACACAGGAGTGTATCAAATCGGCAATCTGACTTCATGTTTTGTTTAAGCGTAAGACGCTTGCAAGACAGGCAGCAATCGCCTTTATCAATGATTTAGGAACGTAATAGAGCAAAGCTTTACTTACTCGATAGCTTGAATAAACGTGTTATCCATGAGGAATCCGGTCCGAGTAATCGCAAAAGCAACAACAAAAAATTAAATAATATGCGCTGCTGTCGCCGATAGCTTTCTGTAAAAATCCAAAAGACTCCAAGTGCCCACCGCCTTTCAAACGTCCATCTCTTTTATAATAAACAAACCGGGGAATAGACAAAAAGCTTGAAGGAGGAGATGGACGGACTTGTCGCCCGCGCGCTGCCTCGTTTGCTTATTTTGTCCGCGCGCGTTGGGAATCCGCTGAGAGAATCGATGCGATAGGTGTTTGATTGGGTATTCCTGCTTGTAATAACGCTCATCAGAAGGAGGGGATTGACTCGGGCTGCGTCTCAGCTGCTGCTAGAGCATGGATCACTGAGCTATTGCCAAACACTTTCTTGGCCGCTAATAGCACTTTTTAGCCTTCTTTGTGGGGCTCGTAGCAGATATTTAAAAAAACAGCAACGGGCAAAGCAGACGCGTCTTCCTCGCGCCCGCGAGACGCCTTTCTTCTGTAGGCTAATGTCACTTTCGAAAATCCCTTATCAAACGCTTTCTTCACAGAATGGACTTTTTAAGACGGTAAGATCATCATTTTCCAAATATGTCCATCATCAATTAAAAACAGTGTTATGAAGAGCTGATTTTTCGTGTCTGTTAGGGTGAACTGTCTAGCGTAAACTCTTTGTAGTGAAGAATCAAAGTTGTCCGTATTGGATGAGAGAGGGAGATAGATGGGAACTGTGTCCTCTGTTTACTAGCCGAGGGTGAGTTGTCAGATACTGCCTCTTCCCCTAAAGTCCTCGTGCTGTCTCTCCTCTCACTCATCTGACCGCAAAGGGAATCGCATCGAGCCCTCGAAAGGGGGCAGTTGGAGTCGCAGCTTTCACTAAAACTAGAATGTCCAGAATCTCTTGAATGTCCGCGCGCCGAGCTCACGGGGGGAGATTGAAAGGGAAGAGCAGTCTTTCACGGATCCGGAATGTTTTTGCCCAATCTCACTCACTCGTGTGTGCATGCCGTTAGATCCGCCCAAGCATCTGTCCGTCTAACCATTGGCGCATCCATCAGTGTCACACGCACACACACACAGAGACACACACACGCCGCACGGAGTCGCTTTAACTACGGAAAGCTTCTCTTCTTCACCAAACGACGTATAAAGCAAGATCACACTGTGTTGTGGGGGATGCATTCCGATTTTATTGTAAAATAAATAATACAGATATAATGCTATAGGCTACCAAGGCTAATGGTGCATCGGAACGCTGTACCAACCTAACGTTATTTGAGGACGCAGCCTATTTTCAAACTTTAGTCGACGAATATTTTTCTCTATTAGCTACTTAGCATACAACTTAGCTTATATTATTGCAACAACTATTATTAATAGCCTATCGACGAGTAATGGCAGCGTATAATTGTTTAAAAAACTATTTACAAATCTTAAAATGTTAAAGCAACTCACAAACAAGTTGATGCCAAGAATTTTTTTTCTTTCTTTTTTCTTTTAATAGCCGGCTTTTCAGTCTCGTTGGCAGTTGGCAGTGATGTGAATGTATTTTTCTTGATTTGCTATGGATTACCGCGTGAAGGGTAGGCCTATGAAACATAGCTATTCTGGACCGCAGGCTAAAGCCTACTGTTTATTTTTAGAGCCATATTTCACCGATGGCCTCGAGCAGGTTACGAGCATGTGCAAAACAACTTTAATTATGAACTACAAATTTAATTTCGAAAGTTTGAATGTCTGTAAAACTACAATAGGCTAAGCACAAATAAACTGTGCTAATGTTGACCTGATTTAGTCTCAAAGACTATTAAACCGCAATTAAACAGGTAAAAACTCCCTTTAAATGTTCTTTTCAAGCTATAGCCTAAATGATCTTTATCTAAGCTTGAACATTTATACAATTAATGAACGAGAAAATCGCATATATATATATATATATATATATATATATATATATATATATATATATATATATATATATATATATATATATATAAACTATAAAAAAACTAACATCTTTATATAAAAATGTAGTAGGCCTACTGTGTGTGTGTGTGAGTGTGTAACAGAGAACAGCTGCACATGAACGTGAGCGCGCAGTTCATTGTAAACGCCCCCTTTTATGTGCTTATTCTAAAATCCCCCAAAATATTTTATTTTAAATAACATCGACGTAGGAAGTTTTACAATGCTATTTTGTCAAAAATCACAGCACTAACTGTCATTGTGCTCAGTTGCCCAAAGAGAAGAAAAGGTACGTGATTGTCTTGTTTCACTTGATTTTCCGTGGATTTCTGTATATCCTTCAAGAGTCTGTTTTGTCCTGGTATTGTATGTGTCTTTAACTGTTTAACAAATAACCACAGTTTTTAATGTCAAAACGAGAGGCATCTGTTTAACGTGAAACAGGCCTTTGTACCATAAAAAGTATTTAAGTATTTTCTTGCAACTTATCCATTATTATTATTATTAATAATAATAATTCACAGTCTTTCAAAAAATGCAGACTTGTGATGTATTGTTGTTGAGGGAGAAGGGAGTGACATTACAGAGTTTCTAAGACTGTAAACGAACTTGAACATCATTCTTAAAACAAAGATAAACTTTATACTTTAATGAACCCTTTGCTATTAAATTAATATATCCTAATTTCTGTTGGTCTCATTTTGTTTTTGCATTTGTGCCACTATGAGAAAGAGAGAGAAATAGCCTAATATTTGTATCATAAATAATGAGTTATTTAGTACCACTTGGAGGCTCATTTTAATTGCCACATGCGCTGAGGACAACAGGAACGCTAATATGTTTTATTTGCCGCAATATGCTAATGGTTGTGTTAAAACATTCCTGCTTTATAAACTGTTGTTAGTTAAGTTTAAAGAAATAACTTTTTATTACATAACATTTCTAGTCGAATATGAAGAAATTAATGCTCGTGTAATCTGAACAAGAACGTACGTGACGATGTGGAAAAAAGTCTTATTCTCCAAAAAGTCACTAGAACTTTGACATTCAGAAAAATAAAAATCACAATGTGCTAAAACGAAAAAAAAGTCTTTTTTTTTTCTTTCTTTTTTTTTTTTTTGCCTCCACATATTAGTGGAGCTCTGACTAGTCGGAGAAATTTGAGAGTTCGTTTTTACCTCTATGGTTTTTACCTTTAAACTGAGAGCAAAGTCTGAAATAGCCCAGTGGATCCCAGTCATTAAAGTTTGAGCATTACCCCAACATGACTTTAATCATACACGTATATTTATCCTATACGTTTTATAGTCTAAACTAGTACTTTATTGGAAAGTTCCAGCCTATTTTAATTACACAGATGTCTAAATACCGGAGATTAATGAATTTAATTTGCCCAAACTAATCCAAATTTCAGCCTCAGCTCTTTCATTTCATTCAGTCTGGTTTCCAAAGGTGTCCGATGCAAGCACGAAATTAAAGAAGAGAACGTAAACGTGAGGGAAAGTGCTATTTTTTTGCGCACTATTTTACAGGCATGTGAACTTCTGTTCGTTTGTTTTTTTCCTCATTCGTCTCTACACATATTTATTTTGTTAGATATTTAATTTAAACGTCATTTAAAAAAAACCGTCAAGACCTTAAAACAACTTCAATCCATTCAGCCCCTTTGTAAAGCTAGAATTTTTTTTTTTTTAAATCACATTGGATGAATTGGCATTGTTTCATTGTGCTAAATGCAAAAGTTCAACACAATTCAGACGCTTCATAATCCCTCTCCAGTTTAACACCTGTTTTCCATTTTGTGATTTCTCTCTATGTACACAAGCTGACACGACACAGATCCACAGGAGGGATCGCAATTCATCCAGAATCTCAGTACGATCATATAAAGCAGTGCCAAGCAACAAACGCGACAAAGGATATTAAAACCATGATTTTTACTCCTGCTCAAATGTATGACTGTTACGTTTAGTTAGTCTGTTTATTATGTAGAATTCAGTGATTTTGTAGTTATTTTGACTAGCTAAGCTAACTATTAATTTAACTTTAGTTGTCCCATCAGTGATATCATTAGGTTGGACACATTTTATATTGAGGTAGCATAAGCAGGATTGAGATGTTTCTACAGTGAGAACTATCAGGTGCATAACCTCTGGTGCGTGTTTAACCTCTCCTTACAATGCTAAAGGAAATAACTCTCTGTGTGTGTGTGTGTGTGTGTGGCCTGGTAAACCCTACATTATGGGGATAATGTCCCCAAAAAGATGGCAAAATCCAAAATCCTTGTCCTGAAAGTGATGTTTTTTGAAAATGTAAAAATGCAGAAAGTTTTCTGTGATGGTAGGTTTAAGGGTAGAGTATACAAAAGAATGTACAGTTGTTTATAGTATACAAATCATCAAGTCCCCATAAAACATGGAAACCTGTGTGTGTGTGTGTGTGTGTTTTCAATTCAAGCGATGCAAAATTACTTAAGGGTAATTCGTTTATAGCTTAATAGCATACATATATTACTTTAATAGTCTTTATTAAAAAAATAAATCTTTGAAAAAGATCCATTGTACAACACACTGCTTTTTTAGTAGTGTGTGGTGCTAGTAGTTAGTAGCACATTACTACTTTTTAAAGTGTGATCAGCATTAATGAAACCATCGTTGAATATTTATACAGTTATACCGACTAGCATGTTTATATTATGTTTACTAGCAGTTGGATGAGATCAATATAGTATCGAAGTTAAAGTTAAGGTTTATTGGCCATGTGAGACTGCTCTAGCAGGGATTTGAGTTGCTCCCAACATTAAACACAAAACAATTAACAATGCAATACAATATAAAATACAACATATAGCACAGGTTAGGCCCAGGGCAGCAGCAGACGCTCATTGTTTCAAGGAACTGCTCTTATGAATAAAGGTTAATATATGGTGACGCCACCCATGAGACTAGGAGACCCAGCTGTGCTAGACCCACACAGAACATGCTCAGCTTGGTACCCAACTCATTTTTGTGGTTTGAAGAGAGTAAATATCTTTACCATCATATCCTCACCCTCTGAAAATAATGGCTAGGACTAGATCCTGGCCAGCTATAAAAAGCATGTGTCGTAATTAGAGCTAGAGATTTCCCGCTTCTGGAGCTCACGCTCTCCTGCACCACGCATCTTCACGGCACACTTGTTCCTAGTAGTGTGTGTAAAGAGGCATCAGAGGGATCTACTCAAGAGAGACAAAACTTTTATTCAGTAGCAAGCAGCAAATGCCTATTCTAGATATAACAGATCCCACATTAGACACACAGAATATTTTTTCTATATCACTCATCTGTGGCAGTTTTACACTCTCTTTTTTGCTCCACACTCTCATTGAAAATGAATTGTATTCCGATTGTAATACAGGTAACTTGCAGTGCGGTGCAGATCAAAGCCATTTAAAATGTGCAATATAGCCAGATCTAAAAACATGGTGTAAAATACAACATAAAGTACAATCGCATCATGCCAATTCAAACACTGGCCTAAAAGTGTCTAAAGTCTGATCTCTCCTAGGGCATCATTTGAGTCTGCATACTGTGTATGTGTACTGCAGGTAGGCCTAATTACAACGTATTTAGAACTGGTTCACCATGCGTCTAGTTTGGCTCACAATTGTTGTTGTTCAGCCCTGAAATTTAAAGTGCCCTCAGAGGAAGAAAAGGACTGCTGGCCTCTTCAGAGAGGAACAATATTTCCTCTGCCTCTTACTGCTGATGTGTGTCTCACACTCTGGTATGTGTCCTTCTTCCTCAGAAGAGGAACCTTGCGTGTTGGGGGCTGCTCTTTTGTCTCTCTCTCTCTCTGACTCCTTCTTTCTCTCTGGGTGTGCTAGCTTGCAGGGTTGAGAGGGCAAGTGCTGACCAGCCCTCTTTCTCTGCCTGTTACTAGGTCATGGAGCACCCCCCTTCCCCACTCTCATACCTCTTTCTCCGGCACCTTCCCATCCTCTGCCACCAGGGAGTGGGTAATTTAAGCCCTGCTTGATATATCCAATTCATCACTGTCCCACAGACCCGCTTCAAAATTAAAGTCTGATCTACAAAGTTAAAGCAGGTTGAGATAAAAATTGGCATAGGTCAGAGAAGGAGGGAGCAGTCAAAACACGTGGTGCTTTTTCATCTCTTTTGATTTATGCTTTCAAGGAGAGCAGCAGAAAAAATAAAACATTGCCCAGTTCTATCAGTTGTAGCTTATGTTTTGGTCATTAAAGCCAAATCGGGTTTAGGTTAGATTGGAAGAGGAGGAACATTTGGGAGAAATCATGTGTTACTTCAGAGGTTTGATGTGAGGGTCAACAACAAATATAAAGAAGTATACAAATATATGATAAAGACACACACAAAATAATAATAATAATTAAAAAAATAAAATCAAGTTTAAATAAATAGTTGACCCAAAATATGTTGTCATCATTTTACCCTAATGTCATTCCAAACCTTTAGAGACTTTCTCTCTTCTGTGGAACATAAAATAAGATATTTTGAGAAATGTCTCTTTTACAGTGGAAATCAGTGGTAACCAAAACTATTTGGTTACCAACATTCTTCAAACATTATTATTTTCTGTATAAAGGTTAAACAACACGAGGGCGAGTAAATGATGATGTTGGTTACACAGTTTTTTTTTATCTTTTCGTTTTTTAAATTAATACCAATTTGATGAAAAGTTCAAATTTACATATATATATAATTTTTTTAAGAAAGTTGTTCATTCATTTTTAAGTGTAAAAAGTATTTTTAGGTTTCAAATATCATTACATTTTTGGGGAGTCACACAAGCACAAATTATGTGATTTGTTTTTAATAAAGACGTGATATTTTAAAATTGACACCTAAAAATCTAAAAATTAATTTTAATGCAGAAATGAAGACATGCTCAACACAGAGGTGTATTCAATTTTGTATGTAGGATTTTTCGAATAAACATAAAATGATACGCAAGTAGGCCATTATGGTCTTTTTTTATCTTATTTTAATTCACAGCAATTAGGCTACATACCAAAGAAATCAGTTCAAATTACATGGTTTAGCTCAATAGTTTCCTGGTTTGATGTCAGCACCATTATTGACTGTGTGCAGTTTTTTGATCTTGAAAGCATTTTCTGCAGATTATCATTGCCGAAACAGACAGTGATTGAAGCTCCTGAGTGAGATAAAGATTGCGGTGTGTGTTTGTGCAGGAGATATATGATTGGTGACTGTGATTATACAATAAATGAGCAGATGTGGGTGAAGAGCTTGATTATGAGTGAAAGTTTGACTTTGATGTAGTGGTGAAAGAATGACCAAGTAAAAGAAAACAACTTTCACTTTAATGGGCCCATGGAACTCTGTCTGATTGGACGGAATGACGTAAAGCAGGCATGAGTCAGTCGTGATTGAAGGAACGTGAGCATGTGTGTGAGGGACATGGAGTGGTTGGGGTGGAGGTACTAGTATCAGCTCACAATAAAGACTGATTGTTAGTGCGTGAGAGTGCACATGATGTGTGTGGGAGAGGAAGCGAGTGTGTGTGTGCACATTTGAGCATGACCGTGGGTATAAGAACTTGTGTGTGTGTGCAAAATGGCACATTTTCATTCATTTTGTGTGTGGGAATAAGCCTGCATGTGATTGCCTTGCATCTCTGTGTGCGGGACCTGATCCACGGCGCTGTATGGTAAACAGGAACGTTTTCCCTGGAAGGAGGAATTTCCCCCAGCAGCCCCTATAGCAGTAATGGTGGTGGTAATGAGCTGCAGCTGTCAGAGCTCTTTCCGCCTCTCGTCCCTGATTCATGTTCCTGCCGCACAACATCTACAACTGGAACAAATGTTTACCCCAATGAAAACCAGACAAACACGGCCAGCCCGGCTCACAGCTCCTAACGGAATAACTAATAGCCCCAGCTCGGTTTTAGCGCTAATAATGATGCAAGTGAGCTCTGAAATGCAGACCTTCAAGGTCAACAGAACTGACCATCAAACAAGGCTATCATTATTTTAAGACACAGGCGTTGCTGAGATGTAATTTACCAAAATATTATATTTTTGATATTATTTGCCACTTGTTTTTGTGTAAAAGAAAATGTTTCGAGTGCAGGGTTTCTTTAAAGAAATGCAGAATTCAAGGCATCCATATATTGTTTCGTAAAATCCAGTGTTCCAATCAAGGCATATGTGTGTTTTTATAGAGCAGATGGAGCTTGACTCATTCTGGCTTCCTGACTGGGTTTCCTCCCAGTATTCTGCTCCCATGAGGTTGATATTACTAGAGAGCACAATATATATCCATTGGAATGAGTGTCATGATTCAGGGATTGGGATGAGTCACTGATTGCGACGGAGCTGGAATGGGATAATCCAAAATGTGTTTTCATAACTTTTTATAACTTGCTGTCATTATACTGCTGTTTAAATATAGCTGCTGTCTTTTTACATTCCACTTGGCCGTTTTTCCCTTCTGCAAATGGCATTCTTTTTTTTTTTTGTGGCTGTTTTACCTTCTTCTATTCATAATGAAGAATCGAATGCATTAAGTGATGTAGAGAGATAAAGCGGCTCAGAGTGTGTATGTGTGTTTACCCCATGCGGCCATTAATGCTACGGCTGTGTGCCAACGATGACATTAATCCATTAATCACACTTTTTTTTGTGTATTTGTGCAGGCCTGCTTTATTAATTAAACGTGATGTAACGCTGACACAACCTCTCTCTGTCGGACTTCCTTCCTCATTAAACACAAAAACTTCCATCAGCCACCTGTCAAAAGACCCCACCCTGGAAATCAGACTCTGAAAACTGTAAGAAAAGACATGCTAACTGTGACACAAGAAGGAGGGGGAGATTAGAAGTTATGGAACAAAATTATAAGGGTTTACAAACAAGCAAGGGGTGCTGGAGAAAAAAAAATCAAAGATCAACCTTTCTTCCTCTTTCCCTCTCTCTTTCTGCTGTCTTGTCAACCGTGTGAGAGCCACTTCACTATGCTGGTGTTTATCTTACGCTGACATTCTCTGCTCCATCTATTTTTCAGCCCTCCTAAGCAGAAGCCTCACCTCGTAACACTCTAGGAGAGTCTAAAAGTGCCCTAAAGTAAAAGTGATAAAGTTAAACTATTTTACGTTTTGGCGAATTGGTGGCTTATTTGTATGAATTTGTACGTTTTCATACGTTCTGCTTACGGCCCAGTGACGGGTATGTTTAGGGGTGGGGTTAGGGATGGACCTTCATGCTTATACTTTCACATTCGCATCGGACAAATTCATATGGAATTACCACCTCGTAAAATAGTTCAGTTTTCCTGTGAGATCGGGTTGGAATAAATATACTTAAGGTAGGGACAGGTCACTAATTTTATCAAAAACAAATCTGAGCGGATCAGTGTAGATAGGGTACAATGGGGCTAAAGGCACACCCGGGTAAAAGGCGCCTTTAATTTTATTTTCCTCTGAACCACTAGATGGCACAAAAACTTGCTGCAGCACTTTCCAAAACATCTGCTTTTAAAGATACACATTTGACTGATCCTTGACCTGATCGCTAGCAGAAAGTTGAGTCTGTGCTAATTTGATCTAATAATTGATGTTTTTATAATGTACAAACAAAGGTCTTGTTAATGATTTTTTGTTTTGTTCAAGGTAATTAAAGAAACAGTTTTTCAATAACGGAAGACAATCTAAAAGTTTGGTATTCGGGGTAAAAGCTGTTGGGGCGAAAGGCGCAATAATTGACATGACAGGAAATAGCTGGCTGACTTTTCCATTTGTTGACATGGTATGGTTAGATTCTGATGTCCACCTTAGAGATAATCACCATAATGCAACCATTACATTCAAAAATATGATATTAATCATACCATATAGAAAATATCATATTGTTACTGTAAATCTATATTAAATTATTATGGGATCTCCTTAAATGCTTTCAGAATCATTACTTTTTAAAATAATTGTGTTTCTGTATTTTTTAAATATATTTTTATCTTAACATTTTAATTACAGTATATTTATTGAACACAAATTAATTATTTTATTTATCAAAATAAATATAAAATAGTAGGCTACATACTTTGCTAAAGTGAACAAGTATTAACTTAGACATTATTGAAAACTGAATTATTTTTGCTGAATCATGTGTATCAATACTTTGTGTCTTTTGCCCCATGCTAACTTTACCCCATGCAGTGGCTAAACGGCCCACCTTGCCACCTCATACATTTACAAGTTTTTAAAGAATATAAACTACTTTTATGAATTATTTTCATACAAAATCTGAGAGTAGTGAAAAGGCAGACACTAGAAGAAGTGACACTTGTGAGCTGGCTACTGTATGTTTCCTGCCAGTGTAAATCAGCACTTCCACATATTCTCCTAACGTCCATCTGAGAGTTATCAAGGACATGTTTAAAATACAATGGCACAGAATGTATCAGAAAGGAGTTTGATTTAACATGCAAATGTGGTAAAAGCATGATGTGATTTCAGCATTTTGTACTTAATTAAAATCAAAATCTCAAAAAGAAACGTATCATTCATAGTAGCTATTTTGGCAGGTATTGCCAGTGATATGAGTTCTATTTTTACCTTGGAAAGCATTTCACCAAGTCCAAATTCTAACGTGTGTGAGTTCTCTGAGGAGGTTTTCCCTTCTGAAATGGGATCTAATAACTGTCCTCTTTCTAAGCAGGAAGTGATGCGTCTCACACCTGATAATAGTTAATCATTCATCTAACCATCATAGATTCAAGCAAGGCTCAGTTTGTATGAGTCTATAACAGGTGCAGGAGGAAGGGCACAAAGGAATTCTGAAAAAAAAGTGCACATGTCAAAGGTCAAATGTATGAGCGCACAATCACCAGGGCTAAATAATAAAATGGTAAATGAAAGAAATACTTCCTCAGATCTACTATAGGAGATGGTTTGTGTCTGTGTTTGTGTGTATGTGCGCACAGGAAGGTGACTAATTAAATGAGTACATTAATTACACATTTAGATACAAGACACGGTGCATGATCTCTATGTGTGCGCACACGCTTCCAACAATTCAAAACCATGAATACAATGGCAATAATACAAAATAGGCTCACACTGCGTGTGTAATGACTAAATGAAATGAAGCCTGCTGGTTTTCCTGGGCTCATTGTGGCCAGTGTTCAGCGGTATTTTAGTACTGTGTTCCCCAGCCAAATGTCATGCAAAGTGTCTGCAAAATGGTTTGATCTGAGCAAATTAATGTTGGACATAAAAGTCTAGCTTTCTCTTGGGCAGAGGCCAGGCTTTTCAGAGAGAAAGGGGGAAAGCACTTAGTTAAAAGTAAAAGCAAGTTGTGCTTTACATTTTGATTAGGTCGTTTTTCATGACTGAAAAGAAAGAAAATAGAAAAGCTTTTGATTTCAGGGGTTAATGTGGGGTATTTATTCCCTGTAGTGCTGATATAAGCTCCACAATATATTTTTTTTGTCTCTAGAAAAAAAAAACTGATATAGTACATCAATATCTACTTTGAATAACAGAAATTGTTTTCAACTCAATAATGTGAATAACTACATGCTTTTAACTACATGCAGAAAAAAATAAACCAGCCCATGAATGGTTCGTAATACTCCTATCCATAATTACAATGCTTCAGTCTGTGAGTATAAATAAAGGCCTCCATCATAATGTCAGTCTCAGATGCTCAGACTTGGATCATGATCTATGAGCGGTTGGCTCCATGGTAACCAGTATTAAGTGGACACTATAATCATATAATTAATTCAGCTTTGTGACCTCTTTGTCTCTATTTTTAAAAGCAGGTGAGAAGGTAACAGAGCTCCACACTCCTCTGCAAAACAGCTCTCCACTCTTACACAGCAGAGCAATTTTACACTACTGCACATCGTTGGAGAACCAGTGGTACGTCTCTTAATGCCTTTACTGAACAAAAAAAAAAAAAACTGTTTGTTTCTTATCATATTATTAGTAGGAATGCAGCCTGCTGTGATTTGACATTATATATTATAACAGAGACATTTAGTGTCTCTATTGTTTTGTTTCTTTAATTTTGTTCTTTAATCAATAAAATCTCTCTCTATATATGAACTACCGTTCAACATTTTGGGGTGGTATAATTTTTTATGTTTTTTAATTATTATTTATTATGTCTCTTATGGTTGCTAAGGCTGCATGTTTTTGATAAAAATACAGTAAAAACAGTATTATTGTGAGATATTGCAATTTAAAATAACTTTTCTGAATATATTTTAAAATGTAATTTGTGATGGAAAAGCTACATTTTCAATAGCCATCACTCCGGTCTTCAGTATCACATGATCCTTCAGATATCATTCTAATATGCTGATTTGCTGCTTAAGAAACATTTATTATTATTATTAATGTTAAAAAAACTGTTCCGTGTGTGGTGTCGATGACTGACACTAGGGGTCGTAGTTGGGAGCCACAAACACCTCTGATACTCCAGTGAGAATTGGTAAATGGAATTTGCATTCCCCTCCCCGGGACATGTGGGTATAAAAGGGAGACGGAGAATGTCTTTTTAAAGATGCCTTTCCGCCTGTGTGTTTCTGGATGCAGTCGACGTCTTTCAGCTTCGGACGGTCACGATCGCTGCCTCAAGTGTTTGGGTCTCACCCACGCTGAGACAGCCTTTGTAGATGGCACATGTCCTCATTGTGAGAACATGACCTTGGGAAAGTTGCGATCACGACTCTCTTTTCTGCCAAGTCAGCTCAGTTGCTCATCCCGGTCCTTATGTGATGCACAAGGCTGCTACCGCTAGGGCTGAGAATAATATGAGGGAAATGGGAGTGTTTCCACCAGGTCATTCCCCAAGGACCTCCTGTTTACTCTTCTTGCACGTTGCACGAGTTCCTAGAAGACTTTGGCGGTGCATCTGACTTCTCATTCGGGGCTCTGGATGAGGAATAGACTATCAATAGCAGCATCAGAGGATGGGTTTATGCCTTCCGACGCTGAGGAATCAGCTGGACTCCCACCTTCAGGTGCGGTAGCTCAGTCTTAGTCTGATGCAGAGTTGGCAGCCATGCTTGCCCAAGTCGCCGCGAACATCAGGCTACAGTGGAATCCTCCACCCTGTCCCGAGGGTTTCACGGGTGCATGATTGGTATCTGGGCTCGGAATGCGACTCACAGCCATGCCCGGCCCCAGTCCCTTTCTTCCCAGAAGTGCATGAGGAGCTGACCAGGTTGTTGAGGGCACCTTTCACTGCCGATCTTGCTTTACAAGTTCTTCCACCCTCACTACTCTTGATGGTGGGACGGCCAGGAGGTATACGGACATTCCACAGATGGAGCATGCGTTTGTGGTGCATTTATGCCTGCAAAATGCCGCCACCTGGCAGAATCGTCCCAAACTCCCATCTAGGTCCCTTAAGTTAACTTCTGCTCTAATGGCGAAGGCTTATAGTCCTGCTGGACAAGCCACCTCCGTCCTACATGGCATGGACATCCTGAGGTCTATCAGGCCAAAGCACGAGGGTAGTTCTGAGCCGGGATTGATACAGGAACTGCACTTGGTGACCAACTTCGCTCTCTGAGTGGTCCAGAAGCACCATTTCTGGCTTAACCTTGCTAAGATGAGGGAGGTAGACAGGTCTGTTTTCTTGACGCCCCAATTCAGGAAAGTGGCCTCTTCGGCGACACTTTCAAGGACTTTGGACTTCCAACAGTCCAGAAGCAGACGGAGGCGATTAATCACATCCTCCCTTGGCGTGACTCCACCGCCACCTAATGGCCGCCAATGTCATCATCTGCTCATTGCCGAGGGCTTCAGCCTGCAGCAGCCACATCAGCTCCGCTGCAGCCTGAGCCCACAGCCCGACCGCAGAGCAGAGTCTTTGGTTTCATTTTCTTTTTGTTCCACCTCTCGCCCCAGTGGCACTGGGACCCAAATTTTTAAAGAAAGAGCAACCTCCACATTATCTGTGTCACATAATTCTCAGCCCGGCCATGATGTGCACTGACTTACCGCCTCCTCATGTTCGGACGCGACTCACACAACCCCCCGCACAGGTCAGTGTGGCAAGTTCAGAGGATGTGCAGCTTCCTCAGCTGTCACAGGCCAGTTCCAGTTGTGGCTTACAGAGCAAGGTAGGTGTTCCAGTACACCCACAGCCACAGGATGGGGAGACGTGGCTTCTCAACATGGTGGCCATCTCTCTTTAGTGGGAGTGGAGACTCCTAGGAATCCTCCAATGTGGTATTCCCTGACCAAGACCCCCCTCAGCATGGACGCGCTGGAACACAGCTGGCCCCTGGGCCTTTGCAAGTATGCGTTTCCCCCAGTGAGCCTGATTGCACAGACGTTGTGCAAAGTCAGGGAAGACGAAGAAGAAGTCTTGATGGTTCTGGCCCACCTGGACTTGGTTCTTGGAGCTCATGCTCCCTTGCGGTAGCCCCCTCTACGAGGCGGGCCTATGCCTTAAACTGACTCCACTTTAAGTTCGCTAACTGGTGTGCTTCCTGAGGGGAAGACCCACAGAGATGCACAGTAAGGTCAGTGCTTTCCTTTCCTGCAGGAGAGGTTGGAGGGCCGGCTGTCCCCTTCCACCTTGATACACTGCCAGTGTATCTGGCTGCCATAGCAGCACATTATGATGCAGTGGATGGCAAGTCTTTAGGGAAGCATGACCTGATAATCAGATTCCTCAGGGGCACCAGGAGGTTAAACCCTCCTAGGCCATACCTTATTCCCTCATGGGATCTATCTGTAGTCTTGATATAGAGAACTCCTTTTGAACCCTTGGAGTCAGCAGAGCTAAGTGCCCTCTCTGTGAAGATGGCCCTTATGACCTGACCCATTTCCGGGGAATTCGCCGGTTTTGCCAACATTAGTGTTTCTTAAAGCTGATCTAGTTGTTTTCGGCAACATGCTCGTTTTGCATGCCTTGCAATCATATTGACATTGTGCGTTA
Source organism: Tiaroga cobitis (assembly GCA_030578255.1). NCBI lineage: Eukaryota > Metazoa > Chordata > Actinopteri > Cypriniformes > Leuciscidae > Tiaroga > Tiaroga cobitis. Next base: position 38,104,890 of record CM060597.1, read on the forward strand.
CTTATCTGTTGTCATTGGCAACATGCCTGTCGCTGCCAACATGCATCCTCCAAGTAAACCTTAAACCTATCAAAGTATAATAATGAAAATAATGATTCAGTGATGCAAACAGAAGGAACAAGCTGCTCTTCTCAGCTGCTTGTAACAGAAGAGCTCCCCTTCGCTACTACTCCCATCATGTAAGGGGCACGCTGCCCCCAGTCTGCTATTTCAGAGGGACATGCTGCTCTATTCCAAAAATGTACTCTTTTTATCTGTCTTAGTTTTCTAGTGTCAGAGTCTTACTTTTTCCAGTACCAGTATGAGAGAAGGGGGGGAAAAGGGCATTAAGATTTTGCAGTCAGTTAGTGGTTGGAGGGTGTTAGAATATGGTTTTGTTTTGGGGGGTTATCGCTGCTCTCCCTGCTCTTATCCATACTAGACTGCATGGATGGACAGGGAGTTCTTGCCCAGAACAGAACCATATCGCCAATCCAAACTGTATGCTAATTCTTAATCATCTTTGATGATAGTGGTCCTAACAGAAATGAAGTGTAGCGTTAATTCTGGGAGGTCACGCTAGTCAAGCTTGTATCAGTTGACTCTCAGCTGATCTATGTCTACCTATAGGACTACGACACCTATCACAGCATCCCTATATATAAGGTCAATTCAGTATTATCAGCAGCTTTATCATGTGGCTCAAGAGCTAATTGCACTCCTCCATCCCCAGATCCTCCTTAGCCTTCTGATATTTCTCTTCGAATCAAACCCATTATTCTTGAATTATATTGTTACATTAAATTATTTTCATTAAGAACATTAATGATATCACAATACCTTTATGTTGGTTCTGTTATGTTATGTTACCCTAAAGTTAAATGTTACCCTCTCCCTGCTCTTATCCATACTTAGACTTCATGGATGGGGCAGGGAGTTCTTGCCCAGAACAGAATCATACCGCCAATCCAAACTGTATGATTATTCTTAATCATCTTTGATGATAGTGGTCCTGACAGAATTCATGATGCATCCTCTTTTCAGGTCAGTCCGTATACGTGGGCTAGTTGCTCCATATGTAGTTATTCCCTGATAGTAATCCCATATAATGTATGTATTGTCCACGATAAAGTTTCCCTAATGGTAAACCTGTGTCTTCCCCTAGGCAGAACTCCATCTCTGCATGCAGACGCTGCGTTTGAGAGAAAAGGTCAAAAGATTGACTGAAGTGACCCTATCGTAAATACTGTCCAATATGTCCATGTGTGGTACGAAGGACTACATGGCTTAAGTGGGTCGTTGGGTAGGATGCGAGTGCGCTTGTTACCCGGCACGCCGGGCTTGCCTACATCTGTACCGTAAAAACCTTATAACATGGTTCAGCTGTTGTGGCGTTTTTCCCGGGGGACCCCTAGTGTCAGTCATCAACACCACGTCAAAGTGACTGACAGATAGGGAATGTCTCGGTTACTATTGTAACTTTCAGCAAGGATGCTTATATACTAGGGGTGGCTCGATACTACTTTTTCATGTCCGACACCGATACCACAAACTTGAGTATCTGCCAATACAGATACCGATACAATACCATATTTGTCTCCCTCTTAATTAAGCTGTTAATAATACATTTGTCAGGAGGATGCACTGTGCTTAACCTAGCCATCTAAAAAGCATCATGCTCAATAAATGTTCTACTACCCTAAAGGAAGAAATACATAGCCCACAACATGACTCAGTTGTGCAATACTGTTGCTTAATTTTTATTAAAATCATTTTTAAATAGAACTTGTAGCAGCATTTTTAATTATTCAGCACAATTCAATGAATGAAATTTAAAGTGCAACTGTGCAAATAAAATAAAAAACTACGATTCCAGTGCCAACTACTGGATGTAACACAAAACTCTATGTAGGTATAACCTACCGTAAAAATAATGGGATCTCCATTATAAAATGTACAATAGAACAGAATAGTACAATAAGGCACTCACAAATTAAACCATTACATCTGATAAAGGAAAAAAAAAATAACCTAGGGTAGACAATCCAAGCTCTAAAGTTTTTTCACATGTAACGTCTGGGGTTCATAGGCATAATTTGCGGGTGGGACATGTCCCCGCCACTTTTTTTCAGGATCGATATTGTCCCCCACAACTTTTGAAACATTATGAGGCACAGATGTAATACAAATAAATAAAACATCTCAAGTTAACTAGCAGAGGGCAGAGGATTAATTTAGTTTGCTATTAATTAATAGCAGAGCATTGTTGTTTTTTAAATCAAGCTGAGCGCTCGTTGCCGCTGCTATCAGTTGGATGGATACAGTGTTCTCTTGTGGCTCGCGCACAGTCTTCACTTGGACGCACTCTTCAATCTATCGCCGCTGCGGAGACTCTTAAAACAGAATGCACACAAACGTGTCCCTGCTTGGTATACAACCACTGATGAACATATTCGGATTTTATGAGAAAAAAAAAACTATACGAGTGCGGATTAGAACCCGTAGCCTCTGACACGCTTGGAGACCATTGAAGACCTCAAATAGATTCTGCGGATCTATGCATTAATTCACGTCCGCACTGACAATATTAGTAGATCTCATTAAAAAACAAATTAAACCCAATGTAACGTTACTATTGAAATTGATTTCTAGACATCGTAATGTTATTTTTTTTTTTTCGTAAAATTTTTATTGTACATCTGAAAAACCTTTTCTTCTTTGAGTTTAAAATAACTCCACACAGCTGACATGATAATTGCTGACAGGTCTCACCTCACTCAGTCACGTTCTAGCTACCGTTCACGGGACGCCAGTGTTGCCAAGTCCACGGTCCCTCTCCCACCCCGAAACGCGATTGACTATTTTTAAAGAAGCAATTGAGTGGGTTTTGTTGTGAAAAACTGGCAACCCTGCGTGACGCATATTGCTCATCTCTTTTTAGTATCGGATCGAATCGGATTATACTCCCGCGATTCATACAATATCCAATCCAGTGATTTTGGCCAGTATCGGACTAATACCGATACTAAATATATTGGATCGGTGTACCCCTAATATACACACACTCACATATATGTATATATATATATATATATATATATATATATATATATATATATATATATATATATATACATACATATATATGTGAGTGTGTGTATATTAGTACATATATATATATATATATATATATATGGCTTGATAACACTATGAAACACAAAACATTATTGAAGTTACTTTTAATTGTTCTGGTTTTTTTTTCTTTCCTTTTTTAGAGAAGTGAATATCCCGAAGAATCAGATGGATAACGCTTGTATATGATTGAATTCAGTTCAGTGCCAAATCACATCATCATATACTGCTGCTCACATTCATGCATTCACTTTCTCATACAGATGAATCTCTAATCCACCTCTGCCAAAGACAAGAATCAGTCTAGTCACACCCAGTAACTTTTGCATAAATAACAAGCTCATCAAAGACATTAAGTGAAATTACACATGAGAAGGACCATATGCACGAAAATTCAGACACACAGACCAAAGCGAAAGGTGCACACACACACACATGCTGCTGATATGCATATAAAGGTGTCTGTCACTGTTAATATCATTCTGTCTGCTAAGTGAACGTCTCAGTCACCTCTCATTTCCTTCTCCTCATGACTCGCTCTCTTTTTACTCTTTCACATACAAGTAGACACATCATCATCATCATCATCATCATCATCATCATCTTCATCATCTCACACACATCAGCAGACACTCACTGGACACACACACTCACGCATATCCAAAAACCGAGAGATGGTCTTTCTGAGTGAAAGAGGGAGAGATGACATGTAAGAGGGGAGAACACAGGAAGCACATTAGTTATCGGTCTCTCCCTTTCACATCCCATTACAGTTACACTCTTCCATCTGCCCCCTCACTCTTCTTCACCTCTAACAGTCTGCCCTGCTGCACTTTACCTGACTAAATGACACTTCACACCACACACATACATATGACCAGCTGAAATATTTACAGAGCTGTAGGATTGAAAAAAGAAGCAAGGATTGACGGAATAAAAGGGAAATAAATAATTATATATATATATATATATATATATATATATATATATATATATATATATATATATATATATATATATATATATATATATATATATATATATATATATAAATATATATATAAATAATGTGTGTGTGTGTGTGTATGTGTAATGTTCTGTTTATCAAGAAAAATATCATGGTTTCCAAAAAACTATTAAGCAGCAAAACTGTTTTCAACATTGGTAATACTAGGAAATGTTTCTTGAGCAGCAAATCAGCATATTAGAATCAATTCTGAAGGATCATGTGACACTGAAGTAATGATGCTGACAATTCAGCTTTTCATCACAGGAATAAATTAAAAATTTAAAAATATATTAAAATATAAAACAGTATAACAAATAGAATATAAACTATCAGATGTAAAACATAACATTTTATATAACAATATTACAGTTTTTACGGTATTTTCGATCATATAAATGCAGCCTTGTTGAGCATTAGAGACTTAGACACACACACGTAGCCTATATATATATATATATTTCACTCATTCCACCCCCCCCCCCCCCCCCCCCCCCCCCAGTATATTCCTTCAAAGACACTGACTATCAGCTTATTTCACTTCCTGTCTGTCCATAATCTTAAATACCCTTTTTTTCTCCCCTTTAAGCAAATGCAAAGCTATAAAATACAATTATCATGAGGTCGTCATATATTTACCTAATTTACAAAGCTCTTTTTTCCATTATTGCTAAAAGTAAACATTGCAGCAATGGGAGAAAGAGCATTGTTGAAAAGCCACAGTTGTGTTTGTCCCTCTAGACTCTCCATACACACAGACCTTGAGGGGGGCTCGCACAGAAGCTCTTCGGGGGGTTGTTAGCTGTGAGCTTAGCCACCACAAGGGCTCCAGCTCACACACTAATTATTTTCATAGTCAGCCGGGTGTGCAGAGCTGGCCTGCGAGTTGTGCAAATGCTTATTTAAGCTGTGTAACTGACATCCATATGGTTTTTATCACCATGAAGAAACGTTTGAACTGGTTATGTTTTCATGCGGCCAAGGCTCTGACCTGTCTGTCAGAAACACTCATACGTGTTGCGTCTTTGGGAAATTCTATTCCATAATGTTCTGGATCAGCATGTTTTTCCTTCACTGAGTCACTGTTGTACTGTAAAAGTGTTAATAAAAACTAAACCACATTTGGCATTTTTAGTGCTGTCTTTTTTCTTTTTGGAATGATTGAACGTTTTAATGAATCACTGTTTTCCAACACAATACTGTGGTACTCGTTATAGTAATTGTGTAACTAAGATTTTGTCATTGTGATGCTGAATTTTCATCATATATATGTTAGTAAAAACTCAAAAGTCATGAAAAGTCATTAAACTATTTCACAGATATTTGGAGGTCTGTTACAAGAGACACTTTTCAATGATTGTAATGAACTACACATAATACCAACACAGCCAGTGGAAAGTCACACACTGAGGTACTGGATGAAATGTGTAATTCTGAGCTAACCGATGAATCAGAGAACTTCTTCAGAGTCAGAGTCTCTGATACACTTGCTGCAGAATGCTGAAACTCCAGCCCAATTACAATTCTGTTCATGCAAAACATTAAAGCCACAACACCACAATGCAGCATAACCACAGGCGTTGTCAGAGACAATTGTTTAGGAAATGTAATTCTGTGTAAAAACGTCCAAATGTCTCTCTGTACAGGAGTTGTACGGGCAGTATTACTTTAAATAAACATCGCAATTCCAGCATGGGTTTGTGAATAAATAGAACAAAAGGCAAAGAAGCGGATTTCCTCTGTTGATTGCTGCCAGATGTTAGCAAGGGTCTGCTGCTGCTTAACTGGCTATTAAGAGGGAAATTTGGAGTAATTCAATAAATAAAGCCGCCATAGGAACTATAGTCTAATGTGTTATAATGCAGGCTGAGAGCTTCCACACTCTTCCTTTAAGTACAAACACTTAAAAATAAATAGATAAAAGTATACACACATAGCATAACTTTTTGAGTGAATTTAAAAGAAAAACAAAATCATTTAAATTACAGGAACTAGGCTAAGGAAGATTCATAACAAATAAAAAAGTGTTTATGAGTTTTAAAATGCATAAATCAAATTACAATAAATGTAAATAAAAATAGAATGTTAATGTATCACTAGATGAGCAATTTTTAAATTGTTCTAATTTTATTACAATTTTGGCAATTTTCTATTTTCAAGCAGTGTATGTCAAATATATAATTAGACTGAGTAAAGTGTAAACTAAACTAAACTAAACTAAAAACATAGTTAAACAAATGAATATGAGTTTTCTTTTTTTTTATGACAGCAGCACTCAAGCTCCATAAACTCCACAAGTGTGTGTAAAACCTGATGAGCATGTTCAGTATGATTTGACCTAGAAATAAGAGTCAATTAGCTATTTTATGTCATTATGTGTATTTTATATTAGAATATTTTTTTCCAAAAGAGGTTAAAATTAGATTTTAGATTTAAATTAGAATTCCATTAGACCCTTTTCTCAGTAACTTACTTCATTCACGCACACAAATACTAGCACTGGATACAAAGAAGATGTTAGTGTCCCCAGTGGATTTATTATGGATCTGTTTGCTTTGGTGAGTACATGTCAAGTGCTTTCAGCATCCAAGACACACACACACACTCACACTCACACACACACTCTCTCTCTCTCTCATTCAGACCCAAGTGTAATTAAGTAAACAATGCTAGTGTTAGGATTGCAAAAATTTTATCAATAAAAATAACTGATAGGATACAGTATCAGAGAGGGAGAGATCTAAACAATCAAACATATCCCAGAGACAGTAAAACACATGTCATTTCCTCCTCTCCCACCCTATATTCTCTCGCTCCTCCTCATTCTCTCTAACCCATATTCGTGTGTGTGACACAGATGATCATATCGTCATACAGATATCTCCAGTACGAAAAGAGAGAGAGGCAGAAAGGTCAGACTCACTGAGTGAAACGGATAAAGGCTAATGATTATCTCAACCTTTATCTAATCAATAATCATTTATCCAGCAATATTACCGCCAGCTACTGGCCATTCTCTATTATCCCAGCACAGATGCCAGTGGCTGTATTGTCTCAGTCTGTCAGCTTTATGGGCTGGGTGAATGGTAGGTGAACATCAGGGCTGTGATACTCTCTGTGTGGCGGCCGGCTTTAGTGGTATATATCTGTGCAGTATATGTGTAGTCTCTGTGCCAAACTATTTCTATTACAGCTAATGTACAGTGTACTGTGTATATATGTAATAAATCTGGGATTCAAGAGCTAATTTAAACCTAGGAACCTCTAGCATTGCTATTATGAGGATATGAGTTAATTTTTGTAATTCATACTTTCACTGGAATCATCCCGATATAATATAATATAACAAATTCCGTCCGTCCGTCCGTCCATCCATCCATCCATCCATCCATCCATCCATCCATCTATCTATCTATCTATCTATCTATCTATCTATCTATCTATCTATCTATCTATCTATCTATCTATCTATCTATCTATCTATCTATCTATCTATCTATCTATCTATCTATCTATTTATCCATCTATCTATCTATCTATCAGTACCATCTGATTATTCTATGACTTTTATATTTGTTATACATTATCAAAAAGATCATTTGAAATGATGACATTAACAAATAATAATAGTACATTTTAATCAAATTAAATTAAAAGACAAATGTGAATAAAATACATTTTAATATAGCAGTTTGTTCTCATTTTTATTCAAATGAGCAACAAAAAAAAAAAACCCAGAGATGATACCCCATCTCTCTGTCTGCTGATGCCATCATAAACTCCCTCTTTATTGCTTTTAATGACTCTCTCTTTCCTTTCATTAATTCTTTATCGATTTCTCTGGACGGTCGTTGAATTAATTTCCAATTACTAAGGATTAGAAGAATAGACAAATGCGCATGTTTGCATCTCGTTCCTAGAGCGCATTCCGGCGTGTAAGCACATATGTTTGGGAAGAGCGAGAAACATGTTGACAAACATGTTTTGTTTTGTTTTTCAGATCAAATGCATTTCCCCCCTCACAATGTTGTAACGTGGTTGAGGATTTTCTTTTTCATAGACTGAAGAATTCAAATAAAATAAAAATCTCACATGCAATCACGGAAAACACGAGCACACACACGCGCACACACATACGGACAACACAGGAGAGTGTTGTGAATCTGACAGAAGGAAATTGCAGGAAAGGTCAGTGTGAGCTAATGGCTAGGGTACCTTACATGAAATAAGTCCAGAGCCTTTTGACAGCTCCCTCAGTGTCACAGTACAGCCTTTAACTACCGCTACTGACGTGATCGGAAAACCAGCTTATGCTTTCAGTGTGTGTGTGTGTGTGTTTTGAGTGTACGAGAGAAACAGAGTGTTGTCAAGCACTGACCTGGATAGCCTTCTCATTTACACACACTTCAACATCCAAAACATTTTGCTGCAAGCCCACAAAACAAGTACCATCCAGACAATTCACAGCACTCAAGACTAGACTATCAATATGAAATTGCCAATGGGCATTAATTAGGGCAATTATTCACTTTGAAATCTGTGACAGATATCGATTGTCATTTTCAAAAGAGCTTTGAGAAAGTTATCTTAAAGAATATGGACAAATCTATGAAATGAAACAGGCTAAACCATTTCAAGATGAAGGCAATTGACCAGACACGGATCCAGAGCCAAGTGCCGCATCGATACGTCCTGCTCAGATATATAACCTTTAGCGTAACTGCATAACTTTGAAAAGAGAGCAAGCCTTTGTTGTTGCTGTTGTTGTGTAACATACCTTCCTTCATCATGTAGATCCCTGGGTAATCATTATACTTCAGCGTGTCTGTGTGTATTTATGTATGTACTCTTAGTTATTCTATATGTGTATGTGTGTGTTTGTGTTGACCAGGTCTCACTCAGCTCATCCCCATGTGTGTGTCTGTGTGTGAAATACTGCACACTAATAGGCAGAGCCGACCTCATACATTCTGTGCCTCGCGGAGGGCCACTGCGCGCTGTCACTTTAACAACCGGGAATTATCACCAACATCCAGATTTGGGGTTAAGAGTGTCTCAAACAGTATATAGATACATTTTCCATCAATAAATTCACCCTGAATCCAGCCTCCTCAGCCCAAAGCATCCTGTCGCCTGATTGACGTTTTTACCACAAAATTATACCATGTCTGTCGGTGGAGGAGAAGAAACATGTCGCCATTCCAAAATTAGCTAGCCATCAACATAAAACAGGATAAGTCCACTGTGGTGTCATCTCACAAGAGTATTGATTCGGGCAGACGTTCGGGATAGAGAGCGGATTTCCCATAAAGCCCGTAGCCAGCGTGTCTTCTTGGGGAGACAGCGAAGGAGAACGCATAAATGATACAATATACAGGTCTGTAGATTTAAAATCCTTGACACAGCTTGTTCATACTAATTTAACATTTCATTTCATTTTTGGAAACGCACACTGGTTTTATATTTCATAGCATCACATGCTAAAATGTAAAGCTATTGAAGCTATACAAATCTACACAACTCCAGGGCAAGATGCCACATTATTTTCTCCAGAGAATATTTCTCAGGACAGGTTATTTTTGAAGGTCAGTTTCTGTATAGGCACATATACTTTAAAGTCTTGAGTCTCAACAAATATTGTATAAAAGTATGATGATTAAAACAACTTGCAAGAAAGAATGAGACATCCTGGTCTGACATTCATAAAAAAACACACAGTTCTGCCTTCAGTGTTGTTGACTCTTGTCTGGATGTATGCCAGTGTGGTTTTATTGTGTTCAGATATTACAAAAACACGCTGCTATTGGAATTTTAATTAGGACAAACACATTCAGAATAAATGATTCCAGTTTAAGACAGTTGTTGATATATTTGCTGAAAACCACCATACACACAGCTAGAGAAAATACACATGTCTAACTGGACTTTTGTCTCAAAAGCTCATAGTTAATCAAGGTATAGCCTTTATGAAAACGTCCCGTGTGTGACAACTTGCCCCTGTCTCCTTTATATGTAAATCATATAAACTCTGAGAACCACCAAGGTTTTTTAGCTGATCATCACACCAATATGATTTATTATAAGTGACAGCCGGACCATCCAACTGGAATCATGCCAAAATATTTCCGCAAGCCAATCAGATTACATGTAAGTGCTCTGACAGTGGTGAATAAAAACATTGTTTAAGCAGCCAATCAGATGCCACGTTACAGCTCTGGTGTGCCTGCGAAGCAAAACCCTGCTTAACCAGGCACAGTCACAGTGCTGTAATGAAATCCAGACAGAGACAGCGTTTGGATTGATTTCCAACATCTTGATTTAATATCCTGAATTAATTATTTTAACTTGAATAATATATAAAGGAAAATAAATGTAGAACACTCAAGGGAACAAGAGAGGGCTTCTTTCTTGCAGAGTTATCTCATGGTCAATCTCACCCTGAGACTACTTTCAGCTGTGTGCGTGCCTGCCTGGAAGCATGTGTGTGTGAGCGAGCCAACGTGTGTGAGAGAGTGTATGTGCATATGTCTGCACTGAACGATTTCCTGTAAATTACTTAGTTGGTAGAGACTCTTTGTGTGTGTGTGTGTGTGTGTGTGTGTGTGTGTGTGTGTGTGTGTGTGTGTGTGTGTGTGTGCGTGTGTGCGTGTGTGTGTGTGTGTGTGTGTGTGTGTGCGTGTGTGTGTGTGTGTGTCTGTGTGTCTGTGCGTGTGTGTGTGTGTGTGTGTTCACAATATAGAGAATGCATGTTTGATTGAAGTTTACTTATGCATCCTTAAAAAAAGGCTTGAGCCGATACACTCAGCTCACCCTACATAAAGAGCAGACAGTCTTACTGCAGGTAAGAGTGAGAACTCAAGCATGACTCCAAATTTTTGCAAGGATATACACATCTAGATCGAGAAATACTTGTGTGATGCATTTCATTTTGAATCCCAACTGGCTGAACTGGTGTGTGTACCATGAGTGCCTTAGAGAATAGGTAAAATGCCCCCCCAAACACAAAACAGGCCAAAATATGTAATGATCAAGTTTATCTTGTAATTGAATATTGATGGAGCAACACAATTTTTGTAAAATGAAAAGTTTTAAAGATGTTTGTTTTGATTAAAAAAACATGCACATATGAAGGCAGCTAGAGCCCGAGGCAAAATACCCTCAGGGGAGCTACAGTGATATAGTGTAAAATCGGAGCAATAATGATAGGGCTAAATTTGTCAACATATACAAATACTTTTGATATAGCAACACATAAATGTAAGTAATATATCTGAGTGAAATTTAAGTAGGCCTACATTCAGTACTTAACCACATACATAACCACTCCAGCAAATGGTATATCAATGATACATTTATTTACCCCCCCCCCCCCCCCACACACACACACACACACAAAAAAAAGAAAGAAAAAAAATCTGTTATCCTTTCAGTTATACAACTATGTATTCAAGCAGAGCTAAAAAACATATGTATTCATTCATTCATTCATTTCTTGCTTGCTTAAATAATATTTTATTCAGATATTCTCATGAGGTAAAAAAAAAATCATTTAAAAAAAGCAAAAAATAATCTGCATTTAAACATTATTAGATATTATATTCAATTTAATAAATTCAATCTTTTAGCATTGCATGCACTGACCTCAATGATCAAGATCAAAATGTAAAACCATGTACGTACACAATAAGTGCGTTGTATCAAATGTTAGTGCATAGTGTTAAAGACACTTAATGTAAAGAGGGACAAATGTGGTAATCAAAAGATAATCTAAAGGTCGAAATGTCACATTGGTTAAACAAAATTTTAAGTGTGCAGACATTTACTCTCCATCTTCCCGGTGTTTTTTGCATTATGCCACCTGCACCCAACTTGTGTAGGATGTGCAGCCTTCTCTATAGAAGAAAAGAGTACCTGAGAAACGTCTAATATTAAACACCTCTGTGATGTCTCGGCAGCCGCTATTGGCACACCACCATCCCATTCGATTACGGTTATTGATAAGTTATTCTGCTTTTTCCTCTCTGAATACCTGAAACAATCATCGGCTCATAAGCCTTTTTTCTCGTCTCATTCTGAAGTGAAATGAGAAGGCACATAAAAAACTCATATTGAGGCTGGTGCTGCCGTGTCAGTGTCTCAGCTCGATTGGTAGCTAGCTGAGGTGCTTTTCTCCTCGTCATCGTCTCTATAACCTGCGCACTTCTGACACACGGATTATAATAAAAGAAGACTACTGTCAGAGCAGGGTTGATTTAAAGACGAGCCGAGTCAATCAATCATAAAGTTCAGATTAAAAGTACAAGTATCGTTCTCCCTCTCTCCGTCTCTCTTACTCTCATTCGCTTTAGCATTCTAGCAGCTTTTTTTCAGTTTAATCTGAGTGAAAATAAAGGAAGGCCTTTAAATTTCATAGCTTCCACGGAACTCTGGCAAGTATTCATTGTGTTCTACTTTTCCCTTTCAACCTCTCCACAGGAGGCTGCATTCATTACAACTTTATATATGATGTTCTCCTTTCAAAATGCCACCGATGGCTCAGATGAGCTGTGCACTGTGATCCTGCGACACAAAAACACCGGCGTCAGATTCTTCTTATTGACACGCGCTCGCAGAAGTAGCCCGCCTGAGCGAGCCAAAGGGCGTCGTTCCTCGCTTTTAAAACACTGCTTTACATTTCCCCCCGCAGAAAACCAGCTAATTATAATGAGTGTTTTTAGATGATAAAACGATATCGAATCAGATTGCATTCCCTTCTTTTTTCCTCGGCAACCTATTTTATGGCGAAGTTCAACAGTGTCACCGGAACAGAGATAGCACTTAATCACCCAGACAAACACGCCATTACCCCGCGAATCCTGTGAATGCAGAGTTGAATTAAATATGGTAAACTATCTCATTACACAAACACATGCATAAAATCTCTGTCTCGGAGCGATCAAAGGTCAGAGAAGTGAATATCTAAAAATCCTTCTTTGAATTCATTTGGCGTTAAAAGCAAGCGCTCTCCAGAGACTGCAGTCACCTGCTGCTAGCTGGACTCAGGTAATGACTATCATCTTAAAGGCCTGTCAGCCATGACAACGTGCGTTGGAATATATCGTAGCGGCCGTTCTGAACGCTTCCAGGAGGAGATCACAAAGTCATTAACTATTTTCTGTCTTTCTCAGCAGTTAGTGTTGATGCAGCCTGCTTGCAATAATGTATTGTGTTGCAAACAAGAAGGATGGCCACTTCCCTGCCTCCTGGTGCAGAGGGGGCCCGCAGTGACACGGAGGCTCAGGTATATGGATGGCCTGAGGAGGTCTCCATCATTCATAAAACATGCTGCTGCCGCACGCCATCGAATTGATCTTGCAAAAGAAGCAGGGTGGCATGCCGACCACTTCATTAGTCTTCCACAGCCACAAATCACAGTCGTCGTAGCCTCACAGGGACCCGCTGTTACTGCCGACATCACCGTAACGCACTTGCGCCGGCAGAGATCTCGAGCGCTCCGACAGCATTCCCAAAATGCTCCGACGATGTTGCTGCTACGTTGCTACATTGTTTATGGCGGAGTGGTCACGGTCTGGCAAAAATATGTGTGAAGAGAATGACAACAGCAGCCAGCCTCTCAAAATAAGAAATGCACACAATTTTTGAGCTCTGTAATTGATTGCTCGTGGTCATTTCGGGCGTCATGAGATGAAATCAAGTGGCTTCTCCATAAAACAATGTCAAATATTGATGATATTTCTCTTCCCTGGCCTCTGAATGAATTGCCCTACTCACTGAAGCTTTTTGATGAATGCTTTTTATTGCCTTTTCTGTTGTTGCTAGAGCAGCTGGAGAGAACTCAGCCTGGTCCTCTCAGAGTCAGCTAACCAAATTGCCGCGAGAGGACTGCCACATCACAGTCCACAAATCAGAGCAGTGCATTTTATTATGCTTCTGTTCCATTCTTTTTGATGGTTTAGTGACATTACTCGCTCTGAAGCATTCAATGATTATTTCTCTTGTGAAACAATGCCATGATAAAGTTATTATTAGGCTGCCTTTTCACTCCTTGCGACATATGTTAGATACAAAGTTATTCATTTCTACTGGAAACACATTGAAGGTGCACATTGGGTAACAATTATGTTATCAATCTTTATCCTAAAACACCTATACTAAGAATGAACAGGTAAGAACAACAAAAAAGAGTCAGAATTAATTATATTGTTTAACACTGTAAGCCTGGACAACCCATAATATGGTTGCACCAAATGAATTGGTGGTCATTTGTCCTATATGGGTTGTGATTAAATCATGTCATTCAATCTGCCATATTTAATAAGCTGAGGGAAAATGCTCTTGCTTGTGGTGCTCCTTTACTGGCACAGTGGCTTCACAAACAATTGAAAGTTCATTATGACTTCCACTAGGGGGCAAATCCAGAGGCTGCAGACAGTGAAAAGGCGGCTTTCCCAGCTAACAATTTTTGGATTTTTTGGAACGTTAGTTTAAGGTTCTAAAAAAATTAATACCTTAAAAGAACATTACTAGAATGTTAGAAATTGGTTCCTATAAAATAACCAAATGAGAACCATGCAAATTAATAAGACTTTTTGTGTTTGCTGGGTTTATGCTTAATATCCACTTGTTTGATTGTACTCAAGATTTAACTAGACTTAATTCATTTCACTGAAATGGATCTTCTCAAATTAGCATAATATGTCATTGCAGTTTCTCGAAATGTAAAGGGTGGGAACAAAAGAATGTAATGATAAGATACAGATCGCAGATCTTGTCAAAGTGGCCTCATAGCTTAGCTTGTAAATGTGAAAAGAAAATGGAATGTCTTTTTCTCTCTCTTCTCTTTTGTCTGTCTGTTTCTGTGTCTCTCAGAAAACAAACTGTTCTTACATTGTGTTGTCTCTTTAAAGTTGCATGGTTACCCCTCAACCCCCCTCATTCCTGCGCAGTCTATTCCCTCAACTGTCATGCTGCCAGGCCTAAAAGCCTGTCTTGTGAAATGTTCAACATCAGAAATGGTTTGTGTGCATGTCAGTTTGGCCTACCAAAAATCCTAACAGTTAAGCCAAAGGCACCATAGGCACGTTCTCTTGTGAAGCTTTGTTTTTTTGTTTTAAAGGCCTTTGGTTACAGCTAAGCCACTATCCCTGTCCGAGGCTTATTTATGATCACACTGCTGTATTAAGATCTTATCAGGTTAGAGGTGCACTTTTACCACAGACATTGTGATCTAGCATATGCGGACGCCTCAGAAGCACATCATCAACATCACTTCCTGTTAAAACACTCAATCAAATAAGCATTTGCCTGAAAAAAAAAATCTGTTTAGTCTCTTTACATTTCCATAAACATACATCTCTCTCTCTCTCTCTCAGCCTGCCTCTCTCACAAAACTCCCCATTTGACTTGTGAAACATGATGAACACATTTGAAGATCAGCATGAATAATTCAGTCCACTCGGGCTGAAGCGAGTGAGCATGTAAGGATGTGAGTGGGGGGACGTGGGGGGGGGGGGGGGGGGGGGGGGGGGCAGCAAGACAGCAAACAAGTCCCTCCTGGTTAGGCTTTTTTGAAGGACGGCCCAAAGTGCGTAGCAGCAATGTTACAAGTGCTGAAAGTCCAAGGGGAATTAGGAGCATCTCCATTTCCAGTGTGAAGCGATTTGTTTGGAATTATGCCATGCTGCAAATATCTGGACCTTTGGGGACACTGATACATCTGATCCCACAGCAAAGCAATCTCTACAAGTTTGCTTTTTTCCTCTCCTCATGCCACAGACCCGTCAACCCTCGGGGGTGTTTAAACCAAATCCATCTTTTGACTTTCGCAAGTCATATTTTTAGTGTTAATTTTGTCAACAACACAAAAATGTTTGTTAAAGAAGTGTTTTTAAATTATTTTGTCATATTTTTCCCATAATTTTTTTGTAAAAACTGTATAGGGTTGCTAACGACCTGAGGTGTGTAAGAATGTAAGTAGGCCTATATTTTTTCAGCACAACAATAATTTAATCTTTGATGACTGAATAAGTGCAATTTAGCTTTATTCTACAAGGTGGCAATGTCTGATGACAATGATGAAGTGACGTTTCACTCATAGTTACCGCAGGCAGAAAACAAAAGAATAGGAAATATCATCAGCAAAACTTGAAATAGCTCAGTGATTTACTGCAGAGCAAGTACTGAACTCAGTCAAATATTAGTGTCACTGTCACTTGATGGTGGATCTGGTGAAGCAGCTGTCAGTGAACAAAATATTGATTTTGAAGATGTTGAAACTGATAGTTTTGAGAATATGTTTGAAATGGCGAATATGAGCCAGATGCTGAATGTACTGGGAAATAAGCTCTGATGATGATATAAAACATCTGCTCAAACTGAACCCTTCCAAGATCCAAAAGGTAATGAAATAAGCTTTATTTTATTCTTTTGTAATTGTTTCTCTAATATCTGGAGAGCTTTATATTATCGCGACAGGTCGCTAAAGACCTGAATATGTAATAATGATTGGCGAAACATTCATGTATTTAAGGGTTAAACAACCATGTAGGAAGACACGTCATTGCAATATTCTAGGATGGCAATTCATCAGGCTCAAATTGTGAAAGATTGGTTGGGAGGGAGCACAAAGAATCATCTTCACACATGAATTGGCACCTCCGGCTCCAGGCCTTATATTCATTGAAAGTCTTTGGGATGTGCTGGAGTAGACTTTACAGAGTGCTCGACTCTTGCATTGTCAATACAAGATCTTGACCAAATTGGATGCTCCTCTTGATGGAAATAACCTCACATTTATATTTTTTAATACAAATTCATTGTTTTCATTGTCTTAAAACGACACTGGACATGGGAATGAAAACTGAAAATGCCTCTATTCTCTCTGCCTTCTTTGATGTAATCATCCTGGTTTTCTTTACATTAGCGCTGTTTTGGACTGATTGTTTGAATGAATTTGCTTTTACGATCATTGGACTGAAAACTTTCTTAGAGTTTAGCGGCTTAAAATGACCTGATCACAAACAGAGAAGCTTGTGCCATTTGTAGATGCTTTCGACTAACTGTAGAACTGCGTGACGTAACATAAATTACTTTAATGATTTCACATGCTTCAGTAATTTACTTACACAAAATTATTTTAACGCGTTCTTACGTTATGTTTATTTTTCCTTGTGTCTTTATAATATCTGTGTATGCTTTTTGATGTTTTCTTTGAGTTTCAGATCACCGCTGATTTGCCAACAGCGCTGCCGCCTGCCAGCGGTAATTGTTGGATGATCAGCTGGAGCTCCTTTTAAAAACTCCGCTTTCGCTTGTCAGAGGGAACAGTTGCGACTTCGGGTCGGTCGCAATGGCTCAGACTTCCTGCCAGCCGCCAGATCAAAATGTTCTTTTGGTTGTTTGTTTTATTCAGAATGTGTTGATGTAGGAGCTGCCCTTTTGTTTGAAACTTATTTATTCTATGTTTTTGTAGTTAGGTAAGGTTTATTGTAGTTCGCTTTTCTTTTTTGGGGGTTATTTACGTTGCTGTTTAATTTCGTTAGATGGGTTTTGTTTGTTATTTTAAGCCTTGGGTCTCTGACGAGAATACAACTTTATTGATTTATTTCTCTATTTTTGTTAAAATGAATTCTACTTTATTGTTATATCATTTTGTTTGGGCAGTGGGTCCTTATAACGAATTCTAACTGAGATATTGTTACTTACTTTTGTGATTCACAATAAATTTATATTATAATTTATTGTGTTCGCCTTGGTCCTTTTTGTCTGACGGCCTGCTGGAAGCCTTTCGTACTTTTTTTCTTTAATTTATTGCGTTTTACCCTTAGCAGACGTAATACGCATTAAGGATTTTTAAGTAATCACATACGTTAATGCGTTGACGTTGACAGACCTAGTTTAAACTGAAAGTCAAAGCTGAACTATTAAGAAATTAAATTACACTCTGCTACAAGTTTTACATAGATAAAAATGTGCGGTGTAAACACCATTCATCTTCAATTCAAACCCGTGCAGAGTAGGACAGAGTAGGACGTGTTGCTAGGGCACAAAGAAAGAGCATCAGCAATCTATTTACACACAACTCTCTCTCTCTTTCTAACTGATAAGAGCTGTGACAGCAGAAATGTTTGTGTGACAAGCATTTGGGGACTTTAGTCCATTAACAGCCTCTTTTGAGTCTCCTTGGCGGGTTATTGGGCCAGTGAGTCAAAACCTTGCAGAACTCCCCTTCCATTTATATCATGTAAGACGGGAAGGGGAAGTGAGGACACAAAGAAAGAGGGACACAGAGAGAGAAGCTGCCGTGTTTTCACCGGTGTTTAAACAAATGTGATATGACAAATTGAAAAAGGGTGCATGGAAGTGCACGCATATTTGTGTGCATGCATGTCTGACGAAGACAGGATGCTCCGATCAGCTTTGGTGTCATCAGATTAACAGGCATACGTCCATAATTAATGTCCAGTGACTGGACACACTTCACATGAGGCACGCTCTAGCTGTCAATCAAAATGACACATGGCCATAAAACACACAGCTATTAAACACAGGGAAACACAGGTGTGATTGTGAAGTAAAATTCAAATACTGTTTCTCACATAACAAAACACAAAAGTACATAAGCTTATACACACACATAAAAGTGAAATGATTTCTGGAAATTAGTGATCAAATGCTGTGTGGGTCTCAGTTTTCAGTGATAGGCACATCACTATTATCTTGTGTGTGCAATTACACAAACCTAGAAAACCTCTTTTTAGATAGGAAAGTAGTAATAGGGAGAATTATAGAGTACTTAACTGCCATTGAGTTAATGAATTATAAGTACTTAATACTTATAATGAGTTATACTTTGGACTAACATGTCTAACTTAAAGGGGTCATGACATGTTTTTTTGTTTTGTTTTATTATGTTCCCTTATGTGGAATTATAGTATTACTATAGTTTTTTGTACAAAAAAAATTAAAAAATGTAGTAATTTACTTTTCCCACCCTGTTTCTCCCCCTCTGATTCAAACAGTCTGTTTTGGAGGTGTTTCCCCTTTAAGAGTTCAGTGTTAACGCCCATTGTTATGATTGGCTAATGTCAGTGCTGCTTATGCATAAATTATTAACGTTAAAGGGTTGGTTCACCCAAAAATGAAAATTAAGTCATTAATTACTCACCCCCATGCTGTACCAACCCCGTAAGACCTTCGTTCGTCTTCGGAACACAAATGAAGATATTTATGATTAAATGTGAGAGCTGGATCACTCCTCCATAGGCTCCCTAAGGGAATGAATCCTGACGTCCCAGAAAGTCAATGAAGAAATGTTTAAATATTCCATGTCACAACAGTGGCTCAACTATAAGTTTATCAAGCGACGAGAATACTTTTTGTGCGGAAATAAAACAAAAATAACGACTTTATTCGACTATTCCTTTTCTTCCTTGTAGGCCTGAAACGAGACTTCAAGAGATTTCCACAACGCATGCGCGAGAATTGCGATCTCCTTCAACTACTTCAGTTAAGTTCTCGCGCGTGTGCGTCGTGGAAATCTCTTGAAGTCTCGTTTAATAGTCTTAATAGCCTTAAGCTATGAAACTTGCAGGAGGTTTTAATGGTACAAAGACCTCTTAAATACTAAAAGATCAAGGCAAATTTGGTTTCTCATGTCATGACCCCTTTAACATTCATTAATGAGTTAATGAATTGTAAGTACTTAACTGCCATTGTGAGAATAACATGTACTCATGTAATCAATAAAAAGTAATTGTAGTCTGATTACAAGTATTTTAAAATGAAATATAATCTAATTACAAGTGTGCTTAATTTTTTGGAATCTGATTACGTAATCTAGATTACATGTAATCAGTTACTACCCAGCACTGGTCTTACCACATGTGAATGTAAATACAAAAAAGATGAAGCTCACAAACTCATCACATCTGAACTCAGTTTTAAGCAGTTAAAGAGAGGAAGATGGCTTTGCCACATAATATGGATGTACGTTCAGAATGATTGTTACCTTATGTCATGAGATGGACTGTTATACATGAAAGTTTTTTTTTTTTCTTTGCTGTTTCTGTCTGTTTGCTGTCACTAATAATTCTCCATACAGTAAACAGTGGTTATAAATCACATATAAGCTGAAGTACATGGCAGGACAAGGCTCACTCCTTCATATTTTTCATGAAATGTTCAGTATGAGGGTGTTCTGGACGCAGCTGTCTATTCCGAGGTCTGGCCCCTCATGGAAAAGGCTGTGTCTGGTGCTGGCTATTTCTGCATGACTTGGCCAAGCATCTTGTCCCAATAAAGAGCAGAGGATGTTGACGGAAAATGCTGTACCATTTTCATTACGCTCACCATGCTAATCTGATTTCATGTTCTCTTGTTTTAGGTAATCACATGCCACCATATAGCATGTTCCAGCAGTGGGGCTATGGCAGATGTATTAAATGTTACGGCTCGCAAGTTTTCACTTTTTATGTTTCAATTTTAAGAGAATCATATTTTCAGCCTAAACCAGGCAATATATATATATATATATATATAAATATATATATATATATATATATATATATATATATATATATATATATATATATATATATATATATATATATATATATATATATATATATATGTATGTATTTTTCCTCTTCCTACGATATAACAAAAAGAAATGGACCAAGTTTAAAGTTACTTTATGTGTTTGTTTCTTTAGAAAAATTATATATAGAGAGAGAATTTTGTCAACATATATAGAACTACACTATACGACTAGCAGAGAGCTAACAAACAGCAAACATCTTAATTAATTTACTGGGAGATAGTTCACCCCCCACCCACCCAAATATTCTGGCATAGATTTTAATTTGTTCAACACATGAACATATTGGATAATTTCAAGCAAATTAGAATATAGTGCATGAGGTGTATGGATTATTTTTAGACTTTTTTTTAGGTGTCAGAGTACAGTCTTCAGAATGTAACCTTTTGTGTTCCACTATAAAAAGAAAGTCATACAGGCTTGACATGAGGGCCAGTAAATGATATAATTTGAATTTTTGACTAAACACTTCCTTTAAGGATGGTAATCCCATGCCGAGGATTGATGGAGAATAAGTGTATACAAACTATTCTCCTTTTCATTTTCATTAATCCTCTCTAAAAGGGCGAGTTGAATGTCACATCAGAGATCCTTCCGCTATACTTCCATCACTGCAGAGAACGCAAAAAAGGAACAGAGAACAGAGTTTAAAAAATAACAAAATTGAAACAAAAGTCCCTCGTTTATTTTCCACCTTTGTCCTTATCAGTCTACTCGCTCACCCTCTCTCATTCCTTCTCCCTCTCTCTCTGCTTGGCTGGGCTAATTGAGTGTCTAAACAAACTAATTAATCACTGGCATTGGTGGAAGACGGACAGGCCTGGAGAGGTGATGTTCATCAAACTCCCCCCAATTTGTTTTTTTAATCCCTGCAGTCGTTTATTTGCTGAATATGCACATATTTCCCCCTTCCCTAAGATCTGTTTGCCATGGCCAAGGTTAACTGTACACACGCTCATTCACTATTTATGATTTTGCATAGAGGATAAGTTTTTTTTTCTGCTCTTATATACACACTATCCAGGCACATTAATCAAAAATAATGAATAAAATGATCCGTCTGACAATGCTCATACCCTCCCAGGTTTCAAGAGAATATCCAACCAACTTTATTAATCAACATCCAGATTAATTGTAACAAAGTGTCATCCATAAATTTCCCTTTCATTTTAATAGTACTTTGCCCAACACTAACAATATCCCTTGTGACTTCAGATTTATTGAGGGTTGTGGCTATTGCGGAGAGGATGAGAGGGTGACACGGTACTGGGGGAATGGCACAGATATGTGTTCCTCTCCACACACTGACATCCAAATGGAAAGGACCAAACCATCTCCTCTCTGGACCAATTGAAGGCATTTAAAGATCCCCTTGGATCGAACGCTTCCCTTCTTTAGCAAACGCTTTGGCGGTGCTGTAATGGCCATTTGTTGCCCTTCGACAACTCTCCTCTACCCCCACCCCCTTTTTGGCCCCGCTCAGCTCTCTGTAGGAGAAGGTGAGGCGTTGGAGTAAACCATTAAGGGTGACAGTTTCACTTTTCTCCCCCTAATTACTTGTTCCTGCCTATGTGGCATTTCTTAGAAAAATTTGTTGAATAATGACCGGCATTAAAATGGAGACTCTTAAGAATTTATACGCACCGCTTAATTTATCATGTACTTTCTTTATCTCCTCAGTGGATTTATGTCCAAAGTGTCGCAGGCCCCCTCTGCCTGCTGACAGCGCCGTCATTTTCTTAAGGGCACAGCATGCATATCAGTGACAAATTTCCCTGACGCCACACACTTCATCCCAGAAAATTGCATGCAAGCAGACCAGATTCATACCCTGTTTGTTTGTGCTTTGAAGATGCTAGTTACACCATTATTGACATTACTGTCTCAAAAAGAAAATATTTTATGAGAACGCCAGATTTTTCTTTAAAAAACAAAATGAATAGAAAGGAACATTTTAATGTCTGTTATTGGGTAGTAACTGATATGTAATCAGGATTATGTAATCACAATCCAAAAATTAAGTACTTGAAATAAGATTATATTATGTATTATGCTACTTTTTTGTTGATAACATGAATATTCTCTCTATGTTATTCTCTCAGTGGCAGTACATTATTTATAATTCATTAATTCTCCCTATACTACTACTTTTTCTTTTAAAACGTCCTTTCTAAAAAATAAAAAGCCTACTGCTTATATACATTCAGGTCTGTGGTTTGTGGAATTGCAGATTAGACCAGATAATAGTCAGTTCCTTCACAAACCCCAGTCTGGGAATACGTTATGTAATATTTACATAATATGCACTTCATGTTGTTGATAACAAATAAAGGAATATATTTTCTTCCTCTTTGTCTTTTTATATCAACATGGTACAAAATTATCCTATCAATGTTATAAATGTGTTAGGTCAAAAGTAATCAAAAAGTAAGATTATATTACCTTAAATGTGTAATTTACAACTACAATTTTTGTCACGTAATTTAGAATCAGTATCTGACTACAATTTGTACGTAATCTACCTAGCACTGCTTAGATGCTTTTGTGAAGCAAGTGATAAATATTTTTGGAGGGGAAATGTGGTATAGTTACTTTTGACTTCAGTCAAGAGTTTCTGTTATAGTTCAACACAAAATATTTCACAATTCACTCTTAAAATATGCGTAAACATTGTGTTGCTGAAAGCATTTGTGGTAAGTGTGTGTGATTGAGAAAGAAAGCGCTTTTAAATGTGTCGCTCTGTCCCATATGCGCTGCAGGTACGACCACCCGTATGTATGACTAACTCCACAGATTTGCTGTCTCCCTCTCCCTCATTAAAATATTCACCCTTTTTAGTCCTGTATTAGAATGATTTATGAAACAGATCAGGCTTGTGGTTCTAAGAGCCACCTATTGCCTTCATTTTATTGCTGTTGTTTTTTTTCCCCCACTATTTTTCCTCACGGTAATATACCGCGATCTCCCAGGAGCACGCGCTCTGATGGTAGCTTTTTTCAAGGGCATTCAAGTGGGTAGTAGCTCACAGCGGTTTAATATCTGCTCAAACACATTGCGAGGACATCCAACCGTCTCCGCTAACACCATTACATGCCACATTTTTGAATGCTATGCTAGATAGCGATCCAACCCGGGCTGCTTGCACAAAACAGGGCCACTAATTGTTTTAAGAGCTAATATCCAAAAATGGAGCACCCCTATTGCTGAATCGCATGTGATTGTGATCACTTTACAAATGAGGTTAAATTTGAAGGGGTTAAAGGGTAACTTTTTTTTAGGGATCCCAAGTCTATTCTACCTCAAATAGTAGGTCTTCCAGTGTGAGCAAATAGATTCTGGTTATCTTGTTGGCCTATTTCCATGGCTGTAAGACAACAATGAATACATTATCATGGACTCCAAGTTAAACACTTAGATATGTGACCTAATGAAATTACAGGCTCCCCCTGTCTGTATGGCTTTGCTTTAGCCCCCAATGAGCATTTCTATGCTAATCAGATGCAAATACATGGAAACGATGGCAGATATTTAACCCTGGAGTACTGGAACGCCACAGAATTAAAGAGATTCACCCCTCCCCAACCCCTCCACAGTTTTCCACCCCATCTAGTTAATGGGGGGCCTTGGAGAGTAGGCAAATGTTTTACCTTTTTGAAAGTTAAATGCCCACTTTCGCCTTGATATTAAACTACACATACAGGCCTGAACTATAACCTTTCCAACTCCCCATTTCTCCTGTAAGCCATTGCCTGAACCACTTTCGGCAGAGGTCTAATGAAATGTAATTTTTGTTAGCGGTTCTCATGGCATTATGGAGTATAGTTCATATTGGTCTGCAAGGAACTGGCAGTGGTGTTAAATACGGAATGGTTAGCACAAGCTTTATGTCACATTATTGTAATATGAAGCAATTCTTTTAGCTAATGTGGTTACATCTATTCCCAGCCATTAGAACTCACGTGAACACACACATTTTATTAGTGTTCCACGCCCCTGCGGTTTTCATTACTTAAGCAGGACACACCAAACGCATTCTACCCAACACACACAAATGGATCTTTTCCTCATGCTTTTACTCGTATCAAGGACAATGATGATACTCTGACGACACACTGACCCATTAAGTGGAATGATGGTGCCAGTGTGTTGCTGCAGGCACATCAGACTAACATACATACACATGCAAATGATAAAAATAACTTGAGTAAAACTGTGAGGGTTTAGCATGTTCATCTGTATGGTATGAATGCTTGATTTGATGTTAAAAAAAGCTTAGAATGTATTTAGAGTCATCAACTGGCTCCTCAAGCTCTTTGATACAGTCACTTATAGTTTAGCAAACTTTTTTGTTAGCAATAAACAAAGATTAACTATTAGGTTGATTAAGCTTCTTCTACCCATACCTACAGCAAAATGAGAACACTAATCATATTTGAATATGTCTAGCATAAACTTGGCAAGCATGTTACTTAGGTAAATTAATTGGCATGAAAGAACAACTCCAAAATTCACACATTTATTATTTGCATTCATAAAGCCATGATTGACAGCTTGAACTATATTCTTCAAACAAAGATTTATAAAAGGATTAAAACTCTAAATGGAATCATGCTATTTACTTTAGATACCAGGTAGCCAACAAATGCTAGCAGCCAATAACCTCTTAAGAGTTGCTAAGTGTAAAAATACAGTTCTGTAATGAAACTGTAGATGGTGTAGGCTGATAGGTCTTTAACTCAATCTCAGTCCTTCCAGAAAAACGCGGAGTTTTTTTGTGATTGTTGCGGGCAAAAATCCTTGATTACGCGGCCCGTTTTCATAAAAAATGCGATGGAATATGCGGGATATTTATGCAATTTTTTGCGATGAAATTGCGGGAACTTGCAAAAATTGCGGGAAGTTGCAAAAACTGCGGTTTGATGAAAAAGAGAAAAAAAAGTGATTCTCCCAACACCCTGTTCTCACTAGGCTACTACCTTATTGTAAAGAGTCCTTTCTTATTACTTCCTACGATAAGCAAGCATAACTACATCACAGAAAGTGCTGGAAATATTTAATTTCTCATCTTGTTTTATTTCAGACTGTAACGAGTGGAAATAAGGTGTGGCCCCTTTAAGAGCTGCGCGCTCCTGTTGAACGGTCTGCAGTATTATACTGTATGCGCGCCTCGAACACCCCATGTGTGCGGGTCATTTCTGTTTGATGCTACTTTTATCTTATTTTGTTTATTAAGTAGCGATGTGGACGGTAGAACATGTGACAGACAGTTATACGAGTTCGATTAGGGAATAAAGTGCTAGTTGTGAGATGCCAATCGCCTCTGTGAGTCTGTCTGGCCTCTGCAATAACTTCATCTGTGAGCTATCCCTATTTTTCTTCCCGACACAACGCGTTACAAGACCTTAATAAACACATCAAACTTACAAAACATTGAGGAGTCAAACAAGTTATGTAGCTTTACTAGAGGAATATGCTACAAAAAAAATGAGTAGTAAAAATGAATAAATGAAATATTTAAAAATAAAGTGTGCTCCTGTTTTACAGCTTTTCGATGATGTTCACGTCGTGTAATTACGTCAATTCATAACGTTCCCATGGCAACGGGGGGAAACGGCTGCTCTTGTGTGAAGCAAACGCAACATTTTCCAACTTTCTGCTAAGATATATGTGACTTTTTTGCAACGAAAAATGCGGGGATTATGAAATCATGCAAGCCCCGCATATTTTGCGCGGAAATCTCCAATTTATGCGGCGAAATTGCGGAGTATTTGAAAAAATGCGACCCCCGCATAAATATGCGGACTTTGGCTGATTATGCATTGAATTCAGCGATCGCATAATCGCGTTTTTCTGGAGGGACTGCAATCTGCTTGCAATCACATTATCTATATGGCACAGCTGATTGGTTCCTGCCGTATCACTAGCCAATGAGCTGGCTGCTCAACCTTCAAATATTTGGTCAGCATTTGCTGCAGCAGTTTGCAGCGCGCTTTCAGAAACCCCCCACCTTCCCCAGCTCCACCTGTATAGATCTGCTACGAGTAATTCATGTATGCTATATTGTACAGCAGCAGCATGTCTTACTTGCTCATAGCAGCGTGCCGTGTATGTATATTATGTATCTATTCCGCCAAGAGCAAACATATCAACATTGTCATATCCATTACCATGCCAAACACTCCGAGAGTTGTTGATTTTCAACAACTGTTGTGTAATGTAACCATTTGTAAAATCAGTTTAGAAAATGTAAAGTGTAAGATTCAGCATACTCTGAATGGAATGCAAAAGTTTGTTTTATTAATTTTTTTAAGATTGTGTCTTCTAATTGTGGAGTGCAAACGAACTGGACTATTCCATGGGACCATTAGAGTAGCACTCATACACCGTTAACATCTGTAAGGGACATCATAAACAGCTGGCCCTCAGATTAACACATCATATCTTTGATAATTATCAGTGTCATTTTTAGAAAGAGAAAAAGAGGGCGAGAGACAGAAAAAAAGCCATCGAATGACAACTGTTTATTATTTTTGTGAGTGATTTTATGAATGATTTTTTTTTCTTTCCTAGGGCGAAATTTCATCCATGCTCTTCTCCCTGGACACCTCAAGCAGATATTATTCTGTCCTCTCTCTCTCTGGGTATATCTTTCTATCTAGCGACAGGACAGAGACAGATAAAGTAGAACAAAGGGGAAATCAGTGTTTAATGAAATGAAAATTAACAATAAGCAAGAAAAAATATATGAATTTGTTATTTTTTGGTGAATGAAAACATGAAACTTATCAATCAAGGACATCTTCAATAACACATCAGTTGAAAACCACACAGTGTTACATATCCTGCTGAATTACAATGTAGTCGTATCATGTTCCCCATGTCAGCTAGGCCACTTCACTGAAGGACTGCTGCCCTCTTTTCCTGAAGATGGCACTTCACTTGAGGTCCTTGGTGACTTGAACAACTACTTGGACAAGCAACAAGCGGCAGCCTTTCTTTCTCTCTTGTCCTCAAGACCATAAAAAAAGTACAAACCCCAGAAATGCACAAAACAGGCAACCAAGTCAATGTCATTCAAATAAATAAATACTGCACTGCTCTACTGTTGCACCACTCTATTACTTATGGCATGCTGATGTTACTAGTATAGTGGATTAATTGCTTCTGCCTCTTTTATTCTCATTTGTAAGTCACTTTGGATAAAAGCATCTGCTAAATGAATAAATGTAAATGTAGATGATTTATTCATTTGGAAACAGAATCTCTTTGTAAAATATTTTAGACCTGAACATTTGTCCTCATCGATTGTTCTCTGCCTTTGGCATTTGTTCTATGTGCATTCTCCTAACGTTTGTAATGCTTTGGCCATGGTCATTGTTTTTTATCAGCGTGTACAAACCAATTATCTTCACATTTTGGAAATCAGTTTCCAAGAAAGCAGGCTCAAAGTTTCTGAGCAAATCGACGCTTCCTTCCTAACACACACAAACACACAGAGATGCCTTCTAATCCACCAACGTTTGAGTGTGTGTGTTTGTTGCATGTTACAGCAGAGGCAAGAAAACAAGCAGACATTAGGCTGTCCACTTGACAGCAGCGTGTTCAGCTGACCAGAAAGTCCTGTAATTAAATGGCTGCTTACCCTGTCGAGTGAACTGAAGTTAACCTCTGCTTCAGCACTGACAAACACGCAACTGCACATCTGCTCGCCATCCAAGCAGCCCGAGGAGGTTTCAGAGGCAATGGAGAGACTAATACGGGACTTTGAGGTCTCTTTGAGGAAGTGTGTACGGGGGGTTGAGCTAATTGTGCTGAAGCTCCGAGTCTTAATGAGATACTAGTGGACGCCGCATTCGTTTTACTTTCTTATTTATGCCACATTATTTTGAAGGATCACGCACCGCTTGGATATCGTGCTGTGTTCTGAGCTCCTTTCCGGGCAGGTTTTGGGAAAGGATAATTTATTAAAATTACTTTTTACTCATTTTGTTTAATGTATGCACTTTAACAATTAATAACCCAAGCGCGGGAGATTTTCACTAAAGGCCATTAATTTGTATAAAGCTGCCGCCACTGACAGAGGAGATTTTTTAAACTGATCAAGAGAAAGTCAAATTATTCTCTAGCCTCAGGTTAAATATTACTTTCTTCAGGAATTCTTTGGCGTGCCGTCCTGCTTTTTATGACCTTGTCATTGATTGCAGCTTTCAGAGCCATCTCGTGAAAGCCTCCGCTGCGGGGAGGGGGGGGGGGGGGGGGGGGGGGGGGGGGGGGGTGTATTGTTTGTTTTCTGATCACCATCTCTTTGTCCCATCTGCAGGCTGAGTGTTGAGCATGTGAAAATTCAAGGCCGAGCTGAAACAGACCTACTTTGTATCTGCAATATCAAATCATCTCCCTGACCAGGGTAGCGTACTTGTGTGTTTTGTTTGTACGTAGACAGGCTGTTTTACATGTAAGCAACCCAAAACCAATGACAGTTTGTGTCAGTCTTTTTGAGCTTAAATTATTCAGACCATGAACACCTTAACCTCCCATACCAAACTCCCTCTATTGTTGCAACCTCGTCCTCGTCTTAGCCTTATTAGCCTCCCGTATTTTCTCAAAGGGTGGAACCATGTTTATCTTTAGACATTTTCCTCTCGCAGCTGTAAACCCACGAGAGGGACGTCTGCTAGCATCTCTGAACTGCTCTGCTAGATGTTTATTTACTCTGCTCAAAGGTCCTATCAGTCATCTCGGGCCTCATTTTTTCATTGGCACTGTTTTTGGTCAAGCAAGCCAAGGGACAGCAGTTTTATTGTTTGTGGCAGTATATTCATTGCAAAGGATGGCTGAAATGTAACTGATTTTCACTGAAGCAATATATAGAGATTACATTGCACTATGTCCAACTAATAGCCTGCATTCTGTGTATTAATCAGAACATGTTTACTGATAATGCTGATCCTGCTTAGGAATCAACCAAAGCCTCCAAATGGTGCAATTAAATCAAGCGGTCGCTTCAAATTAATATGGCTGATCTGACTGCATTCATCAAAATAAATTTTCATTTTTGTCCTTTCTTTTCCTTTCCTATTCTGCTCTCTCATCTCACTCTCTTTCGCCCTCTCTCTCTCTCTATCTCTATCTCTCTGCAGTGGTACTTTTAAGTTCAGAAACTGAGAGCATGTCTTCATTAGCTGCATTAACATTCACAGGCTGTAGTAAATTCTGACAGTGAAAAGGTCCCCGTAACCTTTAGTTGTGCAGAAATTTACTTCCCAAGAAAATTACAGCTGGCACTGTCTTAATTAATGCTCGCTTTCTTTGCTGAAAACCCATGGCTTGTCAGAAGAAGAGTGGGGAAGGAGAAAAAGAAAAAGAGGCAAAGGAAGAACGAAATAAGAAGGTGAGGCGACTACATGGAGTGCAGAACGTGCGACGCAGCTGGAAATGATAACTGAGGAATCTACGCAAAATTCACAAATATTTTTCACAAATATCACAATATTGGCCTGGTTTTAGAAGAGTGGTCGGATATTTGAAGAGAAATAAGCAGATTCAGAATGTTGATTTCCCTCTTTCTTCTCTTGCTTTTTGTCTTCCAGCATGATTTATATATAAAACCAATACATATTTTATCCCCTGCATGCTGCGTACTATAGTCTGTTTGGGAAGTGACTATCATCTTCTAATACCCAGGCCATCAGAGGAGCAGAGAGGAGGTCACAGATAGATTAGAATGCTACAAAACAATTTGTCCTCACCCCAGGAAAAGAGGAGGAATCCAGCAGATACATAAAAAAGGAAGACGATTGGACCAAAGCAGACATTTATATGCAAGGTGACTTCATATTACACAATGGGTCATAATTAAAAGATCAGCAAAGAGCCTGAGTATCAGGGATAACACAGAATAAAATCAATGCCGTATACTTTAAATTGGGTCTCGTACTCTCTGTGGGTCTATGAATTTCTGGCACTGACATGGGAGAATCACATGCCTTGAGTTCCTATTGGATTAGAGACTGCGGGGCTAATGTGTGAGTACTTCTAATGTGATGTTTGCCCATATTCTGTCCCTGTCACTCATGACAAGCCCTCTGGGTTTGATCATTAAACAGCACTAGAGGGCAAGGCTAGACTGTCTGTCTGCTCTTTCTCTCTCTCTCTTCTCTTCTCTGACACTAATTAGTGGTTGTGACTCAGAGTGTGCTTGATAGACAAATGTCAGAAAGCTCATGTGTGGGATATTAATTGCTGAAATAAAAGCAGGGGAGGCGTGCTGAAGATCTTGTAAACCTCTCTCTGCAGATGTGTTTGTTACTCAAATCTGCAATTCAAATGATGCCAAAAAAAGTCATGTGTTAATTTTTTGTTTATTTTAAGCTTTTGCTAATGTAGACCAGTTTCTTGTGGCTCAATGATTATCCTATAAATAGGTTTTGAACACGTCATTTAATTATTGAAAGGGCTACTTCACACACAATTTTGAATTCTTTTCATTTACTCACCCTCATGTCAAAATCTGGAACACAAAATAAGAAATTATGAAGACTGATTTCTATCATTAGTGTTGGGTTCGAGTCCACCTTAGTTGAGTCAGAGTCTTTAACCAATCGAGTCTCAGTCCAAAAACGTCAATTTTAAATGTAACAAAAGCCAACCTCTATTGCACCTTGCCATTTTGATTTCACGTCATCTCATAATAAGTATTCTGCTCAGCAAAGTCATGTAATGGAAGTTATGGCCGACTTGATTTCTGTATTGTGACATTTCCGAGTGAAACAGGTTTTTGAATGTAAAAAGCTACAGGGTGGGACTTGACTTATCCATCGATATAAATTTATGAACGATAAAAATTATGAATTTATATGAATTCGAGGCAGGGGGTGGTAATTGGGGTAGCTTTGTGAATGGGAACAGCCTATTGGGACCCGAAGAGCCGAAAATGCAGTGGTAAGGGGACAGGGGAGGGGACCTACAGTCTTTACAATGGCATACATGAATGCATTTATGATTAACAAATTACATTATTGGAACTTTATGGATCTATGTTTTCAAGTTGATGAATATTTTGTTAGGGCATTGCCCTGTCTGCCTATATACTGTACACAAGCCACACCTGCATATAATTACTGTATTTTACTAATACTAGTCTAACTAATGTAAGTAAAAAAGTTCAAACAAATGACGAATACATATATTAATCAAAATTACAAATTAAATAAACAGTTTTTCATGTAAGTACTGTATATAGTATACTATAGGCTACTACAGAAATAGCCTACTACAGACATATAATAAAGTAAATGTAAAAATGTAAACAACATAATCTTCACTTTATGCAGTAAATATAAATAATAAAACAAACAAATAAATAAATAATATACATTTATAAATAAATAAAGTTACTCAGTCAAATGCGGCAGTCCTGTGGGCAAAAATGCCTTGTTGATGCTAGAGGTCAGAGGAGAATGGGCCGACTGATTCAAGCTGATAGAAGAGCAACTTTGACTGAAATAACAACTCGTTACAACTGAGGTATGCAGCAAATCATTTGTGAAGCCACAACCCGCACAAGCTTGAGGCGGATGGGCTACAACAGCAGAAGACCCCACCGGGTACCACTCAGCTCCACTACAAATAGGAAAAAGAGGCTACAATTGACAAGAGCTCACCAAAATTGGACAGTTGAAGACTGGAAAAATGTTGCCTGGTCTGATGAGTCTCGATGTCTGTTGAGACATTCAGATGGTAGAGTCAGAATTTGGCGTAAACAGAATGAGAACATGGATCCATCATGCCTTGTTACCACTGTGCAGGCTTGTGGTGGTGGTGTAATGGTGTAGGGGATGTTTTCTTGGCACACTTTAAGCCCCTTAGTGCCAATTGGGCATCGTTTAAATGCCACGGAAAATGCACCATGTCACAAAGCTCGAATCAGCTCAAATTGGTTTCTTGAACATGACAATGAGTTCACTGGGATGTGGTGGAACGGGAGCTTCGTGCCCCGCATGTGCATCCCACAAATAAACTGCAAGATGCTATCCTATCAATATGGGCCAACATTTCTAAAGAATGCTTTCAGCACCTTGTTGAATCAATGCCACGTAGAATTAAGGCAGTTCTGAAGGCGAAAGGGGGTCAAACACGGTATTAGTATGGTGTTCCTAATAATCCTTTAGGTGAGTGTAGATAGCAGCAGGTTTATTAGGCTGCTGTCACTTTAACATCTAATGCATGGAAACAATATACTGACACATCCAATTTTCTCCCAACTGTTTACGTTCACTTAAGACATAACTGATTGTATTTACGAGAATACTCACCGAGAGCTGCATTTTTACAAAACTTTGTGTGTATTAAAGAGTGTAGGAGCACAATAAGAGGCAAAAGAGAACTTCTCGGTCACGTATGTAACCCATGTTCCCTGAAGGAGAATGTCACGGCAGAAATGATCTGACGAATTGGGATCTCGCCTGAAAGCCCGATCACCTTCGAGTGTAAACTAAACGAGCCAATGGATATTGGCGTGTAAGATTTGCATCGCGCACCCCGTCCCGCAACGCGGGTCTGAATGGAAGTGCGCTTGCATCGCACATTCAGGTTTTCGCTGAGGAGCCGAGCTGGTGCCGAGTGGTACAGCTCAGCGGCTGAAGTGATAGTGTCTACCACCACCTGGGGTAGATCACCAAAGTCCCGTCTAGAGAACATCCGTGGAGATTCCAGAGGTCTGGACGCGGGTGCCATAGGGTGCCCCATCTCTGCGAAAGCAGGTCCTTCCTCAGAGGACTGCGCCAGGGAGGTACCATCGCGAAAAGCATTAGTTCTAGGAACCAGGTCCAGTTGGGCCAGTAAGACGAAAGACGCATATCCTGCTCCTCATCCTCCCTGACTTTGCACAGTCTGTGCAAGTAGGCTCACTGGGGGAAACGCATACCTGCATAGGCCCCAGGGCCAACTGTGTGCCAGTGTGTCCGTGCCGAGGGTTCCAACAACTGGCAGTGGGACGTGTCCGGAGAGGCAAACAGGTCTATCGGTGTTTTGTGAAAATCAAATGCAGTACTGACCCAATCTGGCCAGTAACAATTCCGTCAACTGTCCCTATTTCACCCAATCCCTAGACTCGGGAACATTTTTCGAGTCCCAAACGCTCAAGTCAGAGTCAAGTCTGAGTAAAAATCCATCCGAATCCAGTCCAAGTCTGTGACAAGTTTTACTCGAGTCTGAGTACCCCAACTCCATAAAAGTATCATAAACTTGGTCCACAAGGCAACATTAAGTATTATGAAGCTTTACGATAGCCTAATATTTAGAGCAAACTGAAATTTTGCTGTTATTCAGTAAAAATCTTTACATCCACCTTGGCACATTCATGACAGCTCATAATAGAAGTCTGATGTTTTGTATAAATACTTATTTTGCGTTATTTTCAATGAGTTGGTTGATCCTTTTGACAAAACTGGTCTGAAAAATTATTTTAAAAACATTGACATTGACTTTAAAAACATTGACAACATAGCTAATGACATCATTTTAATTTGTGCATGAAAAACTGCTATAATTCATTCCATTTTGTCAATATGTTCCTATTAATTTCTGGTAATATTTTGTATGTATACATATCAATGTTTTTATGACTAAACATGTTCTACAAGCACGAATCCAATTTACAAAGTACACCGACACTGAGATGAGGACATGGAGAGAATAATTTCTGTGACTGTAACTGACATATTACCATCACTCTAGTGATACAATATGGTAGGCCTATTACATCAAATAATTAAAACAATTAAAGCATGGAGGGCCTAGTATCTAAATTTCTGTCAAGCCTGGAGTCAGCTTATTAAAATAGTACTTTAATGAGGTACAGCCGCTTGCCCAGTGTCTCTTCTTTCACTGGCCTGTTTCTTCCCGAGAGAGAGAGAGAGAGAGAGAGAGAGAGAGAGAGAGAGAGAGAGAGAGAGAGAGAGAGAGAGAGAGAGAGAGAGAGAGAGAGAGAGGGTGTGTATGTACATGAAAATAATCCATTACATCACATTTTGATAATACGATTTTATCATGTCTTTCATAAGGCATTGTGTGTTCTGATTACCTGGATTTAACACTACAACTTATTTTTTCATAACAAATAGTCATACAGCATAATATGATCAAAGTCTGTGGATTGCTCAAACAACTGTAAACAACATTTTCTTTAGTAGACCTGTGTATAGGCTGTATAATTATGCACCTGTGAAATTATACATTTACCATGTCTCGAAAAAATATCTAACATTAAAATTGAATCTAAAATCTAGTCAACCATCACGCCTTATATTCATACGGTCATTAACATGGGCTAATAATTTCTCATACTAGAATAATGCTATTATGATAAGCACTTATTTATTGTAAAACAGGTTCATCTTGCAAACAAACAAGTAATATTTGAAGATTCCAAAAGATTAGAAGGAATTCTGTATTGTTGCAAATTTCCATTGGCCACTAACACATCATCACTGGTTTTTATGCTCACTCTCCTGTAGAGCATGAGCTCACGGGCCTGCTCCAATGAGATGATAAACTGCCTCTGATTCCATGATTCCAATTTGTAATTTTCAGAGTGCAGAGGTAAGACTAAGACGATTGATCAAATTGAGGAGCAAGTTGAGCGACCCTTCCCTCTTTCTCCCTCTCGTCGCTCTCTCTCTCTCTTGCCCAAAGACCCTCTTTAAATATTCAGCTAGATTTATGAATGGTCACTGTCTCCCACAGCTATTTATATCTCTTATATTGACAGAAACACATTCAGGAAGAGGAATTAAATTTTGGTTTCTGCGAGTGCGACAGGGGAAGTTTGATAGAGCGTAGTCTCACTCGGAGGTGGGGGACTGAAGCGCTCAGATTAATGTATTTTTTGGAACAAAAGTAGACATGGATTTATTCCTATTTTCCCTCTCTTTTTATGAAAAATTCAAATGAAGGTCAATTTTCAGGATTACCTGCCTCTCTGTAAAATGTTTCAGGACATTTATCATAAAGCAAATCAAAAATTAAAGACACAGGAGGCAATTTTAACAGAACAGAAGACATAGGTTAGATATACTGTAGATGTGGCTTTGTTTGATAACGTATAGACTCGTAAAGTTACAGCATCGGAAGTACAAAGTCATTTGAATGTATGTTCCAGGTGGCTGCTGAATCGTCTTTACCTTTAATAATGCAAGTTCTGTGTCTGCCTCTTCATGTTCTCCACTCTGGTCGGGTCTCAATCTCAAGTGATATCACAGACACGCCAGTCTGTTGGGACACCGATTATTTAGGAAGGACAAAGAGCTCGTGTTGATGAAGAGCCTGCTCGAAAATCTGAGAGTGCAGAAATCAATGTGGATCCAGCGGGCCCCGGAGCATTGATCACGACTCCCTCTGCATTGACAATCCATGCCTTGTTTGGCTATGCGCGTGAATAGGGCGAAATGAGCCTCTAGTGAACACTTTCTGTACCATCTTCCTCATGATCCCTGTCTCTCGTCCCCCCTTTCTCTGCCTCCGTATTGACACGGCTCCTGCCATGATTTATAATCACACAGTCAAAAGTTTTGAGTGAGGAAGCAAAGTTTGCAGTGCAGACTCTCAACAGTAAGCAACACCAGCGCAAACGACTTTTTTATTTTTATTATCATTCCTGTTTTTTTTTTTTTACTTTAAGCGATGTTCTTGAGCGAAGGCAAAACATCAGCGAAGGCCTTATAGCTTGCGGTGGAATCAATCCCAAAGAGCGAGAAGACACTCAAATGAGGGTCTCTCATTATGGACTGGCATTGTTTGTCCAGAAATCCTTTCCTCCGCACCTTGTTAGAGATGTCCAGTCTGCATAATTGGAGCCAGCGCTGACAGATGCTTCACTGAAAGCTTTTGTAAATGACAAATGTTCTACCTCTCTGGGAAAGGTGACCGTTTAAAAGAATGACGTCTCGTTATTGGTCCTGCGGATGATTTGGAAGGCTCTGGCAATCAAGCTGCTCCTAACAGTATCGAAGCATTTCTCCTGAATAGAGTAAGAAATCACCTCTCTTCAGGATGTCTGACTCCATTTAAAATGAAGGAGATTCTTAGTTTAGAATAGGTTTGCAATAAATAAACAGTCGGTTCATGATTAATTGGAGTTAAATTACTTGAAAACCACATTGCTGTAAATTGACCATGATGTACTTTGTGAATCTTTAAAACAAGATGATGATATCAGATGAATGAGATAACTAGAGCATTCTGAGTAACCAAAGACAGAAAAGTTTTTTTCTTGTCTTTCTCTCTTTCAAAACAGGTTAGAGTTACACATCTGTTTTGAGATGCTCAGGTTCAACACGGACATTCCAAACACAGATGACTTCTCTTTGGGCTGTTTTTGTTTATAAACTCCAAGATTCCTCTGATTAGCTTGTCACTTTGTTTGGATCCAGGATGATCAAGTAAAAACCTTCATTATAAGAGTCAGATTTTTACTTGTGTACTGGAAAGAGTCTTGCAGCGATGAATTCTATTTTATAAGAAACCACCTGTTGTGAACTTTTCAATGGAAGTGTCACCCTATTGCAACAGAACCGAGTAGCTTTTCCGCATTTTCTCATTTATTGCATCTTCCTTATGCAATACATGCAGAGTAAGAGAAGATGAATTTATTTGCTATTTATTCACAAATTAAATGTCTTGGATACTGCATATTGTAAAAGTGTTACTCCTGTTAAAATAATAACATGTTTTAAGATTATATT
The DNA here is from genome assembly GCA_030578255.1 of Tiaroga cobitis. NCBI lineage: Eukaryota > Metazoa > Chordata > Actinopteri > Cypriniformes > Leuciscidae > Tiaroga > Tiaroga cobitis. The sequence continues at coordinate 38,142,346 of CM060597.1, forward strand.
TACGATAATGCTAAAATAATATGTAACACATTCTTTCACAACTCAATTAATGACAATGAACCAAAATGACAGACGTCTTGCTGCCAGTTTTGTGGATAGCCTTGAATGTACAATTGTGCAATTGTAACTCCTTTATATAGTCTATGTGTAAAATTCCTGCCATCATTAGCCGGGAGGCTGTTTGATGGCAGGGAGGACCTGGCAACCTCGTGGTCTTAGAGACACAAGTCACATTTCGGCTCAGCACAAGATGGAACCAGGATAATTAGCAACCATATCGTGGCCATACAATTGAGAAAATAAAGACTGGAAAGGTTTAGTCACAATGTGTGCTTGATTTTTTTAAGTGCATGTCAAAGTCGTCATTAAATGTGACTAAATGTGTTATAGACCTTACTGTGAATGTAAGTAATAATAATTTTGACCACAGAATTTTGAACCATAGCTGGATATTCAAGTGAAAATCACAGACTTATCCCTGGTGAAGTATGTAGGACTAAGTTCAACATGAAATGTTTGCGACCCATTTTACTTCTGTTACCTGACACTTTTCAGAGTGAAACGGGATTATGAATGTGAAAAAAAAGTAGAGTAGTACTTGATTTTATCTATCGATTAACTGAATTGTGAAAAGTGGCCATTAATATCAGAGACAGGAGGTTGAAAAGTCGGATGGATTTGTGGTATCAGCCGAAAGGGAGGGTCAAACATTTTTTGTAAACAATTTGGAATAACACGCACTGATGAATGGTGCACAAGACGACCATGAATGCCTATTAAGGGAGTAAATAGGGTTAACTGTGTCAATTCATGGTGACTAATCAATGATTTTCACAGTCTTTGTTGCTTAATGAAATAAAACTGGCTTAGTAAAGATACTGTACAAAGTTTAGTCGTTTTTATTTAACACATTTTTTATGTATTCTCTGTAGCTGCAAAACTTCAGAGAGTGCCACATTTAGATACTTTAAAAGATGCAGACTCATCTTGTGAGGTGATGAGTTTGCCCCACGGAGCAGGAGACACGAATGTACCTCCTCTTCCTGCTCGCAGGCCGATTTAACACCGACCAGGTCCAAACACACTGCTTCCTTCCTGTCTAAAAGGAAGCCAGGCGGGCTTGCAGGAACCATGGTATGTGTTTAAATTGTGTATGTAGGGTTTGTTGCATTGTGTTTTTCAGGAACAGGGCTGCCTTGAAGTAAATTTGTTTCAATTAAATTTGTTTCAATAGGTGAATGAAAGTAATTCACATCTGCTTAAAACTTTATATCTTTCAGTCAGACCTATGAAACGTGTGACACATTTGACAAACACTTCAGTCAGCATCAGACATATCTATATTGATTCTTCCAAACATTTCTGCTATTATTGCAACACCAACAATACTGTTTATACACAAACTGAGCAGCAACAAAATGAGAAACACATAATGTCTGTCACAACCTGGATCCCAAGGCGGGACTATCCAATTCTTCAACACGAGTAAGACCATAGAAGAATAAACCACCACCTGAAAAAGTGTCTGATTGTCACAAAATGAATTATAGTAATGTTATATTGTAACTGCCTGGTCTGAATAGAGGTGGCTAAAAAAGGTGAAGAGCCTGTTACATATACACTACCGTTCAAAGTTTGGGTTTGTTAATTTTTTTAAATGTTTTGAAAAAAAAAAGCTCTTATGCTAATTGAATGAAATGTGCTGTAAAAACAGTAATATCGTAAAATATTATTACAATTTAAAATAACTTTTCTGATTGATTCCTGTGATGCAAAGCTGAATTTTCAGGACCCATTACTCCAGTCTTCAGCATCACATGATCCTTCAGAAATATAAATGTCTTCACTGTCACTTTTGGTCAATTTATTGCGTTCTGGCTGATTAAAAGTATTTGTTTAAAAAGCATACTGACTCCAAACTTCACCTTATGACAATATCAAGTTCTGTTGTTGAAATGAAAGTAAAGTACACAGTTTGAACTACAGAGTAAGCATTTGATTTATTTCAGATTCGCCAACTAATTTATTGCAGTACAGCAGAGATACAACACCTACCTTTTGAAACCAGTGGGTAAGAAGGTAATTCTGCCGAGCGGTCCCTGTTGTTGCTATTATCTGCTTTATTGAACATAGCACTCCGTTTCCACGGCCATTTACATAAACGGAGGAGTCTATATATTAAAGTAGCATCAAATGACTCATGACTTGGGAGAGGGGGGACCGGTGGCCCCATCCCTCTCTCCTCTTTATGCTCCTCTCTGCCTCTCCACCTCTGCATTGCAAAGCCCCTTACATTAAATTGTGATAGATGAAGAGCGGAGGGCATTCATACAAATCAATGACTTTAGTGTATGTGTCATTAGCTTGAGAGATGCAGGCAACGGTCAGTGCCATAAATCAAGCGATGATCGGCCTGTCTGAGACGCGGAGCGGCTCCTCGAACAGACGCAAGCATGAGCCCGGGAAAGAACAGGAAAGTGGCTCCTCCGCTTGTTAGCGGCATGCTTGGTTAGTGTGCGATTTAACACACTGAATGATGCCATTGTTTTTTTTAATGTATATTTAAAAGTGAGCTGAATCTGGCGTATCCCTGATGACCAGGCCGGCCAGTGGATTAATGACTCTGTGCTCTTGCTACTTTGACACCAATACTGATGGCAGAGATCTAGCGACCCAGAACTCCAGAGAGACAGCAGTCAATAGCAGACCCTCTCACCCAGTGAACCACAGCAGGAGAAAAATCATTCTCACAATTTACCACAGAGAATAGCATTTAATATAGACTCAAATGTGCAAGATCGCAGATTCAGTGTAATTAGACAGTACAGTCCATACAGAAGCAACACGGGAACACTGAACGGTGAACCATGTGAACAGGGAATGGTGTGAGCAGTGAATCATCGCAAGGCCTTGCACTTCCTTCTTGATCTGAAAGACTCACATTGTGTAACACTATCAGAACCATCACTTAAATATATGTTGTGTCTATTTTGGTAATGTATGACTATGAATTAAAATACATAATCATTAAAAAAAGTGTCGTCTTACATGTCACTTTCACACATCAAACTCCAATGAGACTTCATTCTCTATTTATAAATTGTTGGATGATCGTCATTTTGTTGGTGCAGCTTATATACCAATTAAAATTGCAGGCATAATTACTTTTATTCTGCATAGTGTATACTGTCAGTTAAGATCTATTTGATGGAGATATTTTGAACTTAATTTTCCTAAGCGGTAATCGCTGTAATTACCTAAATCTATTTGATTTTATGAAATCAAGTATAATGTAAGAAATGTTTTGTCACTTATAAAATTTGCTTCGCATGGTAAATTCTAAATTAACATGAATTATTCAAGTCAATGACTAAAAAATATTATTTACTATCATTGAATCAACCCAAGAAAAGTATTTTTTATGGCTCAGATCAAAAAGAAATAGCTACTCAATGTAACAACTGCACATTCTCATTTATCACAGTGTACTTTTCTCTTCTGAACTAAACACTGCATGTAAAATTGAGAAGAAAGAGACAAAGTAAGAAAACAAGACAGCAAGAGAACAACAGGTTTTTTTAAATTGTATATTTTTATGGAACGGTGAACGACAGCAATCTTCTATTGCTTATGAAACACATTCATCTTTCTCTTGCTGATCTAGAGGGGTGAAGAGGGTTCAGTTTGGAAATGGTGAAATCACACACTTGTGACTCATTTAACATGCTCATTTTGGAAAGAAAAAGGAAAAGGAAAAGTCTCTTAGACTTCAAACAAAAGCATTAACATATAAAATATATCAGTTATATTTTTTTAATACTAGACAGTATGGACAAAGCAATCAAACTAACAGCACAGACTGAATTTCCATAGTTCTCTCTAGAGACCATATCTGCATTTGATCTAAAAAAAAATTAAACTAATTATATATTTATAAACACAGTTATATTCATTTTTTGTCTTTGATGTTTGTGCTCATTTCTGGCATAGAGAAAATTTATCAATTATAATTTTCTCTAATGATACTTCCGTTAAATCTTATATTTTTTGATATGTGCTCAATGTTGTACTAGTTTGACGTGCATCTAACTACAAAGGAAAGACAGCGTATCTGTATATGCTTCATATACATTTCAATTGTGTTTGTGTATAATTGCAGATATATTTGTTTCAGTAAATTCTCTTGACACAAGTAGGCTACAAAGCCAATAAGCGTACACTCTCGCCCTTTCAGAAAACACACACACACACACACTCTCCAGATTGACATATCCATATCCAGAAACCACCTGACCCGCTGTTTACATAATGTCCCAACTCGTTCCCTTACAGTGTATCTTGCTATAACCATTGACACCATTGGACAGCGGTATCATTAGCCGATTAGGTGAAACATGATGGGGACAAGATCTCACAAAGCTGCAGAATTGGGGATTAGAATGAAAAGGTAGATGACGAAGGCTCTGAGGCGCGATGGACCCTTCCCAATTACTCCACTCTGGGACCTGAGCTCAGAGGGGTCATGTATTAAAGTGAAAAAATTTATCTGAAATGATCCCTGAGTTTGAGTTAAACAAATCAACATCCGCCCTAGGGTTTACAATACAACGGACTCCCTCTTGGGAGAGGGAGAGGGAGAGGGAGAGAATCAACATATGAAATCCATCTTCAAAATCAGCATCTGAGATTGACAGAAAGAGAAAGACAACCGGAAACGCTCTCTTTCCAGAACTCCAGCGACTACCTGCCTGCTTCCCAATCCTTCCCTTTGTTTTCTTTTACTCCTTTATTCTTGAAGGAGCCTAATTAGCCGTTGTTGAGGGCCTCTTTCTCCCTGCCCTTAAATCAGTAATTGGTTTCAGTGCTGAGACTGTCAAGAAATTAACACATCACACCCTGACAGAAGCTGTTTTTTTCCTCTTATTTGTCATCTGAATCGCCACTGATTTGCCAGAGAGCATAACAAATGAGTGGTTGGTAATCAGAGGCTACTCTCTGGGGTGGAAGTGTGTGTCTGAAAGAGACAAGAGCGAGAGTGGGAGAGGAGGAGAGTTAGTGCGGATGTTGATGCTCACAGAAGTTCTCCATGATTGATATTTAACAATTTTTCACTTGTGAATATGGCCTGCTATATTAGCATGTACACTTTGCATGTGTACATTTTTATGCCATATGCTAAGTTCTCAAAACACACAGAGGCATAGTGTTAAAGTCCATTCTGAGAAGGGATGTCACAATACCAAAAATCTAGTAGTCGGTACCGACACCACCAAAAGTACACGATACTCGATACCACAGTAAAAAAACAAAACAATAATAGGCCTACTTAAACATAAACTTTAAGGTGGAGAAATTACAAGTATCTCACCAAAGTATTTGCTCACTCAATTTGTGTTTGTATGAGGTAGTTTGTTGCAATAGTCAGTAAAAAAACAAGAATGAATGAACATTAGAAGCAGTAGCATAAATAAATACAATAGAATAAAGATACAAATTAAACAACGCTGTATATTTTTTCAGGTAGTTCTAAAAGTAGTATTCAATTAAAAATACCACAGAAATTGAATAATCAAATATTAAATAACTCTGCATAGTCATAACTGTAAAAGTTAAATATAGATTAATCCTTTAAGCTTTTCTTTTGTTGTTTGATTATCATTATTAATACAGACAGTAGCAGGTTTTAAAGGCTGTTGTCACTAAGACCTAATGGATGGAAACAATATGCTGTTACACATGCTGTTCACATTCAACGCTAATATTCGCCAAGACGGGCATTTTGACATAGCTATGTGTGTATTTGAAAGTTTATCTCACAGAAAGTTTACAAATTAATGATTTGCTCTGATAATCTGTTTGGGTTCAACCTACATGCTATAGTGCATAAATTGTTCAGTACCATACAGTACTGTAGAAAAACAAGTACCATCAGGATTTTAAAATCATCCCTTATTCTGAGGTGGCCATCTCAAAGATTCAGGGCTCGACTCATGCATGGTCAAGCTGAACCCCCCTCATGGACGCATTTATTCATCCTTCTCTTCAGTTATTTGTCTAGGGTCAGCAGACAGCGACCGTCAGATTAGAACAATCATGATTTAAGGATCAGAGCACAATCACCAAGTCACTGATAAGACGGCCATTTAACACCACAGATAAGATCAGCACATGACTGGGTTAGGTGAAGGACATGACTACATTTCCTCTTTAAAAAGTTGACTGCATAACTAATTTAAACGCGAAAACAGCAAACTCATTTATCTGAAGTCTGTGATGTATCAGCAAAACTGTTTTCATAATATTAAGACGTGTATCTTAAGCAGCAAATCAGCATATTAGAATGATTTCTGAAGGATCATGTGACACTGAAGACTGGAGTAATGATGCAAAAAATTCAGTTTGCGCCGATCCGTTGTTCACCAGCACCCATTCCACAAACACGGCAAAATCTCCCTGAGGATCAACACCGGGCAGCCATGCCTTGAATTGCTCGCTGAGGCTGGTATAATAAAACACACTATATCACAAAGCGAGCGGTCAGGATGGTGTGCGAGGCACGCCAGATCTAAAAAGTCCTTGGTGTGGTCATCTAGTTTTGCTGCTCCTGCTCCAAGCAGAGCAATTAGACGGACACGAAGTCCATTACAAAATAGGGAGAAAAAAACACTGCAAACAAAAATCTTATCTGGGCCCGGTATTCTGTCGTGTGTGGCTGTAGTAAATGCACGTCGCAAGGAGATTCAGAGAAAGAAACAGTCTTTAATAATAAATCCAGGGGGAAACTCAGGAGAACACAACCACGTTAAACCATAGACAATTCCGGAGAAAGAACTAAGAGCTTAAATACACAGGGAGAGTTAATTAACCAGAACAGAGACAGGTGCGGCATTAATCAGCAACTAATGACTAATGAACACAGACAAAATGGGAGAAGGAAAAAAGAAACCAAAACACAATGAAACTAAACAGAAATAGAAAGAACCCTGAAAAATAGCAGTTGCATAATTAAGTTAATCTTTACATTTAAGCAGTAAATGGATTTAACATGTTTTAGTTTTTTAAAGTGTAACGTGTTCTCTAATCAGAGAATATTAGAAATGCAGATGGTGAGTCTGTGAGAGGCAGAGATGTATCCCGCCTGTCCATAAATCCCTCAAACTCTACAGGCAGATAATGGCCCAATTAACCTTTTCAAACTACCACTGTCAGCACAATTTGCCATGGCTTTTTACAAAATGAACTTCTTTTGGCGGCAAACTGTGTGAGATTCAGATCACAATGAGGGCCTGCCACCCCTTGGTCATCTCTTTCCGACCATCCAACATGTTCAAGTCCCTCCGTGAGTTTTTCATCTTTCCAGTCCTCCATTTTGCCTATACTGCTATTCGCTGACCGTCTCTGTAATCAGTACAGTGAAGGACACTGGACTAGCGTTAGCTTTTGAGTGGAAGGCCGTACAGGTCAGATTGTAGTCCAGATGAAGAGAGTTGAGAGGGGTGGAGGTGGCAGCGAGGCTTAAATTGGCCCTCTTGCACCTGCACACTTATGACGCCAATGTCACTCGGTCTGTAGCAGGGAGAGGTCAAGAGGCTCATTGTTACGACCTTACCTCCTCAAACCAAGCATTCACCTCAAAGCTCACCACCATTAGAAAGAACAGCACATAGCCATTCTCACTTTAAAAGTGTGAAGCTAAAGAAGTACTCATTAGTCCTCGTAATACATAATTGCACAAGTGCACACTGATTGCACAAAAATCGTTTCTGTTCTTATTTAGCTCACAGGCATATCATCTCGGGTGTTAAATGTATGGAGTGTAAAAATAAAGCACATATTAAGTCCCACGCACATGGCGACATATCAGTTTGGCTCCGTTTAGCTTAAACAGTTTATCCATTCGAAAATATTATGTTTGTTCATTTGCTTCGTGACATAAAACCACGTTCGAAAAGGTGAGGTTAAATTAAAAAGTGCCGCTGATACAAACTGATGATCTAATAACGAAGAAAGTCGCAGCGGTCTTGTCATTGTCACTTCACATTAATCAAGCAGTCCGGCGCTTAAAATGTTAGGTGGGTGCAAGGACAGAGAAATAAAAATCTAAAGAAACAGTAGCACGGAAAACGTAGAGCCCGGTTGCAACTGCTGTCATTCAGGAAATATATCCGAGTCTATAAAGTGTTCCCTCAGGTCCTTGTTGTGTCTTTCACTGTCTGTAGGTGTGTACTCACTCCATCTCAGTGTTGTCACACAACAAGAAAAGTCTATTTGGGTCTTGCATGATAGCCAGTGTTTGTTTGTGGGTGTGTGACTGACACCCTGAGGCTACAAATACAGTTATACAAAACAAGGGTGGAAAGAGGCCGCCGTATGATATTTCTTGATTTTGACAAGCGCCCTGCCAAGGTGAAATTGTTTCTGATGTGCTTTTGAGGCGCTTCCCTCTTCCAAAAGCCTTGTACATGAAGTTAGTGTTGTTTTCTACCTCATCTCCTTTCCAACGTGGCGGCAGGCTGAGGAGAGAGGTGGCGTTTGCGCCTTCGTGTTTCGTGAAATTGGACTGCCTCTCCCCATTATTGTAAACATCATCCCCACCGACATGGCTGGCAGTTGCCGTGGCGTCGGACCTGGCTGCCTTGGATACATCTGCTAAAACACATCCATTAAGGCCAAACTACTTTTGATTTACATGTTGAGACTTTTTAAAAGTGTCACATCCAGTGGCATTTGCCCAGACAGCTCGCCTGTGTCGCAGAAGACCCACCGTCTCTCTCTCTCTCTCTCTCTCTCTCTCTCTCTCTCTCTCTCTCTCTCTCTCTCTCTCTCTCTCTCTCTCTCTCTCTCTCTCTCTCTCCTCTCTCTCTCTCTCTCTCTCTCTCTCTCTCCCTCGAAGCCTTTATTTACTCTTTTTTTTTTCTAGCTTCTTCTTCTTTTTCTTTCTCTTCATTTTTTTTTCCCCAAAGGAAGAATTCTCTTTCGTTCAGCACTGGTCACATCACACCAGGCAACCCCTCATGGCTCGGTAAACAACGCTCTTCAACTAGCGTTCGCTCCTCTCCCTTTCTCTCTTCTGCCTCATTACTGCATAAGCACAACTTAATGACCTTATCGTCAATGCAGTTCCCTATCACCTGTCACACCAGCAATTAATTTGATTCCAGCTATAAATTATGGCAGATCTTTTCTTTCTTTTTTCCTTTTTTGTGTCAGAATGTAATTTATAATGATTAGGGGAAAAAAATGTATGTGACATGGGTATCATGAGAAAGGACAACAAAATGCTCATTAAGCATGTAGAAATTGTCCATGAGGCTTTTGTTGTCTAAGGTCTCACTGTAATTAAACTTGTATCAGCTAGTTCATAAAGAACAGACAATTAAAGCCACAAGAATGACTAAACAATAGGCCATAGGGTTTCAAGTAGTGCGCTGCAGAATGTTAGCGATAAAAGTGATAATTAGCTACTTTTGTCACATTAGTTATGGAAGTTATAGAATAACTTATATTTGTTCAATTTTCTCCAAACAATGTGCTGAATGAGTGTCATCGAAATTGCCCCACAAGTTCTCATTAAAGTCAAATTGTGGCAATAGACCCATCGCATACTTACAATTTTCCTCTCAGATCAAAGTAATGAAACAAGCCATCTCTGCATCAGCATGCATCATGTGTTGTGTTAAAAGCATCGCTACTGACAGTTTCTCTTTGATTCTTCTGACTGACAAGCTCACCACATCCAACGCACCGTTACGTGTCCCATGTATCAATTAGAGACCTCAATCTGTTTATATCTAACTTACTAGACCTTGTATGTATTACATGGCTGCCTTTAGACAAGCTGGAGGGCAATGCTTCATCTTCACTTGGCAAAGATTTTATGAATCCAAGTGATTTCATAAAAGTCCCATTATATCTGAATTTACTGCTGTTATGGCTTACGATACAAATATCTCAGCAAGGTGTGAATGTCGCCAGTGGCTATGCTTGTAAAGAATGAGGCGGTAATATGTAGCGTGTGTGTGAGAGAATATGTTCTGAATGATAATATGACTTCCTTGCACAGTAGGACTATATAAAAGATACTCATGAATGTATTATGGGTAATGGATTAGTTGAGTGTTTTTATGGACGTTTTGATTCTCACATATGTTAGCGAGCAAATTACTTAGTTTTCACAAAAATGCTCGGGGCTGATCGTCACAACACGGCAGAGTTCATGATTCATTTATTAAAAAGGATTTGTCAATGTTACATCAGCCCGAAAAGGAAAAAGATCAGAGAAGGAGAAATGTTTCTGGCAAAATACCACCGTATAAAGCGCATAGGTCATGTATTTGCGACAAAAGAGCCAGTATTGGTACTGAAAGGGTTGATAAGGTTATTCTTGATTTATTAGCGCACAGATTTCTTGTTTAATTTTGTTCGTTATTTGATCCTTTTTAATTTTGTCATTGTTCCGATGAGAGCTCTGCGAGGACCTCGTGGCTTTTTCTTTATTGGGTCATAAAGGCTTGTATGTTATGACCGGTTAAAAGGCGTCACCTTAGATTTGAGCCCCCACACATCAGGAGGATCTCAGATATGTTTATAATGTTAAAGCTGAGCACCTTGACCCCATTATTAAGAGAAGTCTTTATGCACAGAGATAAAATGTGTGACAAATGCACGAAGGACGCCTTTACGTGACTTCTTCAATCAATAGAATCTTCCTTATTTTCCACAATAAAATGAGAATTATGCATCTTGAGCTGATTGAATTATACAGGTAATTGCACATCTCATCATGTTCCCCACCGCCTGTTCACTTGATCTATTAACGTAGTTTCCTGATCGCTCTTCCAGCACACACTACATCTGAGTATGGGCTTGAGGAGAGGGTCAAGGACACCTAAACTTTTCATCCTCAAGTACTGGACTAATCATGTTACAATAATAATAATAATAATAATAAAACATTGAAAAACAATAAAAGAATTACAATCAGTAATATTTGAGACAAATACGTGTATATAATATGTAAATATGTCTAAAGTGTGAAAATAGATAGATATGTGTAAACTTAATGCAGTTACATAGTATATTCAAAATACTTATTAAATACTTATTCCTTTATCAAATAAAATTATATTAAATATAATAATAGTAAAATAAAAATGAGCTTTGTCAAGTTATAAGATACTGCAACATAATGCATTCTGTAGTCAATCTGTAAGAATGATAGCCTGACCTCTGAACTTTGATATCCTTTGATATCCATATTGATACGAGTAGTAATACATATATTCCTCGCATTAAGCAACCCAAATAATAATAATATAAAAAAAAGAAGAATAAAATCATAATGTCTCAACATTTTACTGAGATAAAGACTAGCTTAAAGATTGACCCGTTTTTCACTAATGCAAAGGGCAAATTGTTAAGTAATCTGGGTGGCGCAAGTACAAAAATAATTATTTTTAATAAAAAAAAATTATAAAAAGATTCAGTGTGGTGATGAATATTATTGACCTGTAGATTTTCTCAATTCATTCAACTTTGAAAGATATAGTCAATTTTGGACCTGCCTATACTTATATACAATCTTTAAGTGTGGTGTTTTTTTGTTTTGTTTTGGCTTTCCTCTATAATGAGACATCTTTTGTATCAAAAGAGGAATATGTCACAGTAGCAGCCCAGGTTTCAAGGACAATTGAACTCTATTGGAGAGAAATTAGGTTTGGTCTTCAGCTTATGACAAACTATGGCGCCACTGCACCTAATGACCCTTGTGATGTTCTTCTGCATGGGTCAATGACTAATAAGCAAATATCACACTCAGTATGCCATTGCTATCGTCTGTCACAATTAAGCTTTTTCTCCCTTCTCCTTCGTTTGACTTGTTTTCCCAGAGAATTCTGGTAATAACTCAGATGAATGTAGAATTAAGCTGTCTATGTGTGGTGTTTTTGTAACTGCAAGGCTTTATGAACATCCAGATATTTTTGCATGTACTTAAAGCCACTTGAATGAAATATTATCCATCGTCTAATGCAGTGAGTGATTTGAAAACCAATCCGAGCACTATTTAGGAATGCAATTTGCTTATATTAGATACGATCTAATATTAATAAGAACTGAAATAATCACATATAGATTTTCACGTGTGCTTATATGAACAATTATAGTATTTCAAATGATCTATTATTCTCTTTCTTTGGCTAAATAAGTGTATATGATACCATTCATCAAGTGCGGATGAGGGGCTGACATGTCTTCCCTCTTTCATTCATCATGATTATAGGGTGATCCGTCTCATTTTGTGTTTAAAGCCGTGTGGCCAGTGTTTTTCACCTGTTTCCTTTAGTCACTGATTGACATTATTACATAAATGAACGTTTGCTCTTGGTTTCTGTTTTATGAAAACGCTCTTTTTTTTTGTGTCATGTGGCGAAAATGAGTACTGTTTGCCCATTCAAAATATATATATACTCTGCTACAGAGTGCTGTATTAGTGATATATACACACCAGGCAATGCCAATATGGACACATGTGGACACATACAGATAAACACACACTCTGAGGGAGGTGGAGTAAAATGAAGTGTGTAAAGTGCATAGCAGGCCTGGCCTTATGTACTTGATATGCTATAATGCCTTGATATGTTAAGTGCACAAAGCATAATTTCAAAACAAAACATCTAAATGACCAAACATTTTCACAGACAAGATACACATTAAAACAGTTCTGGTTAAATTAAGATTCATAACTGTCTTTTGCCAGATAATGTCAATTTTAACATGCTTATAACAGTATAATAAATCTTTGTCTCTCATTATAATCCCATTAGAAGTCAAACTGATAAACCCTTCCATTTAACTATATGCTTTGAGTTGGACTGATTTAGTATTTCTGCAGAGGAACACACACACACACACACACACACATCATATTTCTTAATTTCTGCTAAAGCAAATCATTTAGATGGTGACTCAAAACAATGATTTACATAATTAAACATTTGATAACAACGTCTTAATATCATCTGCAGTTGATATAAGAGACATATAAGTTGATAATCATTTTCACAAATATTTCAGGCCACAGCAGGCAACAGAAAGAGGCCTTAATGCAGTCCATATCCACCTCAGTGGCAGAAACGCATTTCCAAACGGCACACACTCACACTCCACTCAACAGACAATCCATCGCCTGACAATCTGAGACACACGCGGAGATGGAAGTCATCTCTCACTTCCTCCTCGCTCGCCTCTATCTGCAATGCAAAATTAACCTCACTTTAATCTGAGTGTGCTGGGGCAGGGTGGAGAGGTGGGGAACTGGGCCCTGATGAAGAGCCACCAACGACGCAAGAGTTCAAATCTGGAGTGTCGCTCAATTATATTTCCTTGTTTTGCCTGTCCTTGAGAGGAAACCCCTCTGCTCAGCCACATTATTCTAGTCCTATAACAAATGACACCGCAACACCCGAGCACAGCAGCGCTATATGTACGAGCAGGCGCGTGTGTGTAAAAGGCGAGTAATATTCTCCACCTTGTTTGGCAAAAATGACTTTCTTTTTGATGTAAAGGTGGCGCGTGTGTGGCTGCGCGTGGAGGGGAGGATGTGGAATTGTCTAATACTGATTGTGATTGTCAAGCGCAGGCCGGCCCAATTATATCACTGAATCTTTGTTAAGCAGGCCTTGAAAAAGCCTGACAGTATAATTAATCTTGCCATATGAACAAAGAGACCCTGCTCAATAGTATTGAGGACGCTTATTAAAAATACTAAACACCCTCTGCACCCTTTTGAAAATGTGATGTGGGGGAATAGGGGGTTGCTTTTGAAATAGCAAGACGCAAGTCATTATCTTTTTGTTTAGCTTTTTTAATTTTTTTTTTATGCAGAGGTGAAATTGATATTAAGGGGGAGGGAGCCATGATTTTGCAGAATGATGAAAAATGATGCCTGTGAATACAAGATATCATTTTGATGCTGCTCTATACGATATACTGCTTTAATTAGAGTTTTGCGATGATAAGATACCTCATCACAGAGTTTGAGGTGTTATTCACAATACTTTAATTTATAAAATATAACAACATTACACTCACACTAATTGCACTGTGTGTAAAAATGAATGATCTGTTCCTGAGGAATGGCCAGTGTTACTAAAACAGAAATATGATGCCTGCTGGTATAGTGTTAATATATCGCTGTACTTATTCCCTTGTGTTCTGCCGCACTCATTTATATGACACTACAGAATTACAGTAAGGTCACAGCTTTCAGACAGATTAGCTGAATAACCTCTACAAACACATTCAGGATTTATACATTCATCAATAAAGAGACAGAAAATGAACAATCAAGGATGAAGGATTATTTCATGACGTACGGTTAGATGTAAGTGTGCACTTGACTTAAGTCGAAGTCCCTTTAAGGTAAGTGAGTGCACTCGGCTGAGGAGCAGAGATACGATCTAACAACGGAACCATGTTTTACTTCTTTAGCTCAGAAAAAAAAAAAACACAGGGTTTTTATGTTTTATGAGGACTCTCCATAGACATACTGATTTTTATACTGTACAAACTTTACATTATAGCCTATCCCTTAACCCCACATCTAAATATTACCCTTACAAAAAAATATATATTTAAAAAAAAAAATAACTGGTTAGTACGTTTATTTACTGATTTGAATTACAATTATAGTTTATAAGTGTGGCCTGAAACCTGAATACACTACATTATGAAGACATTACACTACATTGGGTCCTAATAATGTAGGCCAAGCCAGTGTGCGCACCACGCCACGCCACACACACACACACACACACACACACACACGGTCCCCACAACATCCTTCAGAAATCATTCTAATATGCTGATTTGGTGCTCAAGAGCCATGTCTTGTTGTGCTTCTTAAAAAATAATATATATATATATATATATGCCAAATATATATATTTGTTTATTTTTTGTGGAAATTGTAGGCTAATACTTTTTTCAGAATTATTTGATTAATAGAAAAGAAAAAAAAAAATCTTACTGACCACAAACTTTTGAATGGTAGTATAAATATCCAATTATATAATTAAATCAGATTCATATTTTTGCTGGTGCAAACACAATGAGGGGTTTTAAATAAATTAACATTTAATTAGGCTGGTAGTACCAAACTTTAACAGTTAAATAACTATACCAAACACTGTATACTGAATTTAAAAAAAAATATTACATAGTAGCCTACAGGGTTTGAATCTGTAGATAATAAACTCTACGAATGAACCAATTGACTAAAATGAAGTGGACTACACTAAAACAAACAGGCAAACAAACAGACAAATGGCTCTTTTACTGTAAAGCGGGACTACTCATGTTGAACATTGTGATGCCTCTATCAGGATTGACACTTTTAACTGAAAAGCAGGGCTTCAGTCACCATATTTAGCATCCCGTTTTCTTCATATGTATATGAGTGGACCATCTCCTCCCCTTATAACATCTCTTCTCCAGTGTAGCGCAGCACACTTTGTAGAGAGCGTGTACATGTACTCCCCATGCCTCAGTTCTTCTGGAGTACTTAAATCAGTGGAGGGTTCCTTCCCTCCACTTTCCTCCTCTTTTCATGGTTCACAAGCCAAAGCTGCCCCGGCCAACAGGCCTATCAGAACCTCCTCAGTACCGGCACTGGGCCGATGCGAGCAGAGCACGGGGTGAGATCGAGGGGCACGCAAGGTGCAGCAGAGGTGGAGATGCCTAATTTAGCAGAAACACCACCTCACGAGCTACAAGCCAGATCAGCCTTGCAACCGCAAAATCATTTTAATATATTCCCAGTGCTACTTGTGAATATTAATTTTAAAAATTAATTATTAATTTTGCCCCTGGCATGCCAAGATATACTCGTTTTAATTAGTGTACCGTACTCCCCTACAATTAAAATATAATTGATGTCCATATATATTGACAGCCGCTGTGATCGCTTTTCTTGCTGGTGTCAACACAGGCAGGGCAGAGATTCTGCCGTACTCTCTGGTCCATTTAGTCAGCGCCGCTTTACAGATCCATCCCAACATTTTTTACATAAATAGACAAAATATGGCCTTGATACCAGTAATTAGAGAGATAGACACTCTAAACTGAACACTGGGGTTGTCCTTCCAAACCTGAATGACCTCCTTTCCTCTGTGGCACATAAAAAAGCGCCTTTTAAATGATATTCAGGCTATTTTATGTAATATATATTTAAAAAAAAACAAAAAACAATATGGCTTCAGAAGCCTTGTAAACTTTTTTGAAGTTTAAAAAGCTTCAGTCCACATTCGTGATTGCGTCGAAAAGAGTGACCGGTACATTGTTCAAAATGTCTTATTTTGTGCTCCACTGAAGAAAGTCAGTGCTAAAGGTTTTAAACAACATGAAAGTGAGTAAACGATGAAAACAAATTCCATTTGAGGTTTTGTTTATTCTTCTGGCTCTTATTATCGCAGCAATGGTGGAGGAAGAGCAACATGTAGATGTCTGTGCTATAGTTTTGTATGATTTGTCTGGCATGTGTGTTTCCCTCTCTCTCTCCATCCAACCTGCTTCCCCCTCTTTCCCTTTCTCTTCCTCTCTCTTTCTGCATGGGGAGGTGGCAGATGGATGTGTGAGAAGCAAGAAATCTGCTTCTGTCCGTGTCAGTTCTGCTCTACAGAGCACTGATAACTGAATAATAATCCCTCTCTCTCTCTCGTTCTTCTGCACCTCCCTCTTTCTTTTTCTATTCTCATTCCTTTCTCTTCATCTGAACATCCCCTCCTTTCTCTTTTACTGTTTATCACATCCCACTAGTTCATATTAAACTTTCTCTATCAGCTTTCACCATCCACTGTGTTAAAAAGATCCTGTCATCACTTCCTCTCCTCGAGCCTCACGGTGACCAACAGCAAAAGCACATGTCACAGGAACATCTGCAAAAGAGCTGCACAAATACACATCAAGCTGCTGTTTTTTCACTGAAGTCACCAATCAATTATCTAAGATTAGCAATTATATATCAAATATATTAATTTAAGCTGTAACACTGAGATATGGATTTCGATTTTCAACTGTGAAACTTGGATTTAGGATCAAATCTAAAAGATTTCAGAGAAAAAAAAATGCAAATTCACTTGCCTAATATGGGCCTGATTACGCTTCTGATTGGCATGGTGGCTGACGGGAAACAGTACCATAATCTCTATTACGGCATTCAATCCCCCTTCTGCCACAGAGTCAAACACACAAGATGAGAATTTATGACATATGCACATCAAAAAATGGTGAAAGAAATGAAGAAAGAGGAATCTTCAGAAGCTATTCTAATGGAGCAGGCAAAAGATTTTAGTATTTAATATTGCATGCGCACTGGGTTTTTGTGCAATTGACCAACATGACATTCCTAAGTGTATAAATGGGTAGCTTTATGATGATAAGATCACTGGCTAATAAGATATTTATGTGACACGCTCACTGACGGATCCATCTCCACGCTTCCTTCTTCATGCTTCAGTGAGCCGGTGAGGATCAAACGCAAATTCACCAAATGGGTTCGTTAAATGGAGAGGAAATTTAATAAATAAGTATTTCTGCTCTCCAAGCCATGAGGAAATCAAACATTTCGGGATTGATAGAGCCAGAATTAGGATCCTCAAGATACATTCATTTGTCTTTTTTTTTCTTTTTTTTTTTACATTCATCCTGTTTCAAACATTCAAACATGTTTTAAGATCCCAAACCTGCCATCTCAGCGGTATTCATTAAAGTGTTTGGTGTTTGAGATATAAATTTGATATGTTTTAACTTTTGGTGTTTATACAGGATGCTTATCGGGAATACGGCTCTGGGCTCACGTTAGATATGTTGTCTGAATTGTTTTATAGGTTTCTCTCGGTCGAGTCTCTGTTAATCAGCCCTGTCATGACTAATGCCACGACTTTTCTCGACATGTTGCGTGTTTACACCACTCATACGCTTGCTGTCATGGTGAGCATAACCCATGGTAATTAGCCTAATGGTGCTAATGAGGGAGCTGACATGAAAAAGCCAGTGTTAGGACAGCGTCTGATTGACAGCATTACAGATTTACACACATTGACACGCTTAAATGCGCACACACACTGCAACTACTTGCAGCATAAAAAGCCGCCTCATCATAACAATGAGTATGAATTACCAAATGTTACATATTAAAACAAGTAAAAAAATACACTGTGAATTTTAATTGATCAAACAGACCCTATATAGAATAATGAGTATTATTAATAAATCCTAACAGGGTGATACAAAACATCTGTGCTTCACATCAAATCATTGTTTTGTGATAATGACTGGCTGACAGTACATCTGCTTACCAAATAAATAATAAATAGACATTTATAAACTGAAATAAATTACATTACATGTATTAATTTAGCAGACGCTTTGATCCAAAGCGACTTACAAATGAGAATAGTATAAGCAGTTAAACTAACAGTAGGACAACAATACGCAAGTGCTATAACCCCTCAGTTTAATTTTAGTGCAGTTTTTATTATTTTTTTATAATAGAATAGAAGAGAAGAGAAAGTGTTAGAACTACTGATTTAAGTTGAAATTATTTTACTATGTGAAAATAAACTACAACACAAAGTTACGTAGCAAATCTGGAAGAGCAGTCAATTATAAAATTTAGCGTAATTACAATAAATATAATAATGTTACTGCAGAATGCCACAAATTAAGCACTCCAATCAGCCGTTTAATAGATATTTGAAAATCGAATTAAGGCTAATAAATAAGATGCAACAATTTCATATTTAATTTAGAAAAAATACACAAATTACACACAGCAATTTATTTAGGTGTTATTATTTTCTATTTATTTAAATGTTCAAATACAGTTGTTTTTTTATTATTTGGATTTTCAAAAATGTCTTATTTAATGTCTATGTCTATATGTCTATATATATATATACACTCACCTAAAGGATTATTAGGAACACCATACTAATACTGTGTTTGACCCCCTTTCGCCTTCAGAACTGCCTTAATTCTACGTGGCATTGATTCAACAAGGTGCTGAAAGCATTCTTTAGAAATGTTGGCCCATATTGATAGGATAGCATCTTGCAGTTGATGGAGATTTGTGGGATGCACATCCAGGGCACGAAGCTCCCGTTCCACCACATCCCAAAGATGCTCTATTAGGTTGAGATCTGGTGACTGTGGGGGCCATTTTAGTACAGTGAACTCACTGTCATGTTCAAGAAATCAATTTGAAATGATTGGAGCTTTGTGTGCATTATCCTGCTGGAAGTAGCCATCAGAGGATGGGTACATGGTGGCCATAAAGGGATGGACATGGTCAGAAACAATGCTCAGTTAGGCCGTGGCATTTAAACGATGCCCAATTGGCACTAAGGGGCCTAAAGTGTGCCAAGAAAACATCCCCCACACCATTACAGCACCACCACCAGCCTGCACAGTGGTAACAAGGCATGATGGATCCATGTTCTCATTCTGTTTACGCCAAATTCTGACTCTACCATCTGAATGTCTCAACAGAAATCGAGACTCATCAGACCAGGCAACATTTTTCCAGTCTTCAACTGTCCAATTTTGGTGAGCTCTTGCAAATTGTAGCCTCTTTTTCCTATTTGTAGTGGAGATGAGTGGTACCCGGTGGGGTCTTCTGCTGTTGTAGCCCATCCGCCTCAAGGTTGTGCGTGTTGTGGCTTCACAAATGCTTTGCTGCATACCTCGGTTGTAACGAGTGGTTATTTCAGTCAAAGTTGTTCTTTTATCAGCTTGAATCAGTCGGCCCATTCTCCTCTGACCTCTAGCATCAACAAGGCATTTTCGCCCACAGGACTGCCGCATACTGGATGTTTTCCAGTAACTGAGCAGATTGTGAAATACTCAGACCGGCCCGTCTGGCACCAACAACCATGCCACGCTCAAAATTGCTTAAATCGCCTTTCTTTCCCATTCTGACATTCAGTTTGGAGTTCAGGAGATTGTCTTGACCAGGACCACACCCCTAAATGCATTGAAGCAACTGCCATGTGATTGGTTGATTAGATAATTGAATTAATGAGAAATTGAACAGGTGTTCCTAATAATCCTTTAGGTGAGTGTATATTAGACACCTATAAATCAAATTTGACACTTTTGTATTGAATATATTTTAAATCCCACTATTTACATATACAGTAGAGTGGAAATTTATGTATTTAGAATTTCAAATACTATTATATATAGTTATTAAGGAACTAATAAAAAAACAAATTGTGTCTCTTTATTTAAAAAAATGTGTATTAGTTGTAGTAGTAGTAGAAGTCGTAGTAGAACCTTGTGCATTTTGAGCATGTTTCTGCTTCTGTGTGTGGACTGTAGCACATCGCAGTGCAGTGTCTGAGCACCATCTGTGTGCAGTGAGCTCAGTGTTCACAGTAGCATACACACTCAAAGAGCGTGAAGGCACTGTGCACAATAAAAACCATAATGCAAAGAGTGTGTGTTTGACTGGATGAGGACTCAAGAGTGGTACACACATGACACAAACCATACCCTCAAGTCCATCTGTCACCATGCATGGATAGCACAGCAAACCTGCTTTGAAACCCCTCCCTTCCTTCCTCTCCATTTCTACTGTGCTCTCTCTCTCTCTCTCTCTCTCTCTCTCTCTCTCTCTCTCTCTCTCTCTCTCTCTCTCTCTCTCTCTCTCTCTCTTTTTCTCTCACTCTCCCTCCACCTCTTGTTCCCTTTTCTAAATCTCAAAGGAGTCTGTGTGTACTCTATATTTATTATCCTGGGTGGCACAGTTGATAGATGGGATACCTGCACAATTACAAGGGCACAACATTACCTTTTCCAAGCTGATAGGGTGAAAAACACACTCTCTATCCTCTCGCTCACTGTCTCTCACCTCAGACAGGGTGATATTATGTTATAAAGACATCACCTATTCTGGACAATTCAGACCTATTAACAAAGAGTTTCTATAACTTAATCCTCAAAAGAGAAAATATTTCCACATTTAACAATAGAGGGCATTTTGTAGAAATTCAAACCACAATTTCGAGTCCGTTTGCAACAAAGCTTGATGGCAACAAAGAACAGAGTACCGGTCTGACCACTCGAACTAAACTATAAAAAGTGCAAATAAAAAGGGGAGAGTCATAACTGACTGTCTTTCATAACATTCATAATGTTTCCGAAAGCACCACGGGTGTATACGTACGTCGCAGAGCATTGACACGGGCCCAGAGCATCATATTAAAGGTGTTTCTCTGTGGCACAATGTTAAGGCAGCCAAAGTCAGAGCATTTATCTTTATTCTGCTGAGATTTGTGAAAGGCGAGATTGAGAGGAGGCCGATGATGCAGGGTGTTCCGAGGCGGACATCTTGAAGCGTGATGTTGAGGTATGTTCCTGCTCGGGCAGGGGAGGCATCGACATATAAAATGATTGTAAATTTGCATTAGGCTCAATCCATCATAGGTGAGAAGGAGAGAGAGTGGGGACAGCGAGCGAGGAGCTGTGTTGTACGCTGTGGAGCAGGCAGCCTCTGACAGATTCCTCTTTAAGTGACTGTGAATGCAACAATTCCACAAATAATTTGTCAAGCGCTGCTGCTGAACTAGCTCTGAACCCTCTTCCCCTCTCTCTCCCTCTATCTGTCTCTCAAGGCTATAGAGTTGCAATCCTTTTATGGGACAACTCCTAATAAAGGAAAAGATAATAATTGCAGTTAAACTGTGAAAGAGATAATATATGCTCGCAAAATATTTCTTTAAAATAAGTGCCAATAAAACGGACAACATTTTTATGTTATTATTTAACTTTTTTTTTACTATTGAATATAGGCAATTTAATTATAAAATAAAGATTTAAAACAACATCACCACTATAACAAACCCACTCAATCAAATTTTAAGTTTTAAGTGGTCATACAATGTGTTTAAAATCTAGATACAATTTTATTTTTTTTAGATAATAAAATAACTCACTGTACAATAAAATACAGAGCAATTTTCCACAGTGTATGACCATTAAAAATAGTTAAGCAGAGAGCGAGTTGTGGTCTTTTGGATGAAGACGCAGACATGGTGAGCTGTAACAAAAGCACATGGTTTGCAAACTACATAATGACAATCAGGCCCAAATTAGAAGAGCAAATGAGCTGTTCGGGCTGATGGTCAGCAGAAACTTGGCAGCACTTGATTGCATTTTTATATTTATGAGCTAATTTCACTGGGCACTTGTGTTTTAAGTATACTAATACAGCATGTGTCTTTCAGTCATGGTGTGGCTTTTATTTGAAGGTTTTTCAAGGGTTGGCTTGTTTACTTGTAATTGAACATGAAAGAGAGACAGACGTCGTTTGACAAACTGAAGATCCTTTTCTGTTCTACATAGTTTTGGAAAAAAAAATTATTAAGAAGCCAAATCAAGTACGCTGACATGGTTACAGCACAGTCATTCATATGACCATCAGATGAGTCTCATAAAGCAACAATGCAAGGTTGTGTCACAATTTTGTTTTTATGAGTAACACATTTCTGTAGTTTTCACAGCATTATTACTGTAAAATAAGTAAATGCTTACTGTAGAACCTGTATACAGCATGTTGCTGTAGATCTGCAAAGCATCATGGTCAATTTTCAATGGCGAGTAAATTCTACAGTAAAAATATTTTTTATGTGAATCAGCTGACACTTTTGACCATGCGTCAACATCCGACGCACATGGCACCCTTTAGCGTCAATATGAGACGCTAACTCTACCCCAGACCTAAACCTACCCATAACGGAAGCGTCATCTAACTGACGCTAAAAACAGAAGAGTCATCTAACTGACGCAAAAAGCTCAATTTACACTTCTGCGTCGACCTCCCGCCGTAGCTACGTCGTAGGCTGTGTGTAGCGCGCGTACCCTTCGGCGTACCCTGACGTGCACCTCTCCAAAAATGTAACAACGCGTTCTACGCGGACGCAAGCGCTGTGATTGGTCTGCTAGAACCGCTCCCTCGGGTTTCACATGTTCCCTCTGCGTGCATCGACGCGGACAACGACGCAGAAGTATAAATTAAAACCAACGCGTAGTCTACAGCGTAGAGGCTCCGGCGTAGGTCCGACGCAGAAATATAAATCAGCCTAAACCTACCCATAACGGAAGCGTCATCTAACTGACGCTAAAAACGGAAGCGTCATCTAACTAACACTAAAGGCTAGGGATGTCAATTTTCACAAATTCCCATGATCGATCGTCGCTTAAATTAACGATCAATTAATCGATTAGCTAATCGTTAGCATTAATGGCAAACAGCACAGGGTCTGCAAATGCAGCTCAAAAAGTTATGTTACTCACCAAATTAATAAGAATGTTTTTTAATCTAAATAAAGGCTTAGTAGGATTGTAAAATGTTTTGATGTGATTGATAAATTAAATTAACTATTTAATATATAAATATAACGACAAATACAATGTGTCACCAACTCCGCCTCATATGCGTGCTTGTCAGAATGTGTGACTGTTGTGGAAGTGCTAGAACAACGCACTGAAAACGGCAACTAAACCCAATGAATTCACAACCATTTAATAAAATAGTGTTCTCATGTTATGTAATATGAAAGTCCCCAATTAACCATCGTTATTATTAGTTGTGCATTCTGCTTGAGCGGCGCGCGCTGAATGAATAACCGTTGAGCACTTTGTTAGCGTTTATTTAACTCAAAGAAACGCATCCTATTTGATATTAATCAGATATATACAAAATAAGCAGAATATTACAAAATTATATCTGCACAAAATGACGTGAATGCACAAGTGAACTTAAACTGAGTTACGTGCCATTCAGAATGACTCATATGTTGTGGTGGACGCGCTCAAAGTCTCTGACGAGCTCTTCCTGGAACAACGCAACATGGCATCTAAACCCAAATAATTCACAAGGTTTTATTACAATAGTGTTCTCTTTATAATCTTGTGTAATATGACAGTCCCAATAGTCATTATTAGTCGTGCATTGACATTTGAGCTGAGCGCGCTAAAGATCAGGTCGATTCTTAACCAAATGCATCCAATATGAGACCAATCAGATATAGATAAGCGTACACAAAATAAACTATTACAACTTACATTTGCACAAAACAAAAGGCTGCGAATACACACGCAAACTTATAGTCATGATGAAGGTGTAAAATAGTCCCAAACAACTCCGGGGTGTGTCATTCAGTGGGACTCAACCATGGACTCAACACTTCACCACAACGGCGCGCTCGCTTACATGTTTCGCGGTTGAGCAGCACGCACGCGCATGATCCTGCTTAATCGATGATCGATAAGTTTTATCGATTAAATGTATTATCGACAATTAATCGATCGTCGATTAATCGTTGACATCCCTACTAAAGGCGTTAGATGACGCCCGAGGATGAGCATGATCTACCTGGCGCTAAAGGGTGCCATGTGCGTCGGATGTTGAAGCATGGTCAAAAGTGTGAATAAGATGACGCCTTTGGGATGAGAATGCGTTGGAATACAGCAATTTCTAGAGGATTTTTTTTTTCAGCAACGGAAAGCTACGAGATTCCACACTTTCAACGGATTTTTACTTCAGAAAGGTAACTTTGCTCATTTATTTCTACGGTTTACTCTCGTAAACCTGTTTGTTCAACTTTAAGAGTGCACTGAGAGAGAGAGAAGTAACGAGTGGCACACTTCCTAGTTAAGCTGTGTCTTGTGTGCAATTTATTACCAAAAAAAAAAAAAATCTATTGGCGCCTATTTGCGCATGATTTCAATAGATTTTCTAATTGGGCAACATTTGATAAACTCATCAAGAAGGATAGCATTGTTGAATAAAACTTAAATTGGAATTGTGTATGTAATATCTGTTGGTGCACAAGCCGGAAAAAATGATCACATGGATGTTTCTCTTGCCAGCTAACTGTCACCGCGTCAGGTAGTGAAGCCAACCGACTCCCGTTCCGAGTCAGTCGAAAGAAAACGCAGCTAGAGGTAAGACTTACACATTTTTCATAGGCTCATGATTTTTCTGAACTTCATCGCAGGTCAAACCACAGAAACGCGATTGTTGATAGCCTGCCATTCCCGACTTGTGAGATACTGTATTAAGAGTTGTCTTATCTGGCAACATTACATTTTTTACGTCTTCAATTTGATTATAGAGTAGCCTAACGTTAACATTGTTGAATAAAATTAATTTGAAATAGTGTATTTGATGTGTTGGCGCGGTAGCCGTTTGTATAATCTCAGTCTGTTTTTTTTTTCTTGCTTGTAATTATTGCCGTCTGAGGAATCAGACATTTAAGCGGGCCGAGTCGAAAGAAAACGCAGCCACACAACTTTAAAAACACGTCATTTTTCAAAGGATTGCAAGCTGCAGACACTAGATTTTTGCCTGATTTAAGTATAGGAGTTTTATTCTTGACTCGTAGAAGCATAATAATATACTCGCACTGTATTAAGATTTTTCGAGATCTTTCTTACTCGTTCTTTTATTTACCATTTGGTTCTTTTCTTTCAGGTTGCAGAAAAGAAGCCTCCTCAACAATCGTTCCAGGTAACTTACATAAGTTAGCTACATGAACTAGCATAGATAGAATGTTTTCAAATGCAAACAATGTTGTTTCTCTTCAGAAACAATCCATAGATATATAAAACAAGTAAAAGTGCACAGAAACCGCGCAAACTTCATGTATCCATGTGGGATTTCCAAATGTCCTTGTAGGGTTTCTGCAGGTATCTTTAAATTAAATTGAATGCCTTTTTAATGCCATTTAAAAAAATGCAATGCCATACACGACCCATGACTAACCACGGATATATATATATTTCCTGAAATACATAGGCGTAAACACGTCCCCACCATTTTTTAAACATCTTGCAGCATAGATGTAGCAATACAAATAAATAAAACATCTCCAGTTAACTCTAGCAGCGCATTCATTTAGTTTGTTTGTTAAAGGGTTAGTTCACCCAAAAATGAAAATTATGCCATTAATGACTCACCCTCATGTCGTTCCAAGCCCGTAAGACCTCCGTTCATCTTCGGAACACAGTTTAGATATTTTAGATTTAGTCCGAGAGTTTTCTGTCCCTCCATTGAAAATGTATACATGGTATACTGTCCTTGTCCAGAAAGGTTAGAAAAACATCATCAAAGTTGTCCATGTGACATCAGTGGGTTAGTTAGAATGTTTTGAAGCATCGAAAACACATTTTGGTCCAAATATAACAAAAACTACGACTTTAATCAGCATTGTATTGTCTTCCGGTTCTGTTGTCAATCCGTGTTCAGTGACGCTGCTGACGTAAGACGCTGTTGACGTGATATCTGGTGCGCCCGAGCTTCGTTTACAGTCTGAGGGAGACGCACGCTGTAAACAAAACAATCTTCGCAAACGACATACACTCCAGATACACGTCAGCAGCGTCTTACGCCAGCAGCGTCACTGCGGACTCGTGAACGCGTCTCGACAACAACACCGGAAGACAATACAATGCTGATTAAAGTCGTAGTTTTTGTTATTTTTGGACCAAAATGTATTTTCGATTCTTCAAAACATTCTAACTAACCCACTGATGTCACATGGACTACTTTGATGATATCTTTATTTCCTTTCTGGACAAGGACAGTATACCGTAGCTACATACATTTTCAATGGAGGGACAGAAAACTCTCGGACTAAATCTAAAATATCTTAAACTGTGTTCCGAAGATGAACGGAGGTCTTACAGGCTTGGAACGACATGAGGGTGAGTCATTAATGACATCATTTTCATTTTTGGGTGAACTAACCCTTTAAATAAGAGGCAATCTGAAATGTGTTGTTTTTGAAATCAAGTGACCAAAGTGCTCGTTGCCGCTGCTATCATTGGTGCGGATACTGTGCTCTGTTGTCTTCACACGGACGCGCGCTTCAATCCGTTGCGGAGAGACTCGGTTACGGTGAAATCACAAAACATAATGCACACAAATGTGTCCCTGCTTGATATACAACCACTGATAAATAATCGGTTTTGATGAAGGAAAAAAAAACTATACTTCTTAGTGCGGATTAGAACCCAGAGCCTCTGACACGCTGGGCTAAAGTTCTGCCACTGGACAATTAAAGTGCATGCGTGTAACAGTCGGATCTATATGTTTTTTCACGTGAAAATTCTCGCTACTAACAACATATGTAAGATCTCATTAATTGACAAATTAAACACAATGTACTATTTAAATCGATTCTTAACGCTGATTTGTGGCCGTCACACTGCATATGGGATTTTACGGCACTGATTCCCATGGTCCCCAACTTAAATGCTTTTTTAAAAACGTCGCAAAATTCTTCAACATTTTTACCACTGATGGGCTGCCACCATGTCTTAAAAGTTTAGTTTTTCAGCCACTTTGGCTGGAATTTGCACTTTTCCATTTTTCTAAGGTTCCAGACCATGGTTCAGACCTGTCCACCGCTGTACAAAAGCCCTGTGTCACCTTCGCATCTAGGCAATTTTGTTCCGGTCGGAAGCAATTACCAAACTGATTCTACGTATTTATCACACTAACGTACATATTTTGCGACAGCAAATAAAAATGATTAATTTTTATAAATGATTAATTTATAAATAATTATAAATTATTAATAAAAAGGCTATATTCAAATAAATGTATATAAAATTATCTTCAAAACTATCAAAATTGTTAATGCCTGTAGGAATCAAATTTAATGCTTTTTAATGCCATTTAAGGCCTTGATTTTTGCTAAATCCATTTAAGGATTTTTAATGCCCTGCGGAAACCCTGATTGTAATTTCAAGACATTTTGTGCATTACCGACAAGTACCAAAATCACTCAAAACCTAAACCAGCTAGATCTCAAAATATCTCTAACTCCGTTGCTCTGATTGGTTGTAGGTCAGGCATTTTCTTTTCTGGTTTGGTTAAAATACGCCCCATAATCACAGCCCAATGGAGCAGTATCAGACAAGAATCTGAGTATGACGACGTCAGGCTATAATATATATGTATATATGTGTGTTTTAAGTGAGAGTTTGGTTTATAGAGAAGTGGACATTGTATTACATGTTGATTGTCTAATTATTCAAATGATCCAATCAATCAACCCATCTGTCTTGCTTATAAACTTTTATATTAATAATTAATTTCTTCCACTGCAGGGTAGAAGACTCCAGTCCAGAAGTTGAATAGTTCAGGTCCAGTTTAAGAAGAAAAATACAGTTCTGGGATAAAACCAACATTCAGGGACCAAATTCTACAGTTTGAAATCCTGCTGTTTTTAAATAATTTAATTCGTCTTTTATAGCCTACATTTCTAATTTT
This sequence comes from Tiaroga cobitis, assembly GCA_030578255.1. Lineage (NCBI taxonomy): Eukaryota > Metazoa > Chordata > Actinopteri > Cypriniformes > Leuciscidae > Tiaroga > Tiaroga cobitis. The sequence goes on from CM060597.1 coordinate 38,170,691, forward strand.
AACCGAACATTTTAATAAATCTTGAACAGGATGGATCTGTATGTTCAGAAAAGTGTTGTTGTATACAAAACAAAATGAAATGTTCACAGAAAAATGTTTACCTATTGAAGAAAAAAATAGAGAATTTTGAAATTTAAAGTGTGAAAAGTTGTCAATAAAAGGCATTTTTTGTGACAAAAACAGTGTCTTCATTTTACAGTATACAAAATGTATGCAGTAATCCCTATTACAGTAGTAAAATATTTGTGGTGATGAAACAGTACTTTGATTATTACTGTAAAAAAAATTATAGTATTTTTTAACGTTAATGTGATTAAATTTACAGTAAGCGTACTGTAAAATGAACTACAGCAACTTACTTGCTAATTGCTGCCAGCAAGTTACTGTACATTTCACAGAAATATTTTTACAGTGTGTTCTAAAACCCCAAATCACTGTAATGGTCAGACTCAAATGGCTAATTGCTTTTGTAACACTGTGTCACTGTGATTAAAAAACAACAACATATATATCAATGTCAAATGTATTATTATTATTTATCAGAATTAAACCATTTTTCAAGTAATATACTTATTATTCTAATTGCAGGCTGTTTGTGGCTGTCAATCATTGTAGCAACTTTAACATTATTGTAGGCTATTTTCACACAGCAGAAGAATGTGACAGTCAATACAGCTTGGATATAAAAGAGAGGGAACACTGCATCCTGCAGTTAAACTGACACCGTTAAATTTTAGGTTATGCATTTATAATCATCTCAATCAGAAATATCCCTCTTATTTACCTGAGGACTATTAATAACACGCTTTATTGAGGCTGCCTTTCAGTCAGTTAACAACTATGGTTTTCACTATGGGTGTAACAATATGAAATTAAATGTTGATATTGTGTTAACCAGGGGTTAAATTGGGATTTATTATGTGGGGGTGCTCTCCCTAGGAGGCATATGCCCCTGGGGAATTTTTTTTTGAAAAATAAACCATTAAATAGCACTTTCTGGAGAGTTCTGTGCAAAGAAATGGAGAAATTGAGTATTACATGATATGTGAAAAACTGTAATATTACATTACTGTTAATCAGTCATCACTTGATTACACGTTGTAATACCTTGTTATGATATAGTGACCCATACAATGTGCCAAACATAATGTGCCACATGGAGAGACAGTGCAGCATATGACAGTAGCAACAGCTGAGAAGATTTGGGTCTGTGGTGACCAGGTCCACCTCATACAAACTTCCTTCTCCCATTCTCTCTCTTTACTACGACAACACACACACACACACACACACACAAAGGCAAAGTTTTGATTTCTTGCCTCATTACACAACCCACGTAAAGTTGATAATTCCGCGAATAACTGCAATTGCAGATTTTAAACAGAGATGGCGATTAAGGGCGCTTTCACACTTGGTTCGATTACCTGTTCCGAACCCGAGTTCGATTGCTCCCCCCCTCCCCCCCCCTGCCCCCGATGGACTGTGTTCACATTATATTATTTCTATCCGAGCCGCGGTACGCTTGCGTCATCAGGCTGCAGCTGGCGTAATGGTGTTGCTTGGTAACCGCGAATGAAAAGGCGCCCAAAATGGAGACTTGCTCGGTTGACATTTCAGACTTCTATTTTTTAACCTTTGGTTTTGTTTTCAACATAGACATACAGAAACACACTTGCGTCTGTCTACCGCAAAAATTCTGAAAACGTTTCAAAGACAGCAGGCTGTCCGTCGAAGACAATTTTTGCGGAGGCAAGCAGAAATTATCTCTCTGGTTGCAGTGCGTCAATCCCGCTTTTCATCAAGGTATATAGACATCATATAGATAGACGCCCTATCGGCCGCTACTGCCTATTGGCGCGGACGAGCCGTGGGGCCGCCATCTTAAACCGGTCACCCGCTCCGCTCAGTGTAATCTGTTTGGCAGGTGCAATGAGCTGTCAGCGCATTTAATTAATCATATCTCACTGAATACTGAACTGATTTTCACGCGGGTTTTTTTGCTGCAAAGGTCATACACGTAGCTACGATACAGGACACACTGAATATTTTACTCACAAAATACAAACAATAGTACGGTAATGTTAAATGTTAAATCTTACTTGTGAAAAGTAATCCCCGAGTGATGGTCCGCCGATTTGAGCAGGAATATGCTGCACAGTGCTCTGGCATCTTCTGCTGCTATGCAACGCAAATAGGAGTTTGACCGGTTTAAGATGGCGGCCGCATTTCTTGCGCCACAGCGGCCAATAGGGCATCTAGTCTCTATATGATGTCTATGTATATACACACATACACACACACGCACGCACGAAAGAGAAAGTGATGCGCGTGCGACAGCCGACTGTCTTGACGACCACATACATCAATAACGGTTCACTTCCGCGGTTTGGTTCGATAGCGTTCATATCAGCAGCGAACCGTACCCGAGTTCACATGAACCGTACCCCAGACCACCTTTTTAAGCGGACCCGAGTACGGTTCGCGGGTGCGCACCCGAGTTCGGAGGACAGTGTTCACATCATCCAAACGAACCGAACTCTGACGTCATTCGAACCCGGGTGCGCACCAAAAGTGCTAGTGTGAAAGCCCCCTAATTTTCATTAACCACAGAGCTTGGTAGCTAAAAGTAACTTAAGTCTAGCAAGTCTTATATTTCTGTAATTCACACAGATCAAATACAAATATGCTGACTGAATAGATTGCTAGTTTATTTTAAGTAGCCAGCTAACGTTAACGTTAAATTAGCAGTTCTCTTGGCAGTTTGCTGATAATCCGGTATCTGAAGTAAAATGATCAAAACATCTCCTGAGAAAAATCACATGGTCAACCTAGTCCTGGTTATTTAATTTTGATTTAGTCTTATTTTCCTTACCTTGTCATTCAAGGCCAGGGCACTTTTTTTGACATTTCTGGAACATCCACATCCCGCGCAACCACGGTCTCCCAGGAACATTCATTATTGCTGCGTACATTTATCCGTGTCAGATGCGCATGCGCGAGCTGTGCGCGATCATGGTCGACTGACAACAAGATTAAGCAGCTGAACAAAAATACGGCCGTGTTCCGATTGTTCTCATCTCAGCTCCGCCGAGACAAAATAGACATGCCATTTGAAAAATATTTCATTTATTGTCAGAAATATTTTTTCAAAAGCATCACTTTTATAAAATTGTATGTGACATAATTTCCAGTAGGCAACTGACTGCAAACGAGCAGGCTTATGTGTCGGGGCTGAGCCCCGGAGAGCCCCGGCCCAATTTAACCACTGGTGTTAACCCTTAAATGCATACCTGGGGTCTTTGGTAACCTGAGACGTCATTCACTGCCCCCCTCCTCCTCATTCATTTTTAAAGTTAGACATCAAACTTCTTAGTATTCTCAATCAATTAATTCTAAACAATATAACAATACTGTATATACAGTATATATATATATATATATATATATATATATATATATATATATTTTTTTTTTTTTTTTTTTTTTTTTTTTTTTTACAGTATGCCTGTTGTCCCATAATTTTTTTGTAAACATTGTATGAGGTCGCTAATAGTGTGTAACAATGTAAGTAGGACTATATTTTTTTCTGCACAACAATAACTGAATCCTGTATGACTAAATGAGTGCAATTCATCTTTATTCCACAAGGTGGCAATGTCTGATGACAATGATGAAGTGACGTTTCACTCATAGTTACTGCATGCAGAAAACAAAAGAATAGGAAATATCATCAGCAAAACTTGAAATAGCTCAGTGATTTACTGCAGAGCAAGTACTGAACGCAATCAAATATTAGTGCCACTGTCACTTGATGGTGGATCTGGTGAAGCAGCTGTCAGTGAACAAAATATTGATTTTGAAGATGTTGAAAATGATAGTTTTGAGAATATGTTTGAGATGGCGAATATGAGCCAGATGCTGAATGTACTGGGAAATGAGCTCTGATGATGATATAAAACATCTGCTCAAACTAAACCTTTCTAAGCTCCAAAAGGTAACAAAATAAGCTTTATTTTATTCTTCTGTAGTTGTTACTCTAATATCAGGAGAGTTTTATATTATCACGACAGGTAGACATCTATCCATGTTAGATCCAGGTTGCTAAAGACTCAAATATGTAATAATGATTGGCGAAATATTCACGCATTTAAGGGTTAATACTACGTATACAATATTGGGGGGAAAAAAAGAAAAAAATGTAAACCCCTCCAGCATCAGAGATTCCTGTATCTGTTTGATACTCCAGCATAGTAGGTGACAATATTGCACCTTAATGCTGGTTGCCACCCATCATAAAATGGAAGAAGATTACAACTGCAGCACAAAGGCTGCGTCCGAAATCACATTGTAGTGATTTTTAAGGCTCAGAGAAGGAGGCGGCAGGTACCGGTTAATGTTCAACATAAACTTTAATCCAAAACACAAAACCAAACAAAAGTAAAACGGCAGCCCCTCACAGACGACTGCCGCATATAAACATGACAAAACACGACATAAATGTCCCAGGCCTGGGACTCGAGACCGGTGTGGCCTCTTAGCAAAGTGTGCAACGCATGCGCACTTCAGAATCTCACCAGAAGTAGTAGGTCATCCGGGTATATTTTACCTACTCTTTTATGAATGCTGTGAATTTGGACATACTTCTTTTGTCACATACTGTTTTTCACCTTCTTTTTAGGGAATTATGTGATTTTGGACAAAGGCAAAAGTCATGTTTGAGGAGATGACATGCGACAACAAGACGAGCCAAACAACAGTAAGTTCTTTATGAATGCTTTTGTACAGTTATGGTTACAAACTCTCTCTCTCTCTCTCTCTGCCTCTCTAAACTTGTATATTGAGTGGGACTATTTGGCCCCAAAAAAATAAGTATTAATAATACAATTCTCTTTAATTTACTTCTTATCAAACCACCCTGAAGACCACTAGTGAAAACTTATTGAAACGCAATGAGTTGGACATAAACATTAGTTTGAGACATTCAACGCAGTAGCACTTTCAGTAGCACTGAAAGTTACAAGACATTTGATGAAACCTAGAGTGTGTTTTGCAAGACTGTGGCCTAATATCATATGCATCAAGGAGAAAGAAAGGCCTGATATTGTAGTATTCACACAATAATGACCTCAGAGCTCTCCATCAGCAGTGTTATTTATCAAAAACAGGCTGTGAGCGGGGTGAAGGATGTCTCTTATCTTTTCCTGTCAGCAGGGACATTAGTCATGGGAAAGTTTGGCTCCGGTCTAGGCGAAGGGGGTCCTTGTTGTCATTTTAAATTGCTAATCAATCACCAGATCAGGTGCTTCTGTTGACCAGATTACATAGATGGGTGCCGCGAACACGAAGGGCCATTTGCGGAGGGTTTGGCCCATGCAGATGAGGCCGATTGAGTGGTTTAACATTGTTGATCACACAGTGAGGGATGGGATGAAGGGGAAAGCGAGAAAGAGAGAGAGAGGGAGGAAAAGAGCCTTAAGCAATGACTTCTGAGAGGGCAAACCGAAAAGGAAAAATGCTCATTCATCATTATTGTCATGGGCTTTCCCAAATGATAACAATTTGTCTTCATCCTATTTTTAGACAAAGAGACACAATAGCCATTAGGCCAGATGGGATAGCAGCCCACCATTGCAATATGTTACCTTTTTCTTTGATGTTTCTTAGTTTAATTTGATTATTTTTCAATGTCATTACAATCAGCTCTGTTCAACACATTTGGAAGTTAAGAACTAACACCTACATATTCTTACAGAGCTGATAACGTTAAATTGCATCGGAAATTACTCTACCTAAAAATAAGTTAAATATCTGACCCAGAAAAGCCTATAATAAACAGTATCTGTTACAAACAGACAGACGCATTGGGACAGATAGACTGGCACTTCTGAAAAGCAGGTGGCCAGTACGTGTGGTTCCCTCTAATGAGAAAGAGGAGGTCAAAGTTGTGACTGAGAGGGATGAAGACAAATGATACTGAGAGAAGATGTATGGAAGTGGTATAATTGACATCTAACGTGTGTGCTGACCCTCTGACTCCTGGGGTTACCGCAGGCCACCAAATTAAAGGCCAGCATTAGTTTAACCAATGGGGAGATTCAGATTGAGCCAGCAGTTTGAGAGAACTGAAAATCAATAGTAAGGGTAGTTGAAGTTGAAAAGTATCATTTGCAGTAAAGATGGTAAAGCCTACATGTTTTTATGATAAATGTGCTATGTTCATTACATCGTTCTGAATTAGAGTTAGCATTGTAATTACAATCCAATCCGAAAGTGGAAATTTAAAGTCATTGCTGTCCAAAGTTGCCTTCTGCCTTCTCAGTGTCAATTCACTGCTCCACCCATCAAATACAGACTTGAATCACACAGATTTGGGGTTTTGGGTATTATATCATGATATACTTGTGAGAAAAATATAAATAAAATAGTTTCATGTCCGTAAGATGTTTTCATGTTTTTTAAAGAAGTCTTAAGTTTACCATGTTAATTTTAACTGGTTTTCATTTTAATACATTTAAAAATGTAGTATATTCCTTTGATGACAAAGCTGGATTTTCAGCATAATTACTCCAGTCTTCAGTGTCACAGGATCCTTCTAATATTTTGAACATTATGTTTCTCTGAAGTGATATATCAAAATACACTTATTCCATAATTATGACATTTACCATACCATTTAGACTGAACATATACACTCCTTGCAATTTTGCATCTCTCTTAAAATGGTTGAATACCGTAAAACTTAAAATATTAGCCCAGTCCCAAATAGACGCCTGTCTCTTTTACACGCCTGGTGTGGCTGCAGGTTTGGGTAAATAAAGTCTGTTTTCGGGTTGCATTTAATCTTCTAAAACCCGTCAGATCGTCCGCTTTTTGGCGGTCGCCAAAGCCAATTTTTGTCCCGAAATTTTTGTCCCGCCAAAGCCTTTTTTGATCGGTGAGTGATGTAGAATAGAATGACTGCTGCGCTTGACAGGGCGCACGAGCAGAGAGAGAGAGAGAGAGAGAGAACGAGCCCCGGCCGCGCGCGCGCACTCTCACGTCTTCAAACAACACGAGCTCTGTTTTGCTCTCTCTCCCTCGCGCATATTCATCAAAATCAATTGACACAATAGTAAAAGTTCGGAAGACCGCAGTTTCACGTGGAACATTTGGAGATATTTAGAGATTAGAGACTCTAGGCCTACACTCAATGAACAACATCTCAACACTAAATTATAAAGGCCTGTCTCAAATAGCTACAAGCCGGTGCAGTTTGAAGATTTGGGAAAATAAAAGCCCAGGCTATTATTTGGAGTTTTACGGTACACAGTGAACGGTCCACTTTGGCACTATTGAGTAATTTGAACTAACTAAGACAAAGAATACATTCTCATAATGAATTCCAGACCACACTTAGCAGATTAAATAAATTCAGCTGTGATAATTGGTAAGCAAAAGAGCTTGTCTTTAACTTTGAGAAAATATCAGTATAACAATGACATTTTCATGCAGTGTAGTGGAGCTCTGCATAGTCCAGTGGGATTCTGTTTACGTGGCTCTGTTAAATCCTTACTGTTTCATGCAACAACAAAAAATCCCTGGCTTTGTCTTTGAAAAGCTGGCAGGAACTGATGTCTCTAAACAGCGTTTAAAAACAGATTACTGCATAATTGCCTGTGTAAGGCCTCTCTAATCCCCTCTCCTGTTCAAATCCACCATGTCACCACCTCCAATCGCAAAGGGCACATCGCCATTAAAAGTGTGAGCCGTGGTATATATGATTCACATTTCAAAAGCCTCCATTTTCCTGTCAGTCTCTCACTCTGCCTGCTGACTTTCTAAAAGATGTCATCAAATTCTTATGCCACGATGTGAGTTTGTTCATGATGGTAAATTATGTGAATGAAAGCAATCAGAGAGAGGAAGTTCTCTCTCACAGAGGTCAGTCTCTGACTCGCCGGATGCAATTAAACAAATGCAGACATGCAGATGAAGTGCCAGTGAAAAGGAAAAGAGTGCACTTTAGACCGCCCTTAGATAGAAAATAAAGAGAAGCAAAAAAAGAAAAAACTTTTAAGTGAGGAGCTAATGTCATTGACGTCTGTTTTTGCTTTTGCATTATGGGAGCAGCATTAGTCTCTGATTACACTAACTGAACAAGAGACTTCAACTGATCATTACAGATAACAAGGGATTTACGTCGATGCCATCTGAATTAACACCCTTTTGAATCAAAAGTTTACAGAATAAATTGCATTGTATGTTTCTTTTTAACACATGCTGCACATAATACAACCTAATTTGTGTTAGTGACTCATCAACATAAATCTTACAAAGTAGCAATGTCTTTTTGCACATTCACTTATTCAAAGATTAAAAAAAAAAAAAAAAAAAGTAAACACTCAGATCAAGGGCCAGATTTACTAAACAGGGCAAATTAGCGTGAGAGCGCAATTCCGAAAAAGCACCGATGGGATCCGCATGATCTACTGACGACACGCAAATTATAAAACACGGACGCATCCGGATCATTTCCATAATGACCAACGCAATATACCAAGAGCCGTGCAAATTAGCGTCAGGTTTAAGACATGAGTTTTTTGGGCGGTAAATAATGGCGCAAATACCAGTAAATTGACTAGTGCAAACCTTAGTAAATCACCTTGCATGATTAATTTAAATAATCTCCTCCCATACATTTTGCGTCTGAAAAGGGAAACTCCAACAAATGCATAAGCAATAAGATCAGCGCTAATTATTCACTGCGTGTCTTTAGTAAATCCTTTGTTACGCCAAAAGAGGGTTTGCGCTGGCGCAAGCTAGTAAATCTGGTCCCAAGTGTCTTCAGCAGATGCATCCCTAATGTGTGGGTGTGACATGCGTTAAACCCCTCCCCTTACCCAGCATGCCTTGCTGTATTGGCTAACTGTGAGTGATAATTTATCATGTACCTACTGTGTTCCTCTATTCCAGAGATGAGCAAGGAGCTCTTAAGACACCATTGATTTTTATTTGATTAAATGTCCGCTCGTTCACAGCAAATTAGCGTGAGTTTAATCAAATCAAAAATCGATAACTACTTAATAAAACAGCCCCCATTTACGGTCAAAGTGAGACTCTGGATGGTTTAAGAAAACAGGCTGGATGTAGTTAGGATGTGTGAATGTTTCAAGGTAAAGTAGAAACACGGATTTGTATTATTATAAGGTAAGTTCAATCGACAGAATTTGTCTTGTAGGATCATTTTGATTGCCACAAAAAGTAATTTTGACATGTCTCTCTTTTTCTTTCAAAACAAAATAATATAAATAATAATATTAATAATCTAGGTTACGGTGAGGCACTTACAATCAAAGTGAAAAAAAAGGCAATAAGTGAACATTAAAATACTGGCTCAAAAGTTGGGTTAACATTATTTCTGTATGGAAAAAAAATCCCTAACTAACTTTTTGTGTGTAGTTATCTCCAATTGCCATGACAATGCAATGCCTAAAACAACAATTTCAAAAAATTGCACAGCTCAAATAAACAAGTTTTAACAGAATACTTGATGTAAGTTATTTCAGAAAATGATGGGCTTCACAAGAATGCCTTTAAATTCTTCAATAACTGGCCCCATTCATTTCCATTGCAACTGCCTCATCATAATCTATTTTTCTTTTCTTTTTGTTTATTCTTTTGTTTTTGAAGAAAATGAGGCAAAAGTCAAAATAATTTCTCTGGACAATTGAACAATTGTACTGAACAAAGTGAACCCAGAATATTCATTTAAGAGACAATAAACACCAATAGGATTGTTGCACTACTAACTGAAGTGCGCTGCTGAGGCATTCATGCTGCACTGATCTAATTCACAGGTGGACCACCCCTAAAAAAAGCTTGTGTTTGACAAGCCTTTACCATCCTAAACCCCTCAACTATTATTCATTTTTATTGGCCATCTGCAAGAAGGCCTCTTTGAAAATAAAGCACTACTTCTGACAGGTTGAGCGAGGTTGATCTCCAGTTTTCTCTTTTCTGAAGCATCTTGCTGCTGTGTTTTTCATGCACAGTTTTGTACGTCTTTAAGCGTTTTTGGCCGTATTTGATCCGTGTTACTTCCCCTGCTGTACTCCTTCAGAGCACACAACTTTAAGTCCCTTTAGTAAATGTACAAATATGTGTGCGAGTGTTGAGTGCAGAGTCAAGGATCAGTGCATCAAAAGCCCCTGATAGGCCCTGGCAGTTGCTCAGACAAAGCTGACCTAGATCTATCTAGGGCTCTTAACAGAGAGGTCTTAAGTCCGGCCTGTCCAAGCCACTGTGCCCTCCCTCTCAACAGTGCCTGAGGGCAGGCCTGAAGGAGAGAAAGATCCACAACTCCTATGGGGCTCAAAGTATCGCCTCTGTCTGAGCGAAGGCATTTATGAAAGGTTAAAGGGGGGAGGGGGGTTGACGCTGATGGAATCATGTGGAGGTAGACTTTTGAAGCTTCTCAGTCAAGTGTGATTAAAACAAACAGTAATCCACTGATTCTTGACTCAGGCATGTATTTACATTTACCAATGGGACTTAATGCTGATGTGTGTTCTGAAGCGGTACAGCAAGGGAAAGCATAGGTCAAACAGGGTCAAAAACACTTAAAGATGTACAAACTGTGCATAAAAACACAGAAGCAAGATGCTTCAGAGCGTCTCATCCGAAGAGAAAACTGGAGACGTTAAAGTTCAGTCAACCTGTCAGAAATAGTGCTTTATTTTCAAAGAGGCCTTCTTGCAGATGACCAATAAAAATAACGACAGTTGAAGGGATTTAGGATGAGAAAGTTTTGTCAAACTCTTTAAATTCAAAACTTTCCAAAAATATATGGATCAATGCAACTAATTAAATTCTTTGTCCGATCTATTGATTTATCCATAAATATATTGCAAATCATACATATTTGACTTAGATATGCCACTTCTACAGTTTGTTTTCAAGTTTTGAATGTGAAATTAAAAATATCAGTGTAATATACAATTGTCCTCATAGTGACGGAAAGGCCTCGTTATTAAAAAATTCAAAGTACTTTCAAAAGTACTTTGACATAATCTCGTATTATTATAACAAAATTTCTTTACTGATTATCAACATTTGAAAGACTGCTGTATTTTTTTTAGCTTAAGCTTTAGGGGGGGGGGGGGGAGGGGGGTACTTAGGGAAACATGGAAGAAAATTAGTAGAAATGAATTGTTGCCATACGAGGGTTAAAAGTTAAAAGTATATTACTTTTTTTACAGAATACTGCAGTGCTTATTATAAATAATTTATCAGTGCGCATCATTATTTTTTTTAATTCATATGCCCTCGTAATCTTTAAATAAAAAAATGTTAACCTCCCCTGCCCCTCGAAATGATGTCTGTTCTCTTCATGGCGTATGTCTCGGCAGAGGGTGGGACTAAATATCATCCACACCTGACATCCATTGCCTCCATTTAGTTAGCAACACCCAACTTCCTACGATCCAATCAATTCCCAAAAGGAGGAAATCAAATCCTGCCCTAGACACTTTTCTCATTAACAGCTTCACACGAATATATGTCACAATAGGGAACAAAAACGATCGCAACTTCCATTTCATGCCAACTTTAAAGTAATTATGAGGATGTATGCTCACATAAGGTGTATCGAAGATGTTTTATTTAATACTTCATGTTTTCACCACAACTATATGAAACCACAAAGTGTATGTTTCTAAGAACTTGCACAATATAGTTAAATAAATAAATACAATGTCTTATATTTCCTAGACCCAAACATGTGGTTGAAGAAAAATATGTCTTCAACATGTATTGCAAAAATTCCTTAATTAATACTATTAATACTAAATAGTAATTCCACAAAATAGCTTATTACTCAGTCAATGTTTTCCTCATGTACGTAGTTTCCCTCTTGAAGAATTATTGCCTCCACTTATTCTCAGAGTCCTGATAGCTCGGTAAAGCTCCACCTATCTCTTCCAATACACTATCCAGTCAGGCTAACCACTCATAACCCCTTCTTTTTTTTCTTTCCCAGTGGCTAGTAAACACTATTTATCTTAATCCCTCCAGTTTTAACAAAGGCTGTCTCCAAAATAATGAATGTTCAATGTAATTAATTAAAGACACACTGCAGCACCCTAACCTCTCAAAACAGAAGAAGGTTTTATTGACATCACAATCGACAGCTGATAAAATGCTCTGTAATTTGATGTCCACTGGAGCCCTTTTTTGTAATTACAGTGTTGTCTCTTATCTATTTTTATCACACCGTGTTAGCCATTTGTTGGCGGACACTGCATTTAATATCATTTAAATGAGCAACACTAGCCTTTAATTTCAAAAGACAAGGCCATCTTTTTCATGTTGGCCTTCATTTTTTCCCCTCCACCGCAAAATACAAAATAGACCTCGCTCCCTTTCGTTCTCTCTCTCTCTCTCTCTCTCTCTCTCTCTCTCTCTCTCTCTCTCTCTCTCTCTCTCTCTCTCTCGTTCTCCCTCCCTCTCCCTGGCTCAACTTGTCAGTCAAAACATGAAGCTGACACGCCGGCATAAATTGTTCAAAGTAGTTTTAGGTGAAGAGGAACGGAGATGGGAAGCCAATGTGGATATTTCCCCCCCCCCTCTCTACAAAAGCCAACCTCAATTTGCGTCAAACAGGGTTAAAAGACCTTGGGATTAAAGCAATAAAGTGGCTGCTGTCAGCCCTGAAACCCCCTCCATCGCTTAAGTGCCAAACTAGAGTTGTTCAATATCATCTCACATTAGATCATGTCATCGCGAGGTGACGGGCATGCATCACAAGTCCCGACAGGTCCGATTTCTGCTGAAGAATTCATCCCTGTCTGGCACAATCAAATCCCGACTCTTCTCCGTTACGATCTAAAATGGGAAATCCAATCTGATTGTGCCGGAGCAGCGTGAGAACACACAACGGGGGGAAATGTGAAATTCCCGTCGGCTGATGAAAACAGAAAAATTTGGGAAATGGAATGTGATGGGGGCCCAACAGAAGCGCCAGGCCCGCTCACCTGCGTCTTGACGCTCCCCCTTCGAGACAGTGCTAATGGAGCACTCATATATACCGACTTGGGAGGAATAATATACTCGGACAGGGGGTAGGTTTGGTTGTTATCTCAAAATTGGAGTCTGAAAGGATGTTTATTTTTATCATTTTCCAACAAAATATCTGTCTTCCCTCCCGCCCTTTCCTCCAGCAGTGCACATTTTTCACTCACAATGGAAGCGAGGCCATTCACCCAGCCGGAGTCTGTGAACTGCCCAGTAGACAGCCGATTCGGCTCGGAATAAATAGAGACTGCCACAAGCTGGCGGGAGAATGACTGACAGCCGACAAGGCCCCAGCCAGCTTGCTGTCACCGGCAAATCCCCCTGCACACTCACACACACACACCGCTTTCCTTCACTCGATGGCTTCTAGGCCTTATCACTCAAGGGTCTGCTAATTCACTAGCCAAGGTTGGACTGATAAGGCCCGTTTCTCGCCGTCCATTTTCCTCGAGAAGGGAGATGGACAGGTCCCCAGGATAAAGCAGCTTGTGCCCCCCTCCAACATGTGTCTGTCTCAATGACATGACTACCCGACGGGTTACAATGCACAGTGCCCTTTGAATTAAGGGACGTAAGCGATACACTGATAAACTGACATCAGAGCGCCAAAGGAGGAGAAGAGAGACTGCAGACGAGCAAAAAAGAACCCATTTCTACAGTGTATACACACACACACCCACACACACAAATAAGGACGCACACAGGCCCACTTTTCAGCAGGAAGTGGATCATGCCCAAAATATCAAGTCTGTCAAATAACAAGTGCACGGTGGCATTTAGCAATGTCTGTAACTCTTTCCTGCTCTCATTGCCTGCTCTCTCTCTCTCCGCTCACACGCCAGCGCACGATGAAATCCACCATCTCCCTAATGAGACAAGATGTCGCGAGTGATGGCCCGCGTCGCAGTGAGAAGCGTTGCGAATCTCAGAGTGTGAATATCCAACTTGAAAGTAAATGGCAAAACATTTGCTGGATATTTTCACCACTATATCAGTAAAAGAAGACAGCTAAAGAGAGAGAGAAAGTGAGTGCACAAAATATCAGCACATTTTCAACAGACGCCGCATTTATTGTATAAGTATTCAACCATCCAAATGATTCAGGTACGCATTGAGGGCTGAAGGAGCGCATTACGATTAAGGTACAATAATGAGGAAAAGGATATTCAAAGCAACACACTAAAGCTAAATCAAACACAGTGGTAATCCCAATGATATATGGGCAATTTAACTATCAGTGGAGCACTTTTTAATTGTCGATTCCCCTTTGAAATCCCCCTCAAATTGACATCCTACATGTTTCCCACCTAATGCTTTTATTCTGATCTCTCTTTCTTTCTCTTCCTCCATGACATATTCTTTCATTTCACATCGAACCTCGGTCGCTCAGGGAGTCATTTGAACGGCTTTGTTAAACACCTAATAATATTCCTCTGCTCTCGGATGCCACTCAAATGACCTGCTGTTAATCTTACAAAGAAGGAAGAAGAGATGGAAAAAAAAAAAAGATCAATTGCCATAATAGAAAGTTTTTCAGACGCTGTGTGTTTGACAATAGCTCTGGGCAATAGGAGTGCATTGTTTAAACAGTGTTATCTGAGGAGGCTGCTACTGATGCTGCAGTCGAGAGCAGAGATCGTCTTATCCTCTCTCTCCTGCTCCCTTATGTTTCCTTTTTATCATTTAGGGAGGGCAGAGATCTCTCTCAAGGTCTTCCTATTTTCTCTCCTTTGTGATATGAATGAAAAAGAGCAGAACAAAACAAAAGGGGGGGATTAAAAAACATCACATGTGTTGTTTCTCGAAGTAGTTTTATGTCTATGAAAGATGTTAAAGAGAGAGAGAGAGAGAGAGAGAGAGAGAGAGAGAGAGAGAGAGAGAGAGAGAGAGAGAGAGAGAGAGAGAGAGAGAGAGAGAGAGAGAGAGAGAGAGAGAGAGAGAGAGAGAGAGAGAGAGAATTAACAAACAGATGGATCTGAAATCCCAATTAGAATTCCGGTTTTGTTTTTTCATGGGGTATTAACTAAACAAACCCAGGTGTTTTGGAAGGACGTAAGGATAACTGTTCACCTGTCACCAAGTTCAATGGGGGAAAGTGACCTCCCCTAATCTTGACATTATTCAATAGTAATAATTATCTTTAAATGCAATATCATTTATTATACACTACTGTTCAAAAGTTTGCGGTCAGTAAGATTTTTGTTGTTGCTGTTGTTGTTGATGAAAGAAAATAATACTTTTATTTAGTAAGGATGCATTAAATTGATCAAAATTAACAGTAAAGACTCATAAAAAAAAAAACAGTTATTTTGCACTTTCTATTCATCCAAATTAGCATATTCAATATTCTGAAGAAAATTTTTACTCTGAAGACTGGAGAAATGACTGATGCTTAAATATCTATTATAATAGAAAACAGTTATTTTAAATTGTAATAATACTTCACAATATCACTGCCTTTTATCAAATAAATGCAGCCTTGGAGAGCATAAGAGACGTTTGAAACATTTGAAACATTGTTTGCAATATTATTTGTTTTATTGTTATATTACAACAACCTAAGCCCAACAACAACTGAGGGCTTGAGACGAAGAACCATATAAGTCCATATTTTCAAATTTTGAATAATATTTTTTTTTTAATTTGGACTCTGAATATTATATTTTATTTATTTTTTTACTTGAAGATAGACAACAAAAGTTTCACAATTCTAATGAGATAAGATTTTTTAGTATCAATCTTAAAAATAAAAAGTTACATTTCTGGAATGTGGAAGAACAGTATAAGTCCAGTTAATGTGGAATAACAGTATAAGTCCAATTCATCATATCACTTAAACCACTGGAGATTTGATTCCTTTATCTTAGTTTTAATACAGTAACAGAACCTTAAAGAAAATATTAAACATTTCTTTCTTTCAATTTCTTTTATTTTTTTTACCAGCATAAATCACAGAACAAAAACACAGACAATACAGTACGAACAATGAACAATACATAGGCCTACTTATAGTACAGAAAATAAACGTCAGTACAAACAATAAACCGTACATACAATCAACAATACATACAAACAATAAACAACAGTAATAACTGTAAACAATACATATTTACAATACAGACATACATCATCATCATTCCTTGCTATGGTTCCATATGCTAGTTTACCATTTTATAATACATTTCATAAATCACCCCATTCATTCATTTACTAAATAAATAACTATATATTCCTATTATACAACATAATATAAGGCATACAAGATAAACTACAACTACTATTATGATTATTTTTACACAATATACACAATATACACAATATAGCCCACCTTACCCTGCACATGACCTACACATACCAGGCCATTCTTCGCATTCTAATGCCCCATAAAATGCTTGGGCCTCCGCTGGCATGTAGGCTAGCATTTTCATAAGATCTCGGTGCTTCTCCTTCTTGACGGGCAGAGGGTCCTCATAAGCACGAGCATACGTGGTGGAGAACAAGGGAGCTGGAGGTGGTTGATTCTTCCTCTGTTTGGTGATCAGCCAGGTCTTCCATCCCTCGTAGAGGCTGTGGCTCCCTTTTGTGTGGACACACCATGGATCAGCTGCTGAAATCATGATTCAACAAGAAATTCAATAAAGATTCTTCTTTCACGCACATATCCCCAACACTGTTAATCTCAGATGACCTACTCTTTTGATTTTTACCTGTCACTTTCAACCACATCATGGATGTGATTAGCAAGCCAGGTGGACGCTTTAATGTTGCATCAGGGAGCTGCCTGAAGTCCGGACATTTCATCTCAATGACTTTGAATGGATGCTGCTGCCTGGCTCCACGGATCATCTCGGCGACATCGCTGGGGGTGTGGAGTGTGGACACCTTACACCTCTTGTCCAGCGTGGCAAAGGAACGGTCACAGGGAAGGAAGGAGTGGCCAGACACCATGAACTTCTGCTCTATCTGACTGAAGTACCCTCTAGATACGAGCAGGGCCATGAGGTTTAGGACTCGCCAGTTGTTGTTCTGCCCACAGCATCGGTCACTATAGATGACGAGCTTCCGTTCCTTTGCCTGGACTAGGGGAGCAAAAGATGTTTCTGCCCACTTCAAAAGACAGCTTGCCACCTCGATGGGACCTCTGTGAGCAATGCCCTCATGCCAGAGGCACATTGTATGAGGATCATCAGTGCCCATCTCCTGGATACAGAGGTTGTAGTTGGCCAGGTGCCGTTGATAGTACACGTTGGAGTGTGTCAGGTTTGGCGTGAACACTACCCCCTGCATGTCGATACAAATGATATGGCAGTCATCATTGGCTTTGGCCCACTCTGTGTCAGCCTGCAACTGGGTGTACGCTTTTTCAGCTTTCCGGTGGTGAAGCTCACTCTCGGCTGCGATCTTCAACCTTTCTCCTTCTGTTGCAGCAGCTGTTAATTTTAAAAACAGGGCGTCACATTTCGCAGAAGTGTCACTTCTTGGTTGCCCAAAACTGAGGTTCTGCTGCTTGAAGATGTCCCTATAGAGCCAGAACTTTGCAGTGGATGTTGGACTGTGTTCCTTGTACAGGCGGAACAGGTTTAAATCAGGGCTCAGGTACTCCCTCTCCACATCTCCCTTCATCCGTGAGTAGTGGTTCGGTTGGCGTGGGAAGCTCAAGATATGCTCTCTTATCCCCTCTCTCACTGCAGGATGAATGCTATGAGGCCTAAAAAATAAACACCACAACTCATGAACAAGGGAAATATAATAAACTATGCTGGTCTGTTTTGCACAATTGCATTGTTTCTGTGACCATAAATGTATAATTATAAACATTCCTCTAAACTATAGGATTTTGTTTTTCACATACAGTCATTAAAAGGAATACTTCAGGATTTAGCATTAAGCTTTGTATCATTAGAAAACCGAATTCTTTTTAGTATTTTCGAATTACCATGCTTTTCTCCCTCATATCCCCCTGAGATGAGAGATTTATGTATTTTTTGTCTGGAAAAAATCCTCCAATGACGCAAAAATTGTCATTGTTTACATGCACACCTTTTGTTTCAATCTAACTGAATTTATTCCGATTTGTGAATCTGAATGCAGTGTTTACATGGATGCTAAACATGTGATTGATTGATGTGTGCGTTTTAGCATTGCAATCTGGGAGTTGTTGTCTTTCATCCCCATAAATCAAAAATACATTTTCTGGCTTTTAGAAGGCTCCATTCAAAAATAATTTCACATTTCTACTACATAAATGACCCATTTTAAATACACATTAATCTTTCCAGAGCTGAAGTATCCCTTTAAGATCCACATGTTGTAATGATACAAAGAATAATCATACATTACATTTGCATAGCACTTTATCTCTGATATCGATTTCAAAGTGCAAAAATATGTTTCCTGACTGGGCAACAACAGTGAGCTGAATCCTAACCATTACGATATGTGCACACTGGCGTTATAGGGTGGCAAGGCACCCAACGCTCTATAATGCCAGCGTCCAGTGCACCATTAGACCAGGGAATGTTGTAGGTGTGACAATGGTGCAGCTTTAAAAACTAACAGGACGAGAGCATGAGGTCCTTCAAGATTTGTTTTTTTTTTTACTTACCTGTTCTTATGTTTTCCTCTGAAGTCCTCTAATGGAGACCTGACTTTAGCTACCTGCTCTGTTCCCTCAGACTGACTGCCTAACTTTTCTTGAATAACCTTTTCAAAGATAAGTAACTTTAAATAAATATGTTATGGACAATGTATCTAATTAAAATCATGCATGTAATAAAAAGTTAACAAACGGAAAAGGCTAGGCTATATAAAACTTGCCTGTAGGCGACTGCTGGTCAGTTGAAAGACTGACATAAATGTAAGTTTACAAACAGCAAGTCTTTGGCCTCCTTGTTGCACATGGTACTTGAAGGTGTACTTCCTCTTAGTAATCTCAGTGTCAGGCCCACGTGGTCGTCTGCGACTCACCTTGTGCTAGAAGTAAAAAGACATGAAGTAAAAAGATATTTACAATAGCGTAGCAGGCTAGCCGTATTGTAGAGCTGTCAGGTTAAGGTCATTAAGTACGTGAGTAGGCTTTGGTTAGGAGAATGAATAAGCCTTTTAGGGCACCAAAGCGCTGTGGTCTGACTGTAATGCACTTGGTGGCCTACTTGATGCTGATCATCCTTCATCCATCCTCACAAAATTTAACATTTACAGTGATCAGGCACATGTGCAGTCTTAGTGAATTGAAGGCATACAGTAGTATTCAATTCACTGGTTATTTCATGGGCCTACATTGTGATGCATTGCATACTGTTGACATGATATGGTCATGAATTGCTCAAGTTAGCCTACCTGCTCCAAACCAGAGAGAATGATAGCCTGCTGCCTCTCATAAGAGACAGCATAAAACTCTGTGAAGAGCTGGAGTTTTCTTTGTTCTGTTAGGCTTGAACACTGCCTGGGACACGTCTTCTTGCACACCTTGCCCTTAACAAAAACAAAGTCACATTAGCGTTTTTTTTATATATATAGCTATAGAACACTAGAGCTATTAGCAGCTATTAAGGTTACTACCTATAATATATAACAGCTTACACAATCAATGCATTTTTTTATTATTACCTTTTATTTATTTTATTTATTAAAAAATGAGTAACAAACAAATATAGCATACAATATTACAAAACAAAGTGTTGCATAAATGGTAACATGGGATCCAAAAAGTATATCAAAATATTTTAAACACGTCACTGACTTTTTATTTATTTATTTTTTACCAATTTCAGTGAAGACATAAAGCAATCAAAGTCTAATTTTCTCAGCTATCATTTCGACCCATTCATGACTTGATTCGCTAAACAGTCCGAGCTGTATGAACATTAGTAACGTTAGACGCCCAGTAATATGCCCCCTGACTGTAACCAGCTAGCGCTACGTTACAAAGTAACTGGCTAGCCAGACATCAAACGCAGCTACAATGTTTCGATTCATTTATCCTCGGTTATAAGGAGTAGTAGCCTACAGCATTAATTTCGACCCATTAATGAATTGATCCGTTAAACAGAGTGAGCTATATGAATGAACTGTAGTAGACGACGCGCAGGAGCCTACACGCCCCTCTGACTGTAACAGTAAGTTAGATACTTTGTATACGGTTCTTTCACTCACCTCTTTCGGTGGACTTTTTCCTCGTTTTTGCTCTCCTCTCCGGTTCACATATGGTTTCCCAGCATCCCTCAAAGACTTCCTTGCTCTGTCCTTCCATTCATTCATGTTCGCTCTCCTTTTTTTGCCGAGGTTTTGCCTTTTAATGTCCGCAGCGGACATGAAAGCAACCGGCGTCTCCATTTTTCGTTAGTGGACATAACCGTTTTTTCCGCGTGAGACTATTTTAAAATTTAAAATACAGAGTTTTGGTCGCGCGAACACACCCCCAAAGTGATTCTGTATACAAAGTGGCACACATACATTCAAGTCACATGGTTATCTCAATTTTTTTTTTTTGGACTTATACGGTTGTTCGTCGCATGAACACAACTGATTCAATGAAAATATGTCTATATCAAGGATGGGAAATTCCATTCCTGGAGGTCCATTGCCCTGAAGAGTTTATTTTATTAAAGGATTCTATTCTTAGAAATGGCACATGAAGCCAACTGTGTTTCACTTTGACTTGACTTGACAAGAGTGTGTGCTCCATCTACTCTCGTCTATGCTCAACCAGTTCCAAATATCTGTGGGCAGGACCATGAAAGGCTGCTTTACCTTGGTGCAATCCTCCTTGCCTGCTTATTACACACCGACCCTGAAATGACAAATGTATGTGCTCTTATCACCAATGAATATAGATTCCTGCTGAGCAAAACAGAATATCTTGTAGTTGCACCCGGAGAGAAAAAATAGCAAGATAACATCTGCATAGGTGTTGTTCAATTACTCCAAAGCAGTGTGGAGCAGTTCAGTGCAATTTAACATGTTTTTAGTTAATCATTTACGGTATGCATAAGCATGTCTTGTTTTAAACATGCATCAGTACTTTTTTCACCTGCAGTAGAGTTGTGGAGACAGACATTGAGGCCAACATGTAGATAGTCAGACCTGACCTGACCTGACATCAACATTTTGCCTCCAATTTATCGATTGCACTAAGAGAGCAACTGTTGCAAATCCACCCATAATTCACATATCTGCCATCTTCCATTCACATGCAAAAGTTAACATTTGGTTTTAGAATGGATTCTTTTCTCCATTATTTTAGGTTCCCACTTCTCATCATGGAGATATATAGGTTAATGTCTTTGTGGCATTTCACCAAAAGGCCAGGCTGAATGGTCCCTCCTGCCATATGAATAATTGAAACCAAACTGAGCATTGTAAAAGTGAGCTGGTCACCGGGACTGAGGAGAGACAGAAGATGAGTTGAGGTGGACGGCATAGAGCACAAATACGTGACAAAGGCAAGATCGAATTCAGGAAGACATGACAATAAAATGTGTCCAACCTTATATATTGCTAAAAAAAAATACTTATTTAGCTCTGATCTCATGCAGTACATACACTTCCACACTCCGTATCTTGTCTTACAGATGGATCGTGGCATCTTTGGCCTTTTAGTCAAGTAGACAGAAGGAAGACGCAGAGTCGCCCAAACAAGCAGATTCATTGCTGATTCCGGTTGACATTCTAAGAGGGAGGGATGTACGCAACGCTAGTCCCCACATAACTGCATTAGCCTCTCTCGATGCATTAGCCGCTGGCGCTAACACTACGCTAGCTCTACTTCGGTGGTCATTCCCTTCCCATCTCGACCGTACTGCCCACGTCCCCCCTGCTCTTTCACACCCCCTGGCACACATGGTTCACGTTGCGTCCATCTTCTGTTGACGCTAATGTGACGCAGTGACTCCTAATGATTGGTTCGTCTTGATGAATAATATATTCAGCACACCATAAACATGATAAATTATGTGCAGAGTCTGTGTGTGCTTCATTATACATGAGGCAGCACTTATAAAGGGCGATATAAATGACATTAAAGGCTTAATAAATGGGGTATTGATGAATAATTGACTGCTTCTGCATATCTTTTTGAAGGCCTGCGGTTAGCCTAGCAGGGGCATGTTTTTTGAAGATTAGGGCACATTACTGGAATGATGTGCTAATGTTATCAGCGGCACCATGTTCGTCGGGCAAAGCAAGCTAGAGGGATGTGTCTCTGCACTCCGTGATGACAGCCGTGTTTAGATGTGCTGTCCCCACACTGTTGACTGGCACTGCGCATCAGTTTCAAGTGTGCATGGGCTTCACATCATATTTGCCAGGCTGATATCATATGTGGGGAATCACGACAGAGTTCCAGCAGTGTGTCTGTCTGTGTCTGTGTGTGTGTGTGTGTGTGTTTGTGTGCGTGTGTGTGTCTGTGTCTGTGTATGTGTATACTTTAAGGAATAGTTCACCCAAAAATGATCAGTCTGTCATCATTTACTCATCCTCATGTCATTCCAAACCTGTTCGACTTTGTCTTTCCGTAGAATACCATAGCAATTTTGAACAAACTGAGAACAATACATCAACATAGAAATCAAAACTGCCATTACCGAATGAAATATCGACACAGGACGAGTTATAGGACTATGCAAGCTTTAGGGGTGTTGATGGACTCGATCTACTCCGTCTATGTTTTGAACATCACATTTTTTCCGATCTGGATGTAATCTTTGATAAAAAATGTGATTTTGAACATTTTGTTCAAAATGTTGCTTTATTTATAAAACTTACACACATTCAAGAGTTGATCAAAAAGTTTTTTGTTTGTTTTAAAGCCTGAGGTGGTTTCACTTTATTTTGATTGTCCCTTTAACACATTCTGTTGACTATAAATAACATTGCACCAACATGTCTACTAACTCTCATCAGCGTATTAATACACTGGTAGGGTTAGGGTTAGAATAAGTTGACATGTAATTGCAAAGTTACTTCTAAGTGGAATATCTGTTGGGGGATCAACAAGATAAAGAGTTAGCAGATATTAAGCAGACAGTGATGGGATAGGAACAATAGGACAATAGGCAACATACTTTTTTTTTTGTGTGTGTATTTTGGTAAACTGCACATCATATTCTGGCTACACAGATACAACAACCTAAGAACCATTTATGAATTATATTAATGCTTTTTTACGCATTAGAAAATGAAGACTACACAATCTTATCAGCATGATGAATAAATTATATTAACTGGAATAAACTGTACACAGAAAGGGAGCAGAGAATGTGACCGATCGAGCTTTGCATGCTCTTTATACGCATAAATGACCTTTTACGTATAAATGAACTTTTACGTGCATCCAATAAGCAATTTAGCGCCGTGGGCTACATATGATACCCACTTTTTTTGCCTACCAGATGCACGTATTACTTTTCCGTATAAAGAGCAAGCCTAATAAAAGCACTCGTGCTATAGGCCTAGATACGCAGTGCCAGGAGCGATCGTGAGGCTGTCCATAACTTGGGTCTAGCGCGAGTTTAAGCACGCACAACACTCCCGTTTAAAATAACAGAAACGTGCGACATGAATCTCTTACATCAAATCTGCACTTGAATGAAAAGTTTTATTTCGAACATGTAGAAAAAAAAAAAAAAAAAAAAAAAAAATAATCATACTAACAATTAATAACAAAAAACAATTAATAACAAAAAAAAAAATTTAACTTATACATGTCCAAAAAGGAGTAGGAAGAAGCATAAGCTTATTCAATGCTACCCCATCTCCACTACTTTTTAATAATTAATTAGGTAATTAACCGGCATTAACATTTTGATCTATTTTTCTCTACACACCAAAAAAACAAAACCAACATACATATTCACCTATGTTTATATACATCTTCAATAATAAAATTACATAATAAAAGAAAAAAAATAATAATAAAAGAAAAAAAGAAAAAATATAAATAAACTATCACCTAACTAATAACCTTCATCCTCTCTATACCTTGCAGATATCATATTTTTACAATGCTTTTTAAACTGAGTCATACTTGGGCATTGTTTAAGTACTGAACTTAATCTGTTCCACAACTTTACTCCACATATCGAAACACAAAAACTTTTTAATGTTGTACGGACACATAATTGTTTAAAGTTGCTCTTACCCCTAATATATATCTCCCTTCTCTATTAAAAACAGTTGTTGAATATAACCAGGGAGTAGATAATTTTTTGCTTTATACATTATTTGTGCTGTTTGAACAAACCAGATCAGTTAATTTCAATCTATTAGATTTTAAAAATAATACATTTATGTGATCTCTATAACCAGCACCATGAATCATCCTTATGGCTCTTTTTTGCAACATAAATACAAATAATAGTCTGCATCCGTAAGTATTACCCCAAACCTCCGCACAATAGTTTAGATATGGTAATATCAGTGCACAGTAAAGAATGTGGAGTGATTTGTAGTTCAGAACATGTTTCGCTTTGTTCAATATTGAAATACTTTGAAAGTTTATTGTGTACATGTTTTATGTGAGCTTTCCAACATATTTTGTCATCAATTATCACTCCAAGAAACTTATTTTCATTAACCCGTTCTATGTCCACCCCATCTACCTGTATCCGAATTTGTATACTCTTTTTACAGTTACCAAATAACATGAAGTTAGTTTTATTAATGTTTAATGATAATTTATTTTTATCAAACCATCTTTTTAATTTATATATTGCTGAAGTAGTAATCTCCTCTAGTTCCTGTAAATTCCCCCCAGAACAAAAAATATTTGTGTCATCGGCAAATAGCACTAGTTTTACTGTCTTTGTAACTTTGCATATATCATTTATATATAACAAAAACAATTGTGGACCCAGAACTGACCCCTGGGGGATGCCACAAGTAATGTCCAAGTACGACGATGAGTATTCCCCCAACTTCACAAATTGTTTCCTACCACTTAAATAACTTTTCACCCAGTGCAACACTACGCCCCTGATCCTATACCGTTCCAATTTATTAATTAATATATTATGATTGATTGTGTCAAAAGCTTTTTTTGAGATCGATGAAAACTCCAACTGTATACACTTTGTTGTTTATAATGGAAGTCAGAAGAATTCAGTCAGCGCACAGAACAAAACTATTCGTTTCAGCGATGACTAATCTGAACGCCTCTGATTGGTCATCACGCTCATAAACTCAATGGAAACATGTGCGATTGGTTAAAATGCTCAATGCTGCAAAACAAAATCTGATGGAAAAGCCGTAGTCGGATGGATCAAATGAACGTTAAGTATTGTAGTTTGTTTAACTAATATTATCACTTATACATTCTATTATATAAATATTTTCAAACAAATTACAATGACTTTCCTAAAACTTCCAAACACCCCCCACCACCCCCGATTTTATTTTTATTACTGACCTGCATGATTTACGTGGGTCATGATTTTAGGCTGAAATAACCGGAATTCCGGATTAATCCGGAATAATCACATCCCTGCAAAATATATAACATGAACGTTTAATTAAACTCTTTGAAAATTGCACACCCTCTTCCAAATGGGACATTTAAAACAGAAGAGATCATCTGTAAAAACAGATAACTCCGTTCTTGTTCATTTTCATAAATCTTTTTTTTTAAATTGTGCATTCCAAGTAAAATCAATCAAACTGCAGCTGGGTTGTTTTGATTAAGTAATAATAGCAACAAAAAAAAAATTCAGGTAAATTACTAAATTAAAGTTCATTGAAAATAATTTTTTTATATATTAAAAGCAGATAACTCCATATTTCATGTTTCAGTTAAACAAAACCAAGTAATTGTTATGATGCATAATAAAACACTCGGTTAACCTGACATAGACGCCTGACAAACTTTGTTGTTGTGATTAGATGCAATACAGGGAGCTTTTCCCTCACCGCTAACATGCTGCTTTAGCAAGTTTCCGTGAAAAAGTTTCAGCTTTTATTTTCCTTTTACGCACCAAAGACCTCTCGCTGCTACTGCTGATGAGTGTGTTGTAAAGCACCCTGATGTGTTTTCAGCATGTGCGGTTACACGCTCTATGGTTAAATCTGATAAAGTTCCCATCTCAGATGGGGTGGATTTAAGTGATACGTGGTTTTCAACTCCTGATTTAACCATTTTGTCTTCTGTTGCTCCACAGGAAGAACTAGATCCACATCCTCTGAGTACTGGAGAAGCTTTTGAACATCTCAGTGACTCGTCTTTTTCTTCTGATAACCTAATTGCCACTCAAAGGTCAGATCCTACTCTTGTGTCATTGTTTGAAGTAGTTAATACGGAGCAGACGAATGGGAACGCTCACCAGCGTTACTTTCTCAAAGATGGGATATTGATGAGAAAGTGGGTGCCTTCTAACTCTTCTGATTTTTGGAATGTTGTTGAGCAAGTTGTTGTTCCAGTGGGTTATCGAGACATGATACTGAGTGTGGCACATGATGGTACGGCTGGTCATTTGGGTGTAAGGAAAACATACCAAAGAATATTGCGTAATTTTTACTGGCCTGGTTTGAAGAAAGATGTTTCCCAATACTGTCAAACCTGTCATGTGTGTCAAATGATTGGGAAGCCTAATCAAACCATTCCTCTTGCTCCGTTGTTTCCGGTTCCGTTGGTGACTGAGCCTTTTGAACATATTATCATAGATTGTGTTGGGCCTCTTCCCCGTTCGAAGTCTGGTTCTAAATACTTGCTGACTATAATGTGCGCGACTACATGTTTCCCTGAGGCCGTCCCTTTGCGTACTATAACGGCGAGAGCGATATCTAGAGCACTAGTTAAGTTCTTTACCCTGTTCGGTTTACCAAAAGTAATCCAGAGCGATCAAGGTGCTAATTTTACATCTCGAATATTTTTGCAAGTGCTTAAACGTCTCCACATTAAGCATAATTTTTCATCTGCTTATCATCCTGAAAGTCAGGGTGCATTAGAAAGGTTTCACCAGACCTTGAAATCTATGCTCCGCGCTTACTGTTTTGAGCTGGAACGAGATTGGGAGGAGGGGATTCCGTGGCTACTCTTTGCTTTACGCGAAGTAGTGCAGGAATCACTTGGGTTCAGTCCAGCTGAATTGGTCTTCGGTCACACTCCGCGTGGACCTTTGACAGTGTTGAAGGAGAACTGGCTCTCCGATCAAAAATGTAAGTCCCTTCCTGAGTATATTACTGATTTTCGTACCCGTCTTCGTAGAGTACGTGAATTGGCTAAAGAAAATCTTGATAAAGCGCAGGGTAAAATGAAGGTCTGGTATGATAAGAAAGCTAGAGCACGGAGTTTTAGTCCGGGTGACAAAGTGTTGGTTTTGATACCTGTGTTGGGAGGATCGCTGCAAGCTAGATATAGTGGTCCCTATGTAGTGGAAAAGAAACTGTCCGACCGTGATTATGTTATCCATGTCCCAGATCGCCGTAAAACTTCTAAAGTTTATCATATTAATATGATAAAGGCCTATCGTGAGAGGAAGTCGAGTGTTGAGAGGTCTCGGAAATGTGGTTCTTCGAGCATAAAACCAGCTGAAATCACTGCTGTTTTTTGCTTGGCGGCACAGGAACCGTTGTGTGAAGAGGTGGGACCCTCTAGATGTGTGGTTGAAGGTCGGTTAAGAAATTCTGAAATGCTACTAACCTTGCCTAGTCAGCTTTCACACTTATCGGCAAGGCAACAAACTGACATCTTGGAGTTAGTGGAGAACTTTCCGATACTGTTTAGTGACATCCCTAGTCAAACGTCTGTTATAGAGCACGATATAGATGTGGGACTTGAGACTCGACCTATTAAACAACATCGATATCGTGTTAATCCGACCAAGAGGTCAATCTTGAACAACGAAATTCAGTATATGCTGGAGAATCAAATTGCAGAGCCTAGTATCAGCCCCTGGAGTTCACCTTGTTTGTTGGTGGGGAAGTCTGATGGCAGCTATCGATTCTGCACTGACTACCGGCGGGTAAATGCTGTTACTAAGGCTGATTGTTATCCATTGCCAAGAGTAGATGACTGTGTAGATCGTGTAGGTTCAGCGACATATGTCTCAAAATTTGACTTGTTGAAGGGATACTGGCAGGTACCTCTGACAGAACGTGCTAAGGAGATTTCAGCGTTCGTAACTCCTGATGCGTTCCTTAATTATAGGGTAATGGCTTTCGGAATGAGAAACGCTCCTAGCACATTCCAGAGACTAGTCAACACCGTTTTGGCGGGTGTACCCGGTTGTGAAGCCTATCTAGACGATCTTGTTTTATACTGTTCTTCCTGGGATGAGCATGTGAACCTGCTTTCAGAGGTTTTTTTCTCGCTTGGCAAATGCAAACCTCACGGTTAATCTAAACAAATGTGAATTTGGTAAAGCCACCCTAGCTTATTTAGGTAAGGTGATTGGTGGCGGGCAGGTTCGTCCAGTTGCTGCAAAGGTTGCTGCAATTTGCGATTTCCCACCACCTGGAGACCGAAAACAGTTGCGACGTTTCCTCGGGATGGTCGGTTATTATCGAGCATTTTGCAGAAATTTTGCAACTGTGGTATCACCCCTTACTGATTTGTTAAGTCCTAAGCTTTTGTTTCGCTGGTCAGACTCGTGTCTGAGTGCTTTTGAGAAGGTTAAGTCCTTGTTGATTTCAGCGCCTGTTTTGATGGCACCGGATCACTTAAGACCTTTTAGCCTCGCAGTGGATGCGAGTGACGTGGGTGCTGGAGCTGTCCTTCAGCAGAGGGGTTCTGATGAGGTGGAACACCCTGTGTGTTACTTCTCTAAGAAGTTCATTGCTGCCCAAAGGAATTACTCTACCATCGAGAAGGAAGCTTTAGCTTTAGTCCTTGCTATTTGTCATTTTGAGGTCTATTTGTCTGGGTTTCATCCGATTGTTGTGTACTGTGATCATAATCCTCTACTTTTCTTGAATTCAATGCGCAACACTAATCATCGTCTTATGCGTTGGAGTCTGACGTTACAACCATATGACCTCGATATTAAACATGTTCGAGGTAAGGATAATGTGGTGGCTGATGCCCTGTCCCGGGTGGGTTAGGGGCATAGACTTCGAAGGTGTTGAAAAGGTGATGGTTCACTTTTGGGGGGGGGGTGAAAGTGTTACATGTGCATGTATTTGTGATTTTCATTTGTTTTGTTATGATGTTTGTCCTCTAGGGGGCGCGTGTGTTTGTGTCTTCCTTTTATTAGGGACTGATGGCCGGCACCTGTGGTTTCGTGTACGTTTGGCATAAGAAGTTCATGTGGCCAACTCTGAAGGGGGGCGAGGTTCTCTGGCGGCGTTGTGTGCTCTCTTGTTGTGTCTGTTGTTGGTTTATTTTCCTGATTATTATGTCGATGTTGTGTGTTCGTAATAAATTCGCTATTAAGTTGACTTGAGTTGTGATGGCTTCATTGTGTTGCGGCTGCGGTCGTAACAGAAGATATCACGGGTTCATCAAGTTCGTTGAAATTATCCATCCTCGATCACTTTTAGTCAGCTTTGACGAAACTCCTCTCAGCTAGCGCGTCTTTTCGAAGTGACTAACAGCCTTGGCAACTGACCTGAATACTGCGCGCTGATTCGCTAAAACTGACTTTTCGGGTTGTGTTCACAAACAACAAGGGTGCTGCTTGTGGGTTTCAGCTGTAAAACATGAACTTGTGATGGCTTGACAGTGGACAATACCGGCTCTTGTGACAAAACATGGGGTTCAGTCAATTTTGTCAGGCGTCTGTTTGAGCTGAGAAAAGTTACGTGATGTGGAGGGTGTCAAAATAAAAGTACCGTATATTGATATTTTATGTGTGGCATCGATGCATCATTACACCCCTACTACTAATACTCTAATTAGAGTTAGTTGACACATAGGTAGGTGCAACGTTACTTATAGTAAACAGAATTTTCCATTAATATAAAGTGTTACCCCAGAGGCTCTGTTCTTTCTTTTGATATATTGCATGTTCAGATATTCGTACAACAAAATATTCTGGGGCCATTTTGTGAAAATGCTAAAAAATGCTGGAGGTGGCTGGACACTTAAAAAAAAAAAAAAAAACGCTGGCAGGGAAAGCGTTAAGTATCAAAAGTACTGTCTCTTTTAGCACACAGCCATTTTACTGCAATGTTGCTTCCTTGTTTTATACTGCACATGCCACTTTGTATTTACTCATTTAGTTTATATTTGTAAGTTAAAATATCATCAATGATTCATGATCAAATTGTTCTTTTGAGTCTTAATGAAATCAATTGATCAAAATGAGTCTGGACACAAAATGAGTCTGAGTTGGACTAGTCATTGACTATGGTATCTGGTTGCAGCAATTATCAGTGAATACGACTTAACTTTCACTCTGTTCCTCACACAAAGCTGATATGCTTTGTATGGCTTGGAACTACTAAAAGTGCTGTGGACCAAATGTATGGTGCTTTTGTGTCTTTTTTATTTTTTAAATCTTCAGGCATTATTCAGGTTTGGAATACCATGAGTAAATGATGATCAGATTAAGATGTAGGGTGAATTTACTAGCAAGTGCACACACACACACACACACACACACACACACACACACACACACACACACACACACACACACACACACACACACACACACACACACACACACACTACAGTTCAAAAGAGGCACAACACTTTTCAACATTGATAATAAGTAAAGTTGCTTGAGCACCAAATTAACATATTAGAATGATTTCTGAAGGATCATGTCACACTGAAGACTGGAGTAATGATGCTGAAAATTCAGTTTTGCTATCACAGGAATACATTATATTTTTAAATATATCTTTAAATTGTAATTAAATTATATTTATATTTTAAATTGTAATCATAATTCACAATATCACAGTGTTTACTGTATTTGTTTATCCAATAAATTCAGCCAGGGTGAGACTTGCTGAAAAACCATTGAAAAACTTCTTACCAACCCCAAACATATACTGTCCAAGCTCCTATAGTCTTGCTCAAGCTCACTAAAGTAAAGTACTGTGGCCCAGAACAAGGGGGAGTTTCTCTCCTTCAATGTTTGACCGTTTTAACACCCTGCCACTCATTTCCAGTCACACTCATAAATCTCTGGCAAAATGAAGTAAAAGGAGCCCATTACATTCAGATCTGTGGGCATTTAATCAGGCCGATGTGCCACATAAACTTTCTCCTAACCTTCATCCTTTTTACTGAGATTGCTGAGCTGTGGGTGGAGTCAGGATGGGGTACGGTGCATGGCACTGCTGGGACAAGAAGGGGACAAGGAATTACAAAGGACACAAACATTCCCCACTGTGTCTCTCTATGACACTGGTTGTGTTTTGTCAGTGGTACGACTACATTGATTTAGTAGGAGTTTTGCATGATTGCATTTATCACTCCCTAGATGTGGTGAGCTGATTGATGCATCCAGGGATCATAAATGCCAGTCTCTGAGTTCAATGTTACGCACAGTAAGATTGGTGTCATGAGTTAATGGTGCCAGATTGCGATTCTGACCCATCACACATTTTGTCCAAGGTTTAGAGAGAAAAGGCGGAGTGGATTGTGATAGTACAAGAAGCTTTCAACTGTATCACGCATGAAGGCGTTTGTCTGTTTTTGCTGTTTTCTCTCAGATGGATTTTGAGCAGGAATCTGAGACATCAGTACGGACAGGAGGGTTTCAGTGCTGGCCGTGAGCCTGCGGCATGATGACTCCATAATCTACTCTCTCCCCACATTCGCAAAAAAAAAAAAAAAAACTAAGAAACTAAGTAAAGGAATTTTGACATGCGGCTCATCCATGACCATTTTGTGTCACTTTCCTTCCAGTCGAATTCTCATTAGGATAATGTGATGCTACAAAGTGGCAGCAGAAAGTGCTTTCAGTGGTGAGAGTCACTGAACTTGCATGACCACGCCGTTGTCTCGGCAGCTCAGCTCACTCTGACAAGATCACATACGTGACTGATCTTTGGAACAAATTCAAGTGACCAGTAAAAATTCATGTCATTTAAAGAATCATCAGAGAATGATCTGAGAAATCCTGACAATGTCCTGGCCTCAAAAGAAACACAAATGCATACTCAGAGAACCAAAAGGTATTTGAAAGACAGTATCAGATGTTCTAGGACTGAAAATGCATTTGGTGATGCATAAAGCATGATGCCATAACTGTAAAAAGGCTTCAGAGTATGACATCATGCATAATGCCATACGGAAAAAGACATGTATATATATATATATAAACAAACACAATAACTGTGTGTTTGTATATTATTATAACAATTCGGTTATGTACTGTTATAAAAGATGAACATCCTAACCATTTACCACAATGTGTTCAGAAAGAAAATGAGAAAGTACAGGAAGTTGATCATATTTGATCTATATATGTATGTAGGCTATGTACATTATATACAGTACATAGAAAATGTGTAAAGCTATACTTTAAATGTGCATTGTATACTTATTTGTATATACAGTACCATTTAAAAGTTTGGGGTTAGTAAGACTTTTATATATAAAAATACATAAATGTATACATTTAATACATGTATGCATTCAATTAAAGTGGCAGTAAAGATTTTTTTTTTTTTCAAATATTGATTTTTTTTTTTACTTTCTATTCATCAAAAAATATGTATCACAGTTTTCACAAAAATATTAAGCAGCACAACTGTTTTCAACTTTGACAATATTAAGAAATCAGCATATTATAATGATTTCTGAAGCTGAAAATGTAGCTTCACCATAACAGCAATAAATTGCATTTGAAAATATATTTAAAAAGAAATAATTTTATAGTAATTATGGTTTTTACTTTATTTGTATCAAATAAATAAAACTTCTTTCAAAAACATAAAAAAAAAATAACTTGTGAATGGTTGTGTAGCTTACTGTATATACTTGTTGATTTGCTAAAGCTATAGTAACAAACAGTATTCATCCAGGAAGCTGATCACACATGTAGTATTTTACCATTGTATATAAATGTTGTTTATCTCCTCTTGGACGTCATTTGAGCATGAACATCATAAGCAAGCCACTTCAAACCATGTGCGGCCCAAGTGCAATGACTGCGAAAGTGGAAACCGCTGGAAGCCGTGGTCTCAAGTCGAATTAAGTTGCCGAGATGAGCAATTTGTTTGAACTTTTAATGCACTGCTGCATTGTGCTACTGCGTCTTTAATTAGCAGGGACGTTCAGCAAATGAAGCGTGCTTGAAATTGTTTGCTTGCGTTGCCTTTAAAAGACTGCATACTTTTTATGGCCCTCTGTTTGAGTTAACAAATGCTGTCACAAAACTGATCTTTCTGTTACTTTCCCCCTCCTCCTCGTCCCATTTGCTGCGCACTGGTGGCAGCAGTGGGTCTGTGCTTGACTCTGTTAATCGGCAGACGACAGCTTAACAGCTTGCGCGAGCATAATTAACGCCGCTCGAAATAAACGTGATGGGGAGGGGGGAAATAAATAAATAATTCAAGCAAATGTGGCAGTCTGCTGACTGTTGTCTCAGGTACAAGGCTTTACCTGACCAGGCATCTCCACACTAAACAGGGCCAGGGCAGCGGGCACGCACAATGACAACCTTAAATTATTCACTGAGTCAAAAGCACAATGTGACTATTTAAAAGCCATTATTATGTTTAATAGTAATGACTCTTCCAGGTCTTGCAGAAGAGTGAATAGACTGATTGTCAGAAATCACTTTTGCACCTCAGCTTTTTTTGGAGGAGCACAATAGTCAGACTCAATAAATAATAATAATAATAAAAAAACTGCTGGAAGAATACAAAGATGTTTATAGTTAGATTATAATTGTCTGAAATTGCGTTTCTGAATGACTTTGGGTGTTAGACCAATTTTGCTTTGATTGTTCACAAAAATAAAAAGAGAGAAAAAAGATAATTACAAGTATTTACAATTAAATTTATTTGTTCAGAAATAAATTGAGCGGAGAAAGTGTAAATTTTTAAAGAATGATTTTCTCACAAAGTCAATTTTCATAACACTTCAGTTGCCTTCATTTCACACTTATAATGATATAGTATACTACAAACTAAATTGGACTAAATGGAAATATATTAATTAGGTGCTCCAAACATTATTTATATCACTGATATTGTTTTGTAGATAAGTTTGTTTCCTCCTTGTGTGAAAAATGTCAGCTTCAGTAATTGTCTCTGTCTGAATTACCCTCAAGGTTAATGTCTCCACCCCAGCCTCTTATGTCTGCTGTCAGCAGCCGTGTTTACATGGTTCTCTGCTGTTCACGTATGCAACGTTAAGCTCCTCCAACCAACCCAGGGTGAAATTATTGCTTTTGCAGGTGAGTGCGAGTGAGCATGAGAGGCGGTATCCAAAAATCCCTTAGCATATAAATAAACCAATTCATCACATGCTTTTTTTTTTGACAAGAATAAACACTAATTTTCCTGACGCTGACCCTGACAAATGGAGCGTCGTGTGAAACGTCCCCAGCTCCGCTATGGTCACCTCGTCAACAATGCCAGCCGGCTAGCGGGGGCTACATTGGCTTTAGCAGCGCGATGCGCCTAATAAACGGCTAGTGTCAAAAGCGTTGTCAGTCCATTCTTTGCTTGTTTGGGTTCAACTGGGTAGGAGAGAGAGGCCAGTGAGTGTTCGGGCGTGCTCAGTGGCATCTACGCTCTCACTGGCCTCACCCTGAACAGGCGCTATTGATTTCTGGCCGCGTTGCTCTTTGTCAAAAAATCAGATACAGCGAGGCCCTCTGGACCTCTTCACCTTTTAAAACACATACGCTGTGTCTCTTATGTGGTGGGCGGAGAGGCGTATGTACGTGTATGTGTGTCTGTCTGCTTCTTATGTGTTCTTGTACGGATGGAATGGTGCTCTTTGTTTGAGATGAGGTTGTAGCTGGTCGGTGAAAACAGATATGTGTGTTTGCATGGGGGGTTCTTATGCTATTTACTCTCACTGTGTATGATTTCATTGTTAAATATTCTGACCTTAAATATAATTATCTGGAGAAGCAGGTCCATTGATCTGTTAAAGCAATTGATTGTGTACAGTCTTAAAAGGGATAGGTCACCCCAAAATGAAAATTATGTTATCATTTACGCTCATACATGTTGTTGCGGACCCACATGACATTCTTTACAAAAAAATACAAAAATGCCTTTTGAAATTTACTACTGCTTTTGTCCATATTATGAAAATGTAGTGGGGTCCAAAACAACTTTAGACCACACTGACTTCCATTATATGAACAAAAAAATTATAATTCTGATTAACACAACACATATTTTGTGTTCCAGAGAAGAAAGAAAGTTATACAGGTTTGGAATACCATGAGGATGAGTAAATAAAGATAGAATTACTTCAGAAGAGTCAGATGGACCACATTTATTGTATTTTAGAGGGGTCATGTCATGAGGAATCAAATTTTCCCTGATATTTTGACATAAGAGATTATTAAATTATGAAAAAATAAAAACTTAAATCTTCCTCTTCTGTCGAAAAAGAGCATTTATTGTTTCCGCTCTGCCAGTGTTGTTATTAGGGCTGCCTAAATGTTGCCTAAATGTTAGTCGACGAGAAGAGGCTTGGTAGACTAAATTTTAATCAGTCAGTTAATTGCAGAAGGGAGGAAAAATATCTCTATTGTTAATGCTAACGTAGATCAATGTTCTCTAATATTCTGCGAATAACCGGTTTCTGGTTAGAGAGGTTAACCCTCTGGGGTCTGAGGTGTTTTCTGGGTCATGGAGGTGTTCTGACATACTCTGACATTTGAGCTTATCTCTGTTACTTTTCATCTGACATTTTCATTGATAAAGTCTGATTACACTGTATTCAGAACAAAATCTGCTACAATAATATGTCAGCAGCATGTATGTAAAAGTTTGTAGTTTTAAGATAGACGTTTATGCGTGGTTTGTGAAAAAACAAACAAAAAAATTGTCACAGAAATAAGGTCATGAAACCCATACTAATTATTTCTTCACAAGACTTTTGAAAATCACGTAGCCTACAATATTTGCTCCAAAACTATGTGAAAATCATCCTGCATACTCATTCAGATAAAAAAATATATTGATTTAAAATTTGTAAGACATGTTTTGTGTAAGAAAGCTTTACGCGGGGAGGCGTCAACCAACCATTAATATTGAGTGTTTTACACCTGAGAAAGACAAAGACCCTCCCCTAATGGCCCTATTAGGTGATATCAGGCCCTATCATTATGAGGAAGAATGAGGAGTGAATATAAAAAAGAATGGCTTTTTGATTGTTTGAATTTAACACAACAGAATCCAAAGATACACAACAAAGAACAAAAAAGCACATTATTGAACACACTTAATCTAAAGACAAAGACTTGAACAGTCACACACCTTTGTGCCACTCCTGAAACATAGTACATACCTGTCATCTCCAAGGTGTTTGATTTTTCATTTTACCATGTTCATGTGTCATGTGAATGTTTAAGTCAGCAGGACGCGTATCAGTGGGGCATCTGGTCCCTGTAAAAAAAAAATAAAAATGAAAAACCGAAACAACTGTGAACATGCTGATATCAAGATAAACTATAGAAGGCATGATTTTGGGAATACATTTTAGATTTTTTTGGTTAAAATTTAAAAATGTACTACATACTGGCTGCATAAAGGGTGCCATGTGCATTGGATATAGACGCTTTGGCAAAAGTGTCAGTATATGACGCCTTGGGATCAGAACGGGCTGGAAAGAGAGGTGATTTAAGCAATTTTGAGCGTGGCATGGTTGTTGGTGCCAGACAGGCCGGTCTGAGTATTTCACAATCTGCTCAGTTACTGGGATTTTCACGCACAACCATTTCTAGGGTTTGCAAAGAATGGTGTGAAAAGGGAAAAACATCCAGTATGCGGTAGTCCTGTGGGCGAAAATGCCTGGTTGATGCTAGAGGTCAGAGGAGAATGGGCCGACTGATTTAAGCTGATAAAAGAGCAACTTTGACTGAAATAACCACTAGTTACAACCGAGGTATGCAGCAAAGCATTTGTGAAGCCACAACATGCACAACCTTGAGGCGGATGGGCTACAACAGCAGAAGACCCCACCGGGTACCACTCATCTCCACTAAAAAATAGGAAAAAGAGGCTACAATTGGCAAGAGCTCACCAAAATTGGACAGTTGAAGACTGGAAAAATGTTGCCTGGTCTGATGAGTCTTGATGTCTGTTGAGACATTCAGATGGTAGAGTCAGAATTTGGCGTAAACAGAATGAGAACATGGATCCATCATGCCTTGTTACCACTGTGCAGGCTTGTGGTGGTGGTGTAATGGTGTGGGGGATGTTTTCTTGGCACACTTTAGGCCCCTTAGTGCCAATTGGGCATCGTTTAAATGCCATGGCCTAACTGAGCATTGTTTCTGACCATGTCCATCCCTTTATGGCCACCATGTACCCATCCTCTGATGGCTACTTCCAGCAGGATAATGCACCATGTCACAAAGCTCGAATCATTTCAAATTGGTTTCTTGAACATGACAATGAGTTCACTGTACTAAAATGGCCCCCACAGTCACCAGATCTCAACCCAATAGAGCATCTTTGGGATGTGGTGGAACGGGAGCTTCGTGCCCTGGATGTGCATCCCACAAATCTCCATCAACTGCAAGATGCTATCCTATCAATATGGGCCAACATTTCTAAAGAATGCTTTCAGCGCTTGTTGAATCAATGCCACGTAGAATTAAGGCAGTTCTGAAGGCGAAAGGGGGTCAAACACAGTATTAGTATGGTGTTCCTAATAATCCTTTAGGTGAGTGTATATATATAAAATGAACACCAGGTATGTTGTGTGAGTATACATAACATAAATAGTGCCCGAGTTTTTTAAGCTCCAAAAAGCGCATCCATCCATCCATTCTGAAGCGAAGCAATAGGTTTTTGTAAGGAAAAATATCCATATTTAAAACTTTATAAACTATAAATCACAAGCTTTCAGCAACGGCCATATGCACGTTCACGAGAGTCGAGTTCCGAAAGAAGGGTGACCTTTGACCCGACATGACGTAGGACGTAGCTCCTCTTCTCTTATATCGAAATCCACTGACATTTTTTCTTTATAACTTCTCGTTTTAGACATCTAATTTGTGACCTGTTTTTCTCCATCCTCTGCGCTTCTGCGTTCATCAGTTTTCACCTAAGCTTACACTACACCTACGTCCTACATCAGGTCAGAGGTCACCCTTCCACTTGAACAAGACTCACTCGTGAACGTGAGCACGGCTGTTGCTGGAAGCCAATAATTATAGTTTATAACGTTTTCAATATGGATATTGCTAGGAAGAGCAAAGATATTATTTAATGTAACTCAGATTGTGTTCGGCTGAAAGAAGAAAGACATATACACCTAGGATGGCTTGAGGGTGAGTAAATTATGAATTTTTTTTATTTTTGGGTGAACTTTTCCTTTAACTTCCATGTCCATGCCATCTGAGTGCATCTTCTGAAAGGCCGGAGTTACAGCTTTATTTTAAGCAAGAAACAGAGCTCCCTTCTCCCAGACAACGTTGACAAACTCGTGTTCCTTTCTCATAACATGAAGTGAAAATAGTGATGTTGAGACAGGTATAGCCTAATTGTCTATATTATTGGCTATGTTCACACTGTCAGTGCAAATCCGATTAATTGTGTTTCGTAACTGTTCAGATCAGATTTGTGTGTTTGGTGGTGCTCTTTCGTTTCCCAGAATATCTGCCTTGATTTCTATGGCAATGAAGCTGCGTTTGTAGGCAGCAAAAACAACAACAGCAACTAGGGATGCATGATGATATCGGGACAACATCGGTATCGGCCGATAAAAGCTTAAAATGACCATCATCAGATATGAATATTTCTGCCGATGAGCCTTGCCGATAGGGTGGCGTGTTTCCTATGCGCACGTGACGACCGCGAACTAAGCATGAGCGCCAGCAACTTAAACTTCCAACTAGGGGTGTGCGTCTCACGTTTTTTGATCGTGGACGATTAAAATGTCTCCACGATCTGCTTTTAAAGAAAAATCAT
Organism: Tiaroga cobitis; assembly: GCA_030578255.1. Lineage (NCBI taxonomy): Eukaryota > Metazoa > Chordata > Actinopteri > Cypriniformes > Leuciscidae > Tiaroga > Tiaroga cobitis. The sequence goes on from CM060597.1 coordinate 38,209,742, forward strand.
AGTATCGTGCATTCTATCAGTTCAATTCTGGCGCCTTCATCTCAACATACTGTACAACGCGACGTACATTCACATCACATCACATATAAACGCAGAGGTAGAGTTACACTTACGGGACACCGCAATTCACAAAAGTTCATTATTTGCATGTGCGTCAAAGTCTTGCTAGGTAAAGATATCATTCACGTGCTGATGCGCTGTTCTAACATCCGCTTTTCTGAGCGCGTTACACCCGACGCTCACAGGAACTAAAAGCCCGTCACAGCGCCTGCATACTGGACTAATCTTTCGAGTCTTATTGCACTGATACTGTCAAATACAAGGTTTACATAAACAAAGTTGGTTGTGTCTAAAGTGAAAGCAAACAGAGAAAATCTGCTTGTCAAATGCGTGTATATTAGACGCTTCGCGACTCGCGTGCAGTTCTTAAAGAGACAGTAATAATATGCTGCCGCTTGTCCTTAAAGAGATACTGCACCCAGAAATAAAAATTCTGTCATTATTTACTCACTCTAATGTTGTTCCAAACCTGTATTCATTTCTTTCTTGTGCTTAAATATACTATGGAAGTCACTGGAGTACAGCAACTGTTTGGTTAGCCACATTCTTCCAAATAACTTTTATAATTTCAACAGAAGAAAGAAACTTGAAATGGCAATTTAAATTTTTGGGAGAACTATCCCGTTAATGTTAATAAAACAACAAAACACAGAGGAAATCACTCACTGCTCTTGACTGAGAACTTTAATAGAAGCTTTAATAAGCTTTTTTTGCACAAAAAACAAATACAAATATATCGGTATCGGGCAAAATTAGTTTGAGAATATCGGCATATCGAATATCGGCCAAAATCCTATATCGTGCATCCCTAACAGCAACGTGACTTATTTTACATAAAGTGTAGCCACCATGCGGACTGGTACATGATCAGAGGCAGCGACAGAAACACAGGAGGCTTGTATGCGCGGATTATTCCGTGATGACGTCTCCATTATATTGTAATTTTCTGCTCGACCGCCACTTTGCAACATCAACCTTGTTTCTGCAGCAATTTTCAGCATGTTTCCTTTAACAACGTCTGACAGGTTTATGTTTTGCGTGTCCTGAGAAAGTGACAAACCACGCGAAATCCGATTTCCAGAAATGCGATTTGAATAGGTTTTCAAACCACAAATGAATCTAGCTCAAAACAGATTTGTAAAAATCGCATTTCATGTGATGTTGTGCCAGTCACACTTGCAAAATAGGTTCTGATTCCAATCGGATATGAACAAAAATCGGATTCTTTATATAAAGTATATTAATTTTGTTTGTGTTCAGACCTCTGAGTTTTCAGTTGATGTTAAGGCTACTTGTTCGTCAACCTGATTATGTTTGCAATTATATATATCTTTTTAGGGTTACATTTTGCTGTATATTTTTTTATTCGTTTTATATTAATGTCCTACATTTTAAAAATATTTTCTTTAAATGAAATTGTTATTTATCGGTTATTTTTTTGTTTACGTTCTAAACTCTTTTTAAATCCTTTTTACATTTATGTCTTCCCCAACTAAGAGACTAATGTCTTAAATGTTACGTCGGGGGACATCCATAGTTGTTATTGTTAACTAAAACTATTAAAAATTGTTTTTGGTAATTTAAATAAAAATGTAATATTTTATAAAAAAATCTGATAAAAAAAACTTAAGGAAAATTAAAAATGAAAATAAGCAAGTTAAAGTACTACAATTACAAAGATTAAAACTGAAATAAAATTAATTAAGGATAAATCGAAAATAAAAAAAAGTAAAAATTAATATCAAATAATTAAAATAGAAAAATAGAAGCTAATTCAAAATATTAATAAATACTATAATAGAATGTAAATAATCCTAAACATGCAGACTCATCATAATATAGCGTTCTCAATTCAATATTCTCCTGCCCACAGGTTACTTTACAGTCATAGTGAACTGATAAAGAGAGAAGCCGAGTTACTCCAACACTGAAAAGGTTAACATGTATTGCTTTTAACCAACAAAAAGATTAAAATGTCGAAGAAGGTGAACAGGAGTTGCTGCCGGAGTACAATAAAAAAAATGGACGACATATTGTCCCCTTTAATGTAATGAAAAGGAGCAGCTTAAAATAGATAGAAGATTAAAACTCACAGGTTTTTGAATGGCGAAAAAAGTTGATAATGGCATAAGAGTTTTGGAGTGCATGAATTAAAGTCAGTAGAAAGATGTTTCCTTATGAGAGCTGTTATATATGCACCTAATAACTAAATTGCGGCATCAAAAAAGGTATTGTGTGACAAACTGAAACCACTTTTTACTAATTGCTCGCTTTCAATCTATATAGTAACTTATCTTTAAATAAGATGGAAAATTATGTTTTGTGAAACAGGTCAGAGCATTTCAACAGACCTAAAGTGTGTTTACGTTGAGATTCAAATATGCATTCATACAACTCAGTGGTCTCTAACATACATTCTCATGTTACATAAGGTCTGTGTGGTGAGAGACACAACAAGGCTAGAGAGGGAGGAAGAGACACAGAGGAGGTGAGAAAGAAAGTGTATTAGAGGAGGGGTCCACTGTCCAAAGCTTCAGCACCTCTCTCTTTCTCCTGACACAGAAAAAATATTATGCAGCCACTCGAGTCCATTGAATCCTTGTGATTCATTGCCCAATTTGAAACTGCCAAGCTGCTAAATTGCATCAGGTCTGCCAAAATTCATTCCAGGACTGTGGAGGAGATATGAAAAATTAAATGTCATCTCAGTACAGTGGAAAACTTTTACCTCTCAGCGTTCGCAGCGCGGAATATGCTACATTCCGTAATGATCGATGACGACTCGAGACTACACTTAACCTACTTAGTGATGTCATGTAGGCCGCGGGGGTGTTTACTTTTGAATATGGCAGGAAGACATAAACTTTATCGGGTGCCTGACATGGACATATTCTTCTCCCCTCGCCTCTCCAAAAGAGTGACTTTCTATGTTGATTCACAGATACAATAGTCTTCCTTTTCTCCCTTTCATCAGATGGCAGTGGATGGTAGAAGAAGTGAACGATTTAAGACAGAATAGTTGATTTAGGAGAATACAGAGGTCCAAGGACACCACTGTACCCCACCTTTTCTTCTGTGCTTCTGAGTTAGCTGCAGTAATGCATGTGTGCCACAGAATGTGGTTGCTGGATATGACTTAATAAGCAAAAAGCTCTAGTAAAGGAAATGTGGATATAGTGGGCTACGTTTGTGTGTCACCAGAACCATCAAGCCCAGATGATCTAAATTGTATCTGCCCATTCAGTTCAGCTGGTGAATCTGCTCATTCACAACTTCTGCAGATCATAAAAAATAAATTAAAAACTCTCCAAATTATCTTCTGTCATTATCTACATTTCTATCATGACAACTCTCGGAAGATTTTTAGCATGGTAATGGATATGACAATGTTAATGTATTTGGTCTTGGCGGAATAAATCTGCTACTGATGCTGCTGAATTGCTGCTTCTGTTGATAATTGCTGTTGTTGTTGATTATTGCTGCTGCTGCTGCAAAACAACTACAGGAACTTGCTACTGCCAATACACACAGTACGTCGATATGCTGCTGTGGGTATGTAAGACATACTGCACAAATAGCAAATTACCCATAGCAGATCTATACAGGTGGGGCAGGGGAAGGTGGAGGGTTTTAGATGAACTCAGAGAGCACGCTGCAAACTGCTATAGTGACTGGTAACCAGACATTTAAATGTTGAACAGCAAGCTCATTGGCTGAAGATGCAACTTGAACCAATCAACTTGTGCCAAGTAGTTAACGCTGTAAATATCATTAGTTTGTGTTAAGCCCTGTTCACACTTGAAGCGACACGATACCATTCATTTCAATGGGGGCGGGCGATTTCTGGCGACACGCGCGACAGCGACCAGTGGGGCGAGTCTGGCGACGCGACAAAGTTGAGATCTTTTTAACTTTATGCAAATGAAGAGCGACTTTTGGGAGCGACGTGTAGATACAGTGGTATTCACCGTACTGACTTCGTGCCTGAATGGTTTCGGGAACCCAGATAGACCGGTATTTGCCCATTTGCTGCAGTTAAATAGCCGCGATGGCAAAGAGCACTCGTTCATCTTTAATATTATGCATTTTATGTATTGATTCCATTTATATTTAGACTTTTCCTTCCAAAATGTTTGTTTGTAGCAGCAAGAAAACGCATTTGTTGTCTAACATAGAGTAACATCCATGAATGTCACTCAAAAACATTACTAGAAAACCAGTAGTGGGAACGCCCTCCAGCGCAGCCACTGGCGACCTGCAGCGACAAAGTCGCTTGTAGTGTGAATGCAGCTTTAAGGAGCCATCAGCCTGCACCATCTAGAGTTTCATGACAGAACTTGGCATTTGCTCATATCCATATCCAGTTTCCTCCTCAGAATTTTGACCCAAATAGATTTTGAATGCAGCTTCCAATTTTTTTTTATATTTTTTTTATTTTTATTATCACACAGGTGTTAGATTAGAACATTCAGAGCAGCACATCATCAACTGCTAAATTCAAATCTGCATGCAAACATTCAGGAGAATAGATGAATTTGCGAGTACATCCGATAACTCTGATTCTGAATCACAGCTACGCACATTGCCTGTTGTAGATCAACTAACATCATTGTCAATAACAAAATACATTTACTTACATGTATTTGAGAATCAAAATATCAGATATGCCATTTCATGAAATAGTTAACAAGCTTGTGAATGTTTTAAATAAAAAAGGAAAATGAAATAAATCCAGTACATCAGTCATACTAAGGTGTGTCACGTGACAAGCAATGGAAAAAATATCACTGGCCATGCCTCCACCCAGCCCCCATCCCATAACCCAAGTCTACGTCTTACAGTTTACTTTAAATTTCACAATGTGACTTTATATCTCACACTTCTAACTTTGTTTCTCACAATTACAGCTTTAATTTCTGTAATTGTGACTTTATATCTCACAACTGTAAATGTATTTCTCACAATGTGACTTTATTTCACAATTTTATCCTGAGGCAGAAACTGGGTTTCAATATGTGTTAAAAGTCTCTCTCTCTCTCGCTCTCGCTCTCTCTCTCTCTCTCTCTCTCTCTCTCTCTCTCTCTCTCTCTCTCTCTCTCTCTCTCTCTCTCTCTATATATATATATATATATATATATATATATATATATATAAATTTGGGATTTCACCCAGGTTCCCTTTCACAATCAACAAAAAAACATATATTGTCTTACAGATATAAGAAACTATTCAGTAGTTAAAAAAGTTTTTTTTTTTTTTCCCTTCACACCCAGGGTACAAAGTGAACAAGGAATGGCACTTGTGCCCCCTCAAAAAACATCCCTGTGTGCAAGCATGCAAGTTAGGAGTCTATGTTCCTGGCCATTGAAAATTTTATCTGAGTATTAAATAATTCCTCCGATCGTCTTACTACTGCTCTGGCAGGCAGGACAGGAAAGGGGGGGAAGAAGGGATGGCAGGAGAACAGAGAGAGCAGGAGAGGAGAAGAAGAGGCATACTCTGCATAAGTATGGCGTCCGACTCAGTAATTTTTCTCTGGGGCTTTGTGTTGTACTGACAGCTTCATTTGTTTAAAGGCCCCTGCTCCCACTGTTCCTCGCCTTTTCCGATTATGATAGCTCTCTTCTGAGCATTATTATGGCCCAGCAAGGAGAAAAATACATATTAAAGGGGTTGATATTTGGAAATAAGTGGTTTGACTATGTCTGTGAGACGATGTTCACATGGGGTTTCTGTCTAGTCTCTACCCTATATACTATTCAGTCACACACACACACACACACAAATAAATGTGTATGATGGCTATATAAGCGAGTATATATGTATACACACACACACACACACACACACACAGACATACACATATATTTATATATTATAAAAAAAAATCCAACTTTTCCCAGCAAAACTAAATACCGTATTATTTGTAATAATAATAATTTTGCTGTAAAACTGGAAAATCTGTCATCTACTCACCCTAATGTCACTCAAACTTTGTAACAACTGTGTAACAATAAATAAATGCATATTTACATAGGAATTGTTCGTCTGAAAGTCTACTACTAGAATAGCATGCACTACACACAACAAATTAACTACTGCATTGATGTCTAAAATATTTTACCCTTTGGACATGTAAGCCTCAAAAAGTATGTGCATGAGGCACCTGTGAAAAGCAAAAAAAACTTCAGGTATGAGAGAAATTCTGAGATACGGCTTTGAGATCATCATACAGTTTTTACCAGTTACTGTAAACAAACGCTGCTCAGACACGCAAAGAGTCACACAATGAGACCTGTACGGCCACATGGATTTGCAGTCTCGCTTTATTCTTCACTCCCTTGCTTTCTCTCTCAATCTCTCCTTCTTACTTTCTCTCTCACTGCCTACTCGCTGCGAGGCAGCAATATTTATTATTAGGAATATCATTTGTATTAATCATAAGGATAAATGACTGGTTTGGCTATCTGAATCCCTCATTTAGAGAAACTTCGCTCCTGTGTCATTGTTATAAATTACTGGCAAGTCTTTGTTTCACCTGAGGCTGCTCATCCACACTTCCATGCATATACATACATGTTTAGTTGTTTTTTTTTTAAATTATATATATATATATATATATATATATATATATATATATATATATATATATATATATATATATATATATATATATATATATATATATATATATACCATATATTTTTTTTTTCCCTCTGATAGTGACACGCTATCACCATCAGCAAAAAAAAAAAAAAAATGTTTTTATTAAAATGTCCTTTGAGGACAATTGGTGTCATTGATGTAACTCCCTCATGTCAAGAGAGCAAAGAGGGAAACAAACTAATGGGTTACATACATAAGTACATAAGTAGGAAACACCCCCCATAGAACACAGCTAAAGATTTGAGATTGAAATTTTCGAATTCCCCACCCCCTCTCTTCCTCTCCCTCTCCCTCTCTCTCCTCCATATCTCTGCATGATTAAATTATTCAGTGCTACAAACTACAATCATGCTTTATTAAAAATTATTAAAAAAAATTCTCACTGGGGTGTGCAGATGTGAAAGAATTTATTGCCTGCTTGTTTTTCTCATTTGCATCATTGATTTTGTGGGAGTTTAGAGAGCGTTGCTACTGCTCTTTTTATGCCTTTTTTTTTGTGAAGGGGGAAATCTTGACATCTTGTCCCATTTGATTAATGACGCACACAGGCTGATTTTATTTACGTGCGTTTATGACTTTTATCGGCCACAGAAAGTGTGCGTCCCTGTAAAATTAGGAGTGCCGAGCTTCTTGTACTTCTTATTAAACGAGGCGCTTTCATAATGACACGCACACACGCAGAGTATCTCATTTGCTCTGGTATTTGTCACTGTGTCCGTCACAAAAACATATTACTCAACTTTTTTGCGCTTAGCCCCCAAGATAATCAAACTTTCTTTTCGTCCTCCAGCTTATTTTTGCTTCCCCCTTCACAAAATAAAGATGAGATGGGACCGTGACTCACAAAATGAGCAAATGAGAAACGCTAAAGTGTGTCTGAACACAACAGGGCTGTTTGCATAGAAAGGCAACATAAAACTGTATCAAATCTTCATCTTGTGTATTACTTAAATTCTTCTTTTTTTTAATTTCCATACATTAAATATACATGTGAAATTTACACTTCAAAGTTCTGCCCATTACAAGAGCCATTACTTATACTTGTTATATGAGTTCCCTATGGCCGCACTATGAATGATTTAACAGCAAGTTACAGTAAACTAAATTCAATTTTCGTTCAAAGCAGCCATCTACAGTGCACTTTGAAGGGAGAGGGAGAGAAAGGCAGCATGCTCACTGTTGAATCCTGAGCAATGACTGGCTACTTTAGCAATTAAAATCCGGGGCAAAGACACAGCGGCTTCGTTTGGCCCAGAGACTGCACCATTCATCATCCCAGCTGCCATAAAATAGCACTAGATGGATTCTTTGATTTTAGCTTTGGAAGAACATAAATCAAAATCTAAACCATGGGCTGTCAGGGCCATCACTAGAATTATCCATTTGAGAGAGAGAGAGAGAAAGAGAGAGTGAGAGAGAAAGAGAGAGAGAGAGAGAGAGGGGGGGGGGGGGGGGGGGGGGGGGGGGGGGGGGGGCAGACTTATAGTTCAGACTATAAGAGTTTCTCATTGTTTCTCGTTTTGTGCTCCTCTTCTTTTCCTCAATCTCATGCACACCGATGCGAAATGTAAGCGCTCTCTCACCGGCACTATCAATGGCGCGTGAGAGCCGTACAGTAAGTGACTTATAAAAACACCAACAATAGTGTACTAGTGCATCTAATAACAGCGTGGAAACTCTCTCTCTTTATAGTAACACTCTCCTGAGAGCATGTTCTAGACCAGAGCAATTCCTCTCTCACAGGGCAGTGCCACCTTATACCGGAGAGACCGCAGGAAGCTGGATTAAGCTCTATGCACACTTTAGCCCTCCTTTTACTCTTAAACGCCTGCCAAGGTGAGGTGGATTCCCTCCAGCACACACACACACACACCCTGCATTGTTGCTCCCATGAGGCCTTCCTTGGAGCACCGGCAGCCTGGCTAACAGAAGACCTAATTTTAGTGTGGAGACGATGATAAGAAAAGAGAGAACAGGAACAGGAGAATGACTTAAAGAAAGAAAGAGAAAAGAAAGGAAGAGGATGAGGGTGTCTCCAGGGCTTTTTTAACTTCCTCCTCTCCTTGAGTGGGAAAAGACACTCAACTCCCACCAGTTATCAGTCATTACGTTTCTTCTCCTGTTCATTTTCCGCCTTAAAGGGATAGATCACACCCAAAAAAAAATAATATCATTATTTACTCACTCTCATGTTATTTCAAAGCCATTTTAGTTTTCTATCAGGCACAAAAAGAGAAATCTTTGAATAATTTCTACACATAACTCCCAATATCCAAAAAGGAGACAAAAGAACACCACAAAAGCATGACAGAAGCATTAAAAAATGGTCCAAATAACTTGTGCACTATATTCCAAGTCTTCTGAAGACAAATGAAAGCAGTGTGTGTGAGGATAAGCCCAAAATGTTATTGCCCTGCCCTGCTTGTGTCAAGTCCATTTTCATGACAGAAAGAAAGAAAGAAAAGAAAGAAAGAAAAGAAAGAAAGAAAGAAAGAAAGAAAGAAAGAAAGAAAGAAAGAAAGAAAGAAAGAAAGAAAGAAAGAAAGAAAGAAAGAAAGAAAGAAAGAAAGAAAGAAAGAAAGAAAGAAAGAAAGAAAGAAAGAAAGAAAGAAAGAAAGAAAGAAAGAAAGAAAGAAAGAAAGTTGGCCAAGCTAATCAAAAAAGTAATCTATAAAAACTACTAAGCTAAGCTGAACGCTAGCCATCAGAGAAAGTAGCTAGTTACACAACAACCTGGGAAAGGGATCTTGAATAATTATTGAATCAGACATTTTATTTTTATTTTTATTTTTTAGATTTTTTACAGCCAACATAAAATACTCTGATCACGTCTTTACTGCTAAAATAACATAAACGTTCAGGCGTTCATTACTTAATCAAAAAAATTGTTTTGCTACTGAAAAGAAAGACACCAACACTACAAACTGACGAAGTTAAACTTTGTTACTTTTAGTGATGTTACTGGCCATTACTGATTTTGTTTTGTTTTTCTTCTAAAAGCTGCTGTCAACACTTACTGTTGTTCAGTGAAATTTTACATGTCATATCCAGTAATTAGTATGATTCCCCACACAGATTTTGTTGTGTTCAAGCCGGTCACGTGAATTCACTGCTTTGACTAACAGAAATCTGCTTGCTTTGAAAGTGACTTCTGGGTGAGCTGTGCTTCATGCATCGCAACACTATTGACAACAGACAGGGGATCCTTTTTGCCAATGGTATTTCAACAAAATGTGCACCTTAAATCTATTTGTTTACAATCTTCCATTCCAATAAGTCATCGGCTCTTGCGAGCATACAATCTCTCTGGAATGATTGTGTGAAATGAGAAAAGCCTCCAGGTGTAGGACTGTCTCGTCACCATTCTAAACTTAACTAAACTGAACAAAAATGCTGCAATAGTTCTAATATCCTCACAAACTGCTTAGTGATTAATAATTTGACGCAGCCGCTTGCAACGGTTTGTTGTGTATTTGTGCGGAGGGCAATATGGAGGGCAGCTGTCAAAGCGAAGACATTTGTCTCTGTCATTGGTTCTCCCCTCCTCTCAGTCTTTCCCTCTCTCTCACCTCATGTGACGGAGAAGCTGTGCCATTGAGCTCCTCACATACCGCCTAAAACTGATAATACTACTGTCGAGGCCAATTAGGAGCTGATTCAATCAAAAATAAAGCAAAGCATAAAACGACCTATTTTAATTCCCCCGGCTCCCCGGCAACTTTCAATTACATCTTCCCATGGTACGTTTTTCATGTGCTCCAATTAAAGTCTTATTTAATGTTTAAAGCATATTACTTTTCTTTATTACACCAGCGTGTAACAAAGTCAGCAAAGGTACAAAAGCCTCTTCCTTTTGTTTTGGGTTTTATTGCCAGAGTTCCTGAAATGAATTACAGAAAAAGTGTGTGAGAGAGAAAGAGACTCCTGAAAGTCATGAAAGGAAAGATGGAAAAAGGAAAGGAAAGATGGAAAAAGGAAAGAAAAGAGAAAGGGAATCCACGAACAGGAGAGAGCAAGAGAGAGCCATCTGTGTCATAACAATTGGGAAAGAAAAGAAAAGAAAGCAAAAACAAAACAACGATATCAGACACTTTTGTTATTAGATTTATATGCTGCATTAAGGAAAATCCACATTCTCACTTTGCAGATGGTATAGGCCTAAGCCTCATCTACTGTAATATTTGCCAGTTTTAAAAATTCCTTAACTAACCCCCCGCGTCCCCTCTATTGTTCTGCTGTACTTTGCTGTAATCAGGGAAAACCATCCAATGAGGCTCATATTTCTTGAAGGTGTATCTGCTTCTCTCAGGGATATTAAAGATTTTTTTAAGCCCTAGAAGTGTAAATGATCTGTGTTGGGAAAGTTAAGAAGCTGTTGTACTTTAATACTATTCAGAACACACAGTTAATGATGAACCTATTGAAAAGAAGAGAGATGAAGATAAACCTTTTGTAAACAGCCGTTAGTTATTTCATAGAAACGTCTGCTGTCCTCTGCGTTGCATTGTTGTTTCCTCTACAAAGGGTTCAGAGAACATAGAGTGGGCTTTTACTATAGACACTCAATGAACACAAGAGAGTCAGTTCATCCCATCTATGAAATGGGCTGTTCATTAGCCCATTGATCAAGCGGTCCCATCCTGTCACCAACATACAGCTGGCCAGCGATCTAAGTCACACACACACGTGCACGTTCACACACGGAACACCTTTCGTCCCACACTGTGGCGGTGAGGACTCTGGTAAGTGGGGTCAAAGGTTGTGTGTAGTAATCCATCTAAGCAGCGTGACAGCAGCAGCTAATAAATCACTCATTCATGGTTTAATCCATCGTCTGTCCTCAGTGCAGACTGGCAAACAATACACCGCTAACACCGTCTCTCTCTTTCCAGACCCTGACTCTCTGACTTACTACTTTTGCTCATCCAATTTGTAAGAAGTCGATTCTTGTATAGGCTAAAATAACATCTTCAAAATGGTTAAACTTCAACATTAACCTTCATTTTGAATGTAAGTGTCTTTAGCTTCATCAGAGTAACCAAATTCATTTGAAAGAGAGCAATTCTATATGGCTGCGCCTGAAGGTTGAAAGATGCTGCAGGCAGTATACAGAGGTACAGTAGGAAGGTTTCAAGGTACACAACGATTCAAAAGTTTGGGGTCAGTAAGATTTTTTTAATGTATTTTTTTTTTAAAGAAAGAAATTCATACTTTTATTCAGCAAGAATGCAAATTGATCAAAAGTGACAGTAAATACATTTATAATATCAAAAATGATTTACATTTCAAATAAACTTTCTATTCATCAAAGAGTCCTGGATTTTTTTTTTTTTTTTTTTTTTTTTTTTTTACTGTGGTTCCACAAAATGTAAAGTGGCACAACTGTTTTCAAAATTGATAATCTTAAGAAATGTTTATGGGGTACAAAATCAGCATATTAGAATGATTTTGTTCTGAAGGATCATGTGACACTGAAGACTGGAGTAATGATGCCGAAAATTCAGCTTTGCCATCACAAGAATAAATTACAATTAGAAATATATTAAACTGTATTAATATGTCACTATATTTCTGTTTTTACCGTATTTTTGATCAAACCACAAACTTTTGAACGGTAGTGTACATCCTAATCCAAAATAGGAATTGCCTTAATAACATACCATCATTTTGAGCACATAATTTGATGGTTGGTGGAAAAAAATAAATATTAAGCACTTTACTACCATTGGGACAAATGGTTTTCAGTTGCATTACAAACCGTTCTGGGCCAGGATTTCTGGAAAAGAGTCTATTGTATTCCAATGAACACAATAAATGAAGAAGAATTTGATAAATGCCCATTTTTTATATAATAAATAATATGAAATATTATCATAAATATTTGCTTAGTTATGACTAAAGCTTACTTGAATCTGTTCTAGATCATTTGATATGACACGGTTAGGATGCCTTGGAAGTAGGGTTGCAATGGATCGTACACTTTAAAAAGTAATTCAGGGGACCTGTTACCACAACTTAAACAAATTCATGGTTTTAATTCATAGAAGTAAAACAATTTAAAAGTAAAAGTATTTTTTCTAGTTTTCTTTTTTCTTTTTAGTTCCAAGCATGCTTTCCATAAGACTGGATATGCTAAAATTAAATGTTATTTTATTTGTTTTTAGTGAAGGGAAAAACCTGTTAGTGTGTAATGCTGTTAAGTTTGACATTTAAAAGAGTTTCTTAAATGTTGAAGTTTTATGGTTACCACTGTGCTGAAGAGTAGATAACATGAAGGTAAACACTATATTGAAGTCACCTTTAGCATGTGCATTGCAGTAGCTGTGTATTGTAACTAAAAGAGATAATATTGGTTCCAGGGCTGTAACTTAAACAGTTGAAGCAACTTCATTTTTATTTTATTTTTAATCAACGTAAAAAAAAAGATTGTGTTTATGGTACCAATTAAGTTCCTTTAACTCAACAGTAGTTTATTGGTTGAATGAAATAGAAGTTGTCATAACTCAAAACAATTTTTGAATCAGCACATAATTTTTGTAGTTGATCTATGATCCGTACGGACCAAGCCCCACAGTTCGGCACACATGTGATTCGCGGATTAATTGAAGTTTAACAATCATGAAGTTAAAGGTCCCCTACAGTATTTTATAAAATTCACTTTTATATTGTTTTTGAACATATTTATGTGTCTGCAATGTACACAACCACCTTATTGCGGAAATCCATCCACTCAGTTGGTTATGTTCCCTATAAATCTGTAACAGTCTCAAATTGAGACTTGACAAATTGAAACCGTTCAGGAATGTGCTCCAATGTGACGTCACATTGGAACAGGCCCCGCCGACGACTAGCACTGAATCTGCCCTATTTGCTTAGCTCCTCCCCTGAGTGAGCTGTTCACAGTCCTCCATGTTTATCTCCTTGCCAGAACATTTAACAGCAGCATTTAAAAAAAAAAAAAAAAATCTTATTAAAGCTACTAAATTAGTTTCTTTATAAGGGACATTCATGCAAACATGCTGACTATGAAATCACTGACTTTCTGGGCAGTGCGACCAAAAGACAGCTGCCTTAACTTTCACACAAAGCCTATGACAAAAGATAGGACACTACTTTAATCTAATACAATGGACTCATGTATAATAGTCAGTATTTATGCTTCTTTGGCCCCAGAAGAGTCGGCTATTATCTATGATGGAGACTTCTGAGTCTTCCCAACCTTAATTTGTTCCCTCTCTATCTGTCGTTCTCTCCATTTCCTGAATTCCACTTGTTTTCCGATGCGTGACGCCTCACCTGACAAAGAAGAGGAGAATAAGAGAGGGATAGAGTAGAAAAAGAACGAGGGGAATAGGAGGGCCAGCGGTTGATCTTACAGTTTAATTACCTGCCTGCCTTGTAAGTGCTCTAGCAAGGAACTACATCCCTGGCTACAAAAGACAGCTCTGCTATTCCAAATAATTAAATACTGACCCATTAAAGTGAGAACATGAGGACAGGCTTCCTCTGCTCTCTCTTTCGGCACATCATCCTCCTCCTCCGTGTCCTCACTTCATTGCCTTCGTCCCCCTGTCTGTTTTCTCCCTCCCCAATCATCCTTTCACCCCCACCTCAAGACCAACTTTGTTTAGCATGGACAGAGCCACCGCTATATTTGTTTGTTGTGATTGTCCCACTCAGATTGAAAGTCCTGGGGTTAAAACCCCTCAGCGAGAGGGGCTCAAAGTAATAAAACTAGCGATTAGCTATTCCCATCGATGTGTTCGGAGGGGAAGGGGGAGAAGGAAAGGTAGTGGCACCTCATTACAGCACTGCACTTGGCTGCTTTTATCGGTAATTGGACTATATAGGCCTTCATTATAATTTACTTTCTTGGTCCCCCTCCTCCCCTCTACAAGCACCCAAACTGATAATGCAGACAAGCAGAACAGAGTGGGCCTGTTAGTAGCTGTAGAAACTGACACCATTTAATGGCTAATTATAACAACTAAATTAAAGAAGAGGCCCGCAGAGGTAGCAGGATAATACCAGGACTTCACTTAGGAGCATCACCACCATCAGCTGAGGGTGTGCTCACCGATAAGATAAGAGGAACAAATTAAAGTATGTCCCGAACTTAAAGCTGGCCAGACTGTGGACAACAGCACTTATTTTTCAAGCTAAGGTTGATACTGGATGTTATGCTAACAGCAGGGAAGGTGAAAGTACTGTGATGTGGATGTGGTTTATTTTTTCTTTCTTGTACTATCAACCGCTCGCAACAGGATGCATCTTTAGTCTGTCTTGTAGCGCAATACAATAGTCGTTGCCAATGATTGAAGTAGAGCTCAAGCAAATACAGCTAATTACATTTGATACCCAGCGTGGTGCCCTCTGTAAGCAATGACTGCATTAAATAGGAGGCTGAACTTGTTGTGAGCACTTTCAAATCAAGTCTCTGAAGGAAAATCTCAATGTCGTTGATGTTATTTTGGTCTAGCTAAAGGCAAGCAAGAGTCACTCTGCAAACATGAAAGTGTTTTGACAGAGGAAGGAAAAAAAACTGACCTAAATTTAAACCAAATCTGAACAAATTTGACATTTTTTCTACAAAAATCCCAGTGACACTCTGTCTCTCGATCCTCCACATACATATAGGATTCTGTCTAGAAGCTGCACCTTGTTAGGTTTGAGAGAAGTGAAGTCTGCTAACACATCGTGGCTTACTCTAAGTCACCCACCCCCAAAAGTGCTCTCCATTGGACGCCTCTGTCCCATCGATGAGTGCCACCTCGCCTCCTGCCGTGGACTGGCACAGGGCTGGCAGTTCAATAGGGTAAGCTGGCGGGATGAGGGACGTTATACCCACCCCCACTGTCACTGAAGCCTGCCAGGCCTGACGGAAGGCCATGGAGCTGCCTGCTTAACGTCACTCTTGCTCCTCCTGCCACTCATCGAGACTAAGCACTCACCTGATTGACAGACATGCTGGATCCTTTGATGATGATGATGACAATGATGGTGCTGGTGATGCTGGAAGTGCTGGTGATGTTAGGGGATTTCTGAAGCTCCAGACTGACTGTGATTATGTTCCGGGAGGAACAAGCGAGAGAGCGCCAACGACACGGCTGATCCGGCTTAGCTTCATCAGGAACGGATACAGGCGTCAATGTGCCACCGGCGGCCATGTCACAGTGGTAGGGTAAGAGGACCTGGGGAGGGGGTGACATAAAGCCCTGGATTTACCGAAAGAAGCTGAACATCACACATGCTCCTAGTTCTATAGGGACACAGCTGCCCAAAGAGAGGGAGAGAGAGAGAGAGAGGGAGGGAGAGAGAGAGGAGAGAGAGAGAGAGAGAGAGAGAGAGAGAGAGAGAGAGAGAGAGAGAGAGAGAGAGAGAGAGAGAGAGAGAGAGAGAGAGAGAGAGAGAGAGAGAGAGAGAGAGAGAGAGAGAGAGAGAGAGAGAGGAGCTTTGATGATGCTCTGGACGAGGCGCTAATCACTAGCAGCATGAAGGAGAGCAACTTTAGAGAGTGATATTGGAGTTTCAGTGTCATGGGCAGCTTTTGATCACTAGCATCCAAGTCTGCACTTCTAATCCCAAACACTAACAGCTCATGTGTGTCTCCAGACTTTGTAAACAGCGGAAAGGAGTGGCAGGTGGCTAAATCACCAACCAGAGTGAAGCCCAAAACTCTTGATGAAGACTCACAGATGATGAAAGAACTGTGGGATTGTGTGTACAGTGTGTGTCAGAAAGGGCTGTGTAACATTTGGAATTTCTTTAAATTTCAATGAAACTTCTGAATTTGAACTGAGGTAGAAAACAGAATTGCAAGTTAGACATAAGGCAGTAAAATTAAATCAAATTCAAAGAAATTTACAAGACTGTAATTTGAAATCTGTAGTAGAGGCAAAGGCTGACCTTCAAATTGGGGAAATCGTGGGACAGGTACAGCATGGAAGAGAGGGTTTTGGGCTCAGTTTAGCTCCTCCTAAATGGCACAAGGCAGGCCCAGCTCAAAGGAGGAAGCTGGTAGTCAACGAGGTGCGAAAGCAGGAGGAGAGGATGAGGTGTATAAAGGCCATTTCCCAGGCCAAGCAGGGAGAGTGGATGAGATGGGAGAGTGTGGACCAACGCAAGATGGGCTGGCAAGACCTTTGGTCAATGGAAGAGAGTAGGATCAGTTTCCTTATTAGGTCAACATATGATGTTCTCCGATCACCGCAGAACCTAAACCTTTGGGTAGGAGAGGATCCCTCTTGTCCTTTGTGTTCATCACCTGCCACATTAAGGCACATTTTGACCAGATGTAAGGTGGCTCTTAGCCAGGGTCGGTTTACTTGGCACCATGACCAAGTATAGTGATGTTTGGCTTTAGCATTGTAAGGCAAGCGTAGTATGACCAATAAGTTGCCGCCTGTTCTAGCAAAACATTACACGCAGAAGACAATATTCCTCCGCCCAGGCGAGCAACCACCAAGAAAAGGTGCTAACATCAATTCTCACCCAGGACAACTGGAAGCTGCTAGGGACTGGAAGATGCTGGCTGATCTTGATCAACG
This sequence comes from Tiaroga cobitis, assembly GCA_030578255.1. Taxonomy (NCBI): domain Eukaryota; kingdom Metazoa; phylum Chordata; class Actinopteri; order Cypriniformes; family Leuciscidae; genus Tiaroga; species Tiaroga cobitis. The sequence goes on from CM060597.1 coordinate 38,227,015, forward strand.
GCTTATTTTTCCACCTGAGATTGCCACCACAAACCTACGACCAGATATTGTTTTGTGGTCTGGATCAGCACGCATTGTTCAACTGATAGAGTTAACAGTGCCATGGGAGGATGCGGTAGATGAGGCATATGAGAGGAAGAAACTGCGGTATGCTCATCTGGCCACTGAAGCAGAACAGCGAGGATGGAGAGTCCAGGTTTATCCAGTGGAAGTGGGTTGTCGAGGTTTTGTGGCACACTCTACAACCCGGTTCCTCAGAGATGTCGGATTCAGTGGCCAAGAGTTGCGTCGCACAGTAAAGAACTTATCTGAAGCAGCAGAAAGTAGGCAGCAACTGGCTGTGGTTGAGACGGAAAGATTCTAGCTGGCTGTGTACAGGCCGCCACGCTACGGTTTCGTAGAATTCTTGAAAACTTGAGTCTGTTGGTTTATTTGTATAGGCTGTACAGTATTTACAGTCATTACGTTCCTGTGTATATTACGTGAATGACGGGGGGTTGGGCAGATATTGTGTTTTTGCGGTAGGTGGTATGCCATATGGAACCGTTGCCACTGAAACTGCATATTAACGCACCAGTGGGGCTCGACAGCCTTAGTCAAACGGGTTGGCGCGTATGGTTGGGTTGCGGAGAGATTGTGAGATTGTGGTTAGGTCTCAGCAGCAGGAGGGATGTAGAGGTCAGTAAGCTGGGCTGACTTGAGTGGGGGATGGAGGGGGTGACTCTGGGACGCCAGAGTCACTGTCGAGCCCTCTTGAGGTGTCGTGGGCTAGTCGACGAAACACTGAGGACGGAAGGTGCCCACTTGAAGACCCTAGAGATGTCCCCTACTTGGCTCAATCCAGACGGTTGTCGTGCTGGTCCACTAGGGAGACCACACTGTAGTTGCAGCCGTCGTGTGTGCTGACGCGCCAAGTACACTGCAGTCGTTAACGCCGGACAGAAGGGGAGTCACACCAACGTCTTAGTGTTGCTTATCTTGGCGAAAGCCGAGTACAAATCAGCATGAAGTTTTAACATCTACTCTCGTGTAATGGAAATCCTGAATTTGAACTGAGGTAGAAAACAGAATTGCAAGTTAAAAGTAAGGCAGTGAAATTAAACCAAATTCAAAGAAATTTACAAGACTGTAATTTGTAACTAAAAAAGCTATTTTTTGTCAAGAAAAACTTGAATGCTATCTTGAAAAAGCTTTGCTTGCTGTTGTGAAGGTTTATACGCGATATAGATAATAGACACTTTACTATCCCATGAGACCAAGGAGTTGTGAGCGACAGTGAAGTGACAAATGACACTGGCAGGTCACATGACAATGACAACATGACGAATGTTGTGATTTCAGATTACATTCATACTACAAACGTTCATATTATATATATTATTCAAAAGAAGTACTACTCAGAGAAAAAGCAATTTCAGATGCAGCCAAAGTTCTTCATGTCATTCCAATTCAACTTCCTGTTGGTGTGGCCAATTCAATACAAATTCACTCATATATTGAAAGGGAGCAATTTCTTCAGTTCTGAATTTTCCACAACCATTGTTTGAGACTGTCAAATGGTCAAGGGCCCTGTAAATGGGATTCATCTGCCATCATACCTCTCTCTCCACAGGTCTAATTTCACTGTTGAATGAGACAGAGCTTAATGAACAGGCACTGCTAAAACATTTCATCCCCCACTTACTCACCCACCCATCTTTTTTTTCCCTCCCCAATAACCTCTCTAACCTGAGGGAAAGTACACCTTGAGCTTATTCAGCAAAAGTCAAATGCCAACACCTCAGTCTCTTTTGCAGAGCTCACTCTTCTGAATCTGTGAGCATGCACTCACATTTACGCTTGGAATGGGACTGTCTGCAAATCCCTCTCTCCAATTCAGAGATGGGCAATTGATGAAAAGGAGAACGGAAAAAAAAGAAAAAGTTGCTCATCTTTCATTTCTTGTCTTTTTTTTTAAAACAGAGAAGGTATGTATGTGTTTGGTAAATGTTCTGTGGTTATAATGTGGAAATGAAAGTGGAGTGGCCCAGGGGTTGGTCCCTGCTTAACCATATTTGATTTACATCAATTAGGTCTCTCACATAAGATGGCCTAGCAAGGAGCGAGGTAATAACCCAGAAATAACCTCATTAAAAAAGACAGCATATCGGTCTGCGCACAATGAACTCATAGCTGAAAAATTAGTGACCTGGAAAGTGGCAGGAGGAGTCAATGACGCTACGTTGGAGAGTGCCATATCTTTCCTGCTGCCACAAAGGAGAGGTAGACATGTTCAGAAACAGACCATGTATTCCTTCATTATCCCTCCTTTCTTCTTTTCTTTCATAACAAGGTCTGCAGCCACGCTATTGTTTGTGGGTCTAATTAGAGTTCGGGGGTGGGGGCGAAGCTGTAGCTCAGCGCTAATGGTTCGACATCTCCGTTACCTTAGCTAGCATTGCATCCTTTGTTTGGTGTTAATCACCTGTTATTATGTCGCTTGGATCGTAGCATATGCTTCTTTAATAAAACAGATGCTACACTTGTTCATTTGCCTGTTTGTTTGCAAAAGGGGTCATCATGAGGCTTATCTTAGCGACAAAAATGTTTTAGTATACATTTTTTTTTTTTTTACCTTAAAGATCAGATGATGCATTCAGTGACAAGCATTTTCTAAACAACCCTGTGCCTTCGTTCAGTTTTGTCGAGTAATGACTTTACTGAGACTTTCGACTAAAATCAATATAATTTTTTTTCCCTTCTGTATCTACGTCCCTAAGATGAGAACTCCCTGTCGTCTTCCAGTCACTCTCCCCACAAATCTTTCGGACATGCAGCGCAATTAAGAGCTAAAGCCCACAGATGTAAGGGAGTAATCACTGCTTTGATTTCTCACATCAATACAAGCTTGGCCACTTTGATATGCAGGGCTGCCTTGATGAGTCTTATAAATATATTAAAATAAGTTTAATTACCAATTCAAATGCAGCCGAGCCACAACTATAAAAGCATATACAATAGGAGCACACAACGGCAGGAAGTGAGGGACAAATTAAAGGGCTGCGAGGAACAAAAAAGACAGAGCTCCTGACAAAGCACGTGTTTTAGCCCTGTGTCTCCGCTTCACCTTTCATCTTATTTTAAGGCCAGGGAAATCAAATTTGCCCCTTGCCGTTTTGATTTCTTCATTTCTCAGAGAGAAAATATTCTGTTTAATTATTCCTTCCTCATGCAATTTTAATGGGCCCCAATCCCTCTTTGAAAGTGCGGTGGGGCAGTGAAGTACATCTGTCAGTATTTGCTCTTAACTCAAAAAAGTTGCAGAGATGAAATGGCTGTGCCGAACACCACTGATGTGCGCTTTAACATATTTGCTTCACTTAGCTCAGTTGATTTAACACTGAAGCCTGCTGCGATTCATCAGGGACATCATCTGAGAGAACGAGAAAAACAAATAATCTTTAACATTTGCTTGTTTTTCCTTTTCTAGCTATATTATTGCAATTATTATTTTCTCTGTTATGTTGCTACTTCATCTTACCTTGATTTTATCTCAGGTCATGACCAATGGAGAACAGGTTAAAAGCCACATCATTGATTGCGCTCAATGTGCGAAAATGCACTCAATTGATGTACGTGAGAAAACATCAAACTTTGAAGCTGTATGAATAAGGAGGGTATTTTTAATCACATTAATCATTTTTTTCTGTCTGTTGTGTGGATTCTTGTTATTTCAGGGAAATGATTCGGGGTCATTAATGGTTGTCATAAGAGTAACATATCAAGTTGGAGGACATTTTTGACATGGACAGTGGCACAGTGACAAGAGAATCAACCTTTTCAAAGCTAAAAGCTTCCCGTTGACTCATTAAAATCCCAATTATTACATACATCCAACCATATCTTCACACCTTTAATTGCCTATTACAAATCACCACTCTCATTTGCGGTGTCCATATTCCTCTGTTGTCAGCAGAAGGGAGCTTTGCAGTGTGTGTGTGTGTGTGTGTGTGTGTGTGTGTGTGTGTGTGTGTGTGCGTGTGTGTGTGTGTGTGTGTGTGTGTGCGTTCCAAAGCAAACTATACAAAGAGAAGAAAAAAAGCTGCGATATGCTGTAGCTTATTATTTGTGTAGTTTGGTACCATTTTTTATTTTTGTAACTGTGACAGCCTGATTGACACAAAATTGCTACTGGAGCGTATTCTAGAATGATAATTGAAGCTATAGGGTTCAGTGAAAATAAAGGTGGTTCTCCTTACTGTCTGAATGTGGCACTGCCAGCTCTGTCAGACTAGGTCAAAGATCAAATTGGTTAAAGGATTAGTTCACTTCAGTATTAAAATTTACTGATAATTTACTCACCCGCACATCATTCAAGATGTTCATGTCTTTCTCTGTTCAGTCAAAAAGAAATTAAAGTTTTTGAAGAAAACATTCCAGGATTTTTCTCCATATAGTGGACTTTAATGTGGTACAACAGTTTGAAGGTCCAAATTGCAGTTTCAATGTAGTACGAAGGGTCTTATCTAGCGAAACAATCTGTCATTTTCTTTATTTTTTATTTTTTTTTAAATAAATAAAAAACAAACACATTAAACACAAAAAAACACATCGTCTTGCACTAGCGCACCAAGCATTACATAATTACGTTGAAAGGTCACGCGTGACAGGCAGAAGTACCGACCTAGTGTTTGCAAAGTGAACGTGCAAAGACGAAGTCAAACGCCATTAACAAAAAACGTAAAGAATAAAAGGTAAAACAACGATGTCGGACGATTTTGAAGTTGGAGTAGAAAAAAGTTTTTCGCCCTCCCCTACCTTTTTGAACCCGAACACGCATGACCTTTCAACATGATTACGTAATGCATGATGGCGTATATAGTGCAAGACGAGCATTTGTGGTTAAAATGTAAAAAAAATTAAATATATATATATATTTTTTTTTTTTGGAAAATTAGATTGTTTCGCTAGATAGGACCCTTATTCCTCGGCTGGGATTGTGCAGAGCCCTTTGAAGCTGCATTGAAACTGCAATTTGGACCTTTAAACCGTTGTACCCCATTAAAGTCCACTATATGGAGACAAATTCTGGAATGTTTTCCATAAAAAAAAAAACTTAATTTCTTTTCGACTGATTCGACATGAACATCTTGGATGACGTGGGGTTGAGCAAATTATCAGGAAATTTTATTTCTGAAGTGAACTAATCCTTTAATAATATCATCATGGGAGGTGTAGACAGGTGAGACATTGTTAGTTAGTGGGGACAGAAAGGGGAGGGAAAGCCATGGAATGCATTTGGGGAAAATATAAAGTAATTGACCGTTCGCAAAAGCCACGCCCCCTAGTTATTGTTACTACGCCCGTCAAACAATTGAGAACCAGACACATAGCCATGGCTGGGTTGAGCTCCATACCTATTGGTATAAGTGATTGGTTTTGGAGTAATGCAGCAGACATATCCTCCAGGGCACGACAGAAAGGGCTGCAATATGCAGTGGAGGGATATGTCAAAAATGTTAAAATAAGCAAAGACGGGAATATTACAACAATCGAGGCAAAGGTGTACCGGTCTCAGTCCAAGAATGAGAAACCTCACGACCTGTTCTTGCAATGCAACCAGCACAGCCTTGTGGTAACAATGCTAGATGGAACCACAACTGTTAAATTCAGTTTTACAGATTTTCTAGCCTCCAGTGACCGTCAACCTCTTGCTAAATTATCTGTGTCGATAGCAATATGTGCTTGACAGGCTAACAGCTACCTTACAGGCTGGTTGAATTTCCTACGGAATAATAAAGTATCTAATGTTCTAACTTTACTACGTTCGATAATAATGCTATATAGAACCACAACTGTTAACTTAAGTCCAGTTTTACAGATTGTATGTACTTAGCTACTTAAACTACTAATTGACATGCTAAGTTAGCTCGCTAGCTTTGCTTACCTTAGAGCAGACATATGTATGCTTATTAATCTTTGAGGCATTTAGCTGTGGGTGAGGTCTCCCACACTGCTTAATCCATTGTCGGCATCTTTTCGGTTGGGTCTTGGGCTTTGGAAAGGTGAAAAAAAACGACCCCTCCCTCTTAACTTTTGGGGTACCTGGTGTCAGACTTGCAGGTGCCATAGGCGCATCGTTTCACCATCTCGCAATTTTTGACGGGGGTCCTTCTCCTTAATTACAATTGCTGAGCTATGATTGGACGAGGACCGTTCGAGGGCGGGGTTTTGCGAACGGTCAAATTACAATTAACAAGCATTATATTTAAAGTAATTTCTTTAAAGGTGTCATGAAATGTATCAAGGTGCCCTTGATATTTACACATTTAAGTGATTACACTATAACAATAAAAAAAATGTACTGCAAGTTTCATACTTCAGTACCTCAAATTATGAGTTTTTGTTTTCCACCCTTCTGAAATGGCAGGATTTGAAATTGCCCCATTTTGTGATTGTGGCGAGCAGGATGAGGCCGAGTGCCGTGAGAGCGGCGCGAGGCCGGTGGCGTGAGTGATAATGAACGACCACCTGTGAGGTCTCGCATCTCTCACGGAGCAGCGGAAGCATAAAGGAGGAGCGACGACGGTGAAGATCGAGAGAGGAACAGGCCTTATTTTATGTTGTGTTTCTGTTTCTGTGGCCAGCAGTCCTCCGTCGGGGGCTGCTGGCTTATACTTTCATTTTTGTATTTGTTTATTTATTTATTAAACTCGTTGAACGTTCGCCGGTTCCCGCCTCCTTCCCATAACATATGAACCCCGTTACAGTGATGTCACGATATTCCTCAACACACCCCTTAACATTAGTATGTAAATCAAGGAGGCATGCTCTCAGCAACTCATATCTATCAACCACAAGAATGATACTGTTCTCAAGTAAGACTATCCAACGTTGTTGTCTCTAGACAAACAGCACCTTCAAAAACTGTGCATAAAAGATCAAACCATTGGAAATGCGTGACAAGTTTATTTTTAACAACATGCCTGTGCTTTGAACAAGAATGTTTTCATTTGTCTTTCAAGAGACTTTTTTCTTAATTATTCTGAATATGCACCTTTTTAATTATTATTATCTTGTATTAAAATATATGACAGTACCAAGTATTTTGACCTCAGAGGCAATCGTTGTGGTTGCACTGGGCCACTTTAATCTGACTCAGGGCAGGCTCAAACATATATGGCTCTATACAGTAGTGGCCTTGAGCATCAAAACACACATCACACATATGCTGTATTTGAACTTTTTTGATACAAAAAAAAAAAAACCTCCAGAAACATAATAGAAAGATCTGGAAATGCATTTTATAAATATTTTTTTAAATAAAAATTTGAGAAGCTATGAGCACTTATAGGGATACTTCACCTCTGGAAAGATGAATGTGTATTTAAAATGGGTAATTTTTGTAGAAGATATGTGAAATTATTTTTGAATTTGGAGCTTTCTAGACTGAGAAAAGCCAGAAAATGTATTTTGGATTTATTTGGATGAAAGACAACAACTCCCAGAATGCAGTTGCTTCGCTGCCCTAGGAGGCCACGTCTACCGGTAACGGAGCGCAGTAGTTAAACAACAAGTCTAGGCTACTAGTGAATCTCTGTGATGAGTCTGCCCAAAAATGTGTTTCGAGTTCGCCCAAAATGTCCGGGATTCGGCTTTTGCGTTCTACAGTCGCCATTCATTATGTTGAACGGCGCGAGGCCGGTGGCGTGATTACCGATGAGCGACACCTGTGAGACGCACCGGTCTCGTATCTCGCACGGAGGAGCGGGAATTTTCTTAGCAATGTTAAAACGCACATCAACCGATCACTTGTTTAGCGTTCATGTAAACACTGCATTCAGATTCACCAATCGGAATGAATTCAGTTAGATTGAAACAAAAGGTGTGCATGTAAACAATGAATGGCGACTGCAGAAAGCAAAAGCTGAATCCCGGACATCGACGGCCGGACATGTCCGGGGAAAAGAGAATGGTAACCCCTACTACTCAGCTTTCTCCACAGAACAAGAGCCTGCTAGCTTAGCTTGCAAAAAAAGATGTCTGACACTATGTGTACATTCTGTGAGTGAGATCCCACCCTCTATGGGCGGGTTGAGAACATGCGGGACAGCCCCTACTACTGACAAAAAATACATAAATCTCTCGTCTCAGGGGGATATGAGGGTGGAAAGCATGGAAATTCGAAAATACTACAGGTTTTCTACTAATATAAAGCTTAATGCTAAATCCTGAAGTATCCCTTTAAAAGATTCAAATTAGCATGCTGGTGTGCAGTGTTGGGCTCAAAAATTACATGTATTACCAGTGGTGGACAGTAACGAAGTAAATGTAATTCGCTACTGTACTTAAAGGAGAACTCCGGCGCAAAATGAACCTTTGGTCTAATAAAACATTGGTACCTAGTCAACCGTTCTCTGAGATTTGTTTTCATGATAATCGAATGTAAAGAGTTTTATCTCTAAAAACTGTTTAGCGTATAACGCTAGTAATGGGGGCATTTAATAAGTAAAAAGAAATCGCTAGTTAATACCACTAACAAGGCTCAAAATAGCCCCACACGAACACAGTAACATAATGAGGGTCCCTACATGCAAAACGAAGCATTGAGAACTTTGTAAGTGTACAGACCGTTTAATAAGAAGATATTTCATAAAGACAGTCCACTTTGGAAGCCATCTTTGGAAAACAGTCTCGACTAATCAAACCATGAACGCCATTCATACAGTTCAGAAGTTCACTGAACTTCATACAGTTCAGCTCACTTAGCACGTCGTTCGTGGTTTGACTAGTCGAGACTGTTTTCCAAAGATGGCTCCTGTCCGTATACACGAAGTGGACTGTCTTTGTAAGTGTACAGACCGTTTAATAAGAAGATATTTTATAAAGACAGTCCACTTCGTGTATACGGACAGGAGCCATCTTTGGAAAACAGTCTCGACTAGTCAAACCACGAACGACGTGCTAAGTGAGCTGAACTGTATGAAGTTCAGTGAACTTCTGAACTGTATGAATGGCGTTCATGGTTTGATTAGTCGAGACTGTTTTCCAAAGATGGCTTCCAAAGTGGACTGTCTTTATGAAATATCTTCTTATTAAACGGTCTGTACACTTACAAAGTTCTCAATGCTTCGTTTTGCATGTAGGGACCCTCATTATGTTACTGTGTTCGTGTGGGGCTATTTTGAGCCTTGTTAGTGGTATTAACTAGCGATTTCTTTTTACTTATTAAATGCCCCCATTACTAGCGTTATACGCTAAACAGTTTTTAGAGATAAAACTCTTTACATTCGATTATCATGAAAACAAATCTCAGAGAACGGTTGACTAGGTACCAATGTTTTATTAGACCAAAGGTTCATTTTGCGCCGGAGTTCTCCTTTAAGTAGCTTTTTTGCGTATCTGTACTTTACTCAAGTATTTACATTTTGGTAGACTTTTACTTTAACTCCACTACATTTCAAAGTCAAATATCTTACTTTTTACTCTACTACATTTTCAAAATCAGTCGTTCCTTTTTATTTATGAGTGGATAAAAACGTAACTGGTCAAACGAGCCACCAATCACAGTACAGCGCGCGCGCTTTGTTTTGAACTTGCCTTGGCGGTATCTACTAAGCGCGAACCAGAGCCCTTAAATATGAGAGTTGCAAACATAGATGGTTGTGACAGTGATCTCGCCGCCGCGCGGTCACGTTATTCGTGTAGTAGCTCTCAATAGTTCCAAACAAATCGCGTTGACAATAATTTTAAGCAGGACAGAGAGCAGCAGCTATTATTGCAGCAATTATCGGTAAGTATTGACGCATAATGTACATTGCTTACGTTGCCACTAAAATGACTTGCATATAATAGCTTTTTTTCTGAGGAGTAGCCTAGCAGAAACACTGCATTAATATGTTTTTGTGTTTAATTTTGGAGGGAAATTGGCTGCTCCCATAACATAGAATATAGAATATATATGTGTGTGTGTGTGTGTGCGAGCTGTATATATATATATATATATATATATATATATATATATATATATATATATATATATATATATATATATTTAATGGCATTGTGCAGGTTTATGTGAATGTATCATAACATTAAGATGTTAATAATTATGACCATAGGCGCTGGAGAAAAATATATACAGTAAACACTGTAAATGTTTTTATACCTTATGGGAACAGTCCCCTTCCCTCCAAAATTAAACACACAAAAAATGTATTCAATTCAAACATATATACACTCACCTAAAGGATTATTAGGAACACCATACTAATACTGTGTTTGACCCCCTTTCACCTTCAGAACTGCCTTAATTCTACGCGGCATTGATTCAACAAGGTGCTGAAATAATTATTTAGAAATGTTGGCCCATATTGATAGGATAGCATCTTGCAGTTGATGGAGATTTGTGGGATGCACATCCAGGGCACGAAGCTCTTGTTCCACCACATCCCAAAGATGCTCTATTGGGTTGAGATCTGGTGACTGTGGGGGCCATTTTAGTACAGTGAACTCATTGTCATGTTCAAGAAACCAATTTGAAATGATTCGAGCTTTGTGACATGGTGCATTATCCTGCTGGAAGTAGCCATCAGAGGATGGGTACATGGTGGCCATAAAGGGATGGACATGGTCAGAAACAATGCTCAGGTAGGCCGTGGCATTTAAACGATGCCCAATTGGCACCAAGGGGCCTAAAGTGTGCCAAGAAAACATCCCCCACACCATTACACCACCACCACCAGCCTGCACACTGGTAACAAGGCATGATGGATCCATGTTCTCATTCTGTTCACGCCAAATTCTGACTCTAGCATCTGCACGTCTCAACAGAAATCGAGACTCAGACCAGGCAACATTTTTCCAGACTTCAACTGTCCAATTTTGGTGAGCTCTTGTAAATTGTAGCCTCTTTTTCCTATTTGTAGTGGAGATGAGTGGTACCCGGTGGGGTCTTCTGCTGTTGTAGCCCATCCGCCTCAAGGTTGTGCGTGTTGTGGCTTCACAAATGCTTTGCTGCATACCTCGGTTGTAACGAGTGGTTATTTCAGTCAAAGTTGCTCTTCTATCAGCTTGATAGAAGCTCCTCTAATCAGTCGGCCCATTCTCCTCTGACCTGTAGCATCAACAAGGCATTTTTGCCCACAGGACTGCCACATACTGGATGTTTTTCCCTTTTCACACCATTCTTTGTAAACCCTAGAAATGGTTGTGCGTGAAAATCCCAGTAACTAAGCAAATTGTGAAATACTCAGACCGGCCCGTCTGGCACCAACATTTCTTTCCCATTCTGACATTCAGTTTGGAGTTCAGGAGATTGTCTTGACCAGGACCACACCCCTAAATGCATTGAAGCAACTGCCATGTGATTGGTTGATTAGATAATTGCATTAATGAGAAATTGAACAGGTGTTCCTAATAATCCTTTAGGTGAGTGTGTATATATTTATTATATATATATATATAATAAATATATATATATATATATATATATATATATATATATATATATATATATATATATATATATATATATATATATATATATATATATATATCAGCAGCAGTTAATCTGGCCATACCTGACAAGAGAGATACAATTATATGATTACTGGTGTCCTATGTGTTTTATTAAAAATACAACATTACTGGTATATTGTCTGTGGAGAAGTAGTCCAAAACGATTTCCCCCTTTTCTTCAAGGGGCGACATCCATTGATGTAACATCACAGACATGAATTTGAGGAACACTACTTTTTTCTTAGATATTACAAAATTATTTTTTTTAAACAATTTATTAAAATTGTACATGTTAAAGAAAGTCTATATTCACAATATAACCACATTTTCTTGGTTAAAAATGTTATATAGTTGTAATTACATTCCATGATATCTCTCTGAGGTATGGTGTGCATATTTTTTTACAAATGCAATCTCTCAAACTCAATTAAATATATATTTTAAAACTAAAATGTATCTGTTAATAGTGCACAAATGGTGTTTATCCTACAGAATACAAAAATGCAAACATTTTAGAATTGAATAGAATAGAAAAACGTTATCAATCCCCAAGGGGAAATTGCAGTGTTGCTGCAGAAATTGACTGGAATTGAGAATTGATTGGTATTTAAACTGTTGTAAAGTATAGAGGGACACCACTTGCCACCACAAATGAAGAATGAGCCACCCCAATAGAGCCTACATCCACTGGTGTGACAGCCATTTCCACCAGTGTGACGCTGATTTCATGTCACACTATGGGACAGTGCTGTCACACCAGTGGACGTTTTCAAGATCAAGGCCAGTTTGCGGCCTAGCTATATGAGAGACAGTCTTCAATCCTGACTAACAGTGTTAAGGTTTACATTATTTTAAATAGTCAATCAAAATAAATTGATGAAAATTTCCAGATCAACACTTAAATTACGTCACACCAAAGGACTGCATAATGGATCCCATTTCCAGCTGTGCACAGAAATAGCTATATTATCAAAATATTTGAGACAGAATTCACCTTGTGTGCCGTCCATGTGCTCCAGTGAGGTCTACTGTACTTCCTGAATGAAGAATGGCCCCTCTCAGTAATAGGGTGCCCAACTTAATGCCCGTTTTATATCTACAGAATGGCGTCACACCAGGTGGACACCAGTTTTGCGGAAAAAATGTAATCTGTCATAATTGTTCTAAATGGAGATTTTAAGACGTATAACCTTTAGTTTCATTAAGTGAACACTTCTATAATATCTATTCAAGTAGTGTAATGTATTTAGAATTATTTTTCATTTAATTAAAGTAGTTTTAAGATAAGGAACGCTACCCCGGACAGTCACGTCAGTGGACAAATGTCAAGTCAAGTCAAGTCAAATATATTTATTTATATAGCGCTTTTCACAATACAGATTGTATCAAAGCTGCTTCACAGTATCAATCAAAACAACTTAACAATGTTTGTTTATTACTGGGAAAAAAAGACATCCAAGTTTGGTAGAGCTGATCAATGGTATGATTGGTTAATTAATTTGAATATCCCCAACTGAGCAAGCCAAAGGCAACAGTGGCAAGGAACCGAAAAAGTCCATCCAGTGACCTAAAGGTGTCCTAACACAACATCAGATGACCCAATGGAGAAAAAAAAAAACCTTGGTAGAACCCAGGCTCAGTCGGGGGCCAGTTCTCCTCTGGCGTTTATGAACTAGAGGCCGAATTTACAGTAACTGTAAGATAAAAAATTTATATGAATGCCTGGCTAAATAGATGCGTCTTCAGTCTAGTTTTAAACTGTGAGAGCGAGTCTGAGCAACGAACAATATCAGGAAGGCTATTCCAGAGCTTCGGAGCTAAATGTGAAAATGTTCTGCCTCCTTTGGTGGATCTGGATATCCTAGGAATGACCAGAAGCCTCGAATTTAGTGATCTTAAAGAGCGCGATGGATTGTAGGGCGATAGAAGATCCGTTAAATAGACTGGAGCTAAACCATTTAGAGCTGTATAAGTCAAAAGCAATACCTTGTAATTAATACGGAACTTTATAGGTAACCAATGTTATGTCAAAGTGATGATAAAATCGGTGTTATATGATCATATTTTCTTGATCTAGTAAGAACTCTAGCGGCTGCATTTTGGACTAACTTTAGCTTGTTTATTGAAGATGCAGGACAACCAGCTAATAAAGCATTACAGTAATCTAGTCTCGAGGTCATGAATGCATGAACTAACTTTTCTGCATCAGAGACTGATAGCATATTATGTAGCTTAGCAATGTTTCTAAGGTGGAAAAAGGCTGTATTTGTAACATATGAAATATGCTTTTCAAAAGAAAGGTTGCAGTCTAATGTAACACCCAGGTCTTTTACTGTAGCGGATAAAGTAACAGGGCATCCTACTATGTTAAAGTCGTGCTGTGAAAGGTTTTGTGGACGGTTTTTACAACCGATAAGTATTACCTCTGTCTTGCCTGGATTTAATAAAAGAAAATTACGCGTCATCCAATCTTTTATATCTTTAACACAATCTGTCAATTTAGATAATTTAGCGTATTCATCTGGCCGTGATGAAATATATATTTGAGTGTCATCAGCATAACAATGGAAACTAATTCCATGTTTCCTTAGAATATTACCAAGTGGCAGCATATATATTGAGAATAATAAAGGGCCTAACACAGATCCCTGCGGCACTCCATAGTTTGGCGAAGTTATGATCGATTTTTCTCCATTTAAGTAGACGAAATGGTAGCGGTCAGATAAGTATGACCTGAACCAGCTTAATGCTTGTCCTTGAACACCAGTGTAATTTTGTAGTCGATCTAAGAGTATTGTGTGATCTATAGTGTCGAACGCAGCACTAAGATCAAGTAAAACTAGTACTGAGATACAGCCTTGGTCCAAAGCTAAAAGTAAATCATTTGTGATTCTAACAAGCGCAGTTTCAGTGCTATGATGTGGCCTGAATCCAGACTGAAACTTTTCATAGATGTCGTGTTCTTGCAAGAAAGAGCTGAGTTGACTGGACACAACTTTTTCTAATATTTTTGACATAAATGGAAGATTCGAAATGGGTCTGTAATTTGCTAGGTTATTTGGATCTAAATGTGGTTTCTTAAGAGGTTTTATAACAGCCAGCTTGAACGTTCTTGGAACATGACCTAAAGATAAAGATGAGTTAATAATATTGAGAAGAGGCTCTTCCACTATAGGTAACACTTCTTTCAGTAGTTCAGTAGGTATAGGATCTAATAAACACGTTGTTGTTTTAGATGAAGTGATAAGTTTATTTAACTCTTTTTGTTCTATGGTTGTAAAGCATTGTAATTGTTCTTGCGGGGTGATAATTGCGGCTGAATTATAAGGCGCGAGTAAAGATTGAACGTTTACGATTTTGATTCAGATGCTTTCAATTTTCTCGGTGAAGAAGTTCATGAAATCATTACTACTAAACTGTAACGAGGTATTTTGTTCAGACGACGTCTGTTTATTTGTTAGTCTAGCCACGGTATTAAATAAAAACCTTGGATTATTTCGGTTGTTTTCTATTAATTTGCTGAGGTGCTCAGCCCTGGCCGTTTTAAGGGCCTTTTTATAACGTGACATACTGTCTTTCCACGCGATTCTAAAGACCTCTAAATTATTTTTTTTCCATTTACGCTCTAAATTACGGGTTTCTCTCTTTAAAACATACGTAGTATTATTGTACCATGGTGCTATACTTTTTTCTCTGACCTTTTTTAATTTAATGGGTGCAACAACATCCAATGTTCTAGAGAGAATGGTGCTCATAGTGCTAGTTAGTTCATCTAGTTCATCTGTTTGTTTGGGTTCAGGCAGCAGCTGAGACAGATCAGATAAGCTATTTGAGAAATGATCTATGGTGGATGGAAGAATTGTTCTACCTGGTCGATAACGTGGGGCAGCATGACATATTACAGCAGTACTTAAAATGCAAGTTACCATGTAATGGTCAGTGACATCATCACTTTGTGGAATGATATCTATATCGGTTGGATCGGTTCCATATGATATAATTAAATCGAGTGTATGATTAAGACGATGAGTTGGTCCGATGACGTTTTGCTTGACCCCGAAGGAGTTTAATAAATCTGTAAACGCAGCCCCTAACGCATCATTTAAATTATCTACGTGTATGTTAAAATCTCCAACAATTAATGCTTTATCGACGTTGACCAAAAGATCTGATAGAAAGTCAGCAAACTCTTTTAGGAAATCGGCGTAAGGCCCTGGAGGTCTATATACGGTAGCCAATGCTAGAGATAATAGGGATTTTTTTTCTTCAAACGAATTAAACCTATGACGAGTTTTCTGAGTAACATTAAGGATATCTCTATAGATTGTTGCAACACCGCCGCCGCCGATCAGACGGGGCTCATGCTTATAACAGTATCCTGGCGGAGTAGACTCATTTAGACCGAAATAATCATTTGGTTTAAGCCAGGTTTCAGTAAGGCACAGAACATCGAAATTATTATCTGTGACCATTTCATTTACAATAACCGCCTTAGGTGTGAGCGATCTAATGTTTAGAAGACCTAGCTTTAGAAATTGTTTTTGTTCACTAACAGCGAGATTTTTTGTTTTAATAACAATTAGATTTTTTCTAGATCCCGCAGTAGATTTATTATTTGATCTTAGTAAACGAGGAATAGACACAGTTTCTATGCAATGTTCTACACTAGTATTAATATCAATTAAATTGGTGCAGTAGAGACTGTGATTTGGATTTTTGGATACTAGTCAAACGGTATTTAACATCTTGGAGATGTTATCCGACAGAAGATCTGCCCCGATTCTACTTGGGTGTAAGCCATCAGCGCGGAAGAGCCTTGGTCACTCCCAAAACAGATTCCAATTATTTACAAAGAGCAGTTTCTGCTTATTGCACCATGACAATAGCCATTCATTTAGCGCGAATAATCTACTGAACTTTTCATGCCCTCGCCGGTACGTAGGAAGCGGTCCAGACACAATAATCGATGTTTCAGGCGATGTACTGCGTACCGTATCGATAAGGCTCCTGAAGTCTTTCTTCAGAACCTCCGTCTGTCGCAGCCTAGTGTCGTTAGCTCACGCGTGCAGCACAACAGCTCCGACGCGCTCGTCACTGTTCAAGATCTCAGTTACCCGCGCAGTGATATCGAGAACACGAGCACCAGGAAAGCAGTGACTGTGCACCTTACTTTTACCTAACGTAGCGTGGACGTGTCGGAAGGTGGAATCGCCGATGATCACAGCATCGCGTTCCATTTCACGAAGAGGGGAGAAGCGGTTCTGAGTGGAGATCTCGAACACCGGGAGGGGCGAAAAGATTCTTGTCCTGGCTCGCGGCTTCCGCGGAACCACCCAGGCTTCGTGGTGGTGTGTTGGAGATGGAGTGAATGAAACCATGGCTGATCGTGACCTGGACGCTCGGGACCAATGCTGAGAAACGCACGGAGTAGACGAGGTCGGCGTCAGCGGGTTACTAACGTTAATCACTGATCCGTGTGCATCAGCGCGTGATGTTTCAAGAGCTAAACGCCAGTCTCTCAGCTCAGCTTGTCTCTCTAGAAGGTCACGGATCTGCTTTTCTACAGCTTCTAATTCAGACTGCACCGCGAGCAAATCAGATTTGTTCTCATCTGCACCAAAAGGTAGATAACATACACCTGATATATTCACCATTTTAACAAAACAGAATAAACAGAATAAAACAGAATAAAAGAAAGAAATACGGAGAAACAGAAAGAAATACGACCTAATACGAGGCTTAGACAGCCACGACGCAAACAAACAAACTCACAGCAGGCAACGAGGCTGACAAAAGCAGTCGATCGCAGGGCGAGCAGCAGTGAAGCGATGTCTCGCTCTATGACCAACAAACGAGGCTGACAAAAGCAGTCGATCGCAGGGCGAGCAGCAGTGAAGCAGTGTCTCGCTCTGTGACCAACAAACGAGGCTGACAAAAGCAGTCGATCGCAGGGCGAGCAGCAGTGAAGCAGTGATTCGCTCTATGACCAACAAACGAGGCTGCCAAAAGCAGTCGATCGCAGGGCGAGCAGCAGTGAAGCAGTGATTCGCTCTATGACCAACAAACGAGGCTGACAAAAGCAGTCGATCGCAGGGCGAGCAGCAGTGAAGCGATGTCTCGCTCTACGACCAAAAAACGAGGCTGACAAAAGCAGTCGATCGCAGGGCGAGCAGCAGTGAAGCAGTGTCTCGCTCTACGACCAGCAAACAATGTTCCAACCGTATTTGCGGTTCCAGCCGTATAATGGCTTGAGACGCGTCCGGCCAACAGTCCGAGTTGTAATTATGAGTTAAATGATGGTTCAGAACAGAATAAAAGAGAGAAATACGGAAAAACAGAAGGAAATACGAAGCTAATACGAGGCTTAGACAGCCACGACGCAAACAAACTCGCAGCTCACACAGCAGGCAGCGAGGCGGACAAAAGCAATCGAGCAGGTGAAAGCAATCGAGCAGTGAGCCAAGAGAGTGCTCGGAATCAGTCCGTTTGTTTTAAACAATGTCATGTTTAAAACAAAATATTTACATATTTGAATTACACTCACCTAAAGGATTATTAGGAACACCATACTAATACTTTCGCCTTCAGAACTGCCTTAATTCTACGTGGCATTGATTCAACAAGGTGCTGAAAGCATTCTTTAGAAATGTTGGCCCATATTGATAGGATAGCATCTTGCAGTTGATGGAGATTTGTGGGATGCACATCCAGGGCACGAAGCTCCCGTTCCACCACATCCCAAAGATGCTCTATTGGGTTGAGATCTGGTGACTGTGGGGGCCATTTAAGTACAGTGAACTCATTGTCATGTTCAAGAAACCAATTTGAAATGATTCGAGCTTTGTGACATGGTGCATTATCCTGCTGGAAGTAGCCATCAGAGGATGGGTACATGGTGGCCATAAAGGGATGGACATGGTCAGAAACAATGCTCAGGTAGGCCGTGGCATTTAAACGATGCCCAATTGGCACTAAGGGGCCTAAAGTGTGCCAAGAAAATGTCCCCCACACCATTACACCACCACCACCAGCCTGCACAGTGGTAACAAGGCATGATGGATCCATGTTCGCATTCTGTTTATGCCAAATTCTGACTCTACCATCTGAATGTCTCAACAGAAATTGAGACTCATCAGACCAGGCAACATTTTTCCAGTCTTCAACTGTCCAATTTTGGTGAGCTCTTGCAAATTGTAGCCTCTTTTTCCTATTTGTAGTGGAGATGAGTGGTACCCGGTGGGGTCTTCTGCTGTTGTTGCCCATCCGCCTCAAGGTTGTGCGTGTTGTGGCTTCACAAATGCTTTGCTGCATACCTTGGTTGTAACGAGTGGTTATTTCAGTCAAAGTTGTTCTTTTATCAGCTTGAATCAGTCGGCCCATTCTCCTCTGACCTCTAGCATCAACAAGGCATTTTCGCCCACAGGACTGCCGCATACTGGATGTTTTTCCCTTTTCACACAATTCTTTGTAAACCCTAGAAATGGTTGTGCGTGAAAATCCCAGTAACTGAGCAGATTGTGAAATACTCAGACCGGCCCGTCTGGCACCAACAACCATGCCACGCTCAAAATTGCTTAGATCACCTGTCTTTCCCATTCTGACATTCAGTTTGGAGTTCAGGAGATTGTCTTGACCAGGACCACACCCCTAAATGCATTGAAGCAACTCCCATGTGATTGGTTGATTAGATAATTGCATTATTGAGAAATTGAACAGGTGTACCTAATAATCCTTTAGGTGAGTGTATAATACTCATTAATTACAGATATATTAGTTCTGGAAGATTAAACTGTATATAAAAACAGATATTTTAATTAAATATTATACATTTTTATTTATACTTGTCACTATGGACAAAAAAATGGAGCGTCACGTCAACCACCCATATATATATATATATATATATATATATATATATACACTCACCTAAAGGATTATTAGGAACTAGGGATGGGCATTTTTCAAAAATATTGCATTCGAATATTCGGGCTCATAAAAATCGAATATTCTAATATTCGTTTATTTAAATGACATTTAACGAAAAAGACGGGTTTTTTTTTTTTTTTTTTACGTTTTTGTCACCATTTCTGAACAAGCTTACAATTAGGCAATATACACACAAAACAAGCTTACAATATATGTTAAAGTTTTCTTTTAGTTGAAAACATTAAATAGTAGGCCTATGTGTAAACAAAAAATATAAAAAACAAAAGCATTAATAAAAGAATGCTCAAGCAGCGCGGACAGGAAAAAAACGTCGAATGCAGCAGATTGCGCCAGATATCGTACAGAACGTACACACACACTCGAGTCAGCGTTTAATTATCGTGTTTATATTGTTTCACGTTTATATTGAGAAAAACAATATCCACATGCAGGGGCGCCGCCAGCAGTTTATGCTCGAGTGAGAAAAGGCGCTTTACTGGCAGACGCTTCAGAGACACAAAGATACCGGTGTTCTAAGTTTCTAACAGCACTTTGTGTTTTCTGTTCTTAAACCGGTCTCCCTCAACGAAACTTAAAGGAAGTATATGTCTCAAAATCATTTTGCTATTAGATAAGTTATGATCACGCGGGGTCCAGCTGCGCTCACCTGCAGTCGTGATGCAGTGTTGGACAGCTGTCTTTCCTCATTCGACTGTTTGGATTTCATGTGATTTCTCATTGTGGTGATGATATTATAACTCAGATTAATTAATTAATTTGATCAAAAGTAATTCCATTTAGTAAGATCATTTTCAAGTAATTCCAAACTTCGCGAGGCAGACGACAACATTATGTGATCACATTCACACAGCTTGTTAACACACTCCACAGCGCCACCCAGTGCATTTAATTATAACTGCGAGTTAGTGCTTGGGATTTATCATGGATTCACTGCATTTACGGCCAGCAAAGCAATGTGGTAAAATTCGAATAGTATTTTATTTTTCGAATAATAATTACAGATCGAATATTCGAAAATTCGTGCACATCCCTATTAGGAACACCATACTAATACTGTGTTTGACCCCCTTTCGCCTTCAGAACTGCCTTAATTCTACCTGGCATTGATTCAACAAGGTGCTGAAAGCATTCTTTAGAAATGTTGGCCCATATTGATAGGATAGCATCTTGCAGTTGATGGAGATTTGTGGGATGCACATCCAGGGCACGAAGCTCCCGTTCCACCACATCCCACAGATGCTCTATTGGGTTGAGATCAGGTGACTGTGGGGGGCATTTTAATACAGTGTGAACTCATTGTCATGTTCAAGAAACCAATTTGAAATGATTCGAGCTTTGTGACATGGTGCATTATCCTGCTGGAAGTAGCCATCAGAGGATGGGTATGGTGGCCATAAAGGGATGGACATGGTCAGAAACAATGCTCAGGTAGGCCGTGGCATTTAAACGATGCCCAATTGGCACTAAGGGGCCTAAAGTGTGCCAAGAAAACATCCCCCATACCATTACACCACCACCACCAGCCTGCACAGTGGTAACAAGGCATGATGGATCCATGTTCTCATTCTGTTTAGGCCAAATTCTGACTCTACCATCTGAATGTCTCAACAGAAATTGAGACTCATCAGACCAGAAAACATTTTTCCAGTCTTCAACTGTCCAATTTTGGCGAGCTCTTGCAAATTGTAGGCTCTTTTTCCTATTTGTAGTGGAGATGAGTGGTACCCGGTGGGGTCTTCTGCTGTTGTAGCCCATCCGCCTCAAGGTTGTGCGTGTTGTGGCTTCACAAATGCTTTGAAATAACAACTCGTTACAACCGAGGTATGCAGCAGTCAAAGTTGCTCTTCTATCAGCTTGAATCAGTCGGCCCATTCTCCTCTGACCTCTAGCATCAACAAGGCATTTTCGGCCACAGGACTGCCGCATACTGGATGTTTTTCCCTTTTCACACCATTCTTTGTAAACCCTAGAAATGGTTGTGCATGAAAATACCAGTAACTGAGCAGATTGTGAAATACTCAGACCGGCCCGTCTGGCACCAACAACCATGCCACGCTCAAAATTGCTTAAATCACTTTTCTTTCCCATTCTGACATTCAGTTTGCAGTTCAGGAGATTGTCTTGACCAGGACCACACCCCTAAATGCATTGAAGCAACTGCCATGTGATTGGTTGGTTAGATAATTGCATTAATGAGAAATTGAACAGGTGTTCCTAATAATCCTTTAGGTGAGTGTATATATATATATATATCAGACTAATTAATGTCATTTCATTAATAGATTGGTGTGCCAAGAGTGACATTAGTCTTCACTTAGACTGAGTTAAGCAAGAGTCTTGTGACAAATTATAATAGGACATTATAGCCACAAAAAAATCAAAGTACTTGGATACTTAAGTACATTTGAAGGCAAACACTTTTGTACTTTTACTCAAGTGAATGTTTAAAGGCAGCACTTCTACTTTTACTTGAGTAATACTTTACCTTGAGTATCTTTACTTTTACTCAAGTACATGGTATGTGTACTTCATCCACCACTGTGTATACTCATTACTTCTTTCAAAAGTAATATTATTACTTTACTTTCCTGGCAACAGTAATATTTTACACCACCAAAAGTAATATTACTTTTCCGTTACACCCCACAGAAGTGTTAATTGTGTATTTTCTCATAAAAATTCTGACTTTGCATGTGCATCTTTGTGGATGTTAGGGTATAGTTAAATTATTTAGTTTGTATTTCTTTCGACAGAATCATCATTTCTATTGTGTTTTTACTTCCACAACTGCCATTTATGACATTTATGATTTATGGCATTCGCCGGACATCTGTCACTCATATTACGGGTTAATAACCCACCTCTTCCGATGACAAAGTTCCACTACATTTCTATGGCGTTATTTCCCCGTCAAATGTCGAGAGCGCATTATTGTAGCGCGAAAGTACATTATTATAATGCGCGAGCGTGAATCTCTCTGCTCCTGCGCGGAATATGATGTGCCGAGCGCGAATCTCTCTGCTCACGCGTGGAATATGATGTGCCGAGCGTGAATCTCTCTGCTCGCGCGTGGAATATGATGTGCCGAGCGTGAATCTCTCTGCTCACGCGTGGAATATGATGTGCCGAGCGCGAATCTCTCTGCTCACGCGCGGAATATGATGTGCCGAGCGTGAATCTCTCTGCTCGCGCGTGGAATATGATGTGCCGAGCGTGAATCTCTCTGCTCCTGCGCGGAATATGATGTGCCGAGCGTGAATCTCTCTGCTCGCGCGTGGAATATGATGTGCCGAGCGTGAATCTCTCTGCTCACGCGTGGAATATGATGTGCCGAGCGCGAATCTCTCTGCTCACGCGTGGAATATGATGTGCCGAGCGCGAATCTCTCTGCTCACGCATGGAATATGATGTGCCGAGCGCGAATCTCTCTGCTCACGCGTGGAATATGATGTGCCGAGCGTGAATCTCTCTGCTCGCGCGTGGAATATGATGTGCCGAGCGCGAATCTCTCTGCTCACGCGTGGAATATGATGTGCCGAGCGCGAATCTCTCTGCTCACGCGTGGAATATGATGTGCCGAGCGCGAATCTCTCTGCTCACGCGTGGAATATGATGTGCCGAGCGTGAATCTCTCTGCTCACGCGTGGAATATGATGTGCCGAGCGTGAATCTCTCTGCTCACGCGTGGAATATGATGTGCCGAGCGTGAATCTCTCTGCTCGCGCGTGGAATATGATGTGCCGAGCGCGAATCTCTCTGCTCACGCGTGGAATATGATGTGCCGAGCGCGAATCTCTCTGCTCACGCGTGGAATATGATGTGCCGAGCGCGAATCTCTCTGCGCACGCGCGGAATATAATCATACCTGCAAACTCAACAGTGCCGAAAAAGGTGACATATGGGGGGGGGGGTTGGGGTGTAATTTGGGTAATTTTGTTACCCATCAAATTAAATAATAAGCACTGCAAAATTACAACTGCAATAAATAATGTTATTAGATTGATGTTTTAAATAAATGTTTGAGTATTCAAGTAAAAAAAATGCAATACTTAAACATCAAATGAAACCGTCAATAGGTGGCGGAAAGGGACCGTCTTAATTAGTGAGTCATTGAGTCATTCATACAAAAGATTCATTCAAAACGCTGAATCATTCAGTAACAAAACACCGTGCTGCTGTTGCTTTCCTGTGGAACTATTAATTTCGTCTGTGAAATAGAACAAAAACAGTTGATATTGTTTGTGTCTAAAATGTAAGTAGCTTAATAATAAATAGGCTATTAACTACGCTACTATACTGAACTATAAATTCAATGTAACATTTTCAATCGTTATATTAATATTCAGCAAATTAATATTCAGTTGTTTTATTTATAACACATGATTTAGTTTAACATAACACAACTATTTAAATTTTTACCTCAGTACATTTCTTCTTTGAGTTTTCTGTGTGCTGTTCCACTCAGTTGTTTTAATTTCTCCACGAATGTGTCTCTAACAAAGAGCCTCAACGCGACGTTGTTACCAGAAATACACAACCCATTATCAATCGCTGTTTACATTGAATGTAATAAAATCACATTCATTCTTGCGTTTCGATGCTTCCCTGGTTATTGTCACTAAAATTAAGTAACTTGTCCGGTCGGGCAAGTAAAATTAGCTTTCACTTGTCCCGGACAAGCGTTAATGTCGAGCCCTGAGTTCATTCATGATTTTTGTCGTGCTGTAAAGTGGAACAGGTGATCGATTCACAGCGATGACTGCATCATCAGAGCGCCAAAAAGATCACAACAGCTCGAAAGACGCCTATGCTCTCCCTCCAGTCTAATTAGCACATTCCCAATTATTATTGTGAAGTTTACCGAAGTTTAACCCCCCCCACCACCCGAAAAAACAACAACTCATCGGATCTACACGATTCCCATAAATGACATTTTTATTCAAAACGGCGAATTTCGCCAAAAAGCGACTAGTTTGCAGGTATGATAATGTGCCGAGAGCGAATCTCTCTGCTCGTGCGCGGGAACTGGGCGCGTGCTCTCAGATACACTTCTCTTGTAAGAACTCTCTCTCTGGGCTCTCTCAGAGAATATGCCTGCACTTAAAATGTGTTCAGTGCAATCGCGAATCTCTCCTCTTCCCCAGCTAACAATTTTAGGTTATAAGAACGTTTTCATAACGTTCCCATTAAGTTATAAAAATTGTATTTCTGATTGTTCTAGGGAATTTCAAAACGTCCAGTTTTTTAGACGTTGCATTAACGTTATTTCTTGGTTATAAGAACGTTCAATTCTCCCGTTATATAATTGTTGTATTAACGTTATTTCCTGGTTATAATAACGTTAGAACGTTCAATTCTCCCTTTATATAAACGTTGTATTAACGTTCTTGCTTGTTTATAAGAACGTTATTTTCAAACGTTCAATTCTCCCATTATATAAACGTTCTCTTAATGTTTTTCTAAGATAATGAAAAACGTTTCATTAAATAAAAAAAAACATTAAGAAAGGTTTTAATAATTATAACAAGGTAGCCTATATAATAGGCATATATGAAGAACCTAAAACAAGAACTTTCAGATTTTAAAATTAAGACAAAAAGATCTAGAAAGATCATTTAAAAAAAGACCCATGAATCATGTCTATAATATGTGTAATGTAGTTGAGTTGAATTGAACCCATGTATTATTCCAATTCGATTTGGGTTGAAGTGACAATATGAAATTAACATGAACATAAACTTGGACTAAACATAGAATCACCAACAATGGTACAGGGAACAAAGCTAGTCAAGAGACAATGGGAACACAAGGACAATGATTATGACCAAAAACAACCAATGACCACTCACAAATTAAAGTTCTTTTAATTTATATAGCTCTTTTTTACAACAGCCACTGGCTGGCCAACGTGCTTTACAGAACAGCAGAAAAAAGGGGGAAAACCCTACATAACATATGGAATAGCAATTTCTGATTGGTTGTTGGCGTTTGGACAGCGTCTATGCCAAGAGCAAAGAGAAAGATATCGAAGAGAAGAGTAGGCTTGCGCGAACGCACGGGACACAGTCTAAGCACATACACACGCTTACTTTAAGCGAAGAGGAGAGCTTCGCAATTGCACTGAACACGTTCTAAGTGCAGGCATATTCTCTGAGCGAGCCCAGAGAAAATTCTTACAAGAGCAGAGTGTTTCTGAGAGCACGCGCCCAGTTCCCGCGCGCGAGCAGAGAGATTCGCGCTTGCGCATTATATTCCGCGCGCGAGCATTGAGATTCACGCTCGCGCATTATATTAATGTACTTTCGCGCTTCAATAATGCGCTCTCGACATTTGACAGGGAAATAACGCCATACATTTCAGCGATCTGTTCCGTAAATACCAGTTTCCAAACGTTTCTACACATGAAACATGAAGCTAAACATATAATTACGACAGCATATGTGATTTGGGCTATTTTTGTAAGACTAAAGGATGTCTAGCTACAGAAATGCTAAGCAGGTATAGTGATAAATTTATTCTAAAATGCAACAAACAACAAATTTCTGCCTCATCAAAATCTATATTAGATCGCAATTGGAAGGCACTACAAACACTCGATGGTGGTTTACAGCGAGTTTTGATTAAAAGCACAGTAATAATCTCATAAATCGTCATGTGTTGCTTGATGCTAATAGTAGCTATAATTCACCTGTTACCCAGATAAGATTATATTTCATTGTGTATCTTGTCAAAAATACTAATGTAAGGTCTTAAAACATTATTTTTTTTTTTTTTAAGAAATAGGTGTAGGTAGGTGGGTAAAATGTATATCAGGACCAAAGGGATGAGGATGGGCAAGCCATGTAATAACAGAGTAAATTAATGCCACAGCTTACATTTGACAACGGTGTTCTTGTCATCCTTTCTCCCGAGTCCCGACAAAATCAAAGTAATGTCAATATTTCCAGCCACTGAATGTAAGCTTTTACATATTCCAAGCTAGCTTTCTGCAATTGTGACGTCACATGCACACGTATGAATGATTGGATTGTTGGATTTTAAATCAGTAGGGGTTGATGCAACAAACATAACACTGTAACGAGCTATTTTATGGATGGTAACTGTAATATTATTACTGAAATCTTATTGGCAAGTAGTTACATTACAAGTTACTGCATGAAGTAATATTATTACTTTTAAAGCATTAATGCCCAACACTGCTGGTGTGATAGTCACTTAGAGTCGCTTACCAACTTTGTAAATTTGTAATTCAGTATTTGCCTGTGAAAAAAGAGAACGCATGGTCGAACGAACGAACGAACGAACGAATGAAATCAATCACATGACTGAGGAAGTATGCAGAAGTATTTATTATACATTTTACTATGGAGGTGGTTGCATCTGTATAAATGTGGAAATGTTTGCCTGTTGTTGCCTGCCATTACTGTGAAGTGACACCGTGAAGGATGACACATGTGTTGGCTGTTTTTGGCGCTGATATTGTGAGCTTGTCTGAGTGCCCTTCAATGCTTTCTACAGCCTGGGGTGCAAACACACCGACTAAGACACTCACATAGGCACTGTGAACAACAGCGGACCACAGCCACGGTCAGCGGTGACACTGCCGCCCTGCCAACGCTGAGTTATTATCTAATCTGAGGCTCTGCCCAGGGTTACATTTGTCAATCTGTTCTGGATGGTCCTGAGAGGCTTCTGCTTTCTGGCAAAATGTAGAAAAAAAAAAAAAAGAAAAAAGATTATGACCAAAAAAACAAACATATTCATCCCAAAATGCCTACAGGCTACCTGTTGTCCCTTATCTTCTGGTCTGGATTCATGGCATGAGTGATTTGTGTGTGTGACAAAGAACCTGACCCTTCAAACTTACAACAGAGAAGGGGAAAGCAGCACATAGTGTCCTTGCAGCTTCAGCAGCGTACACACTCTGTGAAATTATGGGTCAATATTCTTTTGCTTATAACAGTTAATTATGAAGACTTGGACGACACAAGAATCTCATTATGTATTTTTTTTTCATTTCCTCAAAAACTCACTCGCCATCGAGGCAAAGTTGTTTAGCAATCCAATAACATGAAGCATTGATTTTTATAGCTGTCTAATTGCATCCTCTAATCAAGATGGAATACCATAAGTGATTACGCCCCAGGCTGTTAATAAACCCATAATGACAGTGCAATGAGGTGGCTTAAGGAACACCTTGTAGACTCGCTGTGAGATGCGAAAACTCTGTGAATATGATGTGTTTGATCTGCCGGTGACAGTAACAGACTAGCGGAGCCCTTTTACTCCATGTGCCGGTGGAGAGTAATTGATTTAGGCTGCAGCAGGAAAGATAGATGGCTGTCACTGTCTGTTGTGACACATGCAGGATGTCTCTGGCGAGATTTAGCAAGGGAAACCGGCCAATTAGAGAAGCACAATCAAATATTCAAGAGCAGACGGACGCAGTCGTTATTTATCCATGCTAACACGTGAATATTAAAGAAGTTAAATGGGTGTGGTGCTCAATCATTCACGTTCACGGTATGCTTAAGAGTGCTCTCTTGCTTAGATGGTTATACTGTAGTGGTTGCAAGAAAAAGTACCTGGATTTCCTCATAATTTGGTAATTTTTTTTTGCTCTCATCTCCAACCAAGTCACATTAGACAAACACTGTCTTATTAAACATATTACAGACAAACAAAATGTTTTCATTTCATTATTAAACATGCCATATAACATTCACAGTGCAAAGTGGAAAAGGTGAGAATCCCTAAGCTAATGATTTTTCCAAAAGCTAACCTTCAGTCAATGAGACGAGATGGTTCAGGGACAAAAGACTCACAAATTTTAAGTTTGCTATTCAGAGAAGCTATTTAGAGAAGACTGGAAAGAGCTACAAAAGTATCTCTAAAAGCCTTGTCATCCATAAGAAAAGAAGAATCCTAGAATGTCAGTCGGACTCTAGAAATCTCTATAATATGCTACATATTTGTTTACACGTCTACGATATGTACAATTTTAAACACTAACATGTTCACAGGGGGACACCACAAAGTGTTTACTGTACACTGAAAATTGCTGGGTTCTTTCGACTCATGTTTGGGTCCAATATGGACAAACCCAAATGCTGGGTTAAAATTTTAATAAAAAGATTACACCAACGGCTGGTTTGTCTATTTTTGACCCAAAAATTTTTTAGATTGTACTGTATGTGCAGAGAAAAAAATGTCCAGTGCAAAAACATCATCCCAACTGTTAAGTATGGCGCAGGAACCCTCATGGTTTATGGTGGCTTTAATGTCTCAGGGCCTGTACAGATTGCTATGGTGTGAAAAAAGACATTCCTAGTTTATCAGGACATTTTGGACTACCAATTGAAGTTCAACAGGAGTTGGGAAATGCAATAGGACTAAGCTGCATGGTTAATCAAAAAAAAAAAAATCACGATCTCGATTCAAACATAAATGCGATCTCATTTCTTAATGATGGCGATTCACTTCCGTGTATTTCCCTGCATTCAGATCATGCTGCATTCACGCGTTATTGGTCACACTCACACAATAACAAAACACTATTAATTCACTAATCAATCATAAATCTCAATCACTTCTCCCCTCTCCCTCATTGGCCACGTTCCGCTGTTACTGACGTGTAATAAGGCGGCAGACCTAAACGGAGTCAGTTTACTTGGTGGATTTGTAGCAGTAAGATGTAAAAATAAACCCCAGTGAGGAAAATCCTGGTGACGACGGTGAGAGTGAGGATGTAACAACATTGGTACAGAAAAAAAGGAGCACATTCCACCGTGTGGAACTTTTTCAGGTTTAAACCTGAAGATGATGTGCAAAGAGTCATAATTTCCAAGCGGTGCTTTTGCATCATCGCAGAACCGCAAGGTAACACCTCTAATCTCTACAATCACCTCAAACGTCACCACAAAATACAGTACGAGTTAGCTATGAAAGACAAGGGAGCCACACCTCAAAATACCAGCCACCAGACCACGCAAACTTCCATAACTCAGACGCTGTACGGAGCATCGCCGTACCCTCCAAGTTCCCAGCGGCACAAAGATATAACAAACGCCATCGCTTATCATTTAGCTCAGCGGTTTTCAATAGGCGAGGCGCGCCTCCCCTGGGGGGCGCCAAAAAGTGACAGGAGCGACACGCGAAGAAAAAATAAATGTATGCAGCTCTATTAATATCGACTGTGAGGGGGAAAAAAAGAAAAAAATTTGGGAACTTGCATGCGGTTTAATATTTGAGTCAACTGATTTTACCTACAAATCATATGAGAGGAATCCAGCTCTAACACGTTACAAGCCTATCAGAAACAGAGCAGGTCCTGGCAACACAGTGTGATTGAGATCCATACGTCACGTTAGCGTCGTCGGTGAAAGCATGGACCGCAAGTTCAAGCCTGCCAATGATGTCCTACCCACGGGCATAATTTCCTATTTCCTAAAATAAAGAAAGGAGATGTGAGTTGGTTGATTCAGTAAATTAGCTCAGATCAGGATAATCATAGTTTATGTCTACCCCTTTTGATGTTAGCCTGACACTGACTGAGCTAACGTTAACTGACATTCTGTCAGCAATGTATGACAAGTAGTGCTATCAACATTAACCCATGCGATTCATTTTTGTCCAGCTTCAACGTGTTAGAATATTTAATGCAATTAACGCAGTATTCGTTCTTTCTGTCATCCTTTAGCTAGGGTTATGATCACGCTCTTATTCACGCAATTTCTGTATATTTCATACCTGTTAGACAGGAAAGGTACAGGTAAATATGACATTTATTATGGGTTAAAGTGAGGATTGTTTTAAGTTAACAAATTAAAAGTTGTTATATTTTTTTAAGCCTAATACATGTTTAAAATTTGTGGGGGAGGGGGGGGGGATCATTTTCATGGAGGCATCAGTTGTTATATTAATATCAGTGATACTGGCCTTCATTCATAAAAAATATGTCATTAACATACAGCCGTAATACTTGAAAATAAATGGTTCCATTGAAAATAAGTCCGTCTGTGCAGTTTCTCTCCAATCGGCTTTGGTGCCGATTACACGTTAAGCATGTTTTGTTGACTTGTGGTTAGACCTACTGATGCTCAGTGATTTTAAAAGCAGCCTCAATTAGGCCTGCATGAAATTGGAAATGATTTGCTGTTGCAAAGAATCGTTTATGAATGCACTTTTAAAAAAAGTTGTGGAAATAAAATGTCTTCAAATACAATATTAAAAAATATTTACATTTTATCAGTTTTTATTGAAAGTCATCATTGCCTGGAACACACAAAAGATGGCATTTACTGCAGAGGTATGTGGGGGTTAGGGCAGGCGGACAGGATTTTGGGGAAGGGGGGGGGCTCGGCTGTCCTTACCTACTGTAAGGGGAGGCTCACATTCACCCAATTTGAAAACCCCTGATTTAGCTAAAGACATGGCTCCAATCAACACCGTAAAAACAAGGGATTTAAGGCAATGATAAAGAGTTTAGACAAGCGCTACTCTTTGCTCTCTCGCAACTATTTTTCATCCGTTGCACTGCCAGGTCTATACACCCAGTGTCGAATGACAGTCGAGGAAGAACTGCAAAATATGCAGAACTTCGCGGCAACAGCAGACCTATGGTCAAGCTGAACCACGGAGCCGTATTTAAGCTTGACTGTGCATTTCATAACAAATGACTTCAACATGAGAAGCCGCTGTCTACAGTAGGGCTGTCAACGAATATTCTAAATTCGAATATATATTCGAATAGTTTTAAAACTCTGAATTTCGAAGGTGAAAATTAATATTCGAATGTGGAAAAACACCCCCGCGGTAGCAGAGGCGCGGCTGTCTGCTGTGAGTGGGCGCGCTGCCTGAGAGAACATTACTAAAGTGTAGGCTTAGTGTACTGACTAAATAGATATTGCATGAATAAGGTAGGTTAGATACAGCAGTTAGAATAGGGAGACATACAAAATGTGAAGCGCTGGGGGTACTTCATGGAGAGGATTGAAAACCACTGGTCTAATGCGATTGTCATGCGCATTTTGTCAGTAAAGCAGATTCTGTAATCAGCAGTAAATCTCCATCACCAGCTTTCAGATGACGCAGCATTTACTGACAAGATGCGCATGACAATTGCAGCATTTGCCTAATCGCGATTGCGAATTTATATATAAATTAACCAGACATAATCAGAAAAAATAAAAGAATAAATGGGCCCATTTTTATTCTGAGGCTTACATGAACATTAAGGATTGTATTGTGTGTTTCTACATTTTAATTGTGCCTTTTTAACTAAATACTTTTATTTAAAAAAATTAAGCACACACAATTAAGTTTATCCTGCTTTATGTTTGTCCCATTATATTTTAATAGCCATTTTAACATTTAATGCAAACAAATGTATGGAATGTTAAATTAATTTACTGCAGAGTTGATAAAGCATATTTTTATTTATAGAGAATGCAATGAAAGATTCCCGGATTGACCGTGCTGTGGGTCTTTGCAAAAAGCTTGTGGCCTACTTCAGCCATAGTTGGAAGGGGAGGAGGGAGCTTGCTATTGCCCAAAAGGAGCTCAACCTCCCTGAACACCAGCATAAAATGGAGTGCCCAACAAGATGGGGATCCCGACGACAAGCTATGGTCCAGAGGATCCTTGAACAGCAAACTTCTCTCCGCTGACCGGAAGGCTAGACACCTGACACCAACCTGGTAGGATATCGAAGTCCTTGAAGTGATCAACAAGACACTCACCCCACTGGCAGACTTTACTGATGCTCTGTCAGGAGAGCAGTATGTTACTATCTCCTCAGTCAACCCGGTCCTCCACCTTTTTGAGACAATGATGGCAGTGCAGGAAGATGATACAGGTCTCGCACGATCAATTAAGTCAAAAATCCTGCATTACCTTAAAAAAAAAAGTATAGTGATCCACACACTCAGGAGCTGCTCGACATAGCCACAGTATTGGATCCACGGTTTAAACTGGTCTATGTCAGCGAGGACAACAAAGTCAGTGTCAAGTAGGGGTGGCACGGTACATGAAAAAACATCCAAACCGTTCGGTTCGCTTGTCTCGGTTCGGAGCGTGTGTGCCGTCTCACGGTTCGACGTATGCGCAATGTAGCCTCGTGCCCGTATGTGACCTCAGACGTGTGTTTCTTTTTCGCGCGAAATAAGACGTGTGGACATACATATGAGGCTTGTTCGACTTGACCCGTAATGACATCAAAGTAGGCTCCGTATGCTTTTCAATCACTCTCGCGGTGATGTCATTACCGATCGCTCTGTGCAGCGCCGGTTCAACTCGAACACGGGTTGCGAACACGCCAGTAAGAGTGGAGTATGGAGCGCTGCAGGACACGTCACGCGGAGAAGTGGCAAGTGGGAGAGATAAGGAGTTGGAGGATCCGCCAGCGTCGTATAAATCCGGTGTGTGGGAACATTTTGGATTTCATGTTATGATATTTAAATATAAAGCAGCTACAGTGGCACTTTAAGTTTAGATAAGAACTCCAGTCATATGTTACCAAATACTGCACTTTAATTTCAAGTGAAAAAATGGTATGCTCACTCTCAGGGAATAGAAGCATTGTTGATACTGTTTATGTGTTGAGGTTGAACTTATGTTTCACTTTATGATTATGGCCTTTGCTATTGCTATAGCCTAATTACAGGCAATTATGTTTCATGTATTTTGACTTATTTAAAAGACAGAGTTTTAAGAGTTCCTCTCTTTTTCTTTTAAAAGATACAATTTTTGTAAGAGCTACACTTAAGTTGGCAGTTTGATAAATGCAAGTTAATTTCAATCTTTGTGTGCTAAAAATGCACATAAGTTCCTGTAGAGATAGTGATACACATTAGGGCTGGGTTTCGATTCAAATTTCAAGAATTGATTCGATTCCGATTCTCAAGATCTTGAATCGATTATCATCATTCGATTCGATTCGATCCGATCTGATCTTCGAGATTTAGATCAGTGTTTTTGAAAAAAGCATTTTTTTCAGCTGTTACCTGAAGGACTGTATGCAACATATTGATACTATTATTATAGACATTCAACTGAGTATGGATGGTTGTAAAGAACAATCCCCCTTCCAGAGTGTTGATACAACTGCTTTCACAAACTTGCACTGGTGTAGACGACAGAGGACACAGTATATCAGCAGCAGTAGTAGGGCTGACGCGATATCCGCAATCTTGTAGTACCACACACACTGACAAGTCAACCGCAGAGGATTGCAAGTAACCGCAGCAATATTCACGTTTTTTCATAAGGCTATACCCTTCTTGTTTTGAACTTCATGCATGTGTATTGAATGTTGAACAAGTTCATAATGATAACAAGACTGTTTATCATGGTGATTTGTAGCCTACGGCTTCCCACAGACAGTGAATGAGAGAGATCGGCAGAGCGCGTGCGATTACCTGCGTCTGTCTTTGAAGTCATATTCGTGGAAAGGTTGCCGTGTAAAAGGAAAGCGAAATATTTGACGTATAGTCCTTTTAACGTTCACGTCACGGAAATGCGCGTCAGCAGGCAGCACTGGTCAGCTTCCCACAGCGCGAGGAAGCCGCGGGGAAATAAAATCAGCGAGTCGCGCATTGAATCAATGCCATTTTGGTCTTTAATAAATTAAGCATTTTCAGCGTTACCCATGCGACGCATTGCTGCTTAGCTGAGCCTTGGAAAGTGGAACTCAAAGTTAAAAATAATTAACACCTTGTTTCATTATCGCTTTTAATGAATCAGCTTTTCTGAACGTGTTCGTTGAATGAACGGTTTAGTGACCCACTCAAAGTCCGTTGTCGTAACAATGTGCGCGCTGAGTGAAAGCCTTTCAATGCGCATAGGGATCTCCCAGTCGCAGCAAGTTAAAGTTCACAGGGAAAATGTAAGCCTATTATTAAATCGATCCTCTGAGTTACGGATCGATCTTTAGAAATTTATATGAAAATCGATTCAGAATTGGTGAATCGATTTTTTCAACACAGCTCTAATACACATTCTACTTTTTTTGCCAAATAAACGAAAAGCATGTCATCAATGTCTTCTCTCTTGCTGTATCAAAATCTCACCTAGCTTTCCTGTGAGATGGTCCCAATAATGTGCTTAAAGTCAAGTCAAATTCAGTTTGTGCATGATTGCATGATATAACATTTTTGTTAATACTGTATCCTAAATTGTGGATAATTAAGCTATATATCATATGCTGAAGTACATTTCTGGAGTGTTAAAGATTAAAAGAAAAAATAACAACGTACAGAACCGAAAACCATGACCCTAAAACCGTGATACAAACCGAACTGTGGGTTTTGCGAACCGTGCCACCCCTAGTGTCAAGGACAGACTGAAGAATGAGATGACTACCATTGGTATGGTAAGTATATCTTTACATGATTCACGATATTTATTGTCTCACAGAGTAAGAAATTTACATTAGGCTACATTGTTACAGCTGCAAATAATTGAAATTGGATTTAGCTATCCACCATAGTTTTTAACTGCTGAGATGTTACTTTTGTTAACAAAGTGTAGAATATTAAGGTTTTTATGCGATTTTTATTTTTTTGAGCCCTGACCTCAACCCGACTGAAATTCTCTGGCGTGACCTCAAGAGAGCCATTCACACCAGATGCACAAGGATATTGCTGGAAAGATTTTATAAAGAAGAATGGTTCAAATCAGATCCACAGTTACAGATAACATTTGGTGGAGGTTACTGCTGCCAAAGCTTGCTGTCAACTAAGATGAAAATTAATTTGTGGGTCTATTTTTCTAACATAGCTGAAGATCAATTACATCAATAATGCAAAAATCCAGGTAAAAATTGCATACTTCTTCCTGCATCCGTAGCTGACTGTATAACACCAATGTTTTGTTGAGTTTTCTGCAATGATTCTAAAAAGAAAGTATGGATGCAAAGAAAATACTCATTATTTGTCTCGTGTAAAGGAGGCGATATAGACGTGAACAGGAATTAGAATGCGATTTCAATAAAAAAAAAAATCATAATGTTAAAGGAAACAAATGATGAAAACAATATGTAAAGTGTTGTACACACTAGCACACAGGTACCTGCTTCTGCTTCATTCCCTTTTAGCACACATACACACAGAGAGAGCTTTTTCCCCTCCCGTTTTATTGATGAGTCTGTCCTGAGGTGCATCTTCATAATTGTGCATCAGAAAAGTATAGCTCTGTGATGGATATTTGTACATAATAAATGCAGATAAATAAGAGACACAGCCATTTTTCAACCGTTTTATGCCATTAACACTATCTCCCTCAGCAACTGTCAGCTCCATAAAAACCTTCAGATATATTGTGTTTTAATGCCCCTTTATAAAGGCAACATAAAAACGCAATATCCGAGAGCCTGTCACTTAGATAAACAAAGCAGAATATTGATTTCCCCCTAAATTGAAGTGGAGAAAAAACAATAATGCTATATTTGTAGTAACATGGAATTACAAGTGGTAACTGTGTTAAATTCTACCTTGCCTTGTCAGTTTTACACGTCTCCGTAGTTATTCCTCCAGACTCATTTCTTAACTGAAAACCCTGCATCTTCTTATTGGATCGGGATGCAGCCCAAGATCCACTCTCACAGCTTATGCTGCCTATGGACCCTATTACCCAGAATGCATTGCTAGACCTGTGATTAACCTTGCCTGAGCGCGCATACAGTCGATAAAGCATATGGTAAATAGACTGGCTTTCGCTCTCAGTTCGAGCACGCCGTAGGTCTGTCACTCCGTACGGCTGGAGTAAGACCGTATCCAAGCAATATATTTAACACAATTCCTCAAGAAGGATGAAAAAAAGCTTTAACAAGCTGGATACCTAGAGAGTTAGCGCTCCACGTCTTTTACAAATAGTCTTACAACGCTTCAAATCGGTGCTCTGTGAGCGCTCTGTGAAGTTTCCCACTCGCCTCTCCCTCGCTCCTGCTCTCTTCCTATATTAAATCGACCAATCAAAGCATGTCAGTCATGCAGTCTGCCCAGCGTCTGACAGCTTGGCAGCTCCAATGCGAGAGTGCCTCATTCATTCTTATGACACGCTTCCGATATCTTAGTGTCTGACTCTCGCAAGGTCCATCAGACCGAACAAAATTGCAACCAGAAGCTATCTGATCCAGCTCTGGGTGGTATTAGCAGCCTGTCTCACATCTGAACTGTAATAGGAGCAAAGGCAAACAAAAAAACACACAATGCTGTTTATTACCTTGATGCTAATCAAGTGCAAACAAATTCCATTATGGAAAAAATGCCTTTGTATTGACTTTTTGCGAGCCAATGGGCATCCTAAAAAGCACCACAGAAGAAAAAAAAAAGCTTGTTTGTTGGAGTGAATGTTGGATACGGGCCATGAGGCACTCTAGATCGAAGCTTCACTGTAAAGGTGTGTGTGTGTTTTGTAGAGAAACTTGAGGGTATATTGACATTGCCAGAAGGGCCCTGTTTGAAACTGTGAGAGGATTGCTTACTTGCACATGAATATAACTGGAAGGTCTCCTATGGGTCCAAAGCCAATTGGATTTGATCAAAAATGGAAAGCTACCCCTGATTGTGATGACTCCAATAAAGAGATGTGACTGAAACTGGAGTTTTTACTCCCTTCTGGGCAATCAATCGGCACAAGGACTGCACTCTCACCAGGGAGTGAGTTAGTAGGGCATTTTAATAGTAGACCTAAAAATTAAAGATAGTTCACCCAAAAATTGTGAACACCCAAAAACAAAGGCCCTGTTACACCTGGCATTAAGATGCGTTTTGGTCAATCTGATCACAAGTAGACAAGGGATACACATTCCCGTTTACAACTGTTGCCTTTTGTTCACTTCCAACTACTTTTTTCCTGATTTCCTCAAGGGGACGGTCTATGGGCGGATAGATGTATGTTTATTTTTCAGATCTCTTGATCTAATGGACAAAACAAGCTTGCACAGGTGTCAAGTAACAAACTATTTGCTTACTTGAGTAGAAATTTTGTAATTATTTTTCAGCTGAATTTTTACTTCTACTTCTTACATTTTCACACAATTATCTGTACTTTCTACTCCTTACATTTTAAAAATAGCCTCGTTACTCCAATTTCATTTCGCCTTGTTTTCATTCCGGCTTGTCATCGTAAAAAAAAAAATAAATAAAATAAAAACCCATCCAGATAAATCACGCCACCCGGATAGAGTGAATTTGATTGTGGTTGGATGAGAAGTATAAACATATACCCTTTCGACACCCTACTGGTTTGTACGCGATCCATTGCACCTGCACAACGACACAAATCACGCCACACTCCAGCAAGGACATAGCCAGTGTTGGGGTCGTTACTCAAATTGGTCGTACACCAATTTTCTTGTCCGTTGCCCTCTAGGATTCCTGCAGCTAAGCTTGGATGTACATTTACACTCGAATAAAGTTATTTATAACATGCCTTTGAAGTTTGACTTTTTGCACCATTACAATACTTGCCGTACAAGGCAACTTGTCATCATATCTTCCACTCCATGAAACACATGTTAATGCTCAGTAGTACACATCAGTGATGCGCGGGTTGATCCAAAATGAGCGGGTGCCTGCGGTCACCCGCGGTTACCCGCAGTTACGAGTCATCCAAAAATATGTTTAATGATATTCGGGTCGCAGTCGGTCGGGTCATTTGAAAAAAGATGCAAATTAAACCTTTGTATTTATATAGTACTAGACATAATTTTCTATGAAATATATAGGCCTACACTTTATTGGCTGAATACCTGGCACGAAGATGACACACAAGCTCAGTCAACAGTTCTCGGTTCTGTACTGGTGATCCGAGAACCACTGTACCTGTGCGTTCCGTAGTACGCGGATGCGCAGTATCAGCTGCTCGTGCTCATCACTTCTCTCAGCAGTGGCACCAACATGTCTCAGTTCAGTGAACTGTTCCTGGAGTAAAATATACTTCGGGATATTGGTTTATTTCGATTCGGAGGGACTGTCAGGCATGTCTGAAAGTGAATAACTTTAGTAACTTGTGGATCAGCACTGACGCAAGACGCGAACAGTTTCGAACGATTCAGATCGATTTAGTGTACTGGTTCGACCGGTTCACTAAAAAGAACCGGTTCAAAAGAACGATTCGTTCACGAACCGGCCATGTCTATGATCACTAGTCTGCAGAGAGAAGGAGGCGGCAAGAGAAAAGGTGAAGAATGGGGAGTGGAAGCTCCGAAATAATGAAAGTGCTGGCTTTGTTATGTGTAGGCCTACGTCTTCTTGCGATGCTGTGTTGATACACGTCTATGGCCCAATGACGCTACGATGAGCATTTACTACTTTTAAAAAATGCGGTCAGGAAGCGGGTCGGGTACAATATTTTCATACTTTTTTTTGCGGTCCGAGTTGCGGGCGGGTTAGTTGAAAACGTCGGTCGGGTGCGGGTTCTTTATGCATTGACCCGCGCATCACTGGTACACATATATGATTCTTTAATGTATTTGCATTGTACTAAAATGCGTTCATACAGGTAGCCTAGTGCATCCCAAATTTTTCAGCATTATATTTTAATATAACATAGTCATTATGGCCTTTAGAAAAATGTTTTTTGAGGAGGTGGAGTAGTGCACTATAGGCCCCTGTGGCGCGGCCTAAGCTTTTGTCCTTAATGGCATTTTTTTCCTTACATTACTTTTACTTTTATATATTAAGTAGCTTTGAAACCAGTACTTTTACACTTTTACTTGAGTAAAAAGCTTTGAGTTGATACTTCAACTTCTACAGAAGTCTCTTTAAACCCTAATATCTATACTTCTACCCGAGTAATGAATGTGAATACTTTTGACACCTCTGTTTACATATGAATGCGCCCGGAGACAACAAAACCATACAGAAAGATTTTGTGGCTGTTCGAATGCATTCAATCATATGAAAGTTTACACTATGAAATGCAAACCAGTTGAATGAGTTTTCGACTACCTCTCGAAGTGGTTTAAAGTGGACAAGCTCAAAACGTTTTAGACCCTGTTTACACCTGTATTTAGTGTTGTCCACTAGTGATCCAATCGAACAAAACGGATCACATTATAGCCATTTACAACTCCTCAACAACTGTGAATTTGGACATATTACTCTTTTCACATACTGTTTTCTACTATACAGTAATGAAGTGTTTGTCTTTGGATGCAGCCATATAATGTAAATAAGTCATATGGACCACATTCATAAGGCTTTTATTGTGCTTTTTGGAGCTTGACAGCTCCTGGTTCTTATTTAT
Organism: Tiaroga cobitis; assembly: GCA_030578255.1. Lineage (NCBI taxonomy): Eukaryota > Metazoa > Chordata > Actinopteri > Cypriniformes > Leuciscidae > Tiaroga > Tiaroga cobitis. Next base: position 38,266,711 of record CM060597.1, read on the forward strand.
ATTGTACTGGACTGCACATTGGAATATTCATCTAAACTTCCAATGTTCGTCTCAAGGAAGAAATAAAGTCATACATTTTCTGAAAGACACAATGACATTTTTCATTTTTGGGTGAACTACCCCTTTAGGAATTTATGCTCTGAAGATCTAAAGTGAGACAGAAAACCTATATAATATATATGTGCTAGCAAGTTATGCATTTTCAACTACATCTGGTACATACTATTATAATTGGTGCATTTTTTTTATTTTTGAGTTTCTTTTACCAGTGGTTAAGTTTGAAAAGTGGCATTTTGCTAGGTTTTTCTGCGATGTACAACATACAGTTTTCTGCCTTGTTGTCTAATGAGAGACCTGTCCCAAGAAAGGCTGGCTGCACTGGCTAAAAGTAATAATTAAGTGCCAATTAAACCCCGCTGCCCATGAGCAAAAGCAAGCAAGGTCAGTGTTTGTCAGACTTTGCTGCGGGGAGAAAAAAAGACACCACTTTCCTCGTATTGTTCTGTTTATTTAGTATAAGTAATTAAAGCTCAGTTGAACTGAAAAATCATTTTGCACTTATTTTTCTTCTAACCTAGACCTAACCAAATAAGTGCTTTAAGTATTGTGTCAACACATTTTTTTTTTTTTTTTCATCCACTTCTTTTGCCATCATGTTGTTTTCTAACTGGACAACATGATTTAGAGTTGTGAAAGAATTATATTTTTAACATTAGTGAAACAAGGACTGCAAATGTGCTTCCACTGCATCTAAGTAGAACACATCTGTGACATAATGACAGCTGACAGAGTGTGTGATGCTTTCTTTGCTTCTCATTAGCATGCAGCTACAGCAGCCAGACATTACCTGTTGATGGCAGAGCAGAGGCGCATGCTGATGGACAGATGGATGGGGTGGCTGATGAATTCCTGGCAGGTGCTTTGTCAGAGGAGAAGCAATTTAAACCTCAGGGGAGAGGAGCCATTTGGAGTTCACACCAGAGCTCTAATGTAGAAAACAGTCAAATCCTTCCTCTCCCTTTCATAATTAAACCGCACTGCACAGCGCGTCTCCTAACAAAGGACCGGACATGAGCGGTAACGCGTTAGCCATTGGCACTCCTCTTACCTGACGCCAAGCATCGGGCTGACTGTGATATAGAAAAATGTCCGCCGAGGGGTCAATCTTCCTTTCATAGGTTGTGACTGATAGATCCAATACCTTTGGAATCAGATAAAACTTTGACGAATGGCTTGGCAGTCGGCTGGTGGGAATCACTTTGCCCTATGCCCGAGCTGGCCTGTGCCTCTCACATCACGGACTCTGCTGGCTTTGATCAATGGTTCCCACCTGCCGCTGCATAGGGCAGCATGCTGTCACATGATTAAAAGAGCTGGAGGATATTGCTTTCTCTCCGTTTGCTCGGCGAGAGAGAAAACTTCATAAAACTAAGGCGACAGCACTTTCTCTGCTCAGCCCTCTCACTCTCCCCTGTCTGCCACTTGGGTGATCTGGATTGATTTGAGAGCTTTGGCTGATTGGAGAACAGAGGAGTGCGGATGAGCCAGGAGAATGAGAAACATCTGTTTCAGCAAGTATCTCCCCGAAAGGGAGCCGTGCTGACGACGACGACGGCGGCGCCTGTCATAAAGAAACTAAATATGCATTCTATAGGAACCCAGGTTGGGATTCATTTTGAAGAGAATCAGGAGACTTTTTTGCATGCACATGACCTCATCAGATGACATAGACCGTTATGCAAAGACCGCAAATCAGGCCATGAGGCAGATAAGCTAAAACATCATGTGCACAGCCCCGTCGCTTAGAACTCTGCAATGTTGAACGGAAAGATGAGAATTGGGGAACGGTGGCCGTGATTGACGAGGGAGGTGGAGGACTAGGTGTCCCCGCATGGATGCAGACCATCGGAGGCCTCTGAAGTGTTTTGCACGCTCAGTCACTCATCACCCCTCATACTGGGGACTCGAACATAAGCCCCATAAATCAACTCCATCGCTCCCCTCAACTAGTGATAAATCGACCTGGTGATTAGTGTGATGTATTGTGCAAAATGTAAATAATAACAAGTGTTGCTAATTGGCGCACTACCTGGCAACAAAACAGTAACACGGAATACTGTACATACCCGACTGCCATTCTGTATCCCACTCATTACAGAAAGGTGCCATCTCATTACCTCCTCCCTACAGTGCGTGCTCTTCCCTAACTGCTCTGTGCTACTTTTTTAGTTTATTTGTCACTGGGGACTGGTCTCGGAGCTATTGTTCAAGTTAGGTCAGGTTTAAGAACTGGAAACGTACACTTTTTTAGTCTCGCTTTAAATGATTTGCATGCGTTGTCGCTGCACACTAGCAATGCTTTTAATATTTGATTTTAGATTTGTATGGACTATTACTCTCAAGAAAAAAAGACAACTGTTGATGTACAGTTGTAATCAATATTATTCAACACCGATTGCAAATCCGTTTATTGACAAAATTTACAAACTTGCAGCTGCTTGCAATGAACAGATTAAACAAAACTAATTGAAATAGCTTAACACAACAAATGTTTCAAATGGTTTCCCCAAATTCAACTGAAAATTCAACTGTTAATGTCTTCTGCAGTCTCAAAATTATTCAACCCCTTCATGGCAAGCATCTTTAGTACTTAGTAGAACACCCTTTTGCTGTTATGACCTGCTGCAAACGAGATGTATAACCAGACACCAGCTTCTGGCAGCGTTTCTGAGGAATACCTAATGAGCAATGGCCTCCAGTTCAGTAATATTCTTGGTTTTGCGTGCTGTAACCGCCTTCTTCAAATCCCACCACAGACTTTCTATGGGGTTCAAGTCAGGTGACTGTATGGCCACTGTAGAATCTTTCAGGACTTATTCTGCAACCAAGCCTTGGTGTAATTTGAGGTATACTTTGGATCACTGACGGCATGACGTTTTCTCCTAGGATTGACTGATATACTTTAATGAATCCATCTTGCCTTCCACACGCAGCAGGTTGCAAAGCAGCCCCAAACCATCACCGAGCACCACCATGCTCCACCCAAAAATGAAAATTCTGTCATTATTTACTCGCCCTCAAGTTGTTGCAAACCTGTATGAGTTTCTTTCTTCTGCTGAACACAAAGGAAGACATTTTGAAGAACGATTGGAACCAAACAGTTGTTTGGCACCATTGAAAAAAACCCACTATGGAAGTCAATGGTGCCCACAACTGTTTGGTTCCAATCGTTCTTCAAAATATCTTCCTTTGTGTTCAGCAGAAGAAAGAAACTCATACACGTTTGCAACAACTTGAGGGTGAGTAAATGATGACAGAATTTTCTTTTTTGGCTGGAGTATCCCTTTAACTGTAGAGAGTAGGGGTGGAACGGTACACAGAAGTCACGGTTCGGTTCATACCTCGGTTCAGACATCACAGTTCGGTACGATTTCGGTACAATGGAGGGAAAAGCAAAAAACAAAAAAATTTTAAATAAGTTTTATTAATAAAGGCATAGAACCAGTTTATTTGTAGTGCACTGACAATAGTTTTATATAATTAGTTTATTAATTAAATTAATAAAAAGACAAAAAGACCTTGCGATATGTTTGGTAATTGTACCTGAATTAATTTAAAATGTATTTGCTATATTTCAGATCAATATATTTGTTTTCCTTCATTTTAATTAACATTATTAATTAACAATGTACATTATTCTCATCTGAATTATAAATAATTGATTTCTGTATAAAATAGTACTACCATTAAAAACACATTCGATTTTCTTTTTTAATCAATGTAGAATGTGTAAGATTAGTGCTCTGAGGACAAGAAATGAAAACCAATGCAATATGATGAATGTCCAAAAGATGGGATCCACAGACTGTTTTGAAATGGAGTTGGATAAATATGTTTTGCTTTTAAAACTGTGTGTGTGTGTGTGCGTGCGTGCGTGCGTGCGTGCGTGCGTGCGATTTTGGTTGGGTGACAGTTGTAGGTTACAGTTTGACAAGAGTTTACAGTGTGAAGAAAGCACAATGTTGTGTTTTATTGCGAGTGTACAAAAATATAAGTAAACACTTTGCAGGTTTAATGATCTGTATGAACACAATTACGAAGTATGTTTTTTGTTTCCACTGTTCGATCGCGCCCGCGCCCCTCTCTCTCTCTCTCTCTCTGCACACACACACACACACACACACACACACACTCCAGCATTGCAATCTTGACATCGCAGCCTGTTCATTATGCGGTCACACCAAACGCGAATAGAGCATAAAATTCGCATCTATCGCGTCTAGTTCGACACTAGTCCAAAGTGAATAAGACGCGCGTCTAAATTAAGCCAACGTTTGAAGTGAACGTGCGTTCAGAGCTAAGCCGATGGTACAGATTATGTGTAAAGAACCCGCGTATCTAACAGTAGTTCCGCATTACATTAATTAATTTGCACGTTTTATTTATTTTTATACCGTGTATTCTCCGTGTAAATTCGTGCACCGAACTGTGACGCCCGTACCGTTTCGGTTCAATACGAATACATGTACCGTTCCACCCCTAGTAGAGAGAGTGTTCTTTTCAGCATATGCTTCATTTTTCTGCAGACATATCGCTGATTCATAGGGCAAAAAAGGTCCAAAAACTTCTGTGGCTGATTTATATGATTTTTGACACTTTTCTAGTGCATTTGGGTCAGTATGCATTGCGCAGTAAATCGCATGCGTTTAGTACACACCTTACTGCCCAGTGTCACTGTTGCCACCAAGTCTTGCTGCAGGTCTTTTGCAGTCACTCAAGGGTTTTTCTGAACCTGCCTTCTCAGAAATCTGGTTGCAGCTGTTGATAGCTTCCTTTTTCTGCCCTGTAACAACTATTCCTTTAACTTTGCATTTGGAAACTACACTTCCGACGGCGTCTCTAGGAACATTTAGTGCCTTCGCTATCTTTTTGTATCCTGGTTTGTGAAGGGCTATGATATCTTCTCTTAACTTTTTGGACTATTCTTTTGGACCATTTTTTAAATTTAAATTTAGATTTCAAACATGTAGTCAAACGTGACACTCAACAAACCTAGCCAGTTCAGATTTGTCATGTGTTCTAGCTCAAGCACACATGGTGCAACTAATGAAGCCCTTGATTAGTTGCATCAGGTGTGCTTGAGACAACGCCTGTTTTGCAGATTTGTGCTGTTGTGAGGGATTCTATTCAGGGGGTTGAATAATTTTGAGACTGTGGAAGTCATTAAGTTTCATTTTCAGTTGAATTTGGGGAAACCACCTGAAACATTTGTTGTGTTGAGCTATTTCAATTACTTTTGTTTGATTTGTTCATTGCAAACAGCTTAAAGCATACCTGCAAACTCAACAGTGCTGAAAAAGGTGACATATGGGGGGTAATTTGGGTAATTTTGTTACCCATCAAATTAAATAATTCGCACTGCAAAATTACAACTGCAATAAATAATGTTATTAAATTGATGTTTTAAATAAATGTTTGAATATACAAATTTAAAAAAATGCAATACTTTAACATGAAACGAAACCGCCAATAGGTGGCCGTCTTAATTAGTGAGTCATTGAGTCATTCATACAAAAGATTCGTTCAAAACTCTGAATCATTCAGTAACAAAACACCGCGCTGCTGTTGCTTTCCTGTGGAACTATTCATTTCGTCTGTGAAATAGAACAAAAACAGTTGATATTGTTTGTCTAAAATGTAAGTAGCTTAATAATAAATATTAACTACGCTACTTGTTTATTGAACTATAAATTCAATTTAACATTTTCAATCGTGATAATAATATTCAGCAAAACAGCTCCCTTAGTTGTTTTATTTATAACATATGATTTAGTTTAACATAACACAACTATTTACATTTTTACCCTGTACATTTCTTCTGTGAGTTTTCTGTGTGCTGTTCCACTCAGTTGTTTTAATTTCTCCACGAATGTGTCTCTAACAAAGAGCCTCAACGCGACGTTGTTACCAGAAATACACAACCCATTATCAATCGCTGTTTACATTGAATGTAATAAAATCACATTCATTCTTGCGTTTCGATGCTTCCCTGGTTATTTTTTGTCAATAAAATTAAGTAACTTGTCCGGTCGGGCAAGCAAAATTATCTTTCACTTGTCCCGGACAAGCGTTAATGTCGAGCCCTGAGTTCATTCATGATTTTTGTTGTGCTGTAAAGTGGAACAGGTGATCGATTCACAGCGATCTGAGTCATCGCCAAAAAGATCACAACAGCTCGAAAGACGTCTATGCTCTCACTCCAGTCTAATTAGCACATTCCCAATTATTATTGTGAAGTTTACCGAAGTTTAACCCCCCCCACCACCCGAAAAAAAAACCTCATCGGATCTACGCGATTCCCATAAATTACATATTTTTATTCAAAACGGCGAATTTCGCCGAAAAGCGACTAGTTTGCAGGTATGTTAAAGTCTGTAAATTTTGCCAAGAAACCTGATTTGCAATGGGGGTTGAATCATTTCGATTACAACTATAAATATTTATTACCTTAGCAGGCAAAGACACCCACGAGAACAGATATTACTGTATGTCTCAGACACTGCTGTATTACTGTATGTCTCAGACATACAGACATTACAATTGAATCCTTTGGTGGTATTCGGTGCTAAAACATGCTCATACATACACAGCATAAAACTGCATTGGCACCGCAACCAAAAATGACGCAGCTGTCTGCTGTAAATGTAGACTTCCATATTATGCTGTACTTTTATGAAGCTGCTCTGGGAGTCCGCTCCTGATGTACTGGACTCTCAAACCAAAATGGCACCAAGATGGCATTCGAAAATAATCGACACAACAGCTCATCCGCCATTACATGGTACTCATCACCACTCTACGTGAGGAGCTCCAGATGCCTATGTCACTGATTTACACTCGGTGGAGAGTGAGAGGAAACACCATCTGACAGAAGCAAGGAGACTGGTTGTAATTAGCGTAGGATGTATGGAAGCAGTTAAGGCCTGAAAATACCATTGATCAGGACGAGCTATTGACAGAAACACATAGAAGCAGCTGACAGAAACACAGCCGGTCATTTCTCACTCCGGCTACCTTCGCAAAGGTGCTGCTCTTGATAGCAAGCAAACATTTTCTAAAGTGTAAGACACTGGTCCATTTGGCAAGCCTTTGTACACTGTGTGTTCAATGTACATTTGCAAAAAGTGTGCAAAAACATTTGCTTTTAGGGGTACTACAGTTTGTCACTGGGGCAGTACCCTCAAATATACATATTTGTACCATGTAGGATTCATATTAGTACAGAGAACATATTTGTATCATCTTAAGGTACTAATATGCACCCTTTAGGGGTAGATAAGGAACACCAATCTAACTTTTAGGGTACTGCCTTAGTAAAAAACTAAAGGTACAATTTCTCCTTTTTTTCTCTCAGAACATATTGGAATCCCTCACATTTGTTGTTTTAATCAACTAAGTATGGCTGTCAATCGATTAAAACTAAAAACTAAATAGCATATATTGATAATGGTAGAGAAAAGCCCAAAATTAAAAAAAATATATATCATTACAAAACATTTCCCTATCGTTGACTTACACATTCAAATAAGCTCTGAATGTGTAAGACTTCAGATTCAACAGCCACAATAAGTAAATAACTAGAAGAACAAATCACAGTAAACTGTAAAACTACTTGCACTACAAACCAGTCTGTTTATGATTAGGATAATAAATGAAAATATTACAACAAATACCAGTTTGCAAGATCAAGCAACATAGTGACTGTTTTAGTACAACTAAAATTACTAGAAGCACTGACACCTTAAAATGACCCACTCTTACGTTAAAAATTAGGTGGATATCCAGTCCATCACTGGCCTAGAGCCCACAGCAATCCGTTCAATCTGTCAAAGTTACAGTTCTGGTGATAACACAGGATGTGCAATATGTGGTTCAGCTAGGCACACTCTGAAAATCTTTAAGGTGGCACTTCAAGCTTGAATTGCTCTGATAGCAAGAAACTTCATTAGTGGGAGCATGATTAATTGTGTTAATTTTTTTATCAGATTATTTCCTTATAATTAATTGCTTCAAATTAACATGTTAAATTGACAGCCCTAATGAATACGGTATACTACTCTTATGGATTTCTTGCTTTACAGACCAGTGTAATTGGAACGTTTCTTATATTACACCTGTTACAATTCCCCCTACAGACTTTCTCACCACTTCTCTGTCTATTTTCACTCACCTGGACTTACACAATAACGTGGTATGTAAAAGTCCGCTTAACTTTTGCAAAGCCCTGCTAGCATGCTGCCGATGTGCTGTGACCACTGTATGCAAAGCGTGGTATTAGTCACAGGCCGGCTGGCCATGACAGGCCTGCAGTGTGAGGGAGATTAATGCCGGCCAGGGCCACTTTATTATCCGTAGACTCTTCTTTCTTGCTCTCTGACTCCGTCTCGCCATTGCACCTTGCCATTAATTGTCTGTGCCCTCCCTCATCCCCTCCCACCCGCTCTAGAGTGACGGAAAAAGCACCTGTCCCTAGCTTTGACAATCCCCACCATACCACACTCAACTTGTATGGACCCACTCACACACACCTGCACTACTGCCGACGGCTGCAGAGAAAATAACATTTGCGGCCAATCTCTTCTCTAAGGCACTGCATGCCAGGAGACATACAGGAAGTAAATGCAGCTATCCTCATTTCCTCTGTACTAGATGTGGTCTCTAGCCCCATTTTAGTTCCATAGTGAAAAAAAAAAACATATCACTGACGTGTAAAAATCATGCAGAATCTATACATGGCTGAGTTTTGTTGCTGAAGTCAGCTGGATGCAGACTCTGCACAGATATCAAACTTTTATAATAGTGAGCATCACCTCCACCCTGAGCAGCATGTGTATTCCATCCAGAGATGAAGAGATGGGTGGTTCTGTCAAGCATATGCCCCTGTTTATTTCCATAGGGCATTTACCAGAACACACCTCTCTATGGGAATCTATCACATACTGCAAAACGAGTCCTCCAAGAGGTCCTTCAACGAGTTTATATCAACTTCCTAGCTGACAGCGCACCGCCATTAACAATTAATTATCCGGGACAGGCACTAACAGGCTGGGTATACACAAGCCCTCTGGGAGAGAGACAACCCAGATGTCACAACGGACCGCCATGTATAATCCAGCGCCTCACTGTATTCACTCACCCACCCCCTAAGGACACTCACAAATCGCTAACCAAAACACTTGTGCGCTTTAGGTTTGGTCCAAAAGGCAGAGTCCACTTTACGAGTGAGAGTTTGTGAAAATGAGAAAGAGAGAGGGAGGGTTTGAGGGTATAAAGATCAGGCAGTGTAACATCCTTCAAAACCTGACATTAAGTATTCAGATGCTACAAAAAAGCAAAGTGTTGGCAATTAAAATAATCAATCTTCCTGGCGACGGTGTACCCAACATCTGTTCAATAAGTCCCCCGCTCTTGGTCTACTGGGAACAGACAGGGTAAAAGGGAGGAGAGAAGGTCCACTTTTAGCTGTCCTTCAGTGATGAAAACCCCTCCACCTCTAACACACACACTCGCAGCGTGGCCAGTCCGTGCGGGCCTGATGTCAGGTTGTTCTGCTGTGTTGTTTCCTTTGTTATAAATAACAACAGGCCACCTGGACTTCCTCCACACACCGGTTTACCGACAATTCGATATAGGAGGGGAGACGGGAGGGGGGCACTAATGATCCCGCAGGCTATGGGCCTCACCGGCACCCCACCCTCTACCCTGCTCCCTCTCTCTCCTCATCCCGGGCTAATGGGACGGAGGGGATTCAGGGTAGGAGTGATGAATGACAGAGACGGATGGCTCGGGACAAAGCATGTGCTGACAAGCAGTGAATACGGGGCAACGTTGCAGAAAGGTCAACGCCAGGGAGAGAGAGGAAAAGGGAAAAAGTGAGCCTCCCGTGACTTTCAAACTTTTCTCTATCGGCTCTCGTTCGAAAATGTGTGTGTCTGTTTGTGTCTGCGAGTGTTTGTTTGAGCGCAGGATGAAAGCGGGACAGAAGCCCGTAGTCTGTCCACTGACCTGGTCTACTTAACCCTCATGTTGAGACTGACTTTATATTCAATACATTTGAGGTCATGGGAAGCCCAACGCTGTATGTGAAAAAACATAATGGTAATTTTTGAAGTAATTTTCCCTTTAGATTCATTCTTCATTACATATATGGCCCGTTTCACAGACAAGGCTTAAGCCTAGTCCCAGACTAAAATACGTTTGAGCTGTCAGTACCATTGTTTTGTCTCAAGATGCACACCAGTAATTTTGTTCTAAGGCACGTTTATAAAAGCTACTTAAATATTCTAATATAACTAAGGCCTAATCCTGGCTTAATCTAAACCCTGTCTGTGAAACCAGGCCATAAGTTAATAAAAGAATCCTGAAAAAATCCACCAAAAAATATGAAGCTGCACAACTTTTTTCAACCTTGATAATAAGAAGAAATATTTAAATAATTTCTGAAGGATCATGTGACACTGAAGAGTCATGATGCTGAAAATTAAAATGTTACCACTGGAAATATTTCAAATTTTAATAATATTACTGTTTTTACTATATTTCTGCGTCAATCAAAATGAGTCTTGGCGAGCACAAGTGACAAAATCCTTTAAAAAAATAATATTACAGACCCTCAACTTAAAGTATCATCCTCATACTTCAATGTTAAGTTCATTAAAATGCCCAAACAGACCATGAGAGTTAATATAAGTGGGCTCGGATCAAAACACAATGGCATACCAAATCATTGCTGTATTAATAATTTTTTCAGCATAATGCGCTCACTGTGGATTGATACGTTCACATGGGTAACGCTTGGCCTCAAAACAAACCCCTTGGCACAATAGCTCTGATCTACTTTTGAACCAGTGCCAGAGGCCTATTTTTTGGGGGTGCATGTATGAGCATGTTCTGATAGTTCCAGGTTAAAGGAGACACTCAGAGAAAGAAGAGAGAGAGAGAGAGAGAGAGAGAGAGAGAGAGAGAGAGAGAGAGAGAGAGAGAGAGAGAGAGAGAGAGAGAGAGAGAGAGAGAGAAGCTCTCTCAGCTGTAGTGCCCACAAAAGAAGGATCGGTGACTGCTGCTGCTCAAAGCACAAAGAAAGCGTTCAATTATGATGTGTCTGCATCTGCATCTGCTGGAACATCCAGGCGTGAGTGTCTAGTTGCCGTCCCACAGGATCAAACCTGGCAGATCTGCCCAGATCCAGGCGTGGGTAACCAGTGCTGATTTCGCTGCGTGTGTGTTGTGTACATAGGTGTGCAGTGTACGTGCACGCTACATGCTCACATCACACCAGGGACGCTTGTACGCTGCCACGCTCATTCCACTGCCAGTGACCCCCATGCACAGCTCCCCATGGCTCCCCTTTTCAGCACGCTGTTTCTAATCCAAAACAAATGATCTCAGGAAAGAACAGGGTGACATGAAGGGGGGAGGGAGCAAGAAGGGAAGAGACAAATAGAGGGGGAAAAAAATCGAGAGCATTATCACCTTGGCCAAGCATCAGGAGCTTAAAAAAAAAAGAGAGAGAGAGAGAGAGGAAGAAAAGAAGGTCTATGGGCAAATTCATCTTCTCCCCTGCTACAATCAATCTCTGGCCAAAAGAAATACACAATAACTAGGCAGGAAGAGGCCAAGATTTATGGGCCTGAGACATCTCCACTGACCAGCAACCACCTCACCCCATTCTGCTCTCTCTCTCTCTCTCTCTCTCTCTCTCTCTCTCTCTCTCTCTCTCTCTCTCTATCTCTCTCTCTCCTCCTTCCTTCCATCTACCCCCCAACACTTACAATGATGTACTGTCTCCGCCGACTGTTTTACAAGTACATTAGCTTTATTTAATGAGATCAGCAAGTCATTTAACAGATGCATATGGAGCACGAGGCGAGAGACGCCCACTTACTCAAGGGCTCTTTATGTTGTAAAGTACATTTTGGATCTGATGTTCTGATGCATGAAAATGTGAATGTGACCCTTCTGCGAAGGGTTGAGGAGAAAAGAGGATGTTTTGTATACGATCGTGAGATTTATGGTATGCTTGGCCTGATATGTGCTCAGCAGAGCCCCTCACATGGAGGACGTGTAACTCACCGCTCTGAAAGTACAACATATTAGAAGAGACCGGGTTTGAATGCATGTTTGAATGTGGGGCCTTTTTAGAGGCCTCAACTTTGCAAGGCATCAGTACAATTTAAATCACTCTATTCATATCTAGTTGTTTATTAAAATGTGTGGTGACTGTCTACAGTATTATGGATCCATGTCTTTGAAATACAGTCACTATATCAGCAAATTTGGGCCAACTCCATTGTCAGGTGCTCTTTATTACATATTTTCTGTGATTTCCATTAAAATATCAATTGATTGGTTTAAATTCATTTATAAATTTAATTAAATCCTCCTGACACAGACAGGGGCTGATAATTAATCCATTTAAACAAATGAAAATGACAAAAATGATATGATCTTACATAAGATCAATTAGGATTTTTCTAGTTTCTATTATATGTGTCATTCACATACTATGTCTTTGTAAGGTGGTAAAACGTAACGACAGAGTTGTATTTTTCATAGGGCTGTCAATTTAAAGTAGTGTGATTAACTATGAACAAAATAATTTGATAAAAGTGAACATAATTAATCATGCCCCTTAAATTCCATAATATGGAAGTAATACCTTAATGTTTTTGCCATGTGCGCAGCAAAACTACATTTCCAGAGATCAGGCAGAACAGAATGAGTAAGAACTTTGCATTTTCATTTGGAGGTGTTTTTCAGACTAATTGGATTGTTTGTTTTTTTTCTTTTCAAATTGATTTTTAATCAATTACCAGTTTTTTATTTCTATTGCACACTAATTATTAAATATCACCTATTTATGAACATAAACAACCATTCAAGTGTGGGTTTGTTAAGTCTCACCAAGGTTGCATTTAAAAATACATCAAAATAACTCTCCAGTCTTCAGTGTCACATGATCCTTCAGAAATCATTCAAGTAACATGTTGAAAATAGTTGCTCATTAATAATTTTGTGGAAAACGTGATACTTTTTAAGGATTCTTCGATTAACTAAAAAGTTCAAAAGAACAGAATTTTTTCTAAAATCCTTTGTAACATTACAAATGCTAAATAAAAGTGTTAATTTAGCATTAAGGACCCAAAACTTTTGAACTGTATATAATATGTACACTCTGTATATATAATCTATAGTACTTGTGTTCAAATTAGTATTAATCATGTGAAAAAGAATTATAAAGTGCAGCGTTAAATCCTGAAATGTCACGTTCTGTTTTAAAATCATTAACACTCATCTTCACTGATGACTTGGTCAGCTATCCTAAATATTTTTCATCAGTATCTGATGTTTAAAATTTCTTGCTGCATCTGTGCATGTACTATGGAGCACTTTAAAGAGCTATCAAGTCATCCTGACAGCAAATAAAAACATACAGCAGAGTAATACAGTACAAACAAGGATAAACCAAGGCCAAGACCACTGCCTGTGTGTGTGTGTGTGTATTTCCTAAAGCCCACGAGATCAAGAGAGAACACCTCCTCCACACAGAGGTAAAAATTAATTTCTTGAGAGCTATACATCAAGCGGTATTTGTTTAATGAGTGCTCCTGTGGAAAGATGTATAGAACATGTCAGGCGTCCACTAGCAGTGCGTTCTGGGATACAGATAACATCACAGAATGTGACCGCTCACTCTGTCTCAACGCCCCATCCGCTTTATCTCCCTCTTCCCCGGCCCATTATAAATGAGAGGCTATGGGAGAACAAGGAACAAAAATAATGGAGGAGGGGGAAAAGCCTCACCAGCACTCGGCAACCTCACCAAAACAAACAAACAAAAGAATCATCAATGCCGGACCCGGATGGACGTTTCGTTAAAGCACTTCAACGGTGCCACCGCAATGTGCTGTAAGACATGTCGTGACGTGTGAACTGGGTGAAAAATGAGCCCTGTTTGTGGTCATCCTTTATCGGTTGAATCTCCTGGACTCGTGTTGTGGTGAACCTGCTGTTTGGCATGCTTAACTAACCTGTGCTCTCCTCTGGCAGGTCTTTGCACCTTTTAAGTTATGGAAATGAGATGCAAGAGGCGGACATGGGGGTAATTAATTGTAACTCGAAGGATAATGTGGGCCTGTCAGGGACGTCTGCACGTTGTGTAACATTTTTTAAGCGGAATGTGCTCAAACTGAGAAGATCTGCTGGCGTTCCATCTTAATTGCTGTGCAGCCGGAATGCTAAAACGCTTTTTGCTTTTCTTCAGCACCCCTCCTCCTCTATTCCCTCCTCTCCCTTCCTGTCATAGTATTTATTGTGTTTGTAAACACCAAGGAATTATCAATGGGCAAAGCATTGACTGGGACATTGTGGGTGTGTTTTGGATGTAAACAAATTTGATACTCTGCATGCATGTGTACTGGTTCATCTACTGGATATGGATACATAAACATATCAGAAAAACCTGTTTTTTTTACGGGTTTTGTTTTCCACATTTAAGTATTTTTTATTTCAGATCCTAACCCTAACTACAAAATATCAGATCAACAGATATAGAATAATTACTAAATAGAATAAAAATAGAATAATATAATTCAATAGAATACAATAACTCAGGCAAATTACACCAAATCGTCAATGTTATCAAAACTAGAAAATATTTGGTATTATATATTTGTTCATGTTTCCCTTTTTGCGCACCCCAAGTATTTGGGGGGAAAGTCTAATAAAAATATGATCACGTTTGTTACATGCAGCCAAAATAAAATAAATACATCATTTATATATATATTTGAAGTTAATTTTACGTTTTTGGTTGTTTATCAGCATCATTGATTATAAGAATTACAAAGGTTGCTTCAATAATTATTATTTTAACATTAGTTTCTGTTAATTTATTCATCAAATTAATTCTCACTCTGATTGTGTTTTAATCATTACCATAATTAATCTTTAATTTTGAAATTGCTTTTAATTTTTCTTGTTTACCTCTATATATGTATCATTTAATATTTGTTTCCACTCTAATATGTAATGAAGATTTTTGCCAGTTGCCCACTGCAGTATGGAAGTAAAATAATGCCAAATGTTTTTGAAGCAAAAAAGCCTGTTGAATTGCCTTGAAAAAAAATAGGCATTGCATTAACCCTGCTTGAATTCTAAAGCATTGTATTTTTAGGGCTTGCATTTTTATGGGCTGAATTTCAACATGGTTGAATATTTAAGCTGTGAATATTTCAATTCAAAACATTTCAAACACATTTTCATTATTAAAAATTCAATAATTCACATATTTCACTTCCAAAATATTCAAACGGTTTAAAAATACAACCTATAATATTCAACAGGCAATGTTCGGTCCATTTTATTGCGCTTTGCAAATTCGCTTCCACAAATTCAGTGGTTTAAATTCGACAGTAAATTCAACGTTGACATCCAGGAACTGCAGGAAAAGCAGTAGATTACCGAGCATACTCTCCATCTGGTGCAAAAGCACGATGGAGAGGTGCAAAAGCTCAGCATGAAACTTTGTGCGTTAAATTCATATTATGAGTCCATCTGCTTGCCTGTAGCAGTTTTTGCGTCTTTATCATCTTTTCCGCATTTATACTGACCCCGATAATCATCACAAAAACTTAATGCATGCTCAATTGCTGTAAATGAGTTTTTATGAATGAATGGCTTGCTCTAACTGTTGCTCTGGTCTTCGTCAACAACACGCGCTTGCACCTCCTGCTGGTGAGGGCGACTAACAGCAGATGGAGATTATGCTCGGTAATCTACTGCTTTTCCTGCAGTTCCTGGATGTCAACGTTGAATTTACTGACGAATTTGAACCACTGAATTGGTGAAAGCGAAATAAAATGGACTGTTGAATATTATCGGTTGTAGCAACTTTTAAACAGTTTGAATATATTTTGGAAGTGAAATATAAAGGGTGAATATGGATAAATTATTTTTTTAATAATGAAAATGTCTTTGAAATGTTTTGAATTGAAATATTCACAGCTTATATATTCAACCATGTTGAATTTCAGCCCATAAAAATGCAAGCCCTAAAAATACAATGCATTAAAATGCAAGTATGGTTAATTAAAGGAGAACTCCGGCGCAAAATGAACCTTTGGTCTAATTACACATTGTTACCTAGTCAACCGTTATCTGAGATTTGTTTTCATGATTATCGAATGTAAATAGTTTTATCTCTAAAAACAGTTTAGCCTATAAAGCTAGTATAACGCTAGTATATTGGGCATAGTGTAATGACAAATAAAAATCGCTTGTTAATACCACTAACAAGGCTCAAAATAGCCCCACACTAACACGGTAGCATAATGAGGGTCCCTACCTTCAAACCGAAGCATTGAGAACTTTGTCAGTGTCCAGACAGTTTAATAAGAACATATTTTATACATAGTCAACTTCGCGTATACAGACAGGAGCCATCTTTGTAGGGCTGAAACAACTAATCGATTTAATCGATTAAAATCGATTATTAAAATAGTTGTCAACGAATGTCATTATCGATTAGTTGGTCTGCTTACGTCACGGGAAGCGTTTACTGGTGATTGGTTGAAACGGGCCAATCATGATGCTCTTTGTCTTACATGCGCTGCGCTTCATGAGACACACGCAAGGTCTCTCTCCCTTCGCCGATCTGCCGTGCGCGCAGAGACCGAGATCTTTTTTACAGTCTATGTTTGGAGCACAGTCTCTTCTGTCTCGCATGCGCGCTCTTGCTCGCGCGCTCTAGATTCCGGGAGTTTGAACTAATTTGCAGGCATCAGGGAGCCGCTATCAATATGCGGGAGACTCCCGGATCTTCCGCGAGACTTGGGATGTCTGTATTTTGTCTCGAGCATCAGGTTGCGCAATCAGTTCGCTCGCAACATAAGTGATGGATTAAAATAGCGCTACCGCAGAAATAGGTTCAATTAAAACGGTGTTTACAAAGTGAAGCACTAAATATAAAGGCAGTTAATAACAGCAGCAGTAAAAGATTGTTTTTAGTCACTGTACTCAGTGGTTTTCAGCGAATGCTTGTGCACTAATGCATCATTTTTCCTGTCCTTTTAATCAACCCTGTTAGCTTGCTGCGTACCTCCATCCCGTTCTTTTTATAGCATTTGTCTAATATTAAGTTTGAATTGTTTTTCAAACGCGATCTACCGCGGCTCTATGTTCACACGCTTGTTTTCAGTCTTTCTATATTTATTTTATCTATTATCCTTATAATTCCATTAATTTAAAATAAAAATTAAATGAATTATATATTTGAGATGTTTTTAGTTTATATCTTCACATCTGAACAACATGTCTGTGTAAATTTGTTTTAACAAAAATTGCTAAAACATATGTTGGATATAATTTTTAATTAATTTTACATTCATCATGGTTGTCAACTTGCCATTAGCAATTATCATTAAAAACAAAGCAAATATTGATATTAGTAAAACTCAATGTGTGGCTTTTGCACTTTTTAAAGGTGAACTAAGTAACTTTTTTACCTTAACCGAACAGCTTTGGAGTCATTGTAATGTTTATATTACTGATTTCGTGTTGAATGGTGGTCGTCTCGCACCCCCTTGGTGCCTGTGAGCCGCAAAACCACCCTTGCAACTTTGGGCCGGCGGGCCTCAGTGTTAGGAAGTATCGTGTGATATCAGGTCTCGCGAGGTAACGAATTGCTTTACGGCAAAAAACAGATCTGATAAAATTCTGATAAAATGAGCATCAAACAGAAATAACCCGGCGCCGTATACATGTGGTGTTGGGCGCGCGCAGCTCTTAATGGGGCCATACCTTATTTCCACTCGTTACAGCGTCCATCATACTGAACAGGTACCGTGTACAGGGGGAGGGGATCCGGCCGTGAGTGCGAGCCATCTCTGCGTGAGTGCTATTCACGACAGTACAAGTACTCCACAGCGACTCTAGGGGTCGCTGTTTGACAAAAACGGAATTCCTACTTTGTGCTGCTTTAAAGTACACCTTTACACATAAATACCCTTGTGGCGAGCAGGACGAGGCCGAGGGATGTGAGAGGCCGGTGGCGTGAGTGATAATGAACGACACCTGTGAGACGCACCGGTCTCGCATCTCTCACGTCCCTCGGCCTCGTCCTGCTCACCACAACCCTGATTTAGGGTTTTATTTAGTTATAATAAACAAAAAATCAAATTGGAATTTTTATCCGATTAATCGATTAATCGAAAAAATAATCGTCTGATTAATCGATTATCAAAATAATCGTTAGTTGCAGCCCTACATCTTTGAAATACAATCTTTACCAGTCGATCTACGAACGCCGATCCAAGCCTGCTGTTCGCGCTCACCTTATCACAACTTATAGCTCGTTCACATTCTCACCAGCGCACTTGGATCGGCGTTCGTAGATCGACTGGTAAAGACTGTATTTCAAAGATGGCTCCTGTCTGTATACGCGAAGTTGACTGTATGTTTAAAATATCTTCTTATTAAACTGTCTGGACACTGACAAAGTTCTCAATGCTTCGGTTTGAAGGTAGGGACCCTCATTATGCTACCGTGTTAGTGTGGGGCTATTTTGAGCCTTGTTAGTGGTATTAACAAGCGATTTTTATTTGTCATTACTCTATGCCCAATATACTAGCGTTATACTAGCTTTATAGGCTAAACTGTTTTTAGAGATAAAACTATTTACATTCGATAATCATGAAAACAAATCTCAGATAACGGTTGACTAGGTAACAATGTGTAATTAGACCAAAGGTTCATTTTGCGCCGGAGTTCTCCTTTAAGTAGTGCAATTCAACAGGCTTTTTTGTTTCAAAAACATTTGGCATTATTTTACTCCCATACTGCACTTTCATAATGCCACAATTCAAAACTGCAAACGCTTTTATTAATTAATCACAATTTAATTCATTTTAAAATGTTAATAGTTTAGAGAGAGAGAAAGTTTACTATTAAACTAAAAGGTGAAGTGTGCAAGTTAAATCACCTCAATCCAAACAGAATGACTGTCCTCAATCGTCATTGTTTAGGCACATGTTTTTATAACAATTTTCCAGTTGTGTTTGTTTAGGGTAGTTGCACAGACACTCCATCTTTAATTTTTGAAACATTAATGCACACTTCTATGAAAACTATAAATACATAGATATTGGTATAGCATATAACGTATATGGTGGAAAGTCGAGTCTACTCACACTATCCTAAATACTCCAACTCCTCTTAATAAGCTTAGCTGAGTCTGAAAGAAAAGAGAATAATGACGCTGGTGTTGGTGGAAGCTGCCTCGTGGGAGACCAGATCCCGAACCCCCTCTGTGACGCATCATGCCAAGAACGTGTTCGCACCAGCGACACCTCGTCCCCCTAAACCAGGGTGTGAAAATCCATCAGGATATGTAAATAAAGGAGGTGTGCGAGCGAGGACATGACAGCGCCACCGCACCTGTACAGTGCTGTACATGGGAGCTTAAAAGCTTATTCAGGTCTCTGGTCCAACTCAATCTCCTCAAATCAACTGCAGAGCTTTCAAAAGGCTCTCTGTGCTGAGACACAACATGTTCGTGACCTGTGTGACAGTGCAAGGAGAGGAGAGAGGGGTAAATGAGAAAAAAAAGTAAGCAAAATTGCCTCCATGACAAAGCCAAAAAAGAGGGAAAAAGACATTTTCGGCAGCACTGAAAGGGGCCCGTGAGTCTTATGACTGGCTTTAGAGAGTTGAGCAATGGTTTCACAGTAGAAACGCCAAGGAGTGGGAATCTACTACAGGAGATTATGGCTATTATTTGTCTTAATTTACTCTCTGCTCTTAAATGTTAGGCTCTGTACTCCCTGCAGGATAAAGACGTCCCCTGTAGGTTGGACCTCCTACATGTGCAATGGGTTTTTATTGACTGTGAGAGAGAGTTGATCCGTGTGGGCCGTGGAAGGGAGGGGTAGCCCCTGGGTCTCGGCGATCCAAACGGATGTCACACAGCAAGAGAAGACTCTAATAACGGCTCTCTCGGGACCCTTCTGGGCCTGGTGGACCGACACATGTGCACACACATACATAGCCCGTCTCATATTCCCTATCTAATGTATCTTTGCCTGCTAGCCATAAACACTCACTGTCCTAACCTTCTGCAAAGCCCCCAAAATACCTCCGTTATCTCACGGAAATGTCTAGCTGTGACAGATTCCAGTGGCTAACGGCCCTACGGAGACCAACCTTAGCTTAATTAAAATAATGTAGCTTCTTCATCCTATTATCCTCAAGACTTTCTCTCCTACTGTTTTATTCTTCTGTCACAAGGGCTCAATTGTCCACCAGGATCCTAAGTAACTCAACAGGATCCAAAAAAAAACATTGCTCTGAGACAGCGTACAACTCTCAGCGTGAGCCCTGGCGACCAGAAGGCAGCGTTTAGACCATCTGTCAGTCAAGCCGCCAAGTCTCTCTCTGTCTTCGTGATGACAGTGGACGAGCTGAACGGCCTCTCCTTCTTGTCAGAGTGCCAGTGCTTATTGAGTCATCTTCACCCTGCGCCATTTCAACGGGCCCCTTTGTTCCACGCCAACCTTTTGACTGGGGCTAATGCAAACTAGTGGAAGTGCATACTGACATGACGCAAGGTGATGGAGGAGAGAAGAGCCATGGCTGCGCCCAGCATGGGGTTTGAGGAGAGTTAGAGGTGTCGAAGAATGGGTTGTCTTTGTATACAGGGCACCTGTGGGCACATGAAAAAAAAAAGGGAAACAGGGAAAGAGTAGGATTCCTAGACGAGACCAGGATGAGGGAAAAAATTAAAAGAAAGTGGAAGAAGCAAAAAATTGTGGCAGATGGGAGAGTGTGTGACCGCTGGTAATCGTGATTTTACCACGACAGACATGTTCCTGCATCAATATATTTGTTGATCCTGTAACAACATTCCTGTCCGAAAATGCAGTCCTAACCCTAGCCCTACTCCTAAACCTAACCCTACCAAGGTTTCCCATACATTTATTAATTTGTGGCGGCCCGCCACAATATCAACGTTGACCGTAGGGTTGCGGCGGTGAGGAAAATTTCCCACCGGTTAATCGACGTGTGACAACACCGGTAATCAGAGTGTCACCGTGGGGGGCGGGGCGGGGGGGTTAAATAGCTTTTACAGAGCTGCCAACTCACACGCATTGGCCGTGAGACACACGCATTTGATTGCTTTCACACGCTCTCACGCCACACCCCCGATTTCTCACGCATGAAGTGTCAACCTGGTCGGTCAAATGCCTGGAAGATGAGTTTATCTATATATCTACCTGTTGAGCCACTCGTGATCGACTAGTTATGATCTCCTGGAATCTAGAGCGAGCGCTTCAGAGATTGTGCTTCAAACCTCGTAGCGCGCACGTACGTTTTCTGTAGTTTTCTGTAATTTGACTCGTTCTCATCTCCACACGTGCTAAATGGAATCTTGATGCTTGCTGATCTGTGACGTGACTGGCTCTTGGCACGCACTGCGCAGTTCAGTTTTTAATTATAATGTATGCTCTCTTCTGAACTAAATAATTGATCATTATTATTTTTAATTAATTCAAATAAATATTTTAGCAAAAACGAATACTTTAAAAAAGTCAAGACATCGCGGTGTCACGGTGGGAAAGTGATGTCACCGGTGATGGGGCTTAAAACCGATAACACCGTCAACACAGTCTATCGCGGCAAGCCTAGTTGACCGCCACGCATTGATTTTCAGATTTTTTAACTATTGAATATGGGTAAACTTTTATTTTATTGAAGAGCTGCGCGCTGCGCGCTCCCTCCCACTCTCACAAACTGACAACAGAGACGCGAATAGCCCCTTTCTCTTCGAGTACGATCTGAATCAAAACATGATCATGCGTTGGAGAACGGATAGCTGCCGGTGCTTATTCCTCCAGAATCAATCCGGAGTTGAATAGTTAGTATAATGAACACTATAACTTAGTTAGTCTATAAATGCTGTCGCGTTTCCATTACAGATTCGCGCAATTTTTTTCTAAATATCGATAAAAAAAAACTATTGCGAAATGACGGCGTTTCCATTAAACTATGTTATGCGACTAAAACGTCATTTTTTTCCTCTCGCGATCAGTCATTCCAAAAATCATGGCAACAGATGTTGGTAGGTTTAAATAGATCACAACCACCGCACTAGACATTATTAATATTATTATTAATGAAAAGAGACGTAGGCCTAAGCGTGTTATCCAAGCATTAATGGCAACGAAAGACTCTTATACTGTGAGGTGTTTTCTCACTTATTTCTGCTCCGAGGTCTTGATTGTGGCATTTCTTTAAGGTTTAGAAGCCAGTATTCCTGTATTTGGTCTTTTATGAATTTAATAAATAACTCTGTCTCGTATTCTATCCAAACACACATTTTGGGTATCTATACTTTACTGGAGTAATTATTTTTCAGCTGACTTTTTACTTCTACTCCTTACATAGGCTATTCACGCAATTATTTGTAGGCTACTTTCTACTCCTTACATTTTAATAAATAGTCTCGTTACTGTTATGTCATTTCGGCTTGTTTTAATTTCTGCTTGACATTGTAAAAAAAAAAAAAACTATCCAGATAAATCGCGCCATCCAGATAGAGTGCATTTGATTGTGGTTGGATGAGAAGTATAAACATATACCATTCCGGTTTGTACACGGTGCATCACACCTGCAACATTGTTGCCATTAGCTATATCAGAGCTCTTAAGTGTCACGCATTGAGCGTCACAGTCACTCGTTTCGGTCTTTTGTATTTATCTTGCGTAAAAACTGTTTATAATATATTTAATATACAGCAGCGCCCAAAATGTCTCTGGCCGCGCCGCTCTCACTATGGAACCGGTAGGAATCAAGCGCGTCTCTCCTGGAGTTCTGCAGTCGAGCCTGCCACTTATCAGCCAATCAAAAAAAATAAAAAAAATAAAAGTGCTACATAATAGCCAATCAGAAAATAGCGCTATTGTATCTGGGTAAGATTTAACGCAACAACCAAAGAAAAAAATTATATCCTGAAATTGTTCACGTGATTCTGTCACTCCTCCTATATAATTGAGCATAGTACATACTAGGGATGCAACGATACGTTTTTTTCAAAACCGATCCGATACCAAAATTCTGAGTATCGGCCGATACCGATACCAATCCGATACCCGCGCAGTTTTTTTTAAATCAAGTCGAATTTTTATAACTCTGTGTGTTGAACTGATAATCACTCTTTTGTGTGTTAAACACAATCTATTTAATACAGACAACTTCATTATAAAGAAAAACAACAAATCAAAAAAATATATGATCATAATCTATGATAAAAATGATATTATAAACTAGATTAGTGGATAATACACATTGCTCTTTGTATTGTTGTAAAATACATTCATGAAAAACAAGATAACAAAAATCAAAAAGATAAATTATTTTAGATATAGCTTAGGGCCTAGGCTACTATAAAATTGAGAAATGTTTTAAATGTATAGCACAGCTGTTTAATGAGGCAGCAACATATGATAGATAGGACAGAACAAGAAAGGCTATTAATAATCTTTTATTCCGTCACTGCATTGATATGAAAGGCTCCAATACATCGCGGCACAAAGCGCTTATGCGCATCCCGAGCGCAGAATGATGCGCTTGAAGCCACAGGGAGTCACAGCGCGCAGCGCGTCGAGTCCGCATTGAAAAGTTCAAAGCACAAAGGAAATACATATTGATGCGTAGTGTATTATACAGTCTCTATCTATGTAATAGTTTATTGAGCCTTTTCTTTTAACAGTTTTAAATTTCAGTTACTGTGCGCGTGAATAACAATTATAATGCTCTGACTGTACTGTTGTGATACCCGATCCGGCAAAAATGGCAGCATCGGACCCGATATCGATACTGAGTATCGGATCGGTGCATCCCTAGTACATACCAGGAAGGTATCAATCAGTAAGGTATCAATCAGGATTATGAGTTATTTTTATTTTTTGATTAAACACTTTGATGAATCATTCAATTTGACAGCACAAATGTTTAGAGAATATAGACAAGACAACCATACAAGGGTTTTTGTTACTAAGCCTGCCCTGGGTACACTAATTTTCTTGTCAATGCCCTCACAGATTCCTGCAGCTAAGCTTATGTACATTTATATTCCAATAAATGTTATTGATAACATGCTTACTATACATAGACCCCTGTGGCGCGGCCTAAGCTTTTGTCCTTTATGTCCTTTGTACATTTTTTATCTTTAAGACTGTTCATAACTTTTTCAAGTCAGATTCATAAAAACATAGATTGATCTAATTTGATACCAAAAAGTAAGATAAACCCGAACTACCTGCTAGTGGGTCATACTAGATCTTAAGGCACCGTCTTAACATAATGGCTGTTTATGCAACTTGCCTCTGATCTTCTCAACCCAACCTTCACCAACCAAGGAGGACATCTTTTTTTACCCCTTTTTTTAATGTTTTACTAATAAATACCTTAAAATAAATAGGCTCTCCAAGGGCTGGGTAAAATATTGATTCTCCAATTAATCATGATCATTAAATAATAGGGAGAAAATGTCTTTCTATTGAGCTGCACTACAGCACAACCGATGTAGTCTGATTCATGAATAACTTAAACACTTAAGTTGATCATTTATGAATCATTCAAAAGACTCACAAATTCAGTTAATGTTGTGTTAGTTACATTTTGAATCGTTAAATGAATTAACTCACTGAATCCATGAGAGTGAATCAACATCAGGTCACATTACTTTCTGTGATGGAATCTTTTAATAAAAAAACATTAGGTACATTGATACATATGGTACATAACTGAGTGCATAATTCACCTAAACATTGTGCAATGTTTGATTTATATATACGGTTTTCTATTTTACTTTCCTCTTGCTTACTTACTTGCTTACGTACCTGCCTCTCCAGGGGTTAGGCCTATAATATATTTTTCTGATTAATCACAATCTTTAAATATTAGCAAGAACACATGTCTTTTTAAGACATGTTGAGCTGTACTACCGTGGCAATGTGTACCAAGTTTCATGAATAAATGAATCTGATCATTATGAGCTGGTCATTTTAATAAATCATTCAAAAGACCCACAAATTCAGTTACTGTTGAGGGAGTAACTGTTTGAATCTTAAAATGAATTAATAAAATCTATGAGATCAGGTACATTACATTCAGTTATGGATTTCTTTTTATTTATAGTATACAAACAGTACACTGTAAAAAAAAATCCTATTAAATGCATGGTTTAAAAAGACTGTCAGATGAGGTTGCCAGAAATTAATTGAAAAAAAATTCTGGTTTTACAGGATGGCATATTTGTGTTTTATAACTTATAAACCATATATTTCATTAACTAATATAATCTTAATATACCTACTTGAACTACAGATTTTTAACTTATATTGTATTGATAACCACCATAATTATACAGGTGGTAAAATAGACAGACATGATGAATAAAGGCTCGTTGTTGTAAGTGGGCAGTCAATAAAAAATGACCAGTACTCGTATGTAGACAGTGCATAGGGTCATACGCACAAAGACAAAACACTATCAGAGCAAAACACAACAATAAAATAATGCAATAAACATTCAAACTCATCACAATGCAGTCTGGATTTCTCCCAGCAATCACAATCCCTGCTTTAAATTGTTAAAATCATTCACGCACCACTCTTCAAATCCAAACAGTGCCATCATGTCTTCCTCATGGGCTGTGAAACAGAACAGGGACATGTTAAAATTTACATTAAAGACTGCAGAAACTGAGAGCAACTCATATCTCAGCTCTTTTACGACTGTCATATAATGACAGTCACACCCGACTTGTGTTGTGGAAGTACAGGAGCACAGGACCAGCCCCTGTGGTCATATAAATCTCAGGGGGAAACCAACAGTGGCACGGTTCTACCAGCATTGCTTACACGTGTCATAGCTGTCCACACATGGCCCACATGTCATACCATGACAAAAAAACAGGGAGGGGGTGGAGGATTCCAGAACGTTCTACAGCAACTCCACATTTACCATATAACACGACTGCAAATATCTCTTGAACGCCGAGTCTCTGGGGCACAATTATTTGTAAGGGAATACAGTTCGGAATACTCTGTTCCCTTTGGATTTTATGATAACACAGCCATAAATGTGATCCAGATAGCGTAGAACATAGTAAGGTAAAGTCCTTATACAGCAAAAGAGTCGTGTTTTGAAAATAGCCTCAAAGAACGGCATTACATTTATTTTATAGCATTTTCATTAAATTTAATGGTTCGTGAAAAAATGAGTTATGATCATTTGGCCATTTATTGCTGGCTAAAATCCAGACTCACAGCAGAGGGTCATGGAAAGGTCAAAGGGTCGTGTTCTCTACAGAATGACAATAATCAGTATGACCTGACAAATTGATTTTGCATCCTGCGCAGCAGCAAAGTGTGCATTAGCGAGCCCGCTAGCTTTTGTGCTGTGAGTAAATGGACAATAAAGCATAAAACAACACGCAATAGCTCTTTGGCATAATTAGCTGCTACCATATGAGCATTCGGGAGGTGGTGGGGCTTGGGTGGAGGGAGCAGGCAGCACTTAACACCGGGGCTGTGAGGGTGTTATGCCGCTCAGAGAACCTCATTCACTCCCCTTACAGTTCCCTCGTTACAGTGCCATGACCAGCAGTGGGCAGCCGCTACGTTTGGCGTGCCAACGGTCACACATCAGCGCGTTATCTCATCTCATCTAACACAGAGAGATGATGGCCGTCACCTCAGTAACTAACCCCCACCCCCACGAACACACATCCGCACGGACGAGTGCTGCCTAGTAACAACAGCGGACCCGGTCCAGGCTGGTTTCAACAGCCAGGGCTAGACTAATAGATTTCCCCCTGTATTTATACCCTACATCACTCTTGCTTCCCGGGCCCTCAGCACAGGTAGCTGTTTTATATGAAATGAACAATCTTTATAGACGTGCCCGAGCCATAACAAGGCTGATTTTCAGCACCGGCCCCAGTGTATAAGTCCTGCTGAATTGTCAGGCTTTGCGCTCGACAAATCAAGCCTAACTTATGATGTTTTCTGTGTAATTTTTATTCCCGTTTGACTGGCCAACTACCCGGTAGTAATAGAATGTTGGGAAAAGGCCAGTGGGGGAATGTTTGCGCTCTGGGTGATTGATCGACGGCTACCTCGCTTTTCATTTATATCTCTCTCGCCCCTTCCGTTGCGAATCGGTTAGGTTTAGGAAAAATGAATCTGAAAAAAAGCACGGCAGAAGAGAAATGACCCCAGATTACAGCAAGGCACAATCGTAGATCTAAGCCAGGCCCTGGTGTCGGGGTGCGTGGATTGTTTGCGAGCATTAAGTTATCTAAATGAAAATCAATACTATGTGTGCCAGCGTTTTACAACGGAAAAATGCCCCGAGTACATGGGGAGGGGTGGGGAGAAAAATGGGAGGATGAATCGAGGAAAAGAGGAAGGAAGCTCTGGGGCCCAGTGGGTCTTCAAAAGTGTGTTTGGAGTCAAGTGCTGCGTCCCAATTCACCTACTTATACTACACCCTAAAAGTATGTACACTTTTTATGAAGAAAAAGTACATACTTTTGAGTGTGGAACAAAAGAGTAGACAAGCTTTGAGGCATACTATCCTGTCATACAATTGCGTCTTTAATGGTTGCTCTCTGTTGCATCGTGTCACCGTAAACTGGCCTGTCAGTAATCTTGTCACAGTTATAATCCTGCACATTTCATTTACTTTCCCACCGTATCCGATGTAGTAGCAAGTTGATCCACAGTCGTGGGTCTTTCATTCGGAGACTCTCCTCAAATTAATGCATAATGATGCATTTAAAAGTTAAATTGCCAAACGGATTTTTATAAAAGTCCACATTGTTATTGCAGATGAAATATAACACGGATGTCATTAAAGGTTCTCTAAGCGATGTCGGGTGACGTCACTTGTTGTTGACGTTTAAAGTATTGTCAAACAAAACGGAGGCTAGCTAGACCCTCCCTCCTCCTCATCCGCGCACTAACCCCCCAAACCCCGCCCCCAAGTCCTTCTTGTCGGTGATTGGCTGGAACTGTTTGTCATGTTTCGTGGAGCGGGTTAGCCCAGTTTGTTTTTGTTGCTGTTTGTGGAGCCTGGGCTGTCTACAGAGATCGCGTTTCTTTACAGAGTGTTCAGGGGACAGGCAGCCAGCGGTTAGTGAGGAGATGTTTGCTGTATGTGCCAAAAAATGTTTTGGCCTAAAAAACACGTGACCGCTTAGAGCACCTTTAAATAAATATTTTTTATCAGGTTAAACTTTGTTTATTAATCACTCAAACCTTTATCTAAACCTCTCACCGTCGGTCACGCACATCCGCCATGTGTTGTCGTTTGAAGTTCTGACCAGAATCCTCCTCCAAAGCGCAATGGGTTGTGGTGGGCAATATTAGCCTTTAGAGTGTGCACGGATCCACACTTCGAAAATCTACCGGAATTAGTAGATCATCCGGGGAACCTTTTCAACATACTATGCTTTTGGACAAACTTATTCTAATCTCACATACTATTTAGGATGGATAGTTTTAGGGGTGTAAATCGGACAGTTCATCACGATACGCATATGCGACCATTTTTTGAGAGTTTGATGTGCGAGTTAGAATTTGATGTGGTCGCATTTGTGAGAATGCATGCACTCTGTTAAATTCGTGAGTGCTCAACAGAAGGCCATTGTGTCCGTAACTGCTGCAGTCCGTAACTTTTTGTGTTCAAAATGAACAAAATTTATATAATGAACGAGTACATCATAAATCCATTTTCCAAACCGTGTTTTTGTCTTATCCTGAAATCACTACGGTATGCCTATAATAAGTGTTTATATTCAGACTATTTTAGACCGGGGTCGGCTCGGCTCCGCTGCGGAGTAGCCCAGTACCCGCGTGTCTCGTCATAGACATTAACAGAGAGAAGTAGCTCCAGCTACAATGTTCTTCCGCAAGACACATGCAGTTCTGTTTATAAACGGCTAGAGAGCAAACATACACGCACATTGCACACTGATGATGAAACACGCCAATGGACTATATGCACGGAGCGTTCTTTAAACCTTCCATATATGCCAGCTGGAAAACCTCCAGTGAAATGTCATTTGCTGGTGTGTTGGTATCTTCAATATCCTGAGGTAGCTTTAACAGCATAAATATTGTAATACTTAGTTTCTAATCAGAATATAGTCATTTAAATAGTCCGACATAGCATTGATTTTATAATATTTATTGGTATATATTTATAGTTTTTGGTCATCACATTAAAAACAACATTTTTAGTGCTGAAAA
This sequence comes from Tiaroga cobitis, assembly GCA_030578255.1. Classification (NCBI taxonomy): domain Eukaryota; kingdom Metazoa; phylum Chordata; class Actinopteri; order Cypriniformes; family Leuciscidae; genus Tiaroga; species Tiaroga cobitis. The sequence goes on from CM060597.1 coordinate 38,296,086, forward strand.
AATGCTGCGTGTGCGTGTCCAATAACAGGTATCCTGTTTCTTATTCCAACGTTCACATTAGCTTCAAGTCTTTATTGCAATCAATAAAGCTGCTTTATTGGCAAATTAGGTAAGTGTGATAACGGCATTAAAATATGAATACAACATTAAAAAGTCAACCATTGATGGTTTTGTGTGGATGTACATTGAGTGCAGAATGTTCACCGGAAATGCCCGAGCTGGCTTATCGAAAACCAGGAAGTAACTGTGCATTTAGTCCATTAGGAATTCAGGAAATTTAGGAATTAAGTCATATAAAAATGTAAAGATTGAGACAACTATTCATCAGCATGCATTGATTAATCCTATGTTGTATCAAAAAATTTAATTTAAAAAAAGGTGCGACCAAATCACGTGCTGCTGCGACCAACTAAGAAAGTTGGTAGCACCAGTGCAACCAGTGGTAAATTTAGTCAGGAGACCTGTCTCAGCTAGCCCGTTTTTTCAAAGTGACTAACAGCCTTGTCACCTGACCTGAATACTGCGTGCTGATTCGCTAAAATTATGACTTTTCAGGTTGTGTTCACAAACAACAAGGGTGCTGCTTGTGGGTTTCTGCTGTAAAACATGAACCTGTGATGCCTTGACATACCGGCTTTTGTGTCAAAACGTGTTTAGGGTTCAGTCAATTTTGTCAGGCGTCTATTTCAGTTGAGAAAAGATAGTACCCCTAGATAGTATGGAGATTGGGACGTCAGGTCTGCATTAATTGGCCTCCTGACCAAATAAAAATATATATTTATTTTTTTTATGAGTAAAGATTGTACATACTGTACGTCTTCTAATTGTGTCCTAATTGTATATATTCACACCGTTCCATTCATGCAAACTCTAGGGTTTCACTTTATTTTGATGGTCTCTTAACGCATACTATAAGTAGCATTGCACCTACATGTCTACTAACTCTCATAAGAGTGTTAGTAGAGTAGACTGGAAGGGTTAGGGTTAGAACAAGTTGACATGTAGTTGCAAAGTTGCTTATAGTCAGTAGAATGTCTGCTGGAGGAGCATCACAATAAAGAATTAGCTGATATTAAGCAGACAGTCTACTATACTCTAATGAGTTAGTTGACATGTAGTTGCAAAGTTACTTATAATCAACAGAATGTTCAAAAGGGACCATCAAAATAAAGTGTTACCAAATAAAGGTTCAGTGAAGTTTTTCAGTGAAGGTTCTTAAAATAACCATTTTGACTTAATGTGAAGAACATTTTAAAAATCTAAAGAACCTTTTTCACACTAAAATAACCCAGTAATGGAAAGGTTCAATGGATGATAAAGGTTCTTCATGGAACCATAGCTGTCAATAAAGAACACTGAGTGTATGTGTGTTACTGCACACCCTGAGTGGCCCAATGAGAAATCTTTTTCTGATCACAACACAACTGTTTCTTGCATGTCAGCCAGCACAGGATCATTCTATCTCTCGCAATTATGTAGAGCTGTCCACAGAAGTCTGATGAAGTCATAACCGTGCTGGCTATACCGGTGCCTGTTACTGAGCCCGAGACATCCATTAGCAGACGTTTCCGCAATGCTGCAACTATGTTGCAAAAATGTCAACAGCTGCCGGGCAAAATCAAGGCCGTGTTAAAGAGTGAGAATATGTTTGAAGAGCGGAAACCATCTCCAAATTGCAGATTACTGCACAGTTTGGTGTGTAATACTACAGATTATAATACTAGCACGGTCATATTACTGAAAAACAGGAGGCCTGGGTTTGCACTTGTTGTGGAAACACTCTTTGGTTACACAAGCAGTCATTTTCTTGAGCTTATAATGGAATGATAAGGGCAGGCACTTGCCACAAGACATGCCATCATATACAATAAAGACAGTCATTAACCACACACATATTTTCCATGTAATTCATATCATTGTGGGTGGGAGATCTCACCCCGTTCCACTAGCAGGTGGCAGATCTGTGAGGCTTTAAATAGGTCCCCTGCTCTCAGAAGTGGATCGGACCATCCATTCGTTAATGATTATTATCCTACTGCCTTTATGACACCCTCAATGATTTTTTAATGTCAATGTTCGGAGAAGCTACCAATAACTGGATTAATATCTGAGGTAATCTAGATTTGCTGGTCCTGTGCATTTTGATTATATGCCAGGGGCCTCTCATTGGAAAATAGCTAATATGCTCAGGCACTTGTCTCTCAATTATATGAGCTGCATTAACCCTTAGCTGTCCACACTCACCGGGTCTAACCCTTCTCCGCGTGTAAAGAAATGTCACCACCTTTACAAACAAGTGATGGTGTCAGGTGATTATACCATGGTACTTCATATACTGTCACCATAGTACTGAATGGTACTACAACACCATGCAACTAATTAAATCATGGTATTTACATTTACAATTAAAGGTACTTAATCTATCAATCAAATAATAATAATAATAATCATCATACACTCACCTAAAGGATTATTAGGAACACCTGTTCAATTTCTCATTAATGCAATTATCTAATCAACCAATCACATGGCAGTTGATTCAATGCATTTAGGGGTGTGGTCCTGGTCAAGACAATCTCCTGAACTCCAAACTGAATGTCAGAATGGGAAAGACAGGTGATTTAAGCAATTTTGAGCATGGCATGGTTGTTGGTGCCAGACGGGCGGGTCTGAGTATTTCACAATCTGATCAGTTACTGGGATTTTCACGCACAACCATTTCTAGGGTTTACAAAGAATGGTGTGAAAAGGGAAAAACATCCAGTATGCGGCAGTCCTGTGGGCGAAAATGCCTTGTTGATGCTTGAGGTCAGAGGAGAATGGGCCGACTGATTCAAGCTGATAGAAGAGCAACTTTGACTGAAATAACCACTCGTTACAACCAAGGTATGCAGCAAAGCATTTGTGAAGCCACAACACACACAACCTTGAGGCGGATGGGCTACAACAGCAGAAGACCCCACCAGGTACCACTCATCTCCACTACAAATAGGAAAAAGAGGCTACAATTTGCAAGAGCTCACCAAAATTGGACAGTTAAAGACTGGAAAAATGTTGCCTGGTCTGATGAGTCTCGATTTCTGTTGAGACATTCAGATGGTAGAGTCAGAATTTGGCGTAAACAGAATGAGAACATGGATCCATTATGCCTTGTTACCACTGTGCAGGCTGGTGGTGGTGGTGTAATGGTGTGGGGGATGTTTTCTTGGCACACTTTAGGCCCCTTAGTGCCAATTGGGCATCGTTTAAATGCCACGGCCTACCTGAGCATTGTTTCTGACCATGTCCATCCCTTTATGGCCACCATGTACCCATCCTCTGATGGCTACTTCCAGCAGGATAATGCACCATGTCACAAAGCTCGAATAATTTCAAATTGGTTTCTTGAACATGACAATGAGTTCACAGTACTAAAATGGCCCCACAGTCACCAGATCTTAACACAATAGTGCATCTTTGGGATGTGGTGGAACGGGAGCTTCGTGCCCTGGATGTGCATCCCACAAATCTCCATCAACTGCAAGATGCTATCCTATCAATATGGGCCAACATTTCTAAAAGAATGCTTTCAGCACCTTGTTGAATCAATGCCACGTTGAATTAAGGCAGTTCTGAAGGCGAAAGGGGGTCAAACACAGTATTAGTATGGTGTTCCTAATAATCCTTTAGGAGTGTATAAGTGCCAAGTCAAAATCAATCAATATTGCATCTTTTTATTTCATCTTTTGAACCTTTAAATGTTTGAATTGAATGTACATTCAAGTGCTACATTTGTTATAATAGTGCCCCTATTTTCTTAATTTGAATAATTCTGTAAATAATGTATCCTTTCAAAGAGACCATCTGTATGAGAGCGAAAAACCAAGAAACTGAAAATGGAAAGAACTGTGTATTAGGCAGTCAAACCCTGATGTAGCCCTATTCTCCCAGTTTGCTGAGGGGAAGAAAAAAAAAAGAGGAAATTTTTCCATTGCAGATGCACTCAAGCAGAGGACAGGAGCTCAGGCCATGCTAATAAATCAGCCCCTGAGCCTCTGGTGGCAACTGATCACTTGGGAATACTGAAGAGGAAGAGAGAGAGATCATGGACGTGAGGCCTAAGAGAGAAATGATACTCTCTTAAATAGCCCTGTATCACTGGACACGCATAGAAACACACACACACACAACAGAGAAGCAAATATGTGTAACATATCACTGGTATCTCCACCTCTACGCCCTCACATTTTCCCAGACAAATTAGAGGAACCCTGGACAGTTACTGCTGGAAAAACAAAAGTCTGATTTTCCAAAGTGCGAACGGCCTATTATTGTGCACACAGAGAGGCTATTTGGGAAAGGGCCTAAGGACAGGAGGGCGAGTCAGTGAGAGAAAGAACCTAAAGAATGGTCTCCATCCTCAGTCAACACAATGACTATCTGCCCTGGGGAAAATATCCTATTAAAACCCTAAATATAAAAGAGCACAAATTAAATTATATTCAAGAGAAAAATGCTCATTGGTTCATTTGTTCAAGACATTTTCCTGGAGCTAAACAAAAATAATAATTTAAATAGATACAAATGTTTCAAACTGTGTTTATTTTAGACCTAGCTAATAGAAGTTTTGTTTCTACAGTGGTTAATGCTGTTTACGTTTTTTTTTTTTTTTTATCTGTAAATGTTCAAATAAATACAAATATTTATATAGCACTTTTATAGAAAGTTTAGGAAAAAAAACAAATAGACAAACGGAGCTTTACAGAATACAATCAGGCATAAAATAAATACAATCACAAAATACTACATAAAGCATAAAATAATTAAACACTCAACAAAACTTACTAAAATTACTTCAAAGTAATAAAATCAAACAGCAAATACATTTTTGAATGAATGAATGAATAAATGAATCACCACATCTGCCAAGTTAAAAAAAAAAATATGTATATCAAACATGCATTTATAGATCTGTTAAATGAAGGACATGAATCTATACCTTTCTCAAAGCATCATTTGTTGTAGGGTTACGAGGAAGAAGTTTTCGCCTAGAGCTCATGTGGGTCTACACCACAAAATAAATGACCTGGATTATAAATAGTCGCCTCCAAAGTTCCTTGTGGAAAAACAAATAACACACAATTGTCACTAGCTATAAGAGCGTGTGCTAAACATCACAGTGCCTGACATGCTGAATATGCTTTATTTTGAATACATTGTAAAGCTTAGCGTTTCCTGTCATTCGTCATCGACTAGTTACTTACTCAAATGCAGTCTCATTGCATCAGTTTGGATTGTGTTATATATATATATGCATAGTAAAGTCAGATAGTGTGTTTCAGCTTTATTCAATCAGGTCCATTCATTGTGTACAGATCTACTTCTCGAAGCTCACTTCTCTTGTGAAGGAGGTCTATTGCTATTTCTCTTTCTTTTCTCTTTCTCTCGTGTGCCATTGCTGCGTTTCATCTTAAGTGAGTTTATTCAAGTGTAGTCAATGTTTTTTCCCCCTGAAAGAGTAGCAGAGGCGAGAGGGGGAGGAAGAGGGACAGGAACAGCAGTTTCTATGGCCACACAACCAGTCTAGCTCTGGTAGCCCAGAGGACACGTTCAGTAATCCCACCAATGATGTCTGCCGCCCCACTGAAGGCGAGCAGCCCCACAAATACCCACAGACCCCCACCATCCATTTTTATTGTATTCAGGCTGCAGTGCTGTATTTCCTGGCTCCTCTTAGCACCACACACACAGGGCACTCCAAAACAAAAATCCATACTATCGATCGGCCAGTGTCACCACAATTATTCTTTTGAAACAGCCATTGAAAACAAATTACATCTGCACTGCGTTTTCATCCGATTGCTCTGGGTGAGCAATGCTCACTCCCGTTTTCCTGCTGCCCCCATCCCAACAAACACACTCCCTCATGCTCTTCCGCCCACAGCGCCGTGCGGCTAACGATGGTGCTGGAGTGTGTCCGGGGGGGGGGGGGGGGTGTGTGGGGGGGGGTTCGCGCCACATGACGGCGGTTAAGGAGAAAGCTACTTAAGAAAAACAAAAGCCTAAATTAGCGACACACCAGAGAGAGGACCTGTTCAATAGAACAACAGCATAACATTAAGGGAAAAAAAAGATATATATATATATATATATATATATATATATATATATATATTAGACGGGGCAGTGATTAGGGAAGAGTCGACTCTGTGTGTATAGGGTGAGTTTCGGCGTATGTCTGCGTGACTAGGTACTATGGCAGTAATTACCTGGCTGGTTTCCTCTTTCTCCTATTAGAAAATATATCAGTGCATGGTGTATCAAACAGCCAGAGAGTCCTAATGGAATTATTCCTGTGCACCAATTCCTCGTGTTTTTTTTTTTCTTTTTTTTCGTTTCCTTTGTATAATAGAGAATCAAGTACACTTAGAGAGGGAGAAAGAGTATCTGTGTGATTGTACGCATACAAATGCATTTAATCAGGCCTGATTGTTATATCTAACACTATTACATGGTTTGATTTGCTTATTTCATGTCAATTAAGCATCCTAGTTAACATTGAGTCCCAACTGAAGGTGCACCTGTAATCTGTACAGATCTGAGTGTGTAAATGATGTATACTGATGGTTTTAAATAACGTACTTTCCGATCAATATCTTTGGATTATTCTGTTTGGAATCATATAGATCACACTACATATTACAAACTGATCTTCTGAGCTTCTCAATTACACCGGAGTGTATAAAGAAACGTTTGACTACATGATAGTTCTGGGCATAAAACGGGCCGACAAAATCACAGAGTTGTTTGCAGTAGACATTACTGCATGAAATGACTATAGTTTAGTTTTTCTTTATATCAAATCCATGTTCACATGAGGATGGTGTACACAAAAATAAACTTTTATTTTACTTGCACTAATGCTGAACATTTAGTGCTCTGGATTTAGTGTGTAAAAACGTTAATCAATAATGTTGCTTGTAAGGTGATCATATACAGAGTGGACATCTAGAAGGTAAAATGCAGTCCAATGTTTATTGACAGGCTGTGATATAATGAAGATATGTGTGTGACTCAGTTGTTGACCTGTACTCAAAAGTCTGGTTCTCTTATGTTTACCAAGGCTGCATTTATTTGTAAAAAAAATAAATAAAATAGAAACAGTAATATTGTGAAATATTATAATATTTAAAATAATTATTTTATATTTTAAAATGTAATTTATTCATGTGATGACAAAGCTGAATTTTCAGTGTCACATGATCCTTCAGAAATCATTCTAATATGCTGATTTGGTGTTCAAGAAAAATTTCTCATTGTTGAAAACAGTTGTGCTTAATATTCTTGATGTTAGATATTTTCATCATATGACTAGTAAGTTCAAAAGAACAGCATTTATTTTTAGCATTATACAAGTATTTACTATCACTTTATCAATTGAACGTGTCCTTGCTAAATAAAAGTAATAATAACAAGTGTATATTCTGTACATTTATTTTGAAAAATTTACTTTTTTTTCTTAAATATTTATCTGTTAATGCTTTGATGGGAAGTCAGTAAAAGGTTAAAATCACCTGCATGACTTCATTGATCAATGCTTCATTTAAAGGTGCTCTAAGCGATGTCACGCGTTTTTTAGGCCAAAACATTTTTTGTCACATACAGCAAACATCTCCTCACTAACCGCTGGCTGCCTGTCCCCTGAACACTCTGTAAAGAAACGCGATCTCTGTAGACAGCCCAGGCTCCACAAACAGCAACAAAAACAAACTGGGCTAACCCGCTCCACGAAACATGACAAACAGTTCCAGCCAATCACCGACAAGAAGGACTTGGGGGCGGGGTTTGGGGGGTTAGTGCGCGGATGAGGAGGAGGGAGGGTCTAGCTAGCCTCCGTTTTGTTTGACAATACTTTAAACGTCAACAACAAGTGACGTCACCCGACATCGCTTAGAGAACCTTTAATGCATCTCCTACTAAACTTTTTTTCCAATGTTGACTTTATATATAAAAATGTGGATGACAATTCACAATTTGTATCCCTGCATATTCAAATAAAACTCCTGCACAAGTTATACTTTATGTTTAAGCTTTATTCAGTCTAGTCTATTCATTGTGTACAGATCTATTTCTCAAATGTCTTGTGCATAAGGTCTATTTTTATTTATCTCCCTTTTCTCTTTCTCCCACCAAATCTACATCAATGGTTCTGTGATTTAACTTTGATTTTAAACAAAGAACAAATTTGCACTCTATTCACTCACATCTTGACAACATCCTAATAATCCTAAGACAACAGGAAAGTGGGAATTAGGTTGAGCTAGGGTTGGTGTTAAGGTAATATCGTATACCGCGGGGTCTTAAAATAGCAACGGTATCAGTTTCAATACCGTCATCACCGGCACTTATTTATAAATATAATTTATTGAATGCCTAAAAATGCTTATGAAGTTGTCATCAAGTGACAGTGTGGAGGAGAAAGAGAGAGAGAGAGAGGGGAGAGGCGGTAAATACTGACGAGGCAATTTGTAAATGTTGCAATAAAAAAGGTGACCGCGAGAGATGGAAACACCTCTAACCTAATGTCGCATCTCCGAAACAACCACCCACTCACTGCTGCGAGGATGCATTTTGCCCCGAGTTAATTAAATAAGCGCATAAGTTTATATTTGTTAAAATATTATAATGTTATTTTTTTTATGTTGATAATGAAAAGTGAAAGGCATGAGTAAGATGGGATTAGGCATGTGCCGGTATCAAATTTTCGTGCTGCGATTAATTGAATGAGCTTTTATCACGGTATACGGTATTATCACGTATTATCATTATATTTTAATTGCTCAAGAGAAACAGATGGATTGCGGGTATCTAAAAAAACAACTTGCATCACAATGTGTAATTGTGATTTTCAAAACATGGTAACTATCCAGAATTTTATTAAGTTTAGTGACAACGTGTTACAATGTTTACATGGTACAATGACTGGTAGGTTACTGTTTGTATTATTCAAATAAATTCTTGTATTTGATTTTAATCTTAATTCAATATTGACTCATTTGGATAAATATTAGGTAGGCTACAGTCTGCATGTTAATTTTTCTCAAGAAAAAAATATATCTCACATAATGCTGTAAACAGAGAGAAATTAAATATAATGCGGTTTTCATTATAATAACAATTATGTAATGACAAGTAAACATATAATTAATCTGTAATAAAGTGCACATATTTAGCAAAATTTGATCGACATTTTGTATGAGGCATAAACCTTAAGGTAAGTTGTACTGTATCTTTAAATAAAAAGTAACAGATGATCGGTTTACTTGAACTGAGGCGCAGCGATCTGTCACAATGGACAGAACCTTTTTTTTTCATATCAAAAGTAACCTGCTCTGTCTAGTCTGTCGGTGTCAGTGTCCTCTTTGCTCCGCGATTTTTCTCTGCGTGAGAGCGTGTGAAAAGTGTCAATTCCGTAAAGCGGCTTTCAGACAGAACGCGATTTGCTATTTTGCAAATAAAAAGTTGAACTATTTTTAACTTTGACCCCGGCGTGCTTTGGTCGACGCAGCAACAAAACGTCCCCGCGAGTATTCTGCGTCCTGTCTGAAAGGTGCTTGAGTCTCAAGTTGAATGCGTGAGAGTTGGCAGCCCTGCGGGGGGTAAATCGTCGGCAGCGTTCCTCCTTCCGCCATGCTTCTACTCCATGTGATGATTGTTTACATTAGACTAGAGTGCGCTCTGCGCCGCGTGCACACAGTGCTTATACATGTGGGGATTGTTTACATCAGAGTGCGCACGTGTTTTGCGGAGCATATACGCAGTGTTTAAGTGGTTGATAGAAAATTAGCTAATGCGTGTTCTAAAAGTCTAAATTCAAATCTATTATTTTTCACGGTATTTTGAAGTGGCCGCGATAACAATATCGTGCATATTCATTACCGCGATTTATCGCATTACCGAATACCGGCACATGTCTAGATGGGATGCATCTGGAGTCAGACATTGACCACTTAATTAAGTTTCATTTCGTAAAAGGCCTTTCTTTAAAGTGAATTTCGTTTTGTATAAATTGTATCTTAATTTTAATAATTTTTTCATCAACCAATTATGGAATGATATTCCGGACATTATTCAAAAGGAATTGCAAATTGTATTTGCAATTGCGTTTTCAATTTGTGGACGCATAAAATGTGACATAATCCAAACGCAATTGCAAATCGCGCATTACCGTTTGCATTTTCGTTTAAGCGAACGCACACCGACTGCCAAATTTCAAATGAAAATGCAAAGTCCGTTTGCAACTGTGTTTCCCATGTCTTACGAGGTTTGTCTCCATTCCTATTTAAATAGTAATTTCAATTACCACGTCTGCTCTTTCACTTTCTCAGTGTCGCGTATGTAACCAGCCAAAACTCAAATGGAATCGCAATTCCCTTAGCGTTTGCATTTCCGATGCCTACACTGAAACCTGTCAATCAGTGTCGAGGGTGGGGTTATATGCTATGGGGCGTACTTAATTTTAATACATTTGTATTAGTGAGAGAGGAAAAAGTGGAATGTACAAATAAATAACGAATATAAATATATTAGGGCTGTCAAATGATTAATCACGATTAATCACATCCAAAATAAAAGTTTTTTTTACATAATATATGTGGGTGCACTGTGTATAATTATTTTGTATATATATAAATACACACACATGCATGTATATTTAAGAAAAAAATATTATTTATATATAAAATATTTATATTTATATATAATATAAATTATATATAAATCTATACAGTATATACATGAAAATATTTCTTAAATATATACAAGCATATGTGTGTATTTATATATATAAAATAATTATACACAGTGCACCCACATATATTATGTAAAAAAAACTTTCAGTGTAGGCATCGGAAATGCAAACGCTAAGGGAATTGCGATTCCATTTGAGTTTTGGCTGGTTACATACGCGACACTGAGAAAGTGAAAGAGCAGACGTGGTAATTGAAATTACTATTTAAATAGGAATGGAGACAAACCTCGTAAGACATGGGAAACACAGTTGCAAACGGACTTTGCATTTTCATTTGAAATTTGGCAGTCGGTGTGCGTTCGCTTAAACGAAAATGCAAACGGTAATGCGCGATTTGCAATTGCGTTTGGATTATGTCACATTTTATGCGTCCACAAATTGAAAACGCAATTGCAAATACAATTTGCAATTCCTTTTGAATAATGTCCGGAATATCATTCCATAACCAATTGCCTGGATTTAATAAATAAGAATCAAATATAGCAGACAACATAATCATGACATAATCGTGCGCTGGCGCGCCGCGGTCACTTGCATTGAAATCTCATCATAAATTAACCGAAACTCAGTGTATGCCCCACAGACATGACAGAGAGGCCTATATCTAAATAAAGCTTGAAATTTCATTAAATGAAACAATTCAAAACGAAAAGAAATAGGCCACTCGTTGATTATTTAATCCATGATGTGCATTTCTCTCTATATGCGCGTTCATACGGAGATGGCGATCATCAAATTCATTAAACGAAACTATTCAAAACGAAAATAAATAGGCTAGCCTACTCTCTGATTATGTAATCCATGATGTGCATTTCTCTCTATCGTTCACTATGGAGATGGCGATTCGTCAATTTCTTTAAACGAAACAATTCAAAAGGAAAAGAAATATAGGCAGCATACTCTCTGATTAATCCATGATGTGCATTTCTCTCTATAGGTGCGTTCACTACAGAGATACCAATCGTCAATTTCTTTAAACGAAACAATTCAAAACGAAAAGAAAAAGGCTAGCCTATACCTTCTGATTATGTAATCCATGATTTGCATTTCTCTCTATATATGCGCGTTCACTAGGAGATGGCGATCGTCAACTTAATCTTTGCAGCAGACACGGACAGAAAAGTTGTATTAATAAAAATCAATGGACGCGTGTCACCGGATTTACAAATGCACTTGTTGCTTGTTAATTTAATTTAAATTAATTACTAAAATGAATACTTTAATTGTCATAATTAAAATAATGAAATATTATTAAGTGTCCCATTTTTGCTCATTTATAAATAGTATTTATATCTACCACCCCCTCAGCACCTGGGTTAAAAAATTATTTGGCGCCACCATATTATAACGGCCCACGTATTAAAAATAGTCGAGTCTAAATAGGGCTCCGGCTCATTATTAGGGCTGGGTTTCGATTCAAATTTCAAGAATCGATTCGATTCCGATTCTCAAGATCTTGAATCGATTATCATCATTCGATTCGATTCGATTGATTTAATTTGATCTGATCTTCGAGATTTAGATCAGTGTTTTTGAAAAAAGCATTTTTTTTCAGCTGTTACCTGAAGGACTGTATGCAACATATTGATACTATTATTATAGACATTCAACTGAGTATGGATGGTTGTAAAGAACAATCCCCCTTCCAGAGTGTTGATACAACTGCTTTCACAAACTTGCACTGGTGTAGACGACAGAGGACGCAGAGGTATATCAGCAGCAGTAGTAGGGCTGACGCGATATCCGCAATCTTATAGTACCACATACACTGACAAGTCAACCGCAGAGGATTGCAAGTAACCGCAGCAATATTCACGTTTTTTCATAAGGCTATACCCTTCTTGTTTTGAACTTCATGCATGTGTATTGAATGTTGAACAAGTTCATAATGATAACAAGACTGTTTATCATGGTGATTTGTAGCCTACGGCTTCCCACAGACAGTGAATGAGAGAGATCGGCAGAGCGCGTGCGATTACCTGCGTCTGTCTTTGAAGTCATATTCGTGGAAAGGTTGCCGTGTAAAAGGAAAGCGAAATATTTGACGTATAGTCCTTTTAACGTTCACGTCACGGAAATGCGCGTCAGCAGGCAGCACTGGTCAGCTTCCCACAGCGCGAGGAAGCCGCGGGGAAATAAAATCAGCGAGTCGCGCATTGAATCAATGCCATATTGGTCTTTAATGAAGCATTTTCAGCGTTACCCATGCGACGCATTGCTGCTTAGCTGAGCCTTGAAAAGTGGAACTCAAAGTAAAAAATAATTAACACCTTGTTTCATTATCTCTTTTAATGAACCAGCTTTTCTGAACGTGTTCGTTGAATGAACGGTTTAGTGACCCACTCAAAGTCCGTTGTCGTAACAATGTGCGCGCTGAGTGAAAGCCTTTCAATGCGCATAGGGATCTCCCAGTCGCAGCAAGTTAAAGTTCACAGGGAAAATGTAAGCCTATTATTAAATCGATCCTCTGAGTTACGGATCGATCTTTAGAAATGTATATGAAAATCGATTCAGAATTGGTGAATTGATTTTTTCAACACAGCTCTACTCATAATTACATTTAATGCCGTCAGCCGGGATCAGACACAATGTGCACGGGTTGGCCTTGATTTTTGTTTTGATTTTTTTTTTTTTGCCAACAAGCCAACAGTTTGGTGATGCTGTCTGAGCCTTATGTCATAATTTCTAATTAGTCATGATAATACCGTATACCCCGGTAAAATAGGGAGGAGGTTTGACGGTATCAAGATTTGGATACCGCCCAAGCCTAGGTTGAGCTCGCCCTCACACTAGAAACCAAAACCACTGAAAAGCTCTTAAAAACACCAGCTCATGGTAGTCAACTAAACAAGCTTTTCAGAAGCGCTGTCAGTCCTCTACCTGCTCATCTGCTGTACCAGCGGCGCTGCGGTCCAGTTCAGCACTGAAATCAGAAACATACAGGACTGAAACTAATGGCCATGTGCCACGTAGAATTAATTCTGCCTTGCCCCGGCCAGGCTCAGCATTTGAGTGTTGGAGGTTGGAGGCAGAATCCCTTAGTTAAGCTTTGACCACACCAGTCACAGCATCGGCCCTCCCGCAGCAAGGGAAACGCCAACTTTGGAGTATTAAGAAAACCAATAGCCTTGTTGACATGAACATGGGAGCCTAACCCCCGCAGTCTCCTCATATGAGGCATTGATTTTTCTGTCTGGGTGCAGTGCTAAAGCCATTCATTCTCTATGGGCAGCAAGACTTGCTGGGCCCGGCCGAATTTTCCACCTCCCGCTATCTTACCTAAGGGCTAGAGGTTGAGATTTAAGCTCATGTACACACACACACACACACACACACACCTGCGAGACATGATTGGTGCTGGGCTTGTTTCACATGGACGAGATGTGAGGGATGGCCTCACATCTCTGCGTCGTTGGAATAGCTTGACCTCTCTGACCACAGCGGTCAAGGGTTCCTCATTCACACCACAGAAGAATCTGTGGGTTGCACTTTACCCAAAATTGGTTGCACACACTTAGCAAAATAAATTAATTAATTCCCTTAAATGCTTTATCATCCATCTAGGAGCTCACTCTGTCTCTGTCTGTCATCCCTCGCTTTCTCATTTTCTGTCTTTCCTTTCCGATTTAAAGGAATACTTCTGGTTTAATACAAGTTAAACTCTAACAGCGTTTGTGGCAAAATGTTGATTACCACAAAAATTAATTTCTACTTGTTTTGTTTGTTGTTAAAAGTCTTGGTTATTGAGGCACTTACATTGGAAGCAAATGGGGACAATATGTAAATGATGAAATAATCATCATTTCAATATTATAGCCACAAGAACCAAGCAATATTTTCTGTGTAAAGTTCAACTTCACAGTATCCAATTTTACAATTTCGTCGCAATGGCAATGCATCACCATAAACCATAAATTAACCATAATGATCTCATTTTTTCATTGTAAGTGCCTCACAGTAACCTTTTTTTTTTTTTTTTAGAAAAGGAGGGATGAATCAATTAATGTTTGTGCTTTTTTATGCCACAAATTTTGTTGATTAATTATTGAATGCAGAACATTTCTTTAACACTTTGACATACATGGAGGGTAGTTCTGTCATAGAACTCTCTAAAAAAATATAATGTTGTTATAAAATATAATATATTATATGCACTCACTCTACCCTACCCTTTAACTCCACAAAAGTACTGTAAAAATTAATGAACCATTTCAGCTGACTAGCAAAATGGATCCTGCTTAAAACACAGCAACAAGATCAGAGCGAACTGGTAAAACATGCACAACGCTTGCAGTTTTTCTAAAGCGCCGAGAAGGGAAGGCTGTTGAATTCAATTGCGATAATTGTTAACATTCGTCTTCGCTATTCAAGGCCAAACCCTCTTGTTTTAATAACAGAGCTGAAGTAGTTAATATCTCTCAATAAATAATGCATGGATCGGCTGTAACAACCTCCCTCGGTTTCTCTCCCCAGCCCAAACAACGCACGGCATATGGTTGAGCCGGGTTCGCTGGCATTAAAGAGATTTGGAGTGAGAGGCGCACAACCAAGGCCTTAGGCCACCTATTTGAATACTAAGCTCCTTTCAATCACATCAAATGCTTCCAATTCATTTATTCAAATAAAAGGCCCATAAACTCACACTTATAAGGCCTGAAAATATTGCTTGTCTCTCCCTTTTCTCCGGCACTCGTTTCAATTTCTATAGAGTTCTGCAAACAGACATGTGCTCATTCAGTTCAGACACGGAGAAGATGGGCGGCATTATCAACACGGCCGCAGAGCTTTGTATTCTAGATTTTGCTGTGAATACATTTAGTTTGATTGCATCAGGAGCCTCTGACTAGAACTTAATGTATTCGTTTTTCTTATTAGGTTTGAAAATGAGAGGTGAAAACTGGCATGAGGGACTTGAGAGTGAGCAGACAGAATTTATATAAACAGCGCAATCATTCATTCACGGCTTGATTAACCAAGCTCACAAAGAGAATTTAAGGAAATGTGTATAATTATTTGGACTGTCATCCACAAGCGATTGTAATTGACAAGATTTGTATGAGATATGATGCAATAAGAGAATGTATTAAATAGCATACGTAAATAAATAAATAAATAAAACCCAGCTTGATTACCAGGAGAACATTAGGGGGAGGCGTGATATTAGAACAACACAATTATAGCGCTTTTCCTCAGGACACGCTGCTAGCGTTTCTGATGCATTAGCGAGCCTTGGCTAACCAAGAAAAAAAATTAGGTGCAGCAGATTTTCAAAGCGGCACTTGTACCCAGCATCATTAAAAATGTATTCAACTTCTCCCTCCACATGACAAGTGTTTGGTCACAGAGAAGATGCATTGTGAACTGAGAAGAAGGAAAAAAGTTTCTTGTTTTCACTGTTTTATTTCTTTGTTTTATTTTTTCTTTACTGTAACTCCCTCCCACTTTCTCTGTCTCTGTTTGTGTTTCTCTGTCTCCCTTCATCTCCACCTCTTCCTCCCAGTTTCTCCCTCCTCCTGTTCTCTTGCCATCAGCTGCTCTGGAGCTGAAAGATGCACCCATTACAGAGTGACAGCTTGACACACAATGACCTGTCAGCGCATTCATCGCTCAATGTTTTATTTTAGCGGAGAGCCAAAACTGAGACAAAAATAAGCAAGTTGTTTCAAGGCCCTGGAATTAGATTTTAAAAAACCCGCACCCGCAGTCACCAGCCTTCTGATTTACTTTCGATCTGTCAAAGCGGTGAGTAAACTAGCCCTGTGCTTAAAATCCTACAGATATATTGTGTTAGCACTACAACATCAATGTAATATGCCAGAGTAATATTTCAGCTATCACAGTACAAATGTGTGTTGCTGTGAGCGCTTAATGAAGAACCCAGAGTTTCAAGAGAACTCCTCCTGCCCTTTTGGTTTGTATTTATCGAAGAGAAAGGCAATGAGATTGCTGAGAAGTTATCTACTTCAGAGCATTATTAGATTATAGGAAAGCACGTCTTCAATTTATCAGGTGGGTCATTGCTTTTTTGCAGTACATTTTCATATCCTCATAATATGCCTTAATTTACTGGATAAAATATTGAACTCATAATTGTTAAAGATGTAAACCATATTATTTTGTTTCGTTTATCACAATAATCACAATTAAGTAAACATGAAACATAAATTCTAAATAAAATAAATGTCATTATATTGTTTGAATGGATGTTGCCATTTTTGAATGGATGTTGCCATGTTTTTCTAACATGGGAAAACTTGCAGTTAAAAATATTTATTTAAATTACATTAATTTAAATAAAAATGTATTTCTTAAGAATTGATGAAATGTAAATTATTAAATTAAAATAATAAAATAAATGTGTTTGAATACTATTGCAAGTATTCACAATAAATTGTAAGACTTTTACTCTACCTATATTTTTGCAAAACTGGAGAAAGTAACAGTATTGTGGCAGTAAAATACCAGTGACACATATTACTTTTCACAATATTTATGATAACAGCTGCATACTATCAATTAATAAAGACTTATTCCATGTGGTTCCTTGAAAAATGCTATGTAATGGCCTTAAAACACTTTTACCACAGTGTATAATTTATAAACTAGCACATTTTGACGTTTGCATCACATAATCAGCTCCATATGTATGGCTTTTCTGACATAGTAAACTTGTACAACACTGCACTTTCGATACAGAGCGCTCAGGTACAAGTCACTTTTAAGAGCTCAATTACTTGTAAAATGCTAAAATGGTGTGGTTTCATTAGCAAATGTGTTTAGTGTAGGCCAGTGTTCCCTCTACAATGTATTCAGTTCACATAGCGCATTTTTTGCGCGTGTAAATTTGTTATTTCAAATGTAGGCAAGCGTGCTCATAATAGAAGCGACGCGGCATGCTCGTTTCTCCAGGCCCGCCTCTGTTCATGGTTGCTTAGCAACGACAGACGCCACGGGAGAGCAAGCGCTTGTGGAAAGGAAAAAGCGGTTCAAACTGCGCTCTCCATGAGGACGAGGAAGTATCAGCTAAGAATTAATTGATTTCTACCCCTTGCATTAGCTTTACTACTATATATTTATGGAGATGAGAAATAAAAAGCTGCCCTGTACAGCTATGATCAGCTGTTCGGCCGACCTTTAGATGTTGATACTAAAAGGCCGAAGCTGATCGGTTGGTTTTTGTCACATGATCTGTTGAGATGAGATGTTTTCATCTCGCCACGGCATAGCCGTGTCGCTTGGCCACCGACAATTGAAATAACGAATTTGCGTGCAAAAAACGGGATATGTGAACGGCCCCTAAAGTGGACTCGGGTGCGGTTGTATCGGGGTAGTTTTATGAGTAGCCTACATCGGACCGCAACACCCGATGCATCCCTATATCATTAAGATTAGTCCATCGGAAAGCAGTTCTAGACTTATTCTTGGCTGGATAACTCTTAGCAGGTTTAAAAAGCCCTTTTAAAATTGAATATGAACACAGTTTTGGATTACATAAAAGTACAGTCAAGTCAAATAAAACATGTTTTATCTCCTGTATAGTTTGGTAACACTACAATAAGATAAAGATACCATTCATTAACATTACTTAATGCGTTATCTAACATCAACACGTTGAGTAAACAATATATTATAAATTAACACAAAATTAAACATGAATAATCCGGTCTAAAATTATAAAATGAAGGTTTCTGTTTGTGACCAGTTCAAGGTACGTGCTGCAATAATTATGCCTTGAATCTGTTGATGGTATGTCATTTGTATGTCTCAAAATGTCCATTTCTATCCACAAAACTTGCCAGAAGTCATGGTTTAAGGGATTATTTAAAAAAAAAATATATTCCGGAGGTGCATGCCCCCGGACCCCATTAGGAGCAAAGGTCATCACCCTCAAAGTGATGAACATGTTTCAACAGTGTATTATTTATGTGATAAGGGCTTTCATTCTGCTAGCGTGCTCAAATGCACATGCACACACACACACAAATTGGCACGGGTTCAGGTGGCCTATGCCCCCAAATCCTCATGCAGTTTATTGAGTCCCATGGTGAGTTGATACTCTGCTAGTGTTTGGTCATCAGTCACCGCCCACATTGTGTCCACCGAGCGTCTGTCTCTCATCTCTAGCTGGACACACACCGCCTCCACCCACAGACCGTGTGTGTTTTTGTGAACATGCGAGACTTTGTATGTCCGTATGTGTGTTCAACCACTGCATAAAAAAGTAGTTTAATCTACAATAATACTGTTTCTTTGTACCATCAAAAAAAGTGTTGCAGAAGCAACCATTTAGTTTGTCATATTGTTAAATGTAAAATCAGTTGACGACCATAATAATAACTCTTGCGTCTCCGTTAAGCCAACAGTGATTGTGATTTCCCACAGCATTTCAAAGCCAAAGGAAAGTGTAACAGCATATCTTTGTGTTCTCAAGGATGAATATCCCAAGGCTGGGCCTATCTGAAATGTGCAATGGCCAGCATGTTTGAAAAAATAAATGCAGGCACAGAGCTCAGTTGAAAGTCTCTGTTCCACCAAATCAACATATGTATCACGTTGCCTTGCGCATTCAAGTGCAAAAAAAGAAAGAAAGAAAAGAAAGAAAGAAGAAAAAAAAAGTTAAAAAGTAAAAGAGCAAAACTGAGCTGCGGCTTGAAATGCTGATAAAAGTGCACCGTATGCTAATCCACGACCCACAGAAACAGATACACTACAGGGCATTGTATGCTAATGCAGTCTCACAATGCAAATGAAACTAAACTGAGTGTATATGTACATGCTCAATAGGGATTATTCACTGTTCGTGGTGATAATGGGCATTTGAATAATAATCACTGAAGGTTCATATATCACGTTGTTATATATCACTTCCTCTACGCCAGTAGTCCGATGAGAACATGTCCCCTAAGGTTTTTGTTGGCATACATTACCAGTTAGCCTCGGTTTCATTTCGATAAAGGAAATTTTTAAGTATGTGTGATTCCGTGAGATGGAATAAATCGTATGAATACGGTATTAGTGCAGGGCACACTGTAGGTTGCTGTTTCTGATCCCTGAGCCTGTGTTTCCCATCAGGCCAACAGGAGAGAAGCATACAAGCAGTGATTGAAAGCCCCTGTCAGTCAAGCCATTCCCTGGCACCCTGGAGTTGTGTGTGAGAAATGCCGATTGCATGACTGAAACGTGCACAAGGATTTTATCCGGCCAGCTGGGGGAAAAAACTGAGACTAATTCATCTGAGCGCTGTGGTCTGCTTTTCAGTGTGGGCCATTAAAACCAATAGATCGACTTTTATCTCAGATAAGGGAGCATTCAGAAAGTTTTTAGTTACTCTATCAGATTCATGAATGCAATTGGACTTTGTTATTATATATTAATATTAAGATGTTTTCAGTACAGTACATATATACACCATTCAAAAGTTTGGGGATGGTAAGTGTGGCAAGCAGTGCGGGGCCGAGAGCTGCGAGAGAACCACACCGCACCGGCCTCATATCTCACGGATAGGGTTGGGCAGTGTTGTGCCTGAACGCGTTCGTTCATGAACTCGTTCATATGTTGAGCGAACGTGAACTGAACGTGTTGAGGGAACGTCAACTGAACGCCGATAAAATAATTGCTGTCTGTGGTTGTATATGGGCTGTAAATTTTTTTTAAAAAATAGCGCAGCAACATATGGAAAAAAATAACTATGAACTAGTTATTATTTTGGAACTGTGAACTTATTTCAAAATTGTGATGTATGACCTATGAACTGAACTAGTTCATTTTAAAACTTGTGAACTGAACTTTGAACTAGTTCATGTAGAAAGTGAACTTTCCCAACACTGGGGTTGGGCATCGAGAACCGGTTCCGTTTAAAAAAATAACGATGCCATTGGAATCGTTTAGAAAATTTGTTTTCGATTCCGATCATCGGTTCCAAACGTGCAAGTTTTGGTCAATAGAGGGCATGCATTAAAGTCCCTGTAAAGTCAAAATTAAGTATGTGTTCTGAGCTTGTCACACCACAGAAAAATGTGTTATTAGCCATCCAGCCAAATTTGAATGATAAAAAAAGCCGGCAAGTACATAAAATAAGCTATCAAAATCTTGAAAAAATGAGCATTACTCTCTGCTCTCAAACGCTGGGGGCGTGTCCGCTGGCTGCGCTGAAACCACGCCCACTAGCGGGAAAGCTATTGGCGATAGGTGACTGCTTTCGGGACGGGAGGATGAACGCTGGCGGGGGATAGTCGTTTCGGCCCCGTTCACCAGTAACAGCGGATTATCAGTGAATCCCAGTTGTCTCTGAGGAAAGTTTATAAAACGATCCTGTGTAAAATGATCACTACAGAGGCGGGTGTTGGCGGTGATCCTCAGCTCTCCATCAAGGTTGGCTCTACACAAAATTAATCCACCTCTTCTTGATGTGATCGTTTTTAGGAAATTTAAATAAAGACACCGATCTGTTTTGTACATGATCGCATCCAGGTAGTAGCCTATATGCATTTCCGTGTTGAAGGCATAGCTAGCTAGCAAACAGCAGGCTGTAGTAACTAATAGTACTGACAGTAACTCGCGTTTGAGCGGCGAATGTGAATGGGGTCGGGAGAGATCAGCCTCAGTGGCCTCGGTGTGTCATCAAGTAGGGGTGTGTCCACGAGCTCATGGGCTCCAGTGCGTCATCGAGCCCTGTTTTAGCCCCGCCCAAAAAATCCGTAAAATAGCAATGGTGAAAAACTGTTTAACGGTCTAACTCCGCATTTCAGTACTTCACAGTTCACAGTCTTTGTAATATGTTTTAGCAATACATTTGTAACATTTATAATGTGTTTAGAATTTTTTTGTAGAATTGCCTTTACAGGGACTTTAACGTCACTTCCCCGCCGGAACACGCCCCCCTCAGCCGGACTGAGTGGCAGAAGAGCTGCGTGACTGGAGTTAATAGTGGAAACTGCGAAAACGCGAGTAAAACAACTATTATCAGTTTAAAGTGAAAGTTGGACTCGATATAGTGTTCCTTACAACTTAGGCCAAAGATCCAGTGATCCATGGATATAGACACAGAGCCATCGTGTTTCCTGACACTCATATGTGCCTGATTTCGACGCCGGGGAAATACGTGAAGCAAATTTGCCTGTGAACGCTTTATATAAATACAATATAGGTAAGTCTAAATCCAGGTGATCACATCAATGTTATATATAGGCTATAATCATATTGTCCAGCCCTAAAACTTGTAGCCTATAGTTTTTTGTCAGTTTATTTAAAAAGTTTATTTTATCGGAGTAGGGTCATAACTGGCTTAAGCATAAACCGGTCGACACAGGTCGTTTTTTGCCTCTTACTCGGATTTCGCATTATGTAAATGCATTAACCTGCTTTCTGTCAGCTTATTGAAGTGCGCATGTGTGAAATGTGACAGAAACGCATCCTTTGTGCAGATTTAAACGCATCCAGACAGAGCGTTTTGCTGGAAAGGAAGAATAAAATATATCACAAACGCAGACTCTTTCATGACACAGAACATTATAAAAATGTCCTCTCATCTCGTGCAGCAGAAGTAGAAATGGTTCAGTCAAAACGCTGCATCTGTAACTGCATGAGAGGAAAATATACAAGCTGTAAGTTTCTCGTTGACATGTTGCAAGCTTTATTTAACATCAACCGATACAACAAATGAAATACTCGAAGTCAGATACGCAAATGATTGTTTTGTCGTTACAGGTCATGGCCTGATTTATTAATAAAGTCATGTAAACATGCCACGGTTTACTTGCGTTGTTATGGTTACTGGTGTGCATGTAAACGTTCTCAATGATAACTGCAAATCCACTTTTCTCTGCCTGGAGTCAAGTTGTTTCTATGAATTGCATCGATCCATTTGCTTCTCTGTTCTGTAGCTTTCGGCAGTCTGTAAAAATTTACCTCAGATTTCTTGTGAAATGTAGTTGTACAATCAATCGCAAAGCTCTTTCCCATTTTAGATGCATTTTTTGTGTTTTTCACGGCATTCACGCTGAAAACCAATGCTGCCGCTCAGTCTTTTTGCCACTCAGTGGGCGTGACCGCAATCACTCCAGCTGGCAGTGACGTCACGCGCATACCCTCTATAGTGGCCACCGGATTTTTGGAAGTGCTTGCCGCTTGTTCTGTTGCAGCCATGGAGCACGGTAAGCGGCCCTCAAAAGTGTGGCTTTATTTCACCTTAGTGGCAGAATTTTTGCCACGCATGTCACAGGTACTGAGAGTTCGAATCCACACTCGTATAGGTTTTTTTTTTCTCATCAAAACCGAATATGTTCATCAGTGGTTTTATATCAAGCAGGGAAACGTTAGTGTGCAATTTGTTTTGTGATTTCACTGGAACGAATATAGAGTCTCCGCAACGGATTGAAGCGCGCGTCCGAAAGACTGCGCGCGAGCCATAAGAGAACACTGTATCTGCACCACTGATCGCAGCGGCAACGAGCACTTTGATCACTTGATTTAAAAAACAACACATTTTAGCGCAAGATCGCATTTTATTTAACAAAAGAACGAAATTAATGCTCTGCTAGTTAACTGGAGATGATTTATTTATTTGCATTGGTACATTCATGCTGCGAGATGTTTTTGGTGAGGACAATATCAACGAAAAAGTGGTGGGGACATGTCCCACCAGCAAAGTAGCAAATAGCGTGTTTGACATGCTGCGCAGGTCCACTGTCTCGTCCTCCTCGGGCAATCCTGCGCTAACCAACGTTACTACCGTTACCTCGTCACAATCAGGTAAGTGATTGTAGTGTAACAAAGCGCTTGACCAAATTGATAATTGTGGTGAACAACAACAACAGTACTGAAATTATTTTTTCCCTCATAGATAAATGTAGCGTTATGCAAATTCCCCACGCTAGTAGCAGTTCTAATATTACTGTTTAGCCTATACATGTCCAGAGAGTCCAGACCAGGGTGCAAGTTCTGCAAATCTGTTTTTTGGTCTGGTGCAGAGGCATTCCTAATTTTCTCCCACATGGGCTGCAGCTCCCAAAACTAAAACTGATTATTGAATCAAAATAAAATGTTCCTCTGTGAAATGAGCCTGTAACATGTTTTGACTCCACCCCTCAAAGAATCGGAATAGAGAATCGAAAAGAACCGGAATCGAAAGGAAGAATCGGAATCAAAATCGTTCAAATCAAAACGATGCCCAACCCTACTCACGGAGGACCTACGGAAGCATTAAAGGAGGAGAGAAGACAGTGAAGGATGAGAGAGGACCAGGCCTGGACTTTTACGCTATGTTTTGTTCATGTGTGTTTGTTAGTCAAATCAGTCATTTTTTTTTTTTTTTTTTTTTTCAAATCTGTGACATGATTTATGAATTTGGCAATTAAAGAGTTAAAATCCTGATTTTTTTTAAAAAAAACATTTAGTAGTTTTGAACAGGACTGATGTTGATTAATAGATTTATGCAAAAAAATTTTGAAAAAAATATTTATCTGATACATTTTTACAGCAGTTTAAAGTAGTGGCTGTTTTCAGCCACGAACATAACGAAAGGGTAGTGAATTTGCCCACAGTGTACTGTTGAGTTTTTTTTAAATTTCAAAGCATTTTCCCAAAATATGTGTCAAAATAAGATTTGTCACCAAAAATCATTCCATTTGCTGAAACACGGAGAAAGTTATGGCCAAATTAAGACTCAAAAATACCCCGTAGTGGCTGAAAACATCCCCAACAGCACACAAGGATTAACCGTTTTTTTAATTGACAAAAGGCCAAAGAAAATTTTCCATTGTTTTCACTGACATAATTGTAGTTTGTAAATATAAACAAATTTCGATTTGATGGCTGCAACACACTAAAAAAAGTAGGAACAACGGAAAAATAAAAGTGAAAAGATTATAGAATGTCCAAATTAAAGTCCACAATTAGCAGGGGAATTTGGTAATAGGTGAAGGTATAGTGATTGGATGTAAAAGGAGCTTATATGTCTTGCAAAGATGGGTCATAGCTCGCCAAATTTCATGAGAGAATTGTCAAACAATTAAAAATTCACTTTTCTCAATGCAAGATTGCAAATAATTTGTCTTTCACCATCTACCAAACATAATATTGTGAAAAAATGTCACCGCTGTGAAAATTGTGGCCGACACCGATAACCGATATTAATGTTGCTGTTATGGCCGATACCGATATTTACCGATGTCGATAACTAGGGCTGCACGATATTGGTAAAAAATTATATTGCGATATTTTATTTTTCTGCGATATAAAAACAATTTCACCAGATGACTTGAATAGCTCTATTTGGAAAGAATGAATCATTCTAGAATGACTGGGGTGGTTTTGTCATTTAAATGTTAATCCGCATAGAAACTAATATTAATAGAATGTTAACTAATGTAGTTAACTAGACTTTAATAGGTAACCAGTGTAGAGATGATAAAATTGGTGTGATCATATTGACAAAATATGATCATATTTTCTTGACCTAGTAAGAACTCTAGAGTTTAACGCGGAATCTAGTGTTAACGCGGAATTTTACATATTTGGAATGAAATTCTGTTTTTGTGTGGGAGAAGAACGTATGTCTTGGGAAAATGCAGACAGGGGGAAGCAAATCTGGGCAACACAACCCCACCCCCGCACACAGAATCAGGTGCGCCACAGAATCAACACCGGCCACCACATATTGCGTTTCATTAATTTTTTTTAACGCTATTTAAAACACACAGCGTATTCTTTCAGTTGCATTTCCTTTCCCTGCTCTCCCTCCGTCTCTCTGTCACTCACGCGTCTCTCTCTCTCTCTCTCTCTCACACACACACACACACACACACACACACATACATACACTCCATCCCCTCCGTACACGTTTGTCTATGATGCGCAGGACTGGAAAAAAGCGAAGTGACACTGCGCGAGAGAGACCGAGTGTGTACGAGAGCGCGCTCGACAGTGCGCGAGAGAGAGACAGAGTGTGACTTTTATTTAAAACTTATATAAACATATATAATTTATTTTACTGGACAGTTTAAACCTCATAACCATATTTTGTTGTTACTTGAAGTACTTAGAGTGCAGTGTTGTGTTGCATCATGCAGTATTTGTGCTGAAAAGTAAGAGTAAATGTCTGTTACCTCAATAAATTTAAAGGATTAGTTCACTTTTAAAAAAAACTTTTGCTGATAATTTACTCACCCCCATGTCATCCAAGATGTACATGTCTTTCTTTCTTCAGTCGAAAAGAAATTAAGGTTTTTGATAAAAACATTCCAGGATTTGTCTCCATATAATGGACTTCAATGGACTAGGGATGGGCACAGCACTCGAGTACTCGAACGTGACAGCGACGATCGATCATAAAAACGATGATATGAGTTTTAAAAAAAAGCCATTTTTTTTTCTGATTGGTTATAGCAGCATTTTGGGTGGGACATTGAGCTCTGATTGTTTAGCGTTGCCAGAGCGCGGTCCAAAGTCCAAACTGAAAAACTGAGAAAATGGCTTCAAAGTCACGTAGTGATGTCTGGCTTCACTTCGACAAAATAGACGAAAAAACTGTTCAGTGCAAAATATGCAGCGCCGAGCTGTCACACAAATCTACCACAAGTACAATGCGTTATCACTTAGTATGTATTTGTACATAAAATGACTTCCAATACCACCAAAGACGCAACTCAGATGAGCATCGCATCTTTTACCGTCAGACAGAAATGCACCGCAGCCAGAGGTGAAAAGATGACAACTAATCACCGAAATAATAGCGAAAGATTTGCTGCCCATTCGTTTCGTCGAAGGTGAAGGGTTTAAAGATTTGATGAATTATGTTGAGCCCCAGTATAACGTCCCATCGCGCAAGACAGTCACGAGAAGAATAGAAGCTCTATATGAAAAGACTGCTTCTTCACTGAAAGACAGACTGTCAAAGACAGCGAGGATGGCTATCACTACGGACGCATGGACCTCGCTGACCACTGAATCCTATATAACACTAACTTGCCATTACATTGCGGAATGGGAAATACATAGTGCAGTGTTAGAAACGCGCAGTTTCGACGAACGACATACCGCTGTGATATCCTTTAAATTGTATTCAGAATTCATCAATCATGTGTTTTTCAGTCATTTAAGTCAGTTTTACTCTGACTTACGTGTAATTTTAGCCAGTATACTGTAGAATAACATTTTGTTCTATCAGAAAGTGCTAATGAAATCCAAAATATTGCTAAAATATTAAATTGATATCATTGTCTCCATGATGGATACGCCCCGCCACCTCCCCCGAACAAGCCCCGCCTCCCGAGTAATCGAGTACTCGTTTTTTGAGACCTATCAATGATCGAAATAAGAAATTAACAAAAATGCCCATCCCTACAATGGACCCCAAACGGTTCAAGGTCCAAATGATCGTTTCAGTGCAGTTTCAAAGGGCTTTAAACGATACCAGATGATGAATAAGGGTCTTATCTAGCGAAACGATCTGCCATTTCAAAAATAAATAAAAAAGTTAGTTTTATAGGCACATGAACGAATCCGTAGTGATAGCCATCCTCGCTGTCTTTGACAGTCTGTCTTTCAGTGAAGAGTCATGACTCGAAAAAAGATTCGTTCATTTTGATGAACAGGAGAGTCACGAACGCACATCACAGAACAGAGCAAGGCGAGCATTAAAACTATAAAACTAACTTTTTTATTTATTTTTGAAATGACAGATCGTGTTTGCACTGTTAGTTATGATAAAAGCATTTGTGAGTGTGCAGAAATCGAGTTGCTATAACGAGATCACTGCATTCACGCGCTCAACATGCTCATCACTGCAACCTTCAATGCCACAATTTAAATATATTGCTATAGATCTAAACATTATGCTATAATCAACACTTTTCACAATTAGTTAACCTTGAGAGCTGTAATAGTAAAAATATGCAAAAAGTTTGAGAGAGTTTCACATATGTATTTCATATGGAAAGATGTTAGCCAATCACAGTGGGTGTTTACACTGAAGTCTCACAGCAGACACGCCCCTTCAAACAGAGCGTTCAAATCAGAGGGCTAAAATCAGGGTAGGAAAAAATGCCTTTTATTTCAAGATTATGAAAATTATTTATGTAAAAATCACATTATAAGTGCACCCCAGGAAATAATAAAAAATAATTAAAATAAGAAAATAATGCTGTTCCTTTAGTATCACTATTAGTAAGGATATGATCTCTGTATAATATCAGTCTTTAAATGCTATATAAAGTGTACCTAAAGTTCCAATAGTTCAATTTTAGCAAAATCAAATATACTTAAGTATATTTTTTGTTGGACCACAGCACTATTTCTGGATAACTAGCCTAAATTACATTAAGTGCAAAATTAGTTTTACCAATTTATTATACCAAAAGTACAATTGCAGGGTATGTATATTAAATACATAAATATGTAAATCTATTTGTAGTATACTTAATTATATATATATATATATGATTTTTTTTTTTTTCCGGGCTGTGGAATCTTTTATACTTAATTATATATATATATACTTTTTTTTTTTTTTTTTTCTGGCTGTGGAACCTTTTCTACTCCCCCGTATGCATCAGCAAACATGCTGATACAACTTAAAGGTCATGTTCTTTTCATGTTGACAGGGCCTTCTGAAACTTTGACTAGGTGGTCCCTCTGTAGGAGCGCACCGTCTTTCCACATGCTATAAAGGAATTAAGCTTCCTATCAAACCTTTGTCAGCTCACTCATGTGCAGTGATTAGAAAACCAAGTAACTGAAATGAAAATACTGGACCCACAACTCGACAGCCAAAGCAGTCACACTGTGAATGAAAACAGTATAGACATCGAGAGGAAACCACGCTGTATAAATTCTGGAAACATTGCGATAACCTCATTAAGAGATCAGGGAACTTGTAGACAGACTCCTTAACCTGACACATCTCAAATACTCGCAATTTGAATATCTCAGCATAATTAATAGACAATATATCAAACATACCAGCAGCACAGTATTTTAACAGCATTTCAGGAATCTAAATAGAAACATACTATTTCCTTTTTTTTACATTACATGTAGGGAGGTTGGTTGCTAGATGGTAGCACTGTTGAAAAGATTTTCATGCAAAATTCGTACACACACTCCTAACCACAAGACTAACTCTAACCTTCGTAGCAGCAAATGTGAATCTTCATATGTAACTCATGAGTCCCAATAATAACGGACTAGTTTATATATTTTCATGAGAGAACAGTCAAACGATATTACTTGGTGTTTTTTGTCATGATGCTGTATATAAAGTTTTTGTCATCTTCATATGTGCATGCAATAAGAACATCATTATGTACACAAACCTGATAAAATCTGCTCTCTATTCAGTTTGGGAATCAATACAAGAAAACAGGATCTACATAGACGTCATCATTGTAGCCATCTGCACCTAATCTTACACTGCATGATAAACAATGGAGAGTTACCCTAATTGAAAGTGAAACGCCTGACCCTTTTCAACCCACCTTGTTTAATTTAAGCTCAGTGATAATCATGAAATGCACTTCCTTTATTAAATTAAATGTGACGCTTGTGAGCTTTGCAAAATGCAATGCAGCAGGAAGGGAATTTTAACAGCATTGCCACGATGGCATTCAATGTAATCAGGGTCTTCATGTTATTTTCTTTCAGTCAAACTTGTGCCATCAATATGATGTAGTCTGTCAGCCCTGCGGTATTCACCTCTATGTGTACGTGTCTGTACGTTTGTGTATATATCTATGTGTGTGTGTGAGTGTTGTTAGACAGTTCCTCGCCTCCCTCTTGTTTTAAAAGGCACGTGTAATAGCCAGTAAAGAATGGCCTTAAGAGACTCTGGCATGTTGATGCCTGATGCACAAAGGTCATTGATTCCAGGGCCCTCAGCTTTCTCTTAACAATTCGTCCAGATTTTGGCATTTGGTGAGCACACACAGGACAGCTTCCCGACAAGCCAACCTTGACAGCGAATTGGATAAATAAACCTTCAATTTAGCCTCTCTCCTCCCAGCTCCGTGCAACCCGGCAGCTCGTCCCACCGGGAGACTTCACCTATCCATATCGCTCAGCCCGCGCCTTCTCTCCCTGAGCCCGGCACGTCTGCTCAGCCTGCCCTCACTCCAGTGACAAACATCGTCTAGCGCACGCACTAACAGCCCTCTCCTGCAGCAGTCAAAGTCAATACAGCTCCCCTCAACAATTTAATGCCAATTCTGTCTTTCGCGCTGTCCGTCCCGGGCTTCGACCACCTCTTCAGCGTTCCTTCAAAATGCACGCCCGTGCAAGCTCTCGACAACCCCCTCTCTGCTTTCTCATGAGACGGCAAGGATAGGGGCATCGCTCCATAACGGGTAATGACATGGCATTTAATGATACTGTCCGAAGTGATCCGCGGCCCGCAGACAGGTAATGCACCGGAGGTGTAGAGCAGATAAGCATGGCTGCACTCCTGCATGCTAGTGGTTGTGGGGCGACGGCAGCAATACTGTACCTCTCACAGGCCCTGTGCAGATACCGGGTGACACATGCATTGCTATTCCTTCCTCAGCCCTGCCATGGACCGTAGTTAAAGGAAAAGAACGCAGTCTGATGGAAAGAACCCTTAGCAGAGAGTGTGTATGCATTTTTATGTAAGATGAGATAGAGTCAGAGACATAGAGAGAGTATTGAACAGTGCATCCTTAATATCAATTTATATTTTTGTTTATAATTTTGTTTCATTTCGTTTCGTCTCTTTTCATTATTTCATTTTATTTTATCATTTTGTTTCATTTTGTTTTCATTTTGTTTTATTTTATTTTATTATTTCATTTCATTATTTCATTTCATTTCATTATTTCATTTCATTATTTCATTTCATTTCATTATTTCATTTCATTTCATTTCATTATTTCATTTCCTTTCATTATTTCTTTTCATTTCATTTTTTCATTTCATTTCATTTATTTATTTTATTATTTCAATTTATTATTATTTCATTTCATTTCAGAGTTAAAGCTTGTGGCCAGATTTTTTTTTTAAGGATTTTAACAATAAAGACATTTATAATGCTACAATGATTTCTATTTTTTTAATGCTGTTTTTTGCATTGATAATAAGAAATGTTTCTTGAGCAGCAAATCAGCATATTAGAATCAGAAAAACTGTTACAAATAGTTATCACAACGTAAAATGTAGCTGTTTTTTTTCTTGTGATGAATCAAAACACGTTGATTCATCTTAGATTTTTAATGCAGCATGAACACTTTTTCAAGTTGAAACAGCATAGTATTAGTTTTCTAATATTGTAGAATTGTAAGTTGTGAAAACTAATTGCAGCAGTATTTTTACAGCGAGGATCGAAAGAAAGAAAGAAAGAAAGAAAGAAAGAAAGAAAGAAAGAAAGAAAGAAAGAAAGAAAGAAAGAAAGAAAGAAAGAAAGAAAGAAAGAAAGAAAGAAAGAAAGAAAGAAAGAAAGAAAGAAAGAAAGAAAGAAAGAAAGAAAGAAAGAAAGAAAGAAAGAAAGAAAGAAAGAAAGAAAGAAAGAAAGAAAGAAAGAAAGAAAGAAAGAAAGAAAGAAAGAAAGAAAGAAAGAAAGAAACTAAAAAGGATGTATAAATTTCAATATACAAAGGGAATATATTATAATTTACATTCACTCCTTGTCATCTGATTGTTAATTGTAGACTGTTTGCAGATGGAATGAGGTCACGTGTGGAAGAGACGAGAAGAGAACTTGATTCATTCTGAAGCTAAAGCCTGTCAGCTGAAAGAGAGACAGTGAGATAGAAAGAGAGGCACACAATGCAGAGTGATGGACAAGGGTAAAAAGAGCTGGAGGTTTTGATCATTCGCTCTTGTCATTCTTTAACCATGGCAAGAGAAGATTTGGGAGGGCAAAGAGAGCAGGGGGTAAAGAGAATAAAAAGTACAATGAAAGAGTGAGATCCAGAACTCTCAATGAGAGTTTGAAAGACAAGAGTACAGGATCAGTCTGACACTCTCTCTATCCCCACTTTCTCTCTCCTTTTCTCTCAATCTCTCAGGGCCCTTTAAATGCTTCTTAAAATTACAAATGGAAAGGGGGGAAAAGAGATGTGGTAGTGTTAATTCTGCAGTTCTACAATGGCACACTAGCAAATTATTACTCTATTAAAGTACCATGCTACAGGTTTTAACATTTGTGAGGCACCGCACAACTGTGAAAATTTAGCAATTGATCTTGCTACAGTGTCAAGCATAAGTTTGTGAACCCTTTGAAAATATCAGAAATTCTGCATTGATTACTTATAAAATGTGGTCTGATCTTAATTTACTCACAATTATAGACAACCACAGTCTGAGTAACTAATAACACAAACAACTGTACATATTTGGAATTACAAAAACGTGAAAAAGTGTAACTGGAGCACTTTGTGTTCACAAATCATGTTTTAGTAAAAATGGTTTTCAAACTATAATGCATGTGAACTTCCTTGAAACATTAAGAAACATTTCTGGTAACACTTTACTGTTCCATCATTAATGAATAACTACACGGGAACAAATGAGTAACGGAATAATAACATTTTACTACTATTAACTAACAAGAAACTCTTATTAATAAATTAGTAAGCAATGGTACTCAGTTGAATGTGGTAGTTCACTTTTAGCTAACCAATACTATTAACTAACAAGAAACTTTAATGCATTAAGTAAAAGCGCTCAGTTTAATGCAGCAGTTCACTATTAGCTAATCAATAACTATACTATTTTTTTCATACCTCCCAGAGGACTTATACGATTCAATTCAATTCAATTCAATTTTTATTTATATAGCGCCATTACAACAACCAAAAAGGTGCACAAAGCGCTTTCCATAAAACACACATAAAAAAGACAGCAGTATATAAAAAATTGCAAGTTAAAGCTAATTTAAGCAGTTAGCAAAATGGCTAGCACAACGACTAAGAACAAAACAAGTGGTTACGTGTTGAAAGCCTTCTTGAAAAGAAACGTTTTCAACTGCGATTTAAAAACACTAAACACAGTTATGTTACGAAGGGGAGTAGGTAAGGCCTTCCACAAAGTTGGTCCCTGGATGGCAAAAGATCAGCCTCCAAACTTTTTATATCTAGACTTAGGAATAATCAAACAGGTGTTCTGAGAGGAACGGAGGGTTCTGGCAGTTCTGGTATACAGTGACCAGCTCGGATAGGTATGCCGGGGCAAGACCATTGATGGCCTTAAAATCAAACATCAGAACCTTATACTCCACCCTAAACCGTACCGGAAGCCAGTGAAGTGAGCATAGGACGGGGGTTTTGTGTGAGTGTTTATGGGTATTGGTAAGGAGACGCGCTGCTGCGTTTTGAACCATCTGAAGACGGTTGAGAAGTGATGGGTTAAGCCCAACGTAGAGGGCATTACAGTAATCTAGCCTTGAGCTGATAAAGGCATGAATGGCTCTTTCTAAATCAGCACGGGACAGGAATGACTTCATCTTACTGAGGAGCCTTAGCTGGAAAAAGCTAATCTTAACGACTGCACCAATCTGTTTGTCAAAATGCAATCCATTGTCGAACGCAACACCCAGGTTACGAACAGTGGATGCAAACTGGGGCGTGAGAGGGCCGAAACTAAGAGAGCTACAAGGTGAGTCCGGGGTAAATAATATATACTCGGTCTTATCTTCAGTCAAATGGAGAAAGTTCTGAGAAAGCCACCGTTTAATGTCCTGGGTGCAGTTATGGATGGGGTCTAATGCTGATTGATTGTTCAAAACTACAGGAAGGTAGACTTGAAGGTCATCAGCATAGAAATGAAACTGAACGTTGTGTTTTGAAATAAGTTGACCAAGTGCCAGCATATAACGGGAGAACAGTATAGGACCAAGAATAGAACCCTGGGGCACACCAGAGCTTAAAGGGGCAGCTGAGGAGGAGAAGTCATCAAGCATAACTGAGAATGTTCTGTTGGTAAGATATGACGAGAACCAGTTGAGCACCGTGCCCTGTAGACCAAGATCTGCATACAGGTTAATAATTAATGTGAATAATTCATAATATATAATTAAATCTAATGCGAAGACCATGGTAACCCACAAGTAATGACTCAAGTATTACCAGATCCTTCAGAAGGAATCACTAATTATTTGGATCAGTATTCTAAAGTGAAAAGCCTGATAACTCCCTATGACTAAAGTCATTGTAAGCTTTTGAGGTTTATGTAAGGTTGTGGATAGTGATTGCTTTTGATGGATTTGGTAACACTTGAGTCATTAATAGTGGGTTACCATGATCTTCACTTTAGAATACAGATCCAAATAATTAGTAATTCCTTTAGAAGGATGTAGTAACAATTGAGTCATTGCTATCTAAAACCTTACTAAAAACTCAAAAGCTTAAAATGACTTCAGGAATCAGAGTTTCTTAATAGTTAATAATAGTAATGCTAGGTCACACCTTAGTTTAAGGTTAGTTTCTTATTATTAAGTCACTATAACTTTGCCTCAATAAACTCCTAATTACTGGTTATTAATAGTTAGTAAGGTAGTTGTTTAGTATATTGGGTAGGATTGGGAATGTAGAATAAGGTCATGCAAAAAGCATTAATATGTGCTGCTTTATACAGTAAATACTAATAAATAGCCAATATCCTAGTAATATGCATATTAATAAGCAACTAGTTAATAGTGAGAATTGGACCCTAAGCTAAAGTGTTATCAAATGTTAATACTGCGTTCCTCGTTTGATCCTGTGTAGTTATTAATTAACGAGAGAACAGTATTCTAAAGTGACAGCAAATGGATAATTTCTGTTGTTGCTGTTCATGACAAAGCAACTTTAATGTTGATCTGTGAGATTTGATGTCTCCCCTGCAACATCTCAGCTCTATAGTGCACAGCTTGCTGTCACATCACTGATGTTGCATCATTTAAATTAGATAAGATTAACAATGGCTTGCCTTGCAGGCTTGTCGATAACTCTTCTGAATAACTAGTTGATTAATTTTAAAAAAATAGATCCAGATCAGAAAGATCCAATCGAATGAAAACCTGTGGTCTGTGGTTATAAATAATGAAATAAATAATGAAAACCTAACATCTGTGGTTATAAATAGATCTTCTTGTGCCTTCTAGTAAACATGTGGTGTGACATTATGATAATATGATAACGTGGTAATTAATATGTTGCAGCTAAAAAAAAAATGTAAGATCACATATCATTAGGTTACTTCCATTGTCATGAAGCATGCAAGCTGAAACAACATGAACTAGGGCTGGGCGGTATGACGGTATATATCGTTACCGCGGTAGAAAATATCAACCATAACAGATTTTTTTTTCATTCCGTGTATACCGCGATATGCAAATAAGTGGGCGTGGTTAACTCCCGTGCAGCTTGCGTTAGACTGAGACACTGAGATTTGTCAAAGAAACATGGAGAAAGCAGATCAAGAGGATCCACAAAAGAATTGCGTTTTCTAAAGGGTTGTTGTTAACGTGATATTGTCGGGGGGAAAGGCGCAACCGTCGACCAGTGTTGCCAACTTAGCGCCTTTGTCGCTATTTTTAGCGACTTTTCAGACCCCTTTAGCGACATTTTTTCAAAAAAGCGACTAGCGACAATTTTTGCGACTTTTTGGACAAACCTCAGTAGCCTCCAAATGTTGCCAGTACTGTCCTGCGAGCGCGAAGTCTTGCTTTCTCCCTGTCGTCACTCTCTCTAGCTGCGTCTCCCCTGTTCACTGAATGGCTGAGAGGAGCGCACGGCCGCTGACAGACGCGAATGGAGCAGTGTTTTTCCAAGGACTTATCACTAATCTCTGCTTTTCTTTTGTTTTATATTTAAAGAATTTAGTTTGACCATTTTCATTGTATTTCTTTTCTTGTGCTTATTACTTGTAACACTCACTATCACAGAGCTTAGTTCATCCGGTTCCCTAACTTTCTCAATTCAAATAATGTTCCATAGGCCTATAAAAAAATTTATCATTCACTATATTATAGCTATTTGTTCTATTGTCTGAAAACAAAAAAAAATAGGTAATGAAAACAGCTTTATTTGACATCCGGCTATATTATATTAAATAGAGCATTAATTTAGAGAGAACGCACTAGGCTGACAGAACAGAAGTACGACACGATGACGTCATTAATATGCTAATTGGCGTAGGACGTCATCTAGCGACATTTAGCATCTTTTAGGGAAGGCCTTAGCTACTTTCCTTTGAAAATAGTTGGCAACACTGCCGTCGACTAGAGCAGTGCTGCACCTGTAGACTACAGTTTAGAGGAGTGCACGCTCGCAACGGGGAACACATGAAGTTGATGACAACATTTCTTATATCAAGGTCGTAACGAATATAAATAATCTTTAATATACAGTTATCTGCATTTTTCCTTCTCTTGTGTATAGTTGATTTTTAAACACGAAAATTGCATTCAGCATGACACGCAAGCGGCTGCCGTGCTAATGAACAGTAGGCCTATTATAATCCTGTATCTGAGGCAAAATTACTAAATATACAGCGCGAGTTATATATTTCTAACTCCAAACAATTGGCCACTGAACCAGCTGATATAATCTTTTTTTTATTCGATACGAGATTACAACTTGACACTTTCAACCGATCGCATTTTACTGATGCAAAAGACGCGCGCTTGCACACTCACTGAGAGGGAGCGCGGTGTGTCAGTGTTCACCGGGCTATGGTCAAATAATGACCCAGTTACAAGGTGTGTATAACTTAAACTACTTAGTCAACACTAACAGTAGCTGCTGTTCGGTTCATAGTCGGTTCTAGTCACTTCTGAACTTGATGAACTTGACAGTTCTGAACTCCTCTTGATCAAAGCTCAGGGCGACGGGTTGCCAGATATCACAAAAAGAGCAAAACAAGCCCCTTAAAAACGCAGTATAATAAGCACATGGTAAAAATGTACCAGGGAACACGTTTAAACATAACTAGAAGTACTAATATCCTACAAAATTAAAAGGAAGTAACTAATTTATTATGAATAGAATAGTTCATTATAAAATATGCAGATATTATAAACCGATTGATAAAGCAATGCATGAGATTGAAAAATTATTCAGCAACACTTTATTTAAAGTTTAAATAAAGTGAGTTGTATTTAATATCAATCAGTTATGGGAAGTTTATCTAAAAGTTGATGAGTGTGTTTTGTTTAGTATATTTAGCTATCAAAATAGTTTACCAAAGAAATAATTTACCAAATAAAAGAAAAATCATGCAAGGTGAAGTTCTTTTCATTTCTAAAGTATTTGGGTTTATCTATTATACAAAGCCCCTTTTGTCGATTTTTCGAGAATAACTACATATATAAATAACTATATCGTGAAATATATCGTTACCGTGAAATAAAATTAGTCATACCGTGAAACACAATTTTGGTCATACTGCCCACCCCTAACAAAAACAAGTTTTTTTTTTAAAACAGCTTCTCTTGCTCATCAAGGCTGCGTTTATTGGATTGAAATTACAATCAGTAGTATTGTGAAACATTACAATTTAAATTAGACCTAACTGTAATCTGTTCAAATATATTTTGAAATTAGGGATGCACGATATATCGACCACATATCGATATCGGCCGATAAATAGACATTTTTGATGTTATCGCTATCGATCGATAAGAAAATTAGGCCGATATATCAAAGCCGATAAATGATAGATTATTTACTTCAGTTGAGAGATGCGTGCAGTTCGCCATGACGGTTTTGAATGATTGGAATCACTTCGAAAAGGAAGATATGCTAAGTGCAACATGTGCAGCACAAATCTGTCACATAGGCTTCATAACATTATAATAACAACACGCCTGTAAAAGAATGTTGTGAATTCTTGTTCGCCAGTGTTTCAGCGCGACGAGCGGGTTGAGGCGGTCAAGTTCACTTGAGCATTCGCAGCATTTTGTGCCATTGTAAGTTGTAGTATGTTTATTTTGTGTATATACATATACACATATATATTATGATTAATCTAATATAGGATGTGTTTAGTTGAGTTAATGAACGATGCAGTACGCTTAATTGTAGGCTACCGGTGATCATCTTTATCTTTAGCGTGAGTGCATAGCTCAAACAGCAATGTACATTTATAACTATAATTGGGATTTGGGACTGTCATATACATGCCATTATAATGAGAACACTATTGTAATAAAACGTTGTGAATTCTCTGGGTTTAGTTGCCGTTTCAGCGCGTTGTTGTGGGAATAGCGCGTCCAGAACAGGGATTACACGTTCTGACCAGCACAGTCAAATTCACTTGTGCATTCAAGTCATTTTGTGCAGATATAAGTCGACTCGTAATATTAAGTTTATGTAATATAAATATCTGATTAATCTTACATAGGATGCGTTTCGTTGATTTAAACAACCTGTTAGAAAAGTTCTTCAGTTTCCCTGTGTTAGTTCTCTTCAGCTTCAGCGCGCGCGATCAAACAGCAATGCAAAACATTAAAAGCTATGATTGGGACTGTCATACAATTATAATTGTATACACTATTGTAATAAAAAGTTGTAAATTAAAAAAATAAATGTAATTTGAAACAGTAAGCCTAATATTAAAGATGTTTACAATTACTGTAATATAAAAAAAAAAAAAAAAAAAAAAACATTGATGCGTTATTAATAACTAGCATTTTTTTGTTCTCGTATTATTTTTATCAACAATATGGTTTGATTAAAATAATTTCTTTATTGTCCGTGCGGAGGCGGTTCCGTTTTATTTATCCATGGCGCATGAAATGTATTTCTTTACAGTGTTTCCCCTACCATTGTTTTAGGGGGGCGGCCTGCCCCCCCAAAACGACCCCCCGCCCCCCCCCTAAAATCCTGACGAAATCCAGTCATAAAAAGGAATTTATGCGGAATTTGTAAATCTTTTGGGGAATAAATAGAAAGCAGTTCAGTACACTTGAAATCAAATAGCGATGTAGACTAGTGTGTGTGGATATTAAACCACAAAAACAATTTAAATACGAATCCTGCATGTTCTGTGTGAATGAATGGTGCAGCCGACACGCAGTTTCATTTACCACACACACACACACACACACACACACACACACACACACACACACTGAAGCACGTATGACGCTTGCGCTGTTTTTTTTTTGCCTATATGAAGACATAAATGCATGAACTTCCTCTCCAGGCTCTAGATCCACTTCGAAAGTCACTTCGTGATCATTTAACCGCTTCATTTGAGAAAAACTATCATCATGACAAAAACACACAGAAACTCTAATGGTCTTCACGGCAACCCGTCAAAATAAAAGTTCGGTTTAACTTGACAGAAATATATTACTGTTGTACAGTAGAATTTAGATAATTCCCAATGTAATAATACTAACACTAATCCAAATAAATTATCATCAAAACTGAATTTAAGGAATAATCTATGTTTAAATTTTAACAGTAAAGCACGGTATTTGACAAAAAGTTTATTCAATTTCAAATGATTAAAATTGATGATAAATGAGAAGTTAAGGAATCTTACACTGGTTCAAACTAGGCTACTGTATTGTAAATGTTTGATTTATGTTGAAGTGTTTGGGACATGGCTTTTAATGGTGAGGAGTCAACCTTTTGTTTATGTATTGAGGCTATCAAAGTATATCAAAATTTGAATTTAGATTTATCGGCCAATATATCGGTTATCGGCTTTCAAATGTAAAGAATTATCGGTATCGGCGCATCCCTATTTGAAATGTAATTTATTCCTGTGATGATAAAGTTGAATTTTCAGCAACCATTACTCTAGTCTTCAGTGTCACATGATCCTTCACAAATCATGAAACTGTGAATTTTTTTTCCAGGATTCTTTGAACAGATATATCTACGCACAAAGAACACTTACTCAACAAATACACCTGTAGTATTTACTAGGGCTGGGTATTGGACACAAATTTTACAATTCGATTTCGATTCACAAGCTTGCAATTCGATTAGATTTCGATTCGATTCGATTCAATATTGATTATTTTGGATATCAGGTACAATACATGGCAAATTTTCTCAAGGAAAACAAATCTCTTAACTAATGCTGTAAACTATGGGAGTCAGTTGTAGCCTACTAGGCTTTGTTAGCCTACTATAATATTGAAGGTAAACATTAAAGGTGCTATATGTATTTTTTTAGCGGCCTCTATCGGTGATGTTTCAGATTGCAACCAATTTTTACAAGAGCGCTCGTGGCGTGCTCTTGCGCGTGCTCGAACACAAGAGCGAGCACTCATGGTAACGGCCACACTGAGACTTTCAACACACCGGAGAAAGCATCACACAACATGCTGGAAACTCATGTAAACTCCCACTGCAACGTTACAATAATAGGCTACTTTTATCAGCTTGACGTTGAACTAATGCTCCATGCTCGTACCATGATAACGTTACCGCATTTAGCCGACATGTGGTGTTAGCATAAGGCATTTCACTAACTATTCGTGTATCTTTCACAATCAGCAATGTCAACATAGATGAATATATAATATGATAACGAAAACGGTTAGTGACTAGACTGAACAATTGCAGTGTAACAGTAAGATCGTAGGAAGTAACATTACTGTACTGAACGTGTCTGGAAATGTGTATTATAAACAATATGATAGTGGGATGAGTGACGTTAGACAGTAGATCTAGTACATAAAATAAAAGTTACATCCGAAAGTACCTACTTTTTGTTATCCTGGAACAGTCTTTTGTATTCATTTCATATCTCATGTATGTTGTAGTTTACCTTGCTATTTCATTACAGTTTACCATTATTTATTTCAGCATATCTGAAAACTTGTAATTTATCACAATAAAAATAGCGGAGGTCTCTCCATAATTCAAACGCTCTGCCGATGTTGATCCGTGTTTTCGTCCTAAGTCGATCCGATTGACGTTTGGCCTGACGAGCTTCAGCAGATTTTGTTTTTTGTTTTGTTTTTTGTATTTATGTGGAGTTTGTATTGGAGTCTGTGTTGTGCTGGAGGTAGACATGCGCCTGTATTCGGTAATGCGATAAATAGCGGTAATGAATATGCACGATATTATTATCGCGGGCAAAAAACTTCAAAATACCGTGAAAAATACTAGATTCGAATTTAGACTTTTAGAACGCGCATTAGCTGATTTTCCATCAACCGCTTAAACACTGCGTATCTGCTCCGTATCTGATCAAAACACGTGCGCACTCCGATGTAAACAATCCCCACATGTATAAGCACTGTGTGCATGCGCGCAGTGCGCACTCTAGTCTAATGTAAACAATCCTCACATGGAGTAGAAGCATGGCGGAAGGAGGAACGCTGCCGTCGATTTACCCCCCGCAGGGCTGCCAACTCTCACGCATTCAGCTTGAGACTCAAGCGCCTTTCAGACAGGACGGCGGAATACGCACGGGGACGTTTTGTTGCTGCGTCGACCAAAGCGAGGTTAAAGTTCAAAATAGTTCAACTTTTTATTTCCAAAATAGTAAATCGCGTTTCGCATCCTGTCTGAAAGGCGCTTTACGCAATTGACACTTTTCGCACGCTCTCACGCAGAGAAAAATCGCGGAGCAAAGAGGACACTGACAGACTAGACAGAGCAGGTTACTTTTGATATGAACAAAAAAAAAAAATCAGCTCTTAGGTTCTGTCCATTGTGCCGGATCGCTGCGCCATAGTTCAAGTAAACCGATCATCTGTTACTTTTTATTTAATCATTGTAATGTGTGATTACAACCCCTTCACACACAGGCAATAAAAAAAGGATTCATTTTAGAAGAAAAGTTACATAGAGCACCTTTAACTGATTTGTATACAAAGACTTGAATTACACCTTTATTTATTTTATAATACTAAAGTTAAATGAAATATAAACATTTAAATGGTGGCTGTCATAAAAACTTGCCAGATTTATTCAAACATGCATTAAACATTGAGGAACATTAACAATTATAATGAGTTTGTAATATGGTGCATATATTTAGCAAAATGCTCCTCTCTAGAGTTAATTGTTCTAGCTGACTAACGAGTTTATCATCACTGGATATGGTTTTTCTGAGGTAAATGTGACGTTACATGACATTGTTTACAAGCTGTTTTACTGACGTGTTTCCACGGTTGAAACACTGATTGAGCGACAAGTGACATGATACGGATTTCGATAAGTTGTACTCTATCTTTTAACACACTTTTCGCACTGTAACTGGTATTATTATAAGGCGGAAGAGAAGATCATGTGCGCTCCACGCTGCGCCAGAGCGATCTCACGCCACAGCGCCAAAACGGTATTTATGTTTTGGAATTTCGTAAGAAAATGGAACGTAATTTGAAATCTGAGACTTTGTTTCATATCAATAGTAACAAAGCACAAAGATTATTGCGATTTATTGGATGGGAAGCACGCTACAATGTTCCATTCATTCATCGACTGAAAACAGGATGACTAGCCTAATCGATTCTTGGGATTTAAGAATAGATATCGGTTCGTAAAAATGAGAATCGATTAAAATCAAGAAATCAATATTTTTTCTCAGCCCTAGTATTTACAGTATAAGAATGCTTTTGTAATGCATGTCACCAAATTGTTAACATCATGCTAACTATCATACTATCTAGTAATTGTTTCTCTACTGCAAACGAATGAATGAAAGTGACTACCGGTAATTAAAAAGGAAATAGATCAAGTAAACATGATGACAGGGTGAATCCTCTCTCTGTGGCCTTAACTGAAGCCTGCTGGCTGGAGAGAGACAAGCTGTTTGTGTGCTGTCTGACAGGAGGAAATGACTGTTATCATAGCAAATGAAATCAAGACAGCACGGGGTCATGCGACGGTCTCGAACCCCCTCCGCACCCCGCTAGTGATATTATGAGGTCTCAGAGCACAGACCAGACAGAGTCCTTCTCTTAATTCAAGCTACTTTACTTTCATACGGACAGGGAAAGTGGCTGAATCTTAGCAGAGCATCAGAAGGATTCATACAAGTTTATTGACAATGACCGCTTGGGAATTAAGGTCAAAGTTTAATGGCTTTGGCAAAAAGTGCAAGTTCAAGTTTCAACAAAGTTGAAAAATCTCTGCAAAATGGGGAATAATGCAGACATTGGCATCACACATTAACCATAAAGCCTACTGTATACTGCATCACTGAAACATACATTTCTAAAACCTCTAAACTATCAACACAATCAAAACTGCTGAAAAACCTGTTGCACACAATCCACAATGCCTTCTGCCCTCTCATTGATAGTTTATACTTTTTAGCAAGTTCAAGGCCATTTAGTATAATTGTAAAAATATCCACCTTCAGGTTGTGATGGTACATGTGTCTTTTTACTGTGAAAGTAAATGTAAGTAACTTTTATATTGTTAGACTAAAGCAACTTTTAGTTTACATATATGATACATCAGGCATTTGAGGAACGTTTATGTCTCAATCATCATTGTATTGCATGGCATTATGTGTTACTTTTTCTATAAAGTATTTTTTCTCAAAACATACTCCAATAATAGTTTTTTACAACTTTGAAAAACAATGCATAAGGGCCATAAAAGCTTGATATATCAAATATGATACAAAACATAAAATAGGCAAATTTAGACTTTCTTTCATGTTTTATCTAAAGGTGCAATAAACATTTCTGACTACTATTTCATATGTCAAGCTTTACAGGGTTAAAGGAGTGAGTAAGGATGCAGAGGAAGGTTTAGGCAGGATCTCAGACAGCTCTAATGACACCTTTAGCCATGAAAGCGGAACCTGGCTCTCCCTCTCCCTGACAGTAATAATGACTGGCTTTGCATAAACCTGTGTCACTCGCAGCAAAATACACCAGGCCAACTTCATCATATAATTAAACCCTGCCTACAGTATCTCATAATAAATGCATGTAGTGCTAATAGCTACCTCTCCGCAGCACCTCAGCTTTGATTTAGCCATTGCGTTACTGGAGGTATGTTTTTGTCCTGCCTTTCATTCCTTTCTTCTTTTTTTATTTAATCTCTGATTGAAGTACTACTGTTGTTTGAGTGGATACGTGGGAATTAAGTGGTCTCAAAGAGAGAGAGACGAAATCAAGAGGGAGACTGGCCAGCTGAAAGGTGGATGAATCAATTCATTCTTACTGCCTCAGATTTGTATGTGTTGTGCATTCAACTATTTGTGTGTGTGTGTGTGTGTGTGTGTGTGTGTGTGTGTGTGTGTGAGACAACAGGTGAGTGTCTCTCTGTTGTCTTAAAGGCCCCGAGGGCTGCCTGGGGGCCTGCCTGCAGTGTCTGTTC
Organism: Tiaroga cobitis; assembly: GCA_030578255.1. NCBI lineage: Eukaryota > Metazoa > Chordata > Actinopteri > Cypriniformes > Leuciscidae > Tiaroga > Tiaroga cobitis. Next base: position 38,340,108 of record CM060597.1, read on the forward strand.
TTACACAGCTCCCAACATCAGGAAGGAGAGCAGACATAGTACACTAGCCTGCAGCAAACACACACACACACACACACACACACACTAACCTGTTTTTATTAAGCTTTCTTGTGCATATAAACAAGCTCACACCTACACCTCCTCCCACTTTAATTCACTCAGCTCTTTACGACATTATAACAATACATAAAAACACAAATATACACCTCCATATTTCCCTCTCGTTCTTGAATCGCCGCTCTGCCGGTATCTTAGCAGAGGCTGTCCACACTCTTGATTCTCTGATTTTATTTGCATGGCATAAGTAAATACATCAAGATGGCTTAGTAATGCATACAGCAAGACCACAGCCCCACAAATCACCTGCGGCGCTGGCCTACGCCATCACTCACGCGCCCCGCACTTTACAACACAATTACCCGCCGCCTGACACAAATGAGCTGGGCCCAGCAACCTGCAGCAAGCTAATTAAAGCCCAGCATGGCTCGCCTCCCATTAAAACAATGACACCCTTTGTGCCACTGCCACCACCAACAAACCGCCACTGCCCACAGAGCTGATGCAGATCTCATCTTCTGATCTTCAATCAGAACTGAAATCAGACACATCCTGACCGGTTCGTTTTGCACACGACTGTGCCTTATGCTAATGCACGACAGCACCTACGCGTGACACTAACACAAAGCATTTTGGGTACGAGTTGGACTGGTGCAGGATTGCAAAGGCTGTCACTGTAAAGGCCAATTGCTGCACTGAGATCACACATGATAGTCGACAATGTTGTGACAGTTATACTGTGAAATTGAAGTATAGCATTCAGATTACAGATTACCAAATACAGGTACAGTCATAAAGGCTTGGAATGACATGACGGTGAGTAAATGTAAGAATTTAGTTTTTTTTTGGGTGAATTATCCCTTTAAAGATCACGACAGAATGGGGTGGTGCAGTTCATTCAGCCCTGAGGGGGCGCTGTGGTGCACTTCATCGTAGTCAGCAGGGCGTAGCTTGGGATGTGCCTGTGAAACTGCTTTTAATTAACATTAATGATGCCATGGGCCTCAGTCACAGGATGATCAACCCTACATACCACAAGTGTATCCCAAGAGTGGCTGACGGTGGGAAAAGTGGTGACACAAAAAAGAGAGACAACAGCCCCCTTTACCTCCCTCATTGGCGGAATAAAATATGCAATGATAGCGGATATTCCGGGCTCCTAATTACCAAATGTTTACAGTGCACCGCCTCTATCTCTACCCTTAGGCCTCTGTTCCCTAAACCTGAGATCTCAACAAAGGAGGTAGAAATACTGAGGCAGAGAAGAAGAAAAAAAAACATGTCAGGCATTTTACTTTGTTCCATGAGCACAGAGGAGAAAAGCGCAGCCATCCTGGGTGCCCATGATATGTTCTAACAAATCCCCGGGGAGACACTGTTCAGACACACAGAACTGGACCTTTGGCTAACTTGTTCCAAATGTGCATAAACCGAATTAATACAACTGTCTTTGCATATGTAATTACCATCCTAGCCTCATGTGGATGTTCTGTACTGCCAGTAATGACTTTACACAAAAGAGGAAGCACTTGTGTCAAACAACTACAACTGTCAGTCTCAAGCCCCACCTGCATGGGTGGCAGAGCTTTGTTTTTGTTCTTTCATGTTGAAGCTAGGATCAGGGAGAAAGAAAAGGTCAAATACTTCCACGTTTGGGTTTGTGTTTATGTGTCATGCATTTCACTGCCATTTGTTTGTTCTTGGCATCCATGGCTGCCAGAAATAAAAAAAGAGTGCCTGAAACGAGACATATCTAAAGTCTTTAGCGTTTTTTAGTGGTAATAAAAAGAGCAAACCCTCTTGAGTTTGAACAGTATAAAAGAAGCAGAAATATTTCCTCTCCCTACCCCCTCTTTTGACTGCAATGGTGAATTAAAGTCATATTTTATGTCACTGCTGACATATACGTTGTGCCTTAAACAATATGAACTATGTGTTAAGATATAAATTGCTTATACCACTGGATTTCTTATTGACACTTCAATCCTGGATTTTTATAGAAAAAATTTTTTTTGGTCACATTTTGTGGCAGCGGATTGTCATAAAACATCTATGATCGGAAAGACGGTGAACCACAGCGCTGTGGCATGCAGTTAACTAAAACAAGTTGACAACTTTCATACATGTTGAACATTCTGAATTTTGGGGGGGTTGTGTTAGAATCCTTCATAAAATTGTATTTATATATATAATATACAATTTATAAGTTACACTTTTAAATGGTAGTTTGTATACATATAAACTAATTAATTTTTTTAAACATTTTATATCCGATCTTAGCACCATGTTCTATTGTTTGAGCTACATGGATTCTATTAGATGTGTGGTCTTTCTGGAGTCCAAGACTGGAGGGTCGGTGTTCTCAGAACTCAGCCGTGATACAGTACAGGCAATATGATTAGTTACGGGTTAAACCTGAACACATGCTGAATCCTGCATGATCACAGATAACCACACACTCAGACGGAGGAAGACTGAGTGTGAGTAGCAACTCTCTGTCTCTCTGCAATGTGGCCATCAGTAGCTCGCAATTGTGGAGGAGGAAAACGACTGCGTGCCATTCCACCGTTAATGTGTCTGACACACAAATCAGAATAACGAACAGCTCACCCTCAACAAACACTTTCTCATTACTCTGGCTCACTCGTTCTCTTCTCTGCTTTCTTGCTCACACACAACATGTTTCCTCTCGGCCGTGATTGAGAACTTCCTGTCTCCAGTCCAGCCTCTCTCTCTCTCTCTCTCTCTCTCTCTCTCTCTCTCTGAAGACACTGCCCCTTTTCTCCTTGGCACATGAATATTCAAATCCCTGTAACATGATGTCCACATTTACAACATAAAAAACGTAACAGAAGCAGCCTGTTCATTTCCAGTCAGCACCTGATCATAAAGACTGAATCGGTCTCAAATCCCAGAATGCCTCAGTGTCTGCGGCCCTGACTCCTGCTCCACTGGGGCTGTGTCTCATAGCAACCTGGTGTGTTTCCCTTCAAACAGGAACCCGCAGACAGACTGCTGTTGTTTTGCCCTACTCTGTCATTACTTCTCATTGACTAAATGATGGATATGGCAGCCCAGCATGACAGCGGCAGTGATGGGAACCAAAGCCTTTAGGGTAAGGTGGATTACGCCAGGGCTATACACACGCCATAAGACTCTGAAGGGGACAAGTCTCTAATATTTGACAACGGTTTCACAATAGAAATGTTAATCGACTAACAGTATCAAAGTATTATTACAGTATTTGATCCAAACCACTTGAGTTTTGTGAAATATCTATTAATTTCATGATTCATGTAATTCATAGCTGAATGTGACGAGAAAAACATTAAAAGAAACCTTTTTGCCATATTAGGCACACAATTAAGGATACGGCCACATAAATCGAGATATACAGCAGATGCGACCAAAATTTGTAAGGGTGTGACTAAAATTTTCCCTAGGTCGCACCGGTGCACCTAACGTCCTCGCACCAGCTGCCTCTCCACGAACGGTCTCCTTTGACTGAACTCACACTCATGGTTGGATCATATCGTGGTCTAAACCAATCAGAGACAGAGATAGGACGGGTCTTTGCCTCTGATTGGCTGTGGTCCAGATAGTCCTGTAGGCCTACACTGCTCGTGCTTTGTGCTGTGTGATTGAAATTAAGGCCTGAGCACCAGAGAATCAGTGCCCGGTTGCATAAAGCACCTTAAGTTTTTCCCTTAAGTATGATACTTAAGGGGCGATTTACCCTTACCTAAGAGAATAACTTAAGGGTGTTGCATATAATCTCTTAAACGGTTCTCTTAGGTAAGGGAAACATTTAAGTGTTTCACGACAGCGATCCTGGATTCACGTTATAAAAGTCTGTTGTTGCCATAGATACACAAAACACTAATGTCGGAATGTCACGTGTCAGTCCAGTGACGCTATCATGCAACACCGCGTTAGCTCCGAAAGTGGCGGCAGTTTGTATATTTTTTACCCAGCCCTAATAGATACTCACTTTCATGAGATCGTGTTGCATGTTCCCACCAGTCCTGAGATCTCTCTCGCTGCGCCTTCGTCCATCTGTGCAAGAAGAACCCCCTTTAAACAGGCGTGAGGTTTCAGATCTATGTCATGTGTAAACACATGAATCGGATATATGGGTCACAATTTAAAGAACGTGTAAACGGACGGTCAAAATATATAGGCAACAAATCAGAATTGGGCATCAAGACCTCCAGTGTAAACGAGGCCACGGAAATCAACATCAGCAAAATAAACACAAGAAAACAGACGACGAACAATGTAAAGAAATAGACGCACAGAGTTTTTTCTTTAAGAAAAGTAGGCCTGTTCCCCCCAACACTCTCCCCGGTCAATGCTCCGACAACAGCCCAGACATGGAGCAACTTCAGCCATCAATTTAGGGGAGCACTTTTGAACAGTAGCACTTTCTATTTCTATTTTGAAATGTTTTATTTTGCTTAAAATTTTTTAGTTTGGCAGCTCAGTGAAGCACTTTAAAATAAAAAAATAAAAAAGATTTTACTTTTTATATACAGTATAATTGTGCTTCAAATTTTAAAAAAAGTATTTACTTACACCTTATTCTTGTTTAAAATCATTTACATAATATATATGAATGTATATGGAGCGTGATAAAAATGTGACCTTGAAATTGTGGCGTTAAAGGCGACGCGGGCCGAGCCGAAAAACATTTGGGTGCACCTAAATTTTGTGCTGGTGCGCCTAAATAAAAAAGTTAGGCGCACCAGTGCAACCAAGGCAAAAAGTTTGTCTGGAGCCCTGTACAGTATTTGAAAATGGGTGTTTTTATCCACGTTAGCATTTTCAAGTGTTTTCAAGAGTTTCTTGTCCACGCTGAAACATCGGAAATTGCTTAAATCATTTTATGGTGCAAAACATAATAAAAGCTCACTGAGATGATACACAGACAAAGTTCTCAAGCTATATTTCTGGCACAATCATTTTATTAGCTACATTTCCAACCTCTTACTGGTGCATTCAGGTCATACTAAATCTCATTCCACTTATGGACTAAAAAAAACAATTGCCCTCATGTTTTGATGCAGGACAGCAATTTTGAGTAAATTTTCTTTCATTTTAGCAGCAACGTAATTGTACAAAGTAACATTTATCTTCCACAACAAGGTGCAAGTGAATAGCACATACCTGGCACATGCTGGCATAACAATAGATATCAATAGATTTTGGATACAATATGCGTCACATGACTAAACATGCATCCCTCCATTCTCACAGTCCACACTACAACGCAAAAACGGCGTTTTCAAATGTAATCCTCGTTGGAGAGCGTTTTCAAAAAGCTCAGGACAACAACGACTGTCTCAGTGTAGAAGGTCAAAATGTAGAGAAAAAGATGCGTTTAAAAAATGAATGTAGACGTAAACAATGTGAATGTGTGCTTTTTTTATTAAAAATATTATTTGCAAACTGTTCGAATGCATTGCTTTGCAATAAATTTGAGTTCTTTTAATTATGTATTTCTGTTTCTTTATTCCAAATCCCTTTAACTCCTATAATTATTTAATTCCTTTAAACAAAGACCATTACAACCATCCCCCCTAATGTTCAAGACATGGTCAAAGCCTTGGATTACACAGCCCAAGCAAGAGCACTGTAGGCCGATAATGGGAGAGATACGCATCTGGAGACTGACGGGTAGTGGGTGCGCATGAGGCGAAAGGTGCTGATGTGACTGGCATTTAAATACAAACATATATTGACACACACACACACCTTCCCCTCAATATTAAACAAGACAATGAAGTAGAGGAGTAAAAAAAAGGGGTGACGCACTATAGTTTGTTGTGACACCCTCTCCATAAGCCCCCAGTTCTTCTTTCAAACTGTGCCAAACTTTTGAAGAGAGACTATCTCTTTCTCTCTTTCTGTCTATATCTCTCACTCAGTTCATAAATTCCCCCCTCCCGTCACGGAATACACCCACACACACCCCTCCGCACGGCTCCACAGATCTTGGCACATCCCCTTCTTTCTGACAGGCAAATCAAACCAATGTGAGTGATAGAGAGCAGAGCAGTGTGTGTGCGTGTGTATGAGGGATAACAATCAAAAGAATGAGAGAGTACAGGTGTTTGGGTTTACGAGACAAGCACAGTTGCCTGGGTCTTTGACAGCTGTTGATGTTATCACAGACACTTATTGGCTGCGAGTTTGAAAGGCAGCCGGGGGGTTGGGGAGATTGGGCGAGAGACACAGGAAGAGAGTGAGAAAGAGAGTCAGAAACTAGAAGTTGGAAGAGGGGGAGCAACGGGCCTCCCCTTTGAAACCTCCCTGTGCTAGATAACATTTGGCTGAACTTTCCAATGTGAACCTCCTCCTGACATGCAGCAATCTGAGAAAGAGAGACAGAGAGAGAGAGAGAGAGAGAGAGAGAGAGAGAGAGAGAGAGAGAGAGAGAGAGAGAGAGAGAGAGAGAGAGAGAGAGAGAGAGAGAGAGAGAGAGGGGGATGAAGACGAGAAGAAAAAAAGTATTGACTGCAGCGTTTCATGTCTATTAGGAGTAGCAGAAGAGAGGGTCCGTTCTAGAGGGGTCGTGGGGGAACGTCTCACCAAGCTGACAGGCGTCACGTTAATCAGGAGGAAATGCGTCCGCTTGAGTCCTACCACACACTTAACCAGAGGCCGCTGCACAAAACAATAAACGGAACAAAAAACACAAGAGTAAAGCAGTCAAACTAGAGTGGCCATTAGAGGCAATCTGACCAGCTTCATATAAAGCCTCCTTGTTCCTTTTTTCCATCACTTTGACATGCAATCAGACCAAAACAAAAATGTAATGTGCAGCTATGGAAAGGATGTGCAACGGCCTCATGTGACAGTTCAAGGCCTTTCATTCTGCAGCAGTGGGCCTCCCAGTATTTACAGTTACAACTGGAAATTCTCACATTGTATTCAAAAAGCCGCATCGCATTAGAACTTTAAAAACATATCAATGAGTTGAGCATAATTTATGATAATAAGGATAAGAATATGATGTCCTTTAACGCAATTTTGTTGATACCCAAATACTTGAACCCTGGTCCTATAGGGAGCCACTGTCCTGCTTGTAGAACTTGTAATTACAATGTGTTAACAACATTTTTTCTGAGAGCTACAACTTGTACCACCTGCAGATTTCAGGTGTGTTCGACTAGAAGCGGCATTGTGCAGATCGATTATTAATATGACATCAAAGCACCATGAGAGCGATTCGAAAGCATACAGAGCTTTATTTACGGTAATTACGACATGGCATGAACACAGCATGATTTCTGAAGGATCATGACACTGAAGACTGATGCTGGGGTAATGGTGCTGAAAATTCAGCTTTGCAATCACAGGAAAAAAATTACATTTTAAAATATATTAAAATAGAAAATAATTATTTTAAATTGTAATAATATTTCACAATATTACCCTTGTTACTGTATTTTTGATTAATTAAAAATTGCTTTGATGAACATAAGTAATATATATATATATATATATATATATATATATATATATATATAATTTATTTTTTTATCTTACCGACCCCCACACTTATGAACATTAGTGTCTTAGAAATTGTCTTAGAAAATGTATTGCTCTTCCTGTATGCATTAAATCATAATAAAAAGAAAGATTATCTGAACAGCCTCTTTGCAAAAACCTGTGACAGATGCACAAAACAATCCTCACTGAAGCTGTTCTGGTCGAACTGAAACGATCACAGACCTTGTTAAAATAAACATCAGATACTCTTTCCCTATGCAATCAAATGTTCAAAATGTCAGGGTCAAATATGAAAAGTTTAACAAATATTCCAATTAAAAGATCAACCACTAATCTGAAAATGAATATATGAATCTACAAGCTGTCAGAAAGAGCAGAATGTTTACTGGAATTTCTCATACTCTATTGTCAGAAGGCTCAGTTTCTATTGAGGGTATTTTACAGAAGTTTTTATTTCTAAAAGTTACAGTATGCTTTCATAATACAATAAACACTTATCTAAGATCAAGAAAAATTTGCTTCCTTAAGATATGTCCCCTTTTCATGTATATTTAAATTCTTTCTAGTGAGCCTGATCCTGATCCCTCTCATTCCTCAGGCAACAGAGAACTCAAAGAAACCAAGATACAAGCCAGCCAAAAGTAGGCAGTGAGACCACAGGATTTCCCTCTTATACTATTTTCCCTTTCAGTTTGAGACAAAACATAGATCTTGGCTGCAAAACTGGAAAAGATGGCATGTTACACACAATCTTTTTTTCCTATTCCACTTCTTTTATTCAGGTTATGTTAATTTGCTCTGTGTAAGTGTTCTCAATGGATAATCTGTATGGTAATGGGTCATACTCATCCAACACCACGTATAAAAATGTCAGACTCCGCAGGAGTTTAAAAAAAAATTTTTTAAAAAGAAGGGTGAGAAAATGAGTCCCTGTCTTACTCTTTCTCTATTTTCTTCCACAAAATATTAATTTCCACCTCAGATGCTAGTGATTGATACTCAGCATGGTGAACTAATAGCTGAAATTATATTTGGTAATAATTCATGTTCGGCGGTCTCCAGTGAGCTCTGTGTGGCCCCCCTGTCTAATTCAGCTTTAGGAAGCCAATATGAATTTCATGTTTAACCAAGTTCTACTTGATTTCTACAGGGAGCACTCTCCTAACATACACTTTTGCTCTGTACAAATTCATATTCTAAGGCCTTTTAAGGTTTCCATGTCATTTGTCATAATGACATAAATGATTCATAAACCGCGCACCACATCTCAGCTTGTTCGTTCATTAGCGCTTTGCTTCTCGTAACAACATCCACGTATTCGGGCCTTACACGCATTTTATTGTTTGTGTCTGTGTGTGTTTACGTGGCACTTTCTTACATATGCATATTTTAAAATGAGCGACACATCAAAGCTCCACCAAGGGAAGGAGAATAGGAAGTGGTCATTAAGGAAAAGAGCAATACATGTTTCTCACTTTTTTTCTCTCTCCTAATACAACAGATGACAAATTGCGTCCCCCAGGTTGCTCTTGTTATTCCACAATTACAGCAGGTACGAGTGTAAGGGGTGTGTTCCCCCACAGGCTTTTTTAATGCCGCTGAACAAATGATAACAGACTGAAGATGGACAGGATACATTTAAAAAAAAAACTTAGCATGCACTCCCGCTCAAAAGTTTGGGGTTGCTAAGATTTCTTAATGTTTGTTAAAGTATCTTATGCTCACATAAGCTGAATTTATTTGATCAAAATTACAATGAAAACAGTAAAATTGTGATATATTATTACAATTTAAAATATCTGTTCTATTTTATTATATATATTTTTTTAATTCTTGTGATGCCAAAGCTGAAATTCCAGCAGCCTTTACTTTAGTCTTAAAGGGATAATTCACCCAAAAATGAAAATTCTGTCATCATTTACTCACCCTCAATTTGTTCCAAACCTGTATGAATTTGCTGAACACAAAAGAAGATATTTTGAAGAATATAGGTAACCAAACAGGCCCAGGGTCCTATTGACTTTCATAACACGGAGGAAAAGAAAATACTGTCAATGGGGCCCGACAACTGTCTGGTTACCGAAATTCTTCAAAATATATATTTTTTTTTTAGAAGAAGAAGAAGAAGAAATAAATTCATACAGGTTTGGAACATCTTGAGTGTGAATAAATGATGACAGAATTTTAATTTTTTGGATTAACTATCCCTTTAAATGTCACATTCACAGTTATTTTTATTAACGTGGAACCCAGTTCTGTGTGTTCAACACAGTTCAACTGTGAAACCTTTTTTCCCAGATGTTTTTTTTTATTGTTAAAAGAAAGTTCAAAATTACAGTATTCAACTGAAAAAGAAATCTTTTGTGACTATGTGACTTTTGTGACTATTGTGAAATGTTTCACCAAGCACAACATGTTTGTGCATCAACATCTTTGTTGATCCTGGAACATTCCAATCAACCAATCAGATTTGAGGGACACGTTTACAGTTTATGTCAAGTTTAGGCTTACAGTCAGGGTTAGGTGCTTCTACATCAGTGTTGTTCACATATCATTTCCCTCTGATTTTAGGGATAACTTATGGGCAGGGTTAGGTTTAAGGGTAAGGATAGGGTTAAGACTAAGTTTTCGGACAGGAATGTTGATCCAAGAACATCTTACTTGGCAAAATCAAGGTGATCATAATTTGTGACGGTGCTCAAAATATACAGCACTAATTGGTAGGTCCATGAGGTGGCAGCACTCACGGTTGGTCTGTTCAAACGTCTTAGAGAAGAAGTTGGAAAATGCCAATAAAATCAACAAAGGACAAAAGGTCCAAACCACTCGAATGGAAATGCAAGCATATCAGAAGGCATTTGTTCTGCTTGAGTTTGAAACATTTTTTTGAACGTGTTTGTGTCCATACGAAACAAGTCCATGCTCAGTGGAGTACTGTATATTCAAAAAGTCTAGAATGCTCAACTGAAAAATTAAGCACACACTCCAGGGTAAAATAGATAAAAAATGAAAATGCAGTCATCATTTACTTACACAAGTTAATCCAAAATGATGGCAGAATTTTTATTTTTGGGTGAACTATCCCATAAACAAGTGTAACCCAAACAAATCTATTCCTCAAATAATGGCTTTTTCTTATCTTTGCAGTTTTGATTGCGAGATGGAAGTTAAAGGATTAGTTCACTTTAAAAAAAAAAATTGCTGATAATTTACTCACCCCCATGTCATCCAAGATTTCCATGTCTTTCTTTCTTCAGTCGAAAAGAAATTAAGGTTATTGATGAAAACATTTTCTCCATATAATGGACTTCAATGGGCCCCAAACGGTTCAAGGTCCAAATGACAGTTTCAATGCAGCTTCAAAGGGCTTTAAACGATACCAGACGATGAATAAGGGTCTTATCTAGCGAAACGATCGGTCATTTAAAAAATAAGTAAGTTTTATAAGCACAAATGCTCGCCTTGCTCTGTTCTGTGATGCGCGTTCGTGACGTCACGTAATACGCAATTACGTTGAAAAGGTCTCACAGAACAGAGTCATCACAGAACAGAGCAAGGCGAGCATTTGTGCTTATAAAACTTAAACTTTTTTATTTATTTTTGAAATCCTGGAATGTTTTCATCAAAAACGTTAATTTCTTTTCAACTGAAGAAAGAAAGACATGGACATCTTGGATGACATGGGGGTGAGTAGGGCCTAAATTATCAGAAAAAGTTTTTTTAAAAGTGAACTAATCCTTTAACACCACTAAGTGTTGGTGGCCTAAAAGGGAGGGTGCTACAAGTTAGTTTAAAGTGAACATGGTTCTGCATTGGAGACAAGGAGGGGCCCAAGGGTTAGACGAGGTTAGGTTTGAGCTTATTGGGTGTCAGTCAAACCTCCTCTTGTGCATCTGCCACAAATAAAAATAATAAAGTGCAGCCCAGAGGATACACACTCATCAACAAGTGGTTTCAATCACCGCTAGCCTGTGATGCTTGAGGAATGGCGGGGGGTTGGAACGGGATGTGTCCCATTGGCCATGAAAAGTGAGCCTGAGTTTGGCTCTGTTTGAAACAAAGGAAGATTTATCTGCAGATTTGACAAAGTTCACATACAGTGTCAGAAACGGCCTGAGAGGATGACCATCACCCCAACCGGAGAGGTGTGTTTGGAGCTGGAAGTTTAAACCTGTGTTATTGTTAGCAAGAGTCATGGGATGAGAACATAAGCACCAAAGCTGTCCAAACTATCAACAAAATTCCAATCTTCTGCAACTTTAGTTATATTGATTGAATGAGTGTCTATGTTTATATATAATATATACCTGTACTGGTTCTGTGTTTCTGTTCACTTGTCTGTCTGCATTCATCTCATCTGTTCTCCAAACTTCTTCGGTAACTTTTCCACCTGAATAACTCCAGCAGATGAACGCAGAGCCGCCTTATTAACTGAATCCGAATGAGCTCAGAATGCACTGCATCTGCAAAAATTAATTATTATTAAAATCATAAAGTGCATATGTAATGAAAAGAACAGAAGGAAGGATGAGAAGGGGGGAAAAACAGGTTCTGTCTTTTATCATGAAACCCTTTCCAAATTTAGAAGTGCTGTGTGGAGAAGCTTTCCTTTCGCTTTGAGGTAAGGAGGTTTTTTGACTTAAGGAAAGAAAGGGGAAGGACAAAAGGAAAGGAATTAAAAAGGGATGAGCGAGCCCCCAACCACCGGCTCGTTTTGGTAATTAGCTATAGCCAACTCAGCGTTTTTTAATGAAACATTTCTGAAGACCGCAATTGGAAGTTCCTCATCTCTCAAACTCTCTTTCTATTGTGGTTCGGGACAACTCAACAACTGTCCCATCTGAGCATGCACAGCATATGCGTGAAGAAGAAAAAGTGTGTGTGTGCGCTTATGCGCATTAACTTGTGAGTGTGTCTTCCTTCTTAAACAGCCCGCTAATCACACAAATTATTGCATCTAATTACCGCACAGGCTCTAATTAATTCCTCCAGTATCACATCATTTAGTACGCATTCACACCACAGCACCTGTTTTCGGCAAATCCACACCGTTAATTTGCTTATAAAACAAACAGCATTAGCATAAAATGTTTAATAATGTGTTTAACCATTTGGCTGTCCCGTGTCTCGGCAACACAGAGAGGTCAGCCGATAGCGAGGCCGCCCGTATCACCCGCACCATTGTTCTGGCTCCAACCCCATCGCACTCCAGTTCATATTAATAAAACGAGATCACTCACCACTAATTAATACAAGCATGCACTGCTAATTACTGCTCTGTACAACAAGCCGGTTGATGAACCCCCTTTAGAAAGAAGGAGAGGAGAAAAGAGGACGAAAGAGACAGGAAGGCAAGCACACCGTAAGTAGATTGTAGGAAAGAGCTAAATGGGTCACAGACAGGGAGAGAAGGATCAAGATGATAAATGGATAATCATGATGGACTGATAAAATGTGTTAGTGATGTAATGCAGTGGTGACACTTTGATTCTTTGAACTGACTCTCAAACCTGATCTGGGAATATAGATGTTTATGCCTGGCCCTGATAAACCCTGTTATGGGGACAACATTTCCCACAAAGATGGCAGTTTTTAAAGTCCTTGTCTTTTTTTTTATAAGTAAAAATTCAGAAAGTTTTCTGTCATGGGTAGGGTTAGATAGATTCTACAGTTTGTACAGTATAAAAATGTGTGTTTTGATTTACTGGCAATTGAATATTGTAATATTTCATCTAAAAATTAATAACATGTTGTCCAAACAAGCTAAACCTATGAAGATTGTTGATTGGACATGGTTCATTACTAATTGCTAGTAATTCAGATGTGTTTATTGTATGAAATTCAAACATCTGCACACAATATTTCAATTAGCAAAACCATGGATGTTTTTTTTTTTCCCACACCACATAGTTTATACCAAACTGTGTGGTTTAAGCATGTGGAAAAAACAGTCTTTATTATGAGCTATTAAAAAATAGTTGTCAGTGGCACTAAAAAGTATTTTAAGATTTACATTAACAGTTAAAACTTATTTTAAAATATTACATGTATTAGACAAGATATCATGGCAGCAAACAACTGCTGCTTGAGCTTTTATCCAAACTAACTTGACTTTTATATTTAAACCTTTTATTTTTTAAATATTTCATATAAATATTTTAAATTCATTGTGTGTGTGTGTGTGTGTGTGTCTTTACAAACTTAATTTGGTCAAATGTTTTGAAGTGTCTATGATATATTTCTTAAAAACAAAGAATTCAAAATATAAATATATGATTTGAAAAACTTTTGTGGCTGATGTATGCTTAGACATAACGGACAGTGCACTTAAAAGCATGTTTGTGCACGTGTATTGTGAAGTTCTTCTGAGCTGAGAGCTCTTGAATGACTGTAAATATCCCATTACACTAATGCTTGTTTCTTTGTACACTCTTCCCCCTACTGGTGTGAAGATATAATTATGGTGCTGTCATCAGTTTACATGATACTGCTCAGCTCACACCACTCGGCTTTGTATTAAAATCTGATGAAACCTTAATCAAATCTGATGGGTTTCCATTCCAACCCAAAAATTTGTAAAGCAAGAATAAAAAGAATATAATGAAAAAAATGATATGATATTCAGTGAAATTGCAAACACTTCCTGCTGTGCTCCAGTGTGAACTGAATCACAGAAATGCCATTGTATATAATGCCTTTCAAACAAACAAACCAAAAAAAGATGTATATAAATACATAATGCCTTATTTCTAATACATAGTTTGTCATATAAGGGCCACCATTGAGCAAACTAATGCTGTATAGGTGCCTGAGCACACCAATAGAAAGGTTAGAGAGACACTAGCGTCCTACAAACACTCAAATATACAAGCCACAAATCAAACAGGCCTACATAAACAGTACTGGGACACTTACGACACAGAACAGACAGATTTCTATCTGAACATATGTCTGAGCTCCTCATATTTTGGCCAAACATAGATAGAGAAAAACAGATTGATATGTCACCATCACAAATACTCTTTGTTACAAAGGACCATAGAACGATAAAGAGGCCTGGCAAGGATCGGGGCTAGGTGCAGATTTTTTGACATCCGTCATAAAGAATTAATTATCTTTAATTATTCATGAGGCCTTCCAAAAGTTGAACATTCATTTTTGATTCTATCCTGGCCCATTATTTGTGTGGAATCAAATTAAATTGTTATTGTGTGTCGGACAGCAATGTGCGAGTTTGTGCGCATGTGACAGAGAGAAACAATCCATTGTTCCTGGCCGACACTCTCTAATGTATGAGATAGATCGGGGTGCGTTTACACAACAAGCTACATTAGAAGAGAACACGGATTCGCCTTATCAATTCAACTCGCCTTTTATGCCCAGTATCGCTTGCGCAAGCAAGGTATAACATTCAAGATACACATTATTAAAAAAGCTGCCCCCTTTTTGTCTGTTAGACACACACACATGCATACACACACACACACACACACACGCACACACTTCAACCCTACCCAGGGCTAAATAATTACCCCACTTCTCAGGGTGATTGCTCATTCTGGCTTTAAAGTACATGCTATAGGCTCTCTCTCATTAGAAGCCTCCAGTCCACCAGCGCGCAGGCCCATGTGAGAAATTATCAATTAAAAGCCTTGCATCATTTGCATAGGAGGAAGAGGAGATTTATGGGAGCGCGAGGCGAACGCAGGGGCCGCGTCTCCCCGTGCAATCCGGTGCCGCTCAGATTGTTTGTGACCAATCTTAAATTCTGGAGCTCTACCCAAGATGAACGGCCGTGTTACTGTTAACGTCAAGGAGTCGGAGGCCCGCGCTGAGATTTATTAGGAATATTATCACAAACATGTCTCAAGTTTTCCCTTTTAATATGTGCCAAGCTCCTCCGAGGAATGTTTCCAACGCTGCAATTACACTCCTCAGCAGCCACATTCCCATGCCTGGCATATAATATATTAATAAACATCCACCCTGCTTTTTTAATATATGTACGAGTGCGAGCGTACGTGCGTTTGAAGGGGTTAGAGAATAAGCACCAGAGGATGTACTTATAAATCATCTTTGTGTTTATTGTTGTTCTCTTTTCTCCTTTATTTTTTGTTTCGTTTCCCCTCATCCTTCCTGTTAGGATGAAAAAGGCTGAGTGATCACAGATGCCTCCTGACAGAGTGGGGGGAAAAAGTTGCATAAGTAATATGTTTGATTTGGAGAAACAACATTTGCATCATTAAAATTGTTCCCCTTAAGCCATGGCATTGGCCTTTTCTAATGGAGTGTTGCCCTGCTAAATTGCATCGACCTCTGAGTGTTCGTGAGCGAGAGCACCTTGCTTTCTGTTGTTGTGTGTTTAGTCATCTTAAATTAGAAAGCAAAAGTTGACGGAGGCAGGGAATTACTGCGACCTCCTCTAGTATTCGTACATGGTCTTCATCCCTTTGGGTTCTTGTGGGACTTCAGGATATGCCTGGCCTTCATCTCCTCTCTGTCAAAGTCAAGAGTCCTGTACTTCAGCGACAGTAAAGCACATTGTGAATGTCTTTGATATTTGTAGCATAATTATATTATTCGTCAGTCAAATCAATATGTGAAGTCCTGTAACATATCGCTGTAATTTGTCTTGTATTACAAAATGCTAGTGGCATATCAGTTACTGTTGTTTTTTAGTTTTTTGTTTTTTTTTACTTCTACAATAATATAATCTATAAAAATGTTCAGTTAAGAATTTTGGATTTATTATAAAACACTGAAATAATTAATTGAGGTAGTAACACTTTAGTTTACAGCGTCCTTGTTACGTGTAGTGACTGTAGAAATAAATATAAATTATGCATAATTACATGCAACAAACTAACCCTATAGAAAGTGCATGTAGTTAATTGTTATTACACAGTATTTAAATGCATAATACCACTGTAACACGGACACCTTAAAATAAAGGGTTACACTATTTTAAGGTGCCATTGTTACAGTGTAATTATATTTAAGTGCAACTACATGTACTTACTATTGGGTTAGTGTAGGATTATGATTTGGTTGAGGGTTAGTTGTATGCAATTATGCATAATTTACTGTTACTATGGTAAGTGCATGTAACAAATGTAGCAAGGACACTAAAATAAAGTGTTACCAAACAAAGTGTAACCTTAATTGAATATAGTAAAAAAATAAAATAAAAAACAGAATGAGAAAAGATCTATATTTCAAATATAGAAAATCACATAATTCTGAAAAAAATCAATATTGTAAAAAATAGTGCAACCCTATTTTACAGTGTCCTTGTTATAGATGTTACATGTACTTACTATAGTAACAGTAAAATATGCATAATTACAAGCAACTAACCCTAACTCTATAGGGGGTACATGTTGTTCATTTATATTAGCGTACTAATTTATTTGTGCAATCACTATGTAACAACGTCACCCTAAAATAAAGTGTAGCCTACATTTTAATAACGTCACATGAAAAGCAACAACACTCATATTTAAGGAAATCCAACATTCATTATGTGTCAGTAACCTTACAATCACAGATGTTTTCATATTTGTTTGCTAAAAAAAAGCTGTTGTGTAAAAAAAAAACAATTATCGCAAATGACATACAATATGCACACAAAACGCTGTTGCTGCCTTAGTTATGCTGACAGAAAAATGTTCTTATCACACAATGACTGGAGTCACACATCTATCACGTATATCAGTAGTTTTGTTGTTGATGATTCCGATCCCCTGAGACAACACTAACTGAGCGCTATGAAAAACCTCAGACTGCTAACAGAACTGGCATATATTAATAATGAGAGACTTTATCATAAACAAGACTTGAAAACGCCGGGAGCAGATTGCGTGATAGAACACTGTCCATGTTTGTTTGTCTAGCGTGAACAGTCTATGAATGATCCACATCTACGAACGACATCCATGAGCCAGAACGGTGTTTTTAGCCCGAGCCGGGCTGCTCGAGGCAGTCTAGATATGAAGAACAGGCTGAATATGGATCGGCCTCCCAGAGGCTAAGTGGGATGGCTTGTTTAATATCCCCCAATTAGAGTACAATTTGAGAGATCAGCCGCTGACTAGCCCAGGCCGTCCTCACCTCTACAGAGGGCCTGTCACCTACTGTCACATACAGATACTGCAAATGTATGCGCTCAATTACGGAGCTCAGGCAGCCAGCCACAGGGTCGGGCTAAATATAAAATGGCAGCTCTGCGGCCCCCCGGAAAAGGGTCGAGGTGGGAAATAGCGTACGAGGGTATGGTAATACCCAGAGTAGCACCTCAGAGGGGAACGTGTGATCTCTGCCTTTAGATTTATATAGGTTTACAAGACTTAAATAAAGAGTTCTCTCCAGGGGAACGGCGAGGAGGAGGAAAGAGAGGATGTGAGTCTCGGCTGCTCTCCCTCTCTGCCGTGGAACGTGTGGTGATAGGGCCCCGCTGTGACCTGTAGTGGTGTAACGATGTGGTGGCTTCCCTGCATTGGTGATTACAGGGGGATCTGGTGCCTGCATTCACAGCTCAGCCAAAGGCAAGCAGGTCTAATTGCTCTCAGAGGGGGTGAGGGTGAGAAAGAGTCTGCACAAGCAAGCCGCAGAAGTGCCGGCCCTCCGTACGCCATCAAAATCCAGACACGAGCGGGGAGAGAGGAAAGGAGAACGACACAAACCTCTTCTCTTCCATCCTTCGAGAAAAGCTAAAGGAAAGAGGAAAGCAGAACGAGATGGAAGGAGAGGGAAAGAGATAGATTGTGAGAAAGGGCTCCTTTATTAAAGCTAGTGCTAATTGAGATAGGAGCCAAATAATGGAGGATGACACTTTAATGAAGACATGCTATGTGCCGCTACTTCCTCTCACTCCCTCGCTTCCTGCCAAAGAAGAAAAGAGAGAGAGCGTGCGAAAGAGTGGGAGAGGAAACAAGCGTGCACATTTCTGCTGGTATATTACAAGAAAGAAAGACATAATGTGGAGGTATCCTCGCTGAGCAGTAATGCGTTTTTGGAGCCGTGTCAAAAACACTGAGGGTAGATGTTATTGTTCCCCTGTGTTAAAACCCAATTACGCAAACCGGAGTGTGATTGCATTCACCAGCGCCGCATCTACCTACAGCTCCACTCGCTGTAAAAAAAATATATATATAAAAAATATTAAAAAAATTAGATGGTGTTCACAGAACTTTAGAAAAAATGAAGCCAACTGTTTGCATGAGCCTTATTTGAGTTGGAGTCATCGGATTTATGATTTCACGTAAATGTTTTGATCTTAAACAGAGAAGGTGCCATCATTGCATCAATCAACTATTCAGAATAGGTACCTTTAAAAACTTATGTCTGTTCAAATTTATAAAGCTCCCTTAATTTAAGTTTTAAATTGTTCAATAGTATACAATCAGTTTCAGGCTTTACACAGAGTACTTTTGTCAAAAACTAATGAAACATAAAATCAAATAAAAATGCCTATCACTACACACAGACCTACACTGATCATTTCAAGAACAACCACATTCTGACACAACAGGACAACAGGTTACTAAAAAAAATCAATTATGTAGCCATAACTATTCATGCCCTAAAGTATGCTGAGAGGAAGTGGGAATGCAGCTGAACAACAAACCATTTTTTTAAAGTATAAGCCCATTAAGAAAAAAAGAAAAACCATGAACACACCTACTATGCTTTTTGATTCAACTATATTCTAATAAAAAAATCAGCATTCTTGTGTTCTAGAAATTCTAGTTCTAGAAGTTGTTCGAAATTTTGAATAAGTAAAAAAACTATTTTTTTTCTAAATACTGTACAAGTGGGTAAAACAAATAGACATGGCATGTTTTGCATTATGAATTGGTTTTAGGTTCAACAAATATTTTTAAACGTACAGCATGTAATTTTTGGCCACCAGGGGGCACTCAATCTAAATAATAACAAAAGACGTACTTTGATGACGTCGGGAAAGAGCGTGGGCTCACGGGAGTTGACGCTGTCAACCAGTTGTTGTCAATGACACCAGCCCTCTGAGGGAGAGAGAGAGGGAGTGCGCGCGCGAACCAGCGATACGATGTTCATTGGAACATGCGCGATCTGTCATTCCCCACATTCCTCACTCATTCTAACTATGTATTTTGATAATCACGTCTTTTCGAACAGAGAGATATATGAATTATCAGACCCCTATTGAATCAATATTCCATCTAGCTAGTATTAATAGATGTTTAAAAAACACGGTCACCTTTCGTTAAAAATATAATTACGTTTATACTATGATATCAAACAAGATAACGTGACTGAACTGCTCTATGAAGCTACTTTCTCCAGCTATATATAGAACAAATATGAATTGACATTATAGCTACATGAGAGCTAGCCCATCTGTGTTTTACACATGACATCATTTCACAAAATATACGGATAGATATAGTTAGCTGAATGGGTGCTTACCTGTTTATTAGAATGCAAGCGAGATCGGCATCTCTCTGTAGCCTATATTTAGCTTGTCAGAAAGCTCTCTACATTTTTTAAATGCAACCTTACAGTTTACCCGTGTCATGCTTCTTCTCCTGTCATATTTTCCACCCGTACGTTTGCTAGGGTGACCATATTTTGTATTACCAAAAACCAGGACACTCGGCCAGCAGTTTTTTTGAAAACCAGGACATTTTCATCACTTTATTAAAACAGCCAGGACAGAACGTGAAAACAGGACATGTCAGGACTGTTGGTCACCCTAACGTCTGCGCTTTGAGCTGGCTCCAGCAGCAGAACGTGCAGGCAAAGAGTAATCGTGGTTCATAACTTACAGGGCTGCCAACTCTCACGCATTCAGCGCGAGATTCACGCAATTGAGCCAATTCTCACGCTCTCACACCAGACCCCCGATTTCTCACGCTGAAGTGTCAACCCGATCGGTCAAAGCCAGAAAGATTAGTTTATCTATAGTTCTACCTGTTGAGCCACTCGTAATCGATTAGTTTTACCGCAAATTAGTTAAAATATCCTGTAATCTAGAGCGAGCGTGCATGCGAGACAGATGTTGAGCTCCTAACCGCGCACGATGTCAGAGAGGTAAGCGAGCGAGAGATCTTGCGCGTGCAGCCAAACCCCCCTCAAGTTTGGTGCAGTTGCAAAATGATACTAGCTACTACTTTTTTTCCTACGTTGTTTTCTTTTCTTTTATTGGCGGCAGTCCGGTGTTCCCCTTTGTGTTAGGTGTTTTCGCCGGGTTCCGCAGGAAGTTAGAGAAAATAGAGGAGTCAAAGGTTATATGACGCCATAGACGGGCGACAAAACGTAAATAAAGAAACGGCCCGTGTCTTCGAATTAAACTATACATTTCTCCGGATTTGAAAGTTGGTGGAAACTGTCGGGATAATGTAAGTACATATCTCATAGAAATATATAACATAGATACAGTT
The DNA here is from genome assembly GCA_030578255.1 of Tiaroga cobitis. Taxonomy (NCBI): domain Eukaryota; kingdom Metazoa; phylum Chordata; class Actinopteri; order Cypriniformes; family Leuciscidae; genus Tiaroga; species Tiaroga cobitis. Next base: position 38,361,101 of record CM060597.1, read on the forward strand.
ATTTTTGCTATTTTTAAATCAGAAAAAATACATATTGTGCCTTTAAAAAGACTAACATTCAATATAGTCTCAGATAATAGGTCATGAAAAATGCATGTATAAAAATTACAATTAAAAAAAAATGCTTTTTAGTTCTGGATTGAGTTTAGGATTGCATCACAGCACATTTTCATCAGAGCCATTTTATAACTTCAAATCTACCAACATTTGACCTTCAAGTCCCTTGATGTTGGCTAATTATAAAAATCAATTCAAAACACTAAATGGAATCAACCATTAAAGAGTGTCACGTAAAAATTACTTTTTCTTCAAATAGTATCACAGGTAAAAACATGACTTTTTTAGGCGCCAACTACCTTTCTTTCCCTACAGAATCATCAGGGTCTTGTGTGCTGTAACACAGTAATCCTTTAACACAAAACATGTCTACTTACAGTAAAATCTTTTTTTCATGAAGGGCCAGTAAAAACATGATGCAAGATTAACCCCCTAAGAGCAAACTGGAAAATGTCACAATTTCTTTCATGTTATTGATTAATCACAAAAACATTCACACACCAAATATCATATTTACGTGTATTACACACACTTAGTGAAGAAGACCCACTGACTTTTCTTGTAAGTTCATTCAAAAGTTTCAAATTTAAAAGTGTCAAAGTAACGTTATATATAAATAAAACTCACTGATGGTTTTTGTTGTTGTTGTTGTTGTTTTTCCACACCAGTTGGTTAATTTCGGCATTGCAAGAATTTCAGGTCTTGCTAAATCTGAAAATCAATGAGAGGAAAACACTCTGTTATGATGACATTATGAAATAAAGTAATATATTAAAATGTATGTTTTCTTTTGATGAAAATTAAACTAAACATTTGGTTCTATTAATCTGCTGCATCACATGGCAGCAAATGATTACCAAAAAAAAGTTGAAACTTGCAGGTTTGTTTTATTTCCAGCTTATTATAATTTTAATATTTAGCCCTTCAGCACTCAGCTTCTCCACTGGTGAGTGCACAGAAGGGTTTGAGACTCATGACAAAAGCCATTACTGATCTCACTTTGTCTCTCTCACTCACAAAGATGAATGGCCTTTTACATCCTCTCACATCTACCATTGCGACAACTGTGCTTATCAAGCTAAAAACAACCTGAGTGTATGAGTTTCAATGTGAGGCCACTTCTGAGGGTTTCTAACCCAGGGTCGCTCAGTCATGGATAGGTGCTGAGAGAGCACTTCAACCTGTATAATGAGCCGTTCAAAAAAAACTTCATTATATAACATTCAAATGAGACAACACAGTCAGATTGTTCATTTGACCCTATAAACCTGCACTTTCAGTTTGTTGTTGCTAGTTTTTCCCCCGACCAATCTCTGTTCTTTCTTTAAAAGAATAATTTAAAAAACAGTAATATACGGTCTCATTTGTTAACATTAACGTTAGTTAAAGGGCGCATAACACACACAGTTTCTGCCAATATCATGTTAATCTTGAGTACCTATAGAGTAGTACTGCACCCTTCATATCTTCGAAGAGTCTTTAGTTTTAACATTTATAAAAGACAGATAGGCTACCTGACTGTACCGATTCTTTCCCCCCAAAAAATGCCGTGGGCGGAGCTAATGAGTCAGCACAATACATCATCGCATTATACATGGATAACTTTTGATTCAGATGAGCCATCAGACCATACAGGTAAAGAGTTAACGCATCAAATTCTTATTTAAAGGGTCCGATGATTTTAATCATCATTTATTTTCAGTTTTTGGAAATACTTTAACTTGCCTTTTGCTAGACTTAAAATGTACGAGCTTGTTTTCGCCTGTTTTCACAGATCTGTGGTTCTTAAATGGCGCCACCGGAAATGATTCCATTTCAGGGCCAGACATGCGCAGTAGCAATCCAGTCCTTGAAATGGTCTATACTTTCGTGTTGTTTACATTCACTTACGCGCCCGATTGCCAAAAGACACAGACATTTGACGTTACTTACCGCCTGCAATTCCGACTCATGATCTGGATCTTTTATCGCTGGCACTGCTCTATCTTTCAGTTTCAAACTATCTGTAAATCCAGCGTCGAACTGGGCCTTGTTAATAAACCGTTCGTCACCGAAATGCCGGGAACAAACAAACACACTTGCACAACTCCGTTTAATGCCACGGAAAAACTAATTGTATCCACTGTTCCCCTAACGCTGGGTTCTTTGGGAAGCTGAACAAGGTTATCTTTCCCTCACAACAAAAAACACACTTCTTTGGTGACATTGTTGATTTCGTGGTCTCTAAACAAAAAATGACAGCGCTGCCAACGGTCTCCGTAAGAAAGCACGTGCTCTTGCTCTCTCTGGTTGATGTGTGTGTGTGCGCGCGCTCTTCCGGGAGAAGTGCCCATATAAGGATTTACGCCCGTTATGACGTCACACAGGGCCATACTCGGGAAAAAAAAAAATTATACGAATCCTGAAGGAGTGGTACTATTTGGCACAAAAATACTCCGTCATACGTCCAACTCATTTTTTAAAACTTAAGCCATATTTACCATGAGAATCCAACTCTTTAACAGTGTAAATAAGTCAGAATGCATGAAATAGCAATAGACATATCCTTTAATCAACTAATAATGAGCATTACACTGTAAAAAAGTGATCAGTTGACTTAAATTGAAAGGAAAAAAGTGAGGAAACCTGTTGTCTTGAAATTCTTAAGTAAATAAACTGCACATGTAGCCTATTGAAAAAATCTGATACATGTGGGAAAAAAATTGGAAAAAAATAATTTGACCATTCCACATAACTTCATTTTTTAAATTAGCCTATGCATGAAGTCAGCTGATCACTTTTTACAGTGACAGTACATACAATTACAGTATACATTTTTTTATCTTTGTTAACATTAGTTAATAAAAATACAACTGTGCATGTTAGTTCACAGTGCATTAACTAATGTTAACAAATGCAAAAAAATTTTTTATTGGGCCTAATGTATTAGTAAATGTTGAAATTAAAATTAATTAATAAATGCAGTAGAAGAATTGTTAATTCTTAGTCCATGTTAACAAATGAAGTTAACTAATTTTAACAAATGAAACCTTATTGTAAAATGTTTCCAAAAAGAAAACATTAAAAATATGGTTAATTAAACAAAGTAAAGCACAAATTTGATTGATCAGTATTTTGAACCTTTTTTTTCCCAAAACGCAGATAGCTTTGTTAAACGCTGTAGCGAAAGAGTCAATAAATGTGTAATGAATCTAATCATCTTATAATCACTCCTTAATATGAACAATATGTCCTTGTTACAAAGTAAGAAAGCTTTATTAAGCATTACTTTAGCTGTTGTCCTGGATTTGACCTTTGTTGATTAAAATTAGATTGAACACAATCAGGCATACAAGTGTTACAAAAGCACTGCAGTAATTGCCAATTAAGACTTTCTTGAGGAGCAGGTGTGCGGAGCACAACAACGAGTAAATCCAGCCGGCGTCGTGTATGATGCTGTTGTTAATTCCCCGAGCTGTGTGCTGCTGTGTGTTTGAAGCGTACGGGGAGGATCTCTGGTCATTATAGGCTGAGGTGTTGTCTTGGCATTTGGGAATTCTGCTGAAGTAGTCGATTTAGCTCAGAGTGACCCCAGAACATCACCCTACCTCTTCATCTCCCGGGTCTCTCTCTTTGCTTTTGGTTTATTCACAGGTCGTCTTCATTTATTGTTTGTTTATACTTGTCTTTGTTTCATTTGAATACATTTTTGTCATGATTATTATCATACCACCACCACCACCATCATAACGGATCTTTTTGCTGTTCGGTTGTCATTCTTCTTAATTGTTCAGTAGCGCCATCCAGCGGAATATGATCCGTCTCTGTTTTTCTTTCAACTTCTTTCTCTCTCTCTCTCTCTCCTCGCTCTTTCACTCTTTCCTCCAAATTTCAGGGTTATAGTGTGTGATAGTAAAAAATGAGCCGTCTTTAACATGGGGAGCTAAGGTTCTTTTGATTGAAGTGAGTGATTTTCACAAGCGCACCTGCGTAAAATTGATGATGATGCTGTTGAAATCATTTATTACAACTTTACTAAGATGAATATGAGCTGTGTTTTCTCATCATGCAAATGCAGGCGGATAATAAGGCCTCTCTTTCTCCGGAGACAGAAAGCGGGGGAACTTTTCCATCTTTCCCTCCATTTTTTCCCCCTCCTCATAGTTTCTGGTTTTGCTCCAATGAAAAAGATATCATTTCTTTCTCTCCGCAAAGTGCGGCGAGCGCTCTGTCATCTTCGACCACTGCATTAGGTGATAGGCAGACAAAAGGAAAATGCATTATCGGCGGCGAGGATCAGATTGGGAGCGCCGCAGCTGAGGCCTATCAATCATCTGTCATGAGGACTCAGGAAAAGCACGCTTCGGATTCCACATCGACTGATCCTGATCGTTGCGAGCAAGCTCGTGTGCTGTACTTTGCATGACCCAACCTGTAAACATCATCCAACAAAAACAGCACCTGTCACTTTCTTCAGGCACCGAGGCACACAAAACATTCGCTGCGGGAAATGTGCACATTCAACAAAAGCGCAACTTGGTATTCGGATCTTCAATTCATTCTGTATTACAGCTCCAACTGAATGGGTGGTGATTATAGTGTCATTGTCTCTTCGTTTGTTTGTTTGTTTATTCATTTTCTTTATGAGACTTCCTCATTCCTCAGCTTCAAGTTAATTTAGATGCCCTGCTGAGGTGCTCCTATTCCACTTCCAATATTAAAGACACACCTCATCATGTTGAGCTGCCCTTACTGCAAAAAGGAGAAAAACAAATGAAAGAGACAGAGAGAGAGAGAACGGATACTCGTCAGCTGAGGTTAGCATGAGCGCTTCGGCCAGGAAAACAAATGAATTTGATTACAAATGCACTACAGAAAAAAAATCATTAGTCCAGGCGGGTGGAACCGCACAGATTTGGAATACAAAAAGGACATTAAAATGGCCTCAGCAAGACAACCTATCTGAAAATGTAAATGCGTGCGAGAGACAGTTACAGACTGTAAGTAATTACCCAAGAGAAGAGAAGCAAGCAGAAAGGTTTACATTAAAGCACTGAGGAGGTCATTACACCATAGCCGAGGTTGAAGCTGCGCTTTCTGATAATATTTTACACTTGGCTCCTTTGGTAATGAAAACAAAATATTTTTAGCAAATAATTCAAACAAAATTCCGATTTGATCTTACAGGGCATAGAATGTTTTTAATTACTTTTTTTACGTAACATTTAGTTTTTTATTAAATTGTAATAATATTTCACACAACATTACTATTTTTACTGTATCTTTGATCAAATAATTGTAGCCTTTACTTAAATACACACATGTTTAGTGTGTTTACATTGTTAGCACTTCTGTATGAGTTACAGGAACATATGCAAAGCTGTTTTTTTTTTGTTGTTTTTTTAATATTCATGTCTGTTACATTTTACTTGCTCTGAACTGTTAATGTAAACATACTGTGTGTCACGATATGGGGCCTTAGGTTAAAGTGACAGTTCACTGAAAATTCTAGAGTGTAGAGTGCAGTAGAAGTGCATCCACATCCTGTGTCGGAGCTCTTGCCCACATAACTGGCTAACACTAACACTTCCTCACACAAAATTATCGTATGACTTCAGGAGGCTTAGAACATACTGTCAAATGGGCTACTTTTGTGATGCTTTTGTGGTGCGTTGTTATGTTTGTTTAATGTCATTATGTGTAATAAAATGTGTTGTGCGTAATGCATACCTCTGCACTCACAAAGTTACATGCTGAACAGCTCATGGGAGGATACTGAACTGTGACTAAGCACTAGACCATGTATGATTAGTCTTAACCCCATGCTGTGGGAGACGGATGAGTTGAAACTGTGCGTCTCTTCACAGAGAGAGAAAAATGCACAATAAGCTGTCAGAGCACAAGGGTGATTGGCTCACAGATGAAGAGGATCTTGTCCTGGTAATATTAAGGATTACAAGTGCTCAGCCCCCTTCAAGTGAGTTACTGCTCCATAGACCGCGCCACTGCTCTGCATGGCTCCTCAGTCTATTGTTCATTTTAAAAGTATATCAGCTTAAGAACAATAGATTTAAAGGGCAACTTCAGCAACTTGATGCACATATTTTATGCACTGTAATTGATTCTGATTGACTACCTGAGAGAAGAGAAGATAATCTGATATGCTGATTTGCTATTCAAGAAACATTTCTTATTATTATCAATGTTGAAAACAGCTGTGCTGCTTAATACTTTTGTGGAAATATTGTGTAGTTTTTTTTTTCAGGATTATTAGATGAAAAGAAAGAACAGCATTTATTTGAACTAGAAATTCTTTAAAACATTATACATTTCTTTAATGCCACTTTTGTTCAATTTAACACATCCTTGCTGAATAAATGACTGACCCCAAACTATTGAATGTGTCAAATCTATTATCAACATGTTTGTTAAGCAATTCTTCTTTGGATCCAATCTATCAGTGAGAAATGTAAAATGTTCAGGGATTTTCCATCACTTCACTTCACTCTTCCTCTTTCACTCTCTCCTCTGAGATATTTAATTTATCAGTGCACGATGTCTCTCTCTCTCTCTGTATATCTTTTTATTCTCCATTTCCCCAGTTCTCTTCTCTTTTTTCTTTTCTTTTTTTCTGTCTTCTTATCAGGATAATAAAAGGATCTTAAAAGTGTCTGTACAGGCTACACTTTCATATGCTTCTGGTTATTGCATTGCAAATTTAGGGCCCCTCCGGAGTCCAGTAAATCCTTCAACAAATGTCTTCGAAAAAGTGTGTCTGGAGGTGACGAGACGCAGGCCTGGGAGGGATGAGGAGAAAATAGACTGCAGTGCTGGAAAATGACTTTTTCTCTTTTCTCAATCTGCTTCTTTCCTTCTTTTTCTTATGCTTCTCTCTCTCTCTCTCTCTCTCTCTCTCTCTCATAGATCATTAGAAGGTTTTAATTAGAGGTTGGAGGATTAGACCATAGCCACAGTCGTTTGTATTTCTTTTCTTTTTTTCTGTACTCTCTCTTTCTCTTTTCTTCTTATCTATGCTCCAGGTTGTGCTGCTATTTAAGGATCTGATTGAGGAAGAGGCTGTAAATACTGTGTGTGTGAAACTCATATCTGTGCATGTGTGTGTGTGCGGCTAAGGTAAGAGTTCTTGGCACTGTGCAGAGTAAGCGGCCCTCGATATTAAGGCAGCACTGTGATCAAAGACATCCACCCACGTGACTTCAGATCTAAAGGAGCTGGTTCCCTCCGGGTGAAGCTGACTGCAGGGGAGACCCTCACTCCGGGAGTAAAGTGCTGAACGAAAGCTCCCGTCAGATCAGCGCATGCCCGCAGGGGGTCTCACCTCAATCGCTTCCTACTCTGTTCACCTGGGGGTAGGTGAAGTCACAGAACCTTAAAATGCAAATCCAGACCATTCTTGTACCTAGAAAACAAATACTCACGTTATATAAACATTTAAATAACATTTGCTTTTTCCATTGTGCATATAATGAGACATACAGAACTTTCTACTAGGAAGGGCAAGTAACATTAATACAAATATATCAGCCTGATCTCATGAAATGCATCTCTATAGCACGCATTGTATTTATCGTGCAATTTGTATGCGGAAACCAGTTTTCGCGTGCATATGACATGCACTTTATGGCGTGTAATTCGCACGCACCCCACCACTAATCAAGGGGTTTACAGTGCATATCATTTGCACGTAAAAACTAATTTTTGCATATAAATTACACTTTAAATACAATGCATGCTATAGAGACGCATTTCATGAGATCGGGTTGAATATATATATATAATTATATATATATATTCAACCCGATCTCATGAAATGCGTCTCTATAGCATGCATTGTATTGTATGTTTGCACAAGCACTGCAATTCATCGGCATGAAATGTAAAAACATATATGACATGGCATATATGAGGGTTTTATATATATAAAACCCTCATATATGCCATGTCATATATGTTTTTACATTTCATGCCGATGAATTGCAGTGCTTGTGCAAACATATCCACATCACTGATGCTTTCTAAACAGCTGCTTTCTCACCGCAGTCATTTCTGTTGTGTTCATTTTGTTATTGAGAGGAAAGAGCGCAGCACCTATTCATCTAAATGGTGCTCTCAGCATCATGGATGGCGTCGGCATGTTCGTTAACAGTATATCGCTGCAAAGGTATTTCCAACTTATTTTTACCCCTAAGAGAAGGACGAAAGAGAACTTTGCCATGTGTATATCGGGCCTTGGCTTGAATCACATGCAGGGGCTGTTTACACGACACCATTTTCAACTAAAAACTTAAAGGGATAGTTCACTTTGAAATTAATTTTTGGTACGTTTTAGCTTACCTCAAGGGCATCCAAGATGTAGGTGTCTTTGTTTCCGCAGTAGTTTCAATTTTGATATTTTTAGGTCAAACCGTTCTTGTCTGTCAGTCATATAATGCAGGTCTATGATCACCACCTCAAAGAGCGTGCACAGAGAAGTCCAAATTAAACATGATTTAATGACTCGTAAATGTAAGTACACATTGATGGCCTAAGACACGAAACTTTAAAAATAAAAATAATTTTTTTTTTAAATAAAACAATTGTATGAGTGACGTACACGCGCGAGAGATCACTTCCGGCGCTTTCCGGCGCTTGCCGGAAAAGACCGAAGCGCCCGCAGATCACTTGGACGTGGCTGTGGTTATAAATACTGTCCGTTTTCTCACACAAACCGCTCGTTTCGTGTCTTAGGCCATCAATGTGTACTTACATTTATGAGTCATTAAATCATGTTTAATTTGGACTTCTCTGTGCACGCTCTTTGAGGTGGTGACCATAGACCTGCATTATATGACTGACAGACAAGAACAGTTTGACCTAAAAATATCAAAATTGAAACTACTGCGGAAACAAAGACACCTACATCTTGGATGCCCTTGAGGTAAGCTAAAACATACCAAAAATGAATTTCAAAGTGAACTATCCCTTTAAGCATTTTTAAGCATATTGTTTTAAGCATATCATTGTTGTGCAAACGTACCCTCAGTCTCTCGTAAGTTACAAGTGTAAGAGTAAGAGTGTCACCGGGGTGACAAAGTCAGGCGGAACCTTTAATCACGGTCAGGTGTCGGAAGGGAAGGATTTCCGGTGTGGGACCCGGAAGACGCCAACCCGGAAGCGCCGGGAAGAGACGGAGAATTATTAATGAAAGATTCAAAACAGGTGCGGGAGAACGCGAACAGGATGGCGATTGGGACACGATGTCCTTGGAGAAGGATAAAAGGGCATTTCATCTGCAATTCGTCGTCGAGAAGGAAGGGGAAGGAAAGCTGTGGGCGTTCGGGCGAATCTGGAGATGCAGAGAGGAGAATTACGGTGGACGAGAGATAAGTGCTGTAAATGTTTGGCTTGTGACATAAGGAATCGTTTGGAGGGTGTGTTGATACTCCAGGATGTGTAAAACTGTCTTTTTAGAGAAGGTTTGAAAGCCCCACTTCATTGGGAGAAGTCGAAGAGATTGTAGTGACGCATAGTGGACCAGACCCCCTGTCTACGCCCTAAATCTGTGAGTGACGAGACTTCGCAGTGTTATACCTTAATATATTCACGTGTATGGAGTTGTGTGGGTTGTAGTGGAACACGAGTGGAAGTGTAATGCAGTGACATTGGGGAGGCGGTCCTGGCTGTGGAACCATCGTCTGCATCTCGTCGGACTGAAGCCCATGAAGAAGCCATCTAGTGGTGGAGCTCCCTCCTCTCTATTTTCCACGTGAGTTGTGAAGTGTCCTTTTTCTGTTGAAATCTTTTCTCTGTCTGCCTGAGCCCTGTAAAGAAAGCCAGCTTCGCTGTGGAACCTTCATCTTCTCTCTGTCTGCCTGAGCCCTGTAAAGAAAGCCAGCTTCGCTGTGGAACCTTCATCTTCTCTCTGTCTGCCTGAGCCCTGTAAAGAAAGCCAGCTTCGCTGTGGGATCTTCATCTTCTCTCTGTCTGACTGAGCCCTGTGAGTAGAGCCAGCTTCACTGTGGAAATCTTCATCTTTTCTCTGTCTGCCTTAGCCCTGTAGAGAGAGCCAGCTTCGCTGTGGAGTCTTCCTCTTCTCTCTGTCTGACTGAGCCCTGTGAGTAGAGCCAGCTTCCCTGTGGAATCCTCATCTTTTCTCTGTCTGGCTGAGCCCTGTGAGTAGAACCAGCTTCACTGTGGAATCTTCATCTTTTCTCTGTCTGCCTGAGCCCTGTAAAGAAAACCAGCTTCGCTGTGGAACCTTCATCTTCTCTCTGTCTGCCTGAGCCCTGTAAAGAAAGCCAGCTTCGCTGTGGGATCTTCATCTTCTCTCTGTCTGACTGAGCCCTGTGAGTAGAGCCAGCTTCGCTGTGGAAATCTTCATCTTCTCTCTGTCTGCCTGAGCCCTGTAAAGAAAGCCAGCTTCGCTGTGGGATCTTCATCTTCTCTCTGTCTGACTGAGCCCTGTGAGTAGAGCCAGCTTCGCTGTGGAAATCTTCATCTTCTCTCTGTCTGCCTGAGCCCTGTAAAGAAAGCCAGCTTCGCTGTGGAATCCTCATCTTCTCTCCGTCCGACTGAGCCCTGTGAGTAGAACCAGCTTCACTGTGGAAATCTTCATCTTTTCTCTGTCTGCCTTAGCCCTGTAGAGAGAGCCAGCTTCGCTGTGGAGTCTTCCTCTTCTCTCTGTCTGACTGAGCCCTGTGAGTAGAGCCAGCTTCCCTGTGGAATCCTCATCTTCTCTCTGTCTGGCTGGGCCCTGTGAGTAGAGCCAGCTTCGCTGTGGAACCTTCATCTTCTCTCTGTCTGCCTGAGCCCTGTGAAGAAAGCCAGCTTCGCTGTGGAATCCTCATCTTCTCTCTGTCCGACTGAGCTCTGTGAGTAGAGCCAGCTTCACTGTGGAAATCTTCATCTCTTCTCTGTCTGCCTGAGCCTTGTAGAGAGAGCCAGCTTCGCTGTGGAATCTTCATCTTCTCTCTGTCTGACTGAGCCCTGTGAGTAGAGCCAGCTTCACTGTGGAAATCTTCATCTTCTCTCTGTCTGCCTGAGCCCTGTAAAGAAAGCCAGCTTCGCTGTGGAATCCTCATCTTCTCTCTGTCCGACTGAGCCCTGTGAGTAGAACCAGCTTCACTGTGGAAATCTCATCTTTTCTCTGTCTGCCTGAGCCCTGTAAAGAAAGCCAGCTTCGCTGTGGACTCTTCATCTTCTCTCTGTCTGACTGAGCTCTGTGAGTAGAGCCAGCTTCACTGTGGAAATCATCTTCTCTCTGTCCGCCTGAGCCCTGTAGAGAGAGCCAGCTTCGCTGTGGAGTCTTCCTCTTCTCTCTGTCTGACTGAGCCCTGTGTGTAGAACCAGCTTCACTGTGGAAATCTTCATCTTTTCTCTGTCTGCCTGAGCCCTGTAAAGAAAGCCAGCTTCGCTGTGGAATCTTCATCTTCTCTCTGTCTGACTGAGCCCTGTGAGTAGAGCCAGCTTCGCTGTGGAATCTTCATCTTCTCTCTGTCTGCCTGAGCCCTATAAAGAAAGCCAGCTTCGCTGTGGAATCCTCATCTTCTCTCTGTCTGCCCGGGTCCTGTGAAGAGAGTCAGCTTCGCTGTGGAAATCCTCATCCTCTTTCTGTCTCACCTGAGTCCTGTGCAGAAAGCCAGTGACACTATTGAACCCTTGCCTCTTCTCCGTTTGCCGGAGCCCTGAGAAGAGAGTTAGTCATCCTGTTGGAGCCCATTTTAACACATTGTATTCAATAAAGACCCTGTACTTTAACTTCTGGATTGTTTGGTCTCTGTGTCTTCTGTGGTGTTGGCTCCTCGCGGTGGCACGGAGTTGGGGGGTTAGAACGGCTGGTCATCTGGCGTTCATCCTCCCACCGGTGACATAAAGTGGCGTAGTCGGCAGGGTCTAGTTGCCACCGCGAGTTGAAGCGGCCACAGGTCACTATGGCCGACGAAGAAGGAGGGGCTGCAAGACCACAAGTAATGCCCGTGTTTATGGGAGCTCCTTGGGCCCAGCGTTATGGAGGGCCGGGATCAGAACTACATCTCCAGGATTGGAGGACGCAAACAGAATATCTGGCTGGCCTCCAGGGGCTGAGTGACGCACAGATGACACAGTTTGTTCTGGGGTCTCTGGAGGGAGAAGCGAAGCGGGAAGTCCTAGCTGCACGTAGTACTACACGGGCCACTGCCAGGGCAATTTTTTTGACTTTTTGTCAGAACTGTATGGGGATACCACCCCTGTGGCCGCCCTCCGGGCTCAGTTTTTCAATCTTCGTCAAGGTCCTAGGCAAGCCTTACGGGCCTACGCGTTGAAGCTGCGTGAGCAGTTCGTTCGATTGAAAGGACGACCAGATCATGGCCTGGGGGACGGAGATTCCTTGTTACGAGATCAGTTTGTCTTGGGGCTCCGAGACGGACCCATTCGACAGAGTATAAAGCTCCAGCTCCGCCGAGACCCAACATTAACTTTTGAGGACCTCCGACAGGAGGCTTTGGCATTAGAGACGGATCAGGGCGAGGCCGCCGACCCACCGGTGTGCATGGCCGTCGGGGGTGCCTCCACTTCGCCCATCTTGGATTGGAAACAGAAGTTGCGGGCAGAGTTGTTGGAGGACGTTAAAGGACAGATGGTTGAATTATCTAAAACCCTTTTGGAAGAACTGCGCCGGGGACAGCTCAGTGGCCGGGACCGATCCTATTCTGAGGGGAGTCGAGAGCCCGGGCGGCGTCCTGGACGACCAGCTAACCCGAGATTCGAGTGGGATGAGCAGGGCAGGCCCATTTGTAACAGCTGTGGGGAATCGGGACATTATGGCCGGCAGTGTGGCTCCCGACGCAGCTCCCAGGGGGGTTTTTAGCTGCGCCGGCCACTGTGGGTCAAGTGGCCGGGACCCCTCCGAGAGACCCCGTTCCTATGCCTATCCCCCGAGACAACTGGGTTGGACATTGCCCTACCGTGAAGATCCAGGTTAATGGGGTGGAGATTGAATGTTTAGTTGATACCGGCTCGCAAGTGACGTTATTCTCTGAAAACCTGTCCGGAGAACTCTTTAAGGACCGACGACTTCAGGGGGCAGAAGCTTCGCAACTTATACTGAGAGGAGCAAATGGGCTGGATATTCCTTATACCGGCTATGTGGTCATGGACTTCCATGTTCAAGGGGTCCCAGTACGACAGAAAGGAGTTGTCATCGCAAGAGACCACTGCCTGGGTTCGCATCGAGCATTGCTCGGCATGAACGTCATTTCGGAGTGTTGGGAAGAGCTGTTCCGGAACCGGCCAGCCCAGACCCCCTCAGTCCCAGAGCGGCAGGAATGGGAGCGTATTCTGACCGACTGCCATAGGATTCAGGAAGCTACTCGCGAGGAGGATCGCGAAACCATTGGACGAGTAATTTGCCGGTATGGCCTGACAGTTCCGGCGCGAAGTGAGGCAGTGATTTGGGCCAGGCTACCTGCAGGGTCTTATGGCTCGGATGACTGGGTCCTCCTCGAGCCACATTGGGATTGCCAGTCCATCGGAGTGGCCCGAGGGCTGGCTGTGGTCCATCGGGGCCGGGTCTCGGTGCGGGTACGGAACGTCAATCCCTATCCTGTCGTCCTCCGCCGTCATCAACGCCTGGTCCGAGTCACCGTGGTGCGCTCCCATCAGGTGAGAGAGGAGAGAGATGTTTGTTTTCGCCAAGTGAACTCTGTGGTTGTTGAAGTGGCTGTAAGACCGGTAGGGCTGAGAAATAACCCCCAGAGACAGGGACTACCCGACCATGTGGCAGGAGGTTCCCTAAAGGGAGAGGGCCTGGAAGAGGAGCAGCAACTCCAGCTCGGAGACTTCTTGCAGAAATGGCAACATGTATTCTCTACTCACGATGAGGACTATGGGTGTACAGGGATTGTTAAACATCAGATTCCTACAGGCGATGCGATACCAAGCAGAGAGCGTTATCGGCCGGTGCCCCCGACACTTTATTCAGAGGTCCGTACTCTGCTGAAGGGGATGCTGGATGGAGGAATCATACGGGAGAGTAGTAGCCCTTGGGCGGCCCCAATTGTGCTGGTACGGAAAAAGACCGGTGCCTGGAGGTTTTGTGTCGACTATCGGAAGTTAAATGATGTGACTAAGAAGGACGCATTTCCCTTACCACGCATCGAGGATTCCCTCACTAGTTTGACTCAGGCTGCTTGGTACTCAACGTTAGATCTGGCCAGTGGGTACTGGCAGGTGCAAGTTGAAGAGAGGGACAGGGAGAAGACTGCCTTTACCACCCCATTTGGACTCTTTGAGTGGGATCGGATGCCGTTCGGTCTGTGTAACGCTCCAGCGACTTTCCAGAGGCTAATGCAGCGGTGTTTGGGGGGACAGCTAGTGGATTCGACCTTAGTCTACCTCGACGACGTCATCGTATTCTCGCCGGACTTCGCCTCCCATCTACTCCATCTAGAACGTGTGTTCGAGGCTATGGAAAAATACGGGCTAAAGCTACGGCCGGATAAATGCCAGTTATTTAGGAGGGAAGTGCAGTTTCTGGGCCATCGGGTCAGCGCTGCAGGGGTGTCCCCCGACCCGGAGAAAGTGTCTGCCGTTCAGGGCTGGGAGACGCCGAAAACTGTCCGGCAAGTAAGATCCTTCCTGGGCTTCGTAGGATACTATCGACGCTTCATCAAGGGGTTCTCGGGGATTGCCAAGCCCCTGAATCGGCTCCTCGAAGGTACCGGACGCTCCCGACCCCGGGGGTCCCCCTCCGTGAACTGGGATTCGGCGTGTGAATCAGCATTTAAAGAACTCAAGCAGGAACTCTTGCAGGCCCCTATCCTGGCGTATGCCGACTTTACTCAGCCGTTTATCCTATATACTGACGCAAGTAATGCAGGATTGGGAGCCGTACTCGCACAACGACAGCAGGGAGTTGAAAGAGTTATTGCATATGCCAGCCGGAGTCTCCATCCAGCCGAGCGGAATGCCTCCAACTATAGCTCTTTCAAAATAGAACTTCTGGCAATGAAGTGGGCGATGACGGAAAAATTCAAAGATTACTTGTGGGGAGCGAAGGCGATGGTGGTGACCGATAACAACCCTTTGGTTCATCTACGGACGGCCAGACTGGGAGCGGTGAAGCAGCGTTGGGTGGCCCAGCTGGCCAATTACGATTACCAGCTTCAATATCAACCAGGCAGAGAGCACACTAATGCGGATGTACTGTCCCGACTCCCTGTGCCTAACGAGAGTGGGCAAACGGTATCCCCTACTTCGGAACCGGAAGAAGGACTGTTAGTGGGAGTGGTGGAGGCCCCCGGAGTTCGGTTGGACGGAGTACCCACTGGCTGGGGGTGGGACCCAGATCGGTGGAGGGAGCTACAACAGAGAGATGCTGATCTGGCGAGGGTATATGCCTATCTACAACAGGGGTCCATGCCTGGGGCACGGGAGAGGCGTATTCAAACTGTAGCAGTAAAAAGACTCATGGGGCAGTGGAAGAGACTCAGTTTGAGAGAGGGGGTGATCTGTCGTTCTGTTCACGAGCCAGTAACCCAGGAGGTGGTGTACCAGGTGGTGGTGCCAGAGGAACAACGTTTGGCCCTGCTGGAAGCCTACCACACGTACACAGGACACCAGGGACAAGAAAGGACATTATCCCTGTTAAGGAGGTATTTTCACTGGACAGGGATGGAGGCGACGGTCGGGGTGTTCGTTCAGAGCTGCCCCAGGTGTGTACTTTTTAAGACCAGGAAAGAGGCAAGAGCTCCCTTGGTCCCCATGTGCCCTAGAGCGCCTCTGCACATCGTGGGGATGGACTTCTTAACGCTGGGTCGGCCCACGGATCGGTACCAGAATATCTTGGTGGCAACTGATCTATTTACTAAGTATGCATGGGCTATTCCTACTTCAGACCAAACAGCCGTTACAACTGCAGGTGTACTCTGGCGGACTATCATCCAGCCCTTCGGGTGCCCCGAGACTCTTCACTCGGATCAGGGCCCAAACTTTGAATCCAGGGTCATACAAGAACTGAGCCGGCTTTATGGATGTCGGAAGACTCGCACTACCTCATATCACCCCCAAGGCGAGAGGGGGTGCGAGAGGTTCAACCAGACCCTGCTGGGGTTGCTCGGGACCTTGGAAGCCGACCAACAGAATCAGTGGGCGGAATGCCTCCCTGCCCTAGTACAAGCCTATAACAACAGTGTACATAGTACCACAGGCTATGCTCGGCATACTTGATGTTTGGGAGACACCTGCGTCTACCGGTTGATCTGTTGTTGGGGACCAAGCCTGCGGAAGGAGTCCAGAGTACGACAGAGTGGGTGGGTCGTCATCATCAGCAGCTCCACCACGCCTACCGTCGGGTTACGGACCATCTGAGCGCAGCAGCGGCCAAAAATAAACGGTTGTATGATCGGACAGCTCGTGAAGCTCTCCTACTGCCCGGAGAGCGAGTGTTGGTGCGAGACAATCGACGCCCAGGAAAGGGCAAACTTAGCGACCGTTGGGAGACCGTGCCATATGTGGTGGAACGCCAACAAAAGCCTGATCTGCCTGTGTACACGGTTCGCCCCGAAGGAAGGCTCGGCCCTGAGCGGGTACTCCATCGGAATCTGCTCCGTCCTTGCCCAAATTATCTGGTCTCGATGGGAGAGTCCCCCAAACGTTCTGTAACCCCAGCAGCCCCACCGGTGGGATGGGCCGTGGTACCAAGAGGCCCGGAAGTCGAGGTGGCGAGGGCAGCCCCCGTATCACCACCCCGTCGTTCCCAAAGGGGCAATCAGGGGAGACCACCCCAGCGATATGGTGAGTGGGCTGAAGTTCCCCGGTCCTAGGGACTAGTCCCGAATGGTGGGGGGGAGTGTCACCGGGGTGACAAAGTCAGGCGGAACCTTTAATCACGATCAGGTGTCGGAAGGGAAGGATTTCCGGTGTGGGACCCGGAAGACGCCAACCCGGAAGCGCCGGGAAGAGACGGAGAATTATTAATGAAAGATTCAAAACAGGTGCGGGAGAACGCGAACAGGATGGCGATTGGGACACGATGTCCTTGGAGAAGGATAAAAGGGCATTTCATCTGCAATTCGTCGTCGAGAAGGAAGGGGAAGGAAAGCTGTGGGCGTTCGGGCGAATCTGGAGATGCAGAGAGGAGAATTACGGTGGACGAGAGATAAGTGCTGTAAATGTTTGGCTAGTGACATAAGGAATCGTTTGGAGGGTGTGTTGATACTCCAGGATGTGTAAAACTGTCTTTTTAGAGAAGGTTTGAAAGCCCCACTTCATTGGGAGAAGTCGAAGAGATTGTAGTGACGCATAGTTGACCAGACCCCCTGTCTACGCCCTAAATCTGTGAGTGACGAGACTTCGCAGTGTTATACCTTAATATATTCACGTGTATGGAGTTGTGTGGGTTGTAGTGGAACACGAGTGGAAGTGTAATGCAGTGACATTGGGGAGGCGGTCCTGGCTGTGGAACCATCGTCTGCATCTCGTCGGACTGAAGCCCATGAAGAAGCCATCTAGTGGTGGAGCTCCCTCCTCTCTATTTTCCACGTGAGTTGTGAAGTGTCCTTTTTCTGTTGAAATCTTTTCTCTGTCTGCCTGAGCCCTGTAAAGAAAGCCAGCTTCGCTGTGGAACCTTCATCTTCTCTCTGTCTGCCTGAGCCCTGTAAAGAAAGCCAGCTTCGCTGTGGAACCTTCATCTTCTCTCTGTCTGCCTGAGCCCTGTAAAGAAAGCCAGCTTCGCTGTGGGATCTTCATCTTCTCTCTGTCTGACTGAGCCCTGTGAGTAGAGCCAGCTTCGCTGTGGAAATCTTCATCTTCTCTCTGTCTGCCTGAGCCCTGTAAAGAAAGCCAGCTTCGCTGTGGGATCTTCATCTTCTCTCTGTCTGACTGAGCCCTGTGAGTAGAGCCAGCTTCGCTGTGGAAATCTTCGTCTTCTCTCTGTCTGCCTGAGCCCTGTAAAGAAAGCCAGCTTCGCTGTGGAATCCTCATCTTCTCTCCGTCCGACTGAGCCCTGTGAGTAGAACCAGCTTCACTGTGGAAATCTTCATCTTTTCTCTGTCTGCCTTAGCCCTGTAGAGAGAGCCAGCTTCGCTGTGGAGTCTTCCTCTTCTCTCTGTCTGGCTGAGCCCTGTGAGTAGAACCAGCTTCCCTGTGGAATCCTCATCTTCTCTCTGTCTGACTGAGCCCTGTGTGTAGAACCAGCTTCGCTGTGGAAATCTTCATCTTCTCTCTGTCTGCCTGAGCCCTGTAAAGAAAGCCAGCTTCGCTGTGGAATCTTCATCTTCTCTCTGTCCGACTGAGCTCTGTGAGTAGAGCCAGCTTCACTGTGGAAATCTTCATCTCTTCTCTGTCTGCCTGAGCCTTGTAGAGAGAGCCAGCTTCGCTCTGGAATCTTCATCTTCTCTCTGTCTGACTGAGCCCTGTGAGTAGAACCAGCTTCACTGTGGAAATCTTCATCTTCTCTCTGTCTGCCTGAGCCCTGTAAAGAAAGCCAGCTTCGCTGTGGAATCCTCATCTTCTCTCTGTCCGACTGAGTCCTGTGAGTAGAACCAGCTTCACTGTGGAAATCTCATCTTTTCTCTGTCTGCCTGAGCCCTGTAAAGAAAGCCAGCTTCGCTGTGGACTCTTCATCTTCTCTCTGTCTGACTGAGGTCTGTGAGTAGAGCCAGCTTCACTGTGGAAATCATCTTCTCTCTGTCCGCCTGAGCCCTGTAGAGAGAGCCAGCTTCGCTGTGGAGTCTTCATCTTCTCTCTGTCTGACTGAGCCCTGTGTGTAGAACCAGCTTCACTGTGGAAATCTTCATCTTCTCTCTGTCTGCCTGAGCCCTATAAAGAAAGCCAGCTTCGCTGTGGAATCCTCATCTTCTCTCTGTCTGCCCGGGTCCTGTGAAGAGAGTCAGCTTCGCTGTGGAAATCCTCATCCTCTTTCTGTCTCACCTGAGTCCTGTGCAGAAAGCCAGTGACACTATTGAACCCTTGCCTCTTCTCCGTTTGCCGGAGCCCTGAGAAGAGAGTTAGTCATCCTGTTGGAGCCCATTTTAACACATTGTATTCAATAAAGACCCTGTACTTTAACTTCTGGATTGTTTGGTCTCTGTGTCTTCTGTGGTGTTGGCTCCTCGCGGTGGCACGGAGTTGGGGGGTTAGAACGGCTGGTCATCTGGCGTTCATCCTCCCACCGGCGACAAGAGCATGAGCAGGAAGTTGCAGGCAGCAGTTCACTTAATGGCCACCGGTGTCGCTCATAACAACGGT
Organism: Tiaroga cobitis; assembly: GCA_030578255.1. Lineage (NCBI taxonomy): Eukaryota > Metazoa > Chordata > Actinopteri > Cypriniformes > Leuciscidae > Tiaroga > Tiaroga cobitis. The sequence continues at coordinate 38,380,364 of CM060597.1, forward strand.
TTCTGAATTCTACATATAGCCACTTTAACTATAGTCTTATTTCATTGACAATAACAATAACATCAATAATAATAAAAATACAAAAGTAGAAGTAGATTTTATTTTGATTATTATTATTATGAAGAAGAGAAAAAAGTAGAAAAAGAAGTACTATAGTATTATTATTATTATTATTATATTTTTCTATATGACTGAATCGACCAGGCTACGGGTTACATGTCATTTTTCAGGGTCGGATCAGATAGAAATAGCTCAAAAGCAATAGAAATAGAAAAAATAGCACATCGTTTCTGAGATTTTGAGAAATACACTTTCAAACTTTCCCTTACACCTCTTTAGCTCTCCCTCTCTCTCTGTTTCAATGTGCTGTAAGCGCCGTCAGAATGCAGGTGCGAATGACAGTGCAGTATGGCAACGTTTGATGGCCTTGACAGCCTGTCAGAGGGAAATCACTGCCACATGGCTCTCTTTCTCTCGTGCTCTTTTTCTCCCTCTATCTCTGACTCGTTGAAAGGTTGACCCTTTCAGCTGGCCCCGCTGGTCACGTCATCACTGTCTCTCTCTTGCTCTCACTCTGACAGTAGACATGAGCCACTGGACACGCCAGGGACCGGACAGGTGAGGCCCACTGAACACACAAAAAGAACACACACAACTCACACAAAGCTGCACACACTCACACACACACACACACACACACACACACACACACACACACACACACACACACACACACACACACACTTTCAGACTTTCAGACTTTTAACCCTCATGTTTTGTTGAAATTGACTTCTACAGCTCTACTTGTACTGTTTGGACTCTACTGTTAAAAAAATATACCGTAATACATTATTTATTAGTATAATGCTCATCTGATAAAAAAAAATCCTCATAGATTATTAAAGGGTTAGTTCACCCAAAAATGAAAATTATGCCATTAATGACTCACCCTCATGTCGTTCCAAGCCCGTAAGACCTCCGTTCATCTTCGGAACACAGTTTAAGATATTTTAGATTTAGTCCGAGAGATTTCTGTCCCGCCATTGAAAATGTATGTACGGTATACTGTCCTTGCCCAGAAAGGAAATAAAGATATCATCAAAGTAGTCCATGTGACACCAGTGGGTTAGTTAGAATGTTTTGAAGCATCGAAAATGCATTTTGGTCCAAAAATAACAAAAACTACGACTTTATTCAGCATTGTATTCTCTTCCGGTTCTGTTGTCGAGCCGCGTTCAGTGACGCTGCTAACGTAAGACGCTGTTGACGTGATATCTGGTGCGCCCGAGCTTCGTTCACAGTCTGAGGGAGAAGCATGCTGTAAACAAAACAATCTTTGCAAACATGTCTAAGGATTTCGACACAGAGGAAGACTTGCATTTTTTTGCCCAGCCATATTTATTTGAACCCCAATACACGGACGCACCAGATACACGTCAGCAGCGTCTTACGTCACTGCGAACTCGTGAACGTGGATTGACAACAGAACCGGAATACAATACAATGTTTAATAAAGTCGTAGTTTTTGTTATTTTTGGACCAAAATTTATTTTTGATGCTTCAAAACATTCTAACTAACCCACTGATGTCACATGGACTACTTTGATGATGTCTTTATTTCCTTTCTGGACAAGGACCGTATATCGTCAATAGAGGAACAGAAAGCTCTCGGACTAAATCTGAAATATCTTAAACTGTGTTCCGAAGATGAACGGAGGTCTTACGGGCTTGGGACGACATGAGGGTGAGTCATTAATGACATCATTTTCATTTTTGGGTCAACTAACCCTTTAAACCTTATCCCTACCTATCATTACATTGCTTCTGTTTGGATTTAATATAACCCTCAGAATGAAAATAAGATAAATAAATAAAATTGTGTATACCAATCAGACACAAATATGTTCACATTCATGGGGTGTCTGAGACCATACAGTTAAAATGGACAGTTAAAATGTGTTAAGTTGAAACTGTGTTTATAACAATAAGGAAAAGTGATGTATCATCAGCCTAAAACTTGTATTTGAGCTATTAAAATAGCCTTAGGGTGAGAACAGAGCATGGGGCAACAGAGCAACACTCTCAAACACACATATCCCGCCCTCTGCGTCTGTCTGAGCAGCTGGAAGGGATGAATGGTGAAATGGCAGCGCTGACTGACGTTTGGAGCAGATCATCCACTGGCTGCTGGAGCTGAGAGAGACAGAGGTAAAGCACAGACAGAACCGCAGTCAACAGCACTGACAGACAAAGAAGGAAAACAGGGAGCGTTTTAGGGAGTTACATTTGGACATGGAGCAACAGGAGATGAGATGTGTCTGTCTCTGATAGAGATGATGGAATTGCCACTTGCTGTGACAAAATGAGAGGATTAACATCATGTACTGCTCATGTGTTTAATGTGCATGTGTGCGTGTTCAGAAACAAGACATTACTCAGAGCAATGCTTCGGGCCCCCCACAGAGAAAGAAACATCCACTGTCATGGTCTTTTTCACCAAGGTAAAAGCACAAGAAAAGATGCTTGATACAGCTTATATACCTCTTTCAAATAAATTACACAGGCTTTTCTGAGTGCTTAGCATCAGCATCATTCTGTACACAGTTTTGTGTATTTTAGTTTATTTACAGGAGAGGCAACTGTATTTTACAACTGAATTTACTCCTGCAAGTATAGTGACAATTATAACCGTCAACAAAACATTCAGATGATAATGTACTGCTATGTAGCTTTTATTGTCCTAATAGGGTGCCATCTATTTAATAATTTTAATAAAAATAATAATTTATATTATATGTTATTAGTGTATACCGTAGACTTATTGCTAAGAAAATACTTCTATTTTTACATAGTGTAATAGCATATCGCTAAGAAAATATGATATTTTCACTTAGTAACATCTATTGCTATTTGCACTTGCAAATAGTCGCTGCCTAATTTAAAATGTATCATTATACATGCATATAATTTTTGTAATATTAGTATATAACAGATGGTAATTACATGGGTATTATAACTATACCAGACACTCCAAGACAGCCATGAATTCATGAACATTTTTGCTGTGAAAAGTATGGCAAAACATTATTGACAGGTTTGCCATTATTGTGATTTAAAATAAAACAACAACTAATAGACAATCATTTTATGGATAGGAATAGGGGTAGTTCACCCAAAAAAACTTTTTTGATTAATTTACTTGCCCTCATGTTGTTTCAAACCTGTATGACGTTCTTTCTTCTGTGGAACATTAAAACGATTTATTGTGAGAATTTTTTTCACCATAAGATTGTGCGTCAATGGTCACCAAAACTGTTTGGTTACTGACAATCTTTAAAATATCTTCTTTTATGCTCCACAGAAGAAAGTCATACAGGTTTGGAACGACAATTGTAAATGATGACAATTTTTATTTTTGGGCTCAGTCTTTGAATGACATGAAGATTTGATAACCTGCAGGTCATGGAAAAACACATTTTTGCAAGCCATTAAAATACATGTTGTGCAGGATCAATTTAAAATACAGCACGACAGATCTGTCAACTGGCCCTAAACTCTCTCACACTGGCAGACCATTCTTATTGATCAGCCCTGAACACACTGATAGGGTTATGATTATTTCCATCATTACAAATTCAGGTGTGACTCCTGCGCTCCGTTCACACACAAAACAATTTTATATCTAGAGGATTAACTCAGAATTTAAATGCTTTGTTTGACATAAAAAAAAAAAAGTTGCAGTGGTCTCAAGACCACAATAATTCAAAATTAGGCAAAAACACCTGACAAACCCACTGTATTGTCCAGATCACAAAGGCAGTACACAGTTCCTCTCCCTGATAAACATGCTCATCAAACAACCCTCTCAAAGCATGCAAGGATGAATTATACACCGCTCTCATAATCCGGAGGTCACAGCGGCATTGAACTTGATTGAAATAAATGAGAGAATTAGCCTGCAGTCACTGTGATTCCTGCCTTTGAAGCACCTCAGTCCTATTGGCAGCTTCACAAACAGAGCTACAGATGTCCGTCTGTCAAAGGGCCTGGAGCTGCTGCGTACTGGCTGAGGGCGGACAGACAGGAGGTTGGATCTGCGCAATTTCTGAACAGATGACAGAGGTGAATTATTCACATTGTTATGGAGGCCCCCTCTTCTCCTTCATAAATCTCCCTCTCCTGATGGAAACAATGGCAGACCAGGGAGAGGGGGAGTGATACCTGATTCTCTCTCAGTTTAACAAAGACCATCTCATCAGACAATCCGAAAACAGAGATAGTAGCAGCAGTATGTTGCATGGGGATAGATAATCCCTCGATATTAGACATCGACACAGTCGTTGGCTTCTTGTGGTAATTTTTAGAAGTATTAATGGAGCTTGACTGCAGAGCAAATGGAACATTTCATTTTTGGAAAACAGGTGAAGCAGCAGAGACGGGGTTAAGTTCCTGCCTCATGTACTCGCGGCCAGAGGCTGTTTGTTTCTTTTTAAAATGGGCGACGCGCCATATGTGGAGGTCATTAGTCTTGACAAAAAAAGAAATACTGTCCTTCACTTATTATAAAGGACAATGTGTCAATTAGGAAATTAACTTTTTCCCGGTCACACTTTTTGTGTCCAAAAGACCTTGAGTTTTTCCTCTGTTGCAGTTTCCAATAAATAGGACAGCTTTTGTTTGTAATATAGGAAAAACATGTCTACAGCTGGCCACTACTAATCAGTGAGAACAATGCAAAGGGCATGCCTGATAAAGTATATTTAAAAGCCCTATTTTTAAAAACAAAAAAAAAACAGTGCATTCCAAAATGTCAGATTTTATAATATAAATTATATAAAATCAAATAATAAAAAATATAAAAATGAATGTTTATCCCTCAGTCTCTGTAACTTATTTAAGTAAATAAAATAGATGGATGATAAAATAAAAAAGTCTGTAAGTGCCAATTCAATGTCAATAATGTGTACATTATTACTGTTTGCGGATACACTTCAATTTAAGGTGTCATTGTTACAGTGTAATTATATATTTAAGTACTGAGTTAAGCAACTACATATACTAATTATAGGGTTAGGGTAGGATTAGGATTTGGTTGAGGGTTAGTTGCATGTAATTATGCATAATTTACTGTTATTACTATGGTAAGTACATGTAACATATGTTACAAGGACACTGTAAAATAAAGTGTTACCCTGTTTGCTTATAGTGTTGATTTTGTAGTGAAGTACTAACTAAAACTATCTTTCTTTGAGAAGCAATTCTGATATTTATTTTGTTTAAATATATATATATATGTATAATTTCCTATGTTTTCTGATGTACAATTCCTGTTCTGTTTCTTTAATTGTTAAGATTGAACTTGAACAGGTTCAGGCAAGGAAAAAAGGGAGAAACAGTTTTCTTGAAACCGTTTTGTCTGTCATTTATGGATAAAATGTCTTTGAACATTTAAAGTAACACACGATAAAGGTTTACCAAGTCAACATGGCATCATGACTTTTGCGTAAACATACACGCCACTTTCAAGTCAAGTGGCGTGTTATCTATACACATTTTGAGCAATCCGCGTGTATGCGTGTATGTCTACGCCGTTAAATGTCCGAGTGATTCCGCGTGTATGTACACGCCGTTAAATGTCCGAGTGATTCCGCGTGTATGTACACGCCGTTAAATGTCCGAGCAAAACGAAGCAAAATGTAGATCTACATTTGGGGAGCGATATTTTTTTCCCTAGGATGGTAGGGGAAGACTCATAAATGGCATTAACCCCAGTGACGGGTAGGTTTAGGGACTGGGTTGGGGTAGGTCATATATTTATATACAGTAATGTAACGTTAAGTCAACGGCGTTCATAAACACGCCGAAAAGCGCTTATGCGTGTTGATAGCACGCCAAAAATGGAATTACGAATTGGCGTGTCATACACACGCAATTTCATGAGATCAGTCTGACCAAGTATAGGATACAAGCAACAGGATTTTTGTTTGATTAAACTTGCACTTGTTTATGGATTTTGTCTGACTTCTGTAATGAGTAAGAACCCATTTTCCTGTCACTAATACAAGTGAAGTTAACCTGACTTTGCATCTACACTGTCATTCCTCTATCCAGAAGGAAGGAAGGAAGGAAGAACAGGTAGATAGAGAGAGACAGACAAACAGATAGCGAGATATATAGAAACAAGACAGACAGAGAGAGACAGAGAGAGAGAGAGAGAGAGAGAGAGAGAGAGAGAGAGAGAGAGAGAGAGACAAACACTGAGAAAAAAACAATTGTAAAAGCCCAACTTTACATTTCACAGATCTCTTTACTCAGTTTTGCTTTTTTCATCTTTCAGTAAGGATGTGACTGCTGACATAACAAACCTACACATTTCCCCACAGTAATCTCGCCAGCGACTCATCAGCCCATCAAATTTCCCGAGCTCTCTTTTCTCCGTTCATTCTTAGCAACAATTACCAGCGGCTGATAGACGCGGGCCCCTCCACAGAGCGGCCCTTACTGTAGATTGCCAATTTGGACGTTTGTTTTTCACTCCTTTTCTTTTACTCATTGTTCTCCTCTCAGGCCAGGCTACTGTCAGGGGGCTCGCAGGAGGCTGTGGTGCCGGGTCCCGGGCCCTGCAAGAACGAAAGGGTGTCAAAACACATGGACCAGACCATTTATCATGTAATCTGGAGAGCGAATGGACGGGGCACTATCAGCAATCTGCTATTGATCCGTTGCAGCAGGCCTGCTATTGTTCATCTGAGGAGCAGGACTGGCACACAGCATTAATGAAAGAAACTAAACAATGCATAGCAATCAGAGACACAGATTCACAGGCTTGGCAAGAGATGGGGAGGGAAACAGGAAGAAAAAGACAAGAGGGAAAAGTTTGAAAAGAGAAAGTTTGGGGTTATCTGGGTGACTGTGTGGTGAGCGTGTGTGTTATGAGAGAGGCGGTTAGAAATTCGATTGCATTCTCTCGTCAAGCAGCAGCCATGACTAAGAGTCGACCTGAGGAGCCGACCCTGATCCAGCGCAACATTTTTAAAGAACAGCTGCACTTAGAGATGGAGACACCCTCATGCACCATTACTTCAAACCGCATCTGTGTTTAACCTCAATTAAACATCATTATTACACCATGTGTTGTCCTTGGCACTTTCAGCATCCAAAATCTCTAAGAAGATTAATTTAGACCAGGCGATCAAAATTAAAATGACAAAAATCTTTTGACCAAAGCACTCCACTTAAACCTGGCTGCACTCTCATATGTAGTGTTGGAAAGCTTAATCCATTTGAATGAATCGGTTCGCTTAGATTGTAATGTAATGGATTCAAAAAGAAATTATTCTCTGATTCTATAAAGAAGTCTCTGCCTGGTAGTTTTCGCGTATGATAAGCACTTTATGACGTGTAATACGCACGCACCCCACACCACTAATCCTTTACAGGTAGTTTACAGTGCGTATCATATGCATGTAAAAACTCATTTTCGCGTGTAAATTGCATGATAAACAATTTGTGCTATAGAGACGCATTTCATGAGATTGGGTTACTTGCTCTGCAATTTCTTTTTACAAAAATGAATGGGCAAAACATACAGGCATTCTTTTATAATAAAAAATTTCTTGTTATGTTGTTTATAATTAATTGAGGAATACTAAGAAGGTTAATCTCAAATTTAAAAAAGTTTAACCTCTTAACTGTCACCGGCCCACCGGTGGGCCCAAATCTCTTACATTTTTTAAAACAGTAATATCCTATACTAAACCTAAACTAATCTTGACAAACTATATATCATTTGAAAGCTTACAATCTCTAGTTTATATTTAGTATAAACTAGTGTGCACAATCACCAAAAATATTTGGTGATTGATTTTCAAAATAAATTACAGAGGTGCCGTAATTTATCAATTTGCAACAAGAATATTTTCATACTCCTAAGGCGTGTTTAGACCTTTATTTTGAAATAGTGATGAACATGAAAAATCATCAAAGAAGGGTAGAAACCCCAATTTGTTTTCATGCCAAGAGTCCAAAAGATAGCATCCATTTAATTATTTTAGAAAAAAGGGTCTGAATTTTTTTTTCAATATAAATAAAAAAATGATAGATTCACCATTTGTGATGTGGCAGGAAGCTATAACGCACATACTTGTTCTTTTTGTGTGGTGTTTCTTAGAGGTTGAATTCATATCAAAATCTGCCAAACTTCCCATACTACTTCTGAATGGGATGTCTACTTCATAAATTGTATGACAATTGTGGAAATAATGGTTCATATCACTCAAAACACATATGGAAATGGAGGCGCCCTTTATATGGTCAGTAATGGAGTCAGGTTGTCATCTAGTGAAAAAGTTTGGTACTGCGCCCAAACAAAATCTTGCTGAAAGCTCATTTTTTGAGATATCAACCTAAATTTGAAAAACAAATTGTTCTGATTTTTGGCTTTGATTTTTTTGCAGATTTAGAGTCGCCCAGGTTTTGAAAATATATATTTTATATAAAATATGAATAATTAAATTTTTTACATACATTTTCATAAACTCAAACTTCTATAACTTTTTTTCTGTTTCACTTTCTTAATTTATTTCACTTCTACAAAAATCTGCCAAATGTCTTCTTTAAACCAAGACCAATCTTACGTCTATATTCTAAAGCACTCTTGAATTACAACCATTTAAGTTCAAAATGTCCATTTTCATGTATATTCAAAAAAAGGGGGGTGACAGTTAGGGTTAAAGAGAAAACGCCCAGCCCAGACAACACATTTATCTCTTCTATCCATATTCCAGCACCACTGAACCTTGCGGCATTTCAGCAGAGGGCAAAGGAGGAGACAGAAGCATTTCTTTTGAATGTTATTCTCCTCTGTGAGTGAACTGTGAAATCAAAAAGTCCTATTTATCTCAGCATGTTGTCCTGTTGTGTTTTAAGGCTGTGGTTTGTCACAAATATGAAGGCAGATATACTGATCAGAGAGAGATGCAGTGGAGGCTGAGGTGTCAGACTAACTGTCTATTGATGATAGAGGAGAGGCATTTTCTTTCTCTCTTCCCTCGTAAAGCTGTGCGATTGCCCATAGCATCACCATCTGTTGGTGACTGTAGGGTGAAACAGTAAACACTCTGCCTTGTGTGTGTGTGTGTGGGAGTAAGATAAAAATGGGAGCGATTCCAAACCTTTCACCTCTTCTCCTCTGTGATGAGTGACTGAAGCAGAAGCTTGCATGTTATGGACTAAATATTTATCATTTAATCCATCTGCATGTTCAAACAGAGTTCTCCGTGAGCAGCCCAACATAGCCCTGTGCTTTAATAAGACTTATCAAAATACATTTTTAAACAGCCACTGCTGCAGTTTCCCTCTCTCTTGCTCTCTGCCACTCATCTGTCCTTCTCTTTCTCTAATCCGCTTCATTTTATCGCTGCCATTTGGACAGCACTGGCAGAGTGACATTTGAGTGAGTGTGACCCATAGGGTGCCTGGAGGTGTGTTTCAGTGTGTGTAGTAGAGAAGCAGGAGCCTGTAGATAAAGCACTCGTGTAGCGACCGTGTCATGTAATTCCCCTTTAATACAGTCGAGGCTGATTCCAGCGAGTCTAGATCCACATGGGTCTCCTGAGACCTGATGTCAGTATCCAGCAGGAGCTCAGTACAGACACTGCCACTGAGATGCACACCTCTGCAACTCTTACTGCGTGCCATTCTGTGAGTGTGAGCGAGAGAGAGCATGTGCACATAAACATGCAGCAAAACAATCGTGTATTTCATATCAATTCATACAAGCACCTCAACATTAGAAGCTGACAACGCACACAGATGGCCAACAGTCTTGATACATACTCCTCAACAATGGCAAGCACCTGGCAAAAATCACAAGCTTCAATCTGATTGGCTGGCTTCAGAAAACTTCCAGGAGTCAAGGTAAGCAGGTTTTTAAAGTCTGCCTGTGACAGCAGGGAGCTACAATGTGCAGTGACATTTGTTTGAGGCACTTAAATAACCAAGTATATGAGCAGAATGTATATTCTCCTTTATATCGAAGTCTTATAAGGATGCAAAATGAATCAAAACACAATCAAAAACACGATATGGCCTAGGTCATTCACTTGTTTTAAAGTGAAAGTGCAGCATGTTTTTGTCTGTATTCTTCTACTCCACGCATGCAATATGTACTCCTTTCACACAAACTCAATCTCATGAGGATACCTCATACAGTGCACTGTAGAATTAAACTGATCCATGACATTGACTATGTTTACATGTGCACCAATAATGCGATTATTGCCATTAAAAGCGGCGTACGCTAGCCTGGGAAAACCCAGACAACTTCCGGCAAATTTAGATTTGTACTGTGCTGCTAAATCTACATCGACAGTTATCAGTGTAGTCTGGCAAAGAGCTCATTCAAGCCCATTTCCAATCCGTCGAAATCGAGGCACCAATCTGAAACGTTGGGGCGGGCTTTACACGATGATGCCAGCGCTGGGATTTTGAAGGAGATTTTAGCCTACATTACAAAGATGGACACTCAGAGATGTTTCTCCGCCGGCCGCTGCTCTGCATACGTCATCTCCTTCATCGCTCTGATTGGTTTTAGGTCTACCCGCGACGTCCGTTGGTGACGCCCCTCTGGAAATGATTTGTCTATGACGCTTTGGCAGACCATAACTCAGTTACAACTGAGAATGGTCTGGTTTTAACCAGGCTAGGCGTACGCCACAGTTTAATGCGAATATGGCTATACGATTAGGAGCAAAAATCGCATTAGTTTGATCGAAGTATTGTGTTTACACATGAGGTAAACTTTAATCGCAATATTACCAAAATCCCATTATAATCACAGAATGTTGTTTTCACAGTCACATCTTTCCAAATATTTTTGACACAAGTTACTAAAATACTATTATATATTATCTGATTATTTGAATCATGGACTGGCGTTCATCTGTGAGTCATTGTGGCAGTGGTGTTTATGGACAAAAAAGGGACAAAAAGGACAAAAAAGGGCAGTGGACAAAAAAGGGACTGTGTTCCAAGCTTTATGTCCACATGAGCCTGCTCGAGCCCATAAACAACATATGCACGCCACGTATGCGTGTGTGTGTGAAGTATATGAATGTACGTGTGTGTTCATGCTCTTTGCTTTTACGTGCTCATTACAGTGGTGGGGATATCATACATTAATAATCACTACTGACAGTCTTCAACAGTGGGGCAGTCCCATAAGTCCAGAGATATTACATCTGCTGGCCTCATTTATCTTCCTGCAGCCCTTACAGTTCCTCTGTGTCCACTTCAATGCCAGCCCAGCACACGCTTAATTACGAGCACATCATAAACAGCGGCGACACACCCGGGGGCTTGGAAGGGATCTGCCCTCACCCCGCCCAGGCCCTAAACGGCCCCCTGGCTCTCTTGCATACTGAGAGTGTGCAGAGAGTAGATCTGCAATTTAAGGGTGGAGATTTTATGTTAAAAGACAGTAAGAGTCCTCAGTCCCCAAATGCTATTCATCCATATTTTGAAGGATTGTTTGCTTTGTTTTCATCTCCAATTTCATTCCACAAGCTTGGCTTCAAATGACATTTTTACATTGTTTAAAATAAAAGCTTTAAACTGTAGGTGCCAAATTGGTTGTCGAAAGGCTACACACCATGAGAAAAGTAATAAGGCACAATAAGGCATCTTTTCAGTAATGGGATTTCTGAAATATTTCCGTACACATACTCAGTGTTAGCAGAGAAAAAAAATTGCAGTTAGCCACCGTGGCCGTTTTAAAATGAGCATTTGACATTTTAAACCTAAATTCAACTACGACTCTAGCAGTAAATTGCAAACTTCCTGCTGATAGTTTGATGGTTTTCAACAGCTTTTTGAACTGACACCAGATCAGGTTTCCCTCATTTGCCAATGTTGATAGCGTAATTTGACACCTGTAGTTAAATTTGGCCAGTTGGGTACTAATATCACAGTCCACACTGGGAGGCTTTGTTGATTTGTATCAATCTAAAGTCATCTATGTGTCTTCAGCCAGTCAACCACTTCAAAGGAATAGTTGTGTAATATACTCATGTAATATAATAAGGTGCATCCAAATTCACGTATTCACTAATCCACTATTCGATGCCGTTTCTGTAGTATAAATAGTGCAAGGAGTGTGTTCAAGCAGATGATACACATCATTAACCAAAAAAATTACAAAACACACTCAACTGTCGGGGAGGAGCTAGACTCCAATGTTGAATCACAAAATAACCTTATAAAATGCACACACTACACAGCTGAGTAGTGCATAGTGTAGTGCGTCATTTGAGATGCAACCGTTTAATTCATACTCAAAGCCAGAGGGCGCTCTTTCGCACAAAGTCCAAAACAGACTCATAAAAAAAACACCTTATGAGGTTCGAAGAAATCCCTTATATGCACAAAGGCATCCAACTATCACTGTAGCTGAATAAAAGGCAGAAATTTTTGGCCAATTCTGTAAGGCGAAGACGATAAACAAACGATTGAGACAACATATGGCCGAGCATGCTTTTCTAGTGTGCCAGGTTTGAAAACAATTCTATGTAAATACATCAAATCATAAAACCTAACTTTTCTACTTCACCCTCATTGTGGAACACAACACACACACACACACACACACACACACACACACACACACACACACAAACAGACAGACACAAACACACATTATACCCCGGTACCACCTGCATTTTCTGACCTTCAAAACTTCATTGCGTTTCACTCAAAGGATCACCAAGGTGAACTGGAATTACCCAGAACACCTTGGCCAAAACCTTGGACTTACACAGATGCCCTCTGTCACCTTCATAAGCACACGTGAATATGTGGGTGTCCTTTAAATGTAATAGCGCATTGGTAAAAATCTGCTACACAAAGCACATTCTAAAACTATAGCTTGTCCATTAAGTATAGCCTCAGCCATGCACCCACAGGTCAGGGAATCTTTTTAAAATACATCAGCCCACTGCCTCTTTCTCTTTGTCTTGGGGAGAGAGGCTGAGATGGAGAGGGGCATCTGAAGGTTGACCTGGTTGCCATTGCTCCCACTTCTCACATTTTCAACAGAGCTAAGGAATAAATGCAGCGCTGAGCATTATGGGTATTGGAAACTGACACAGGTGACATTGGGGGTGCGATGAATGAGTGTAGCAAGAATTAAAGGCAAAATAAGATGAATCAGCTGTTATTTGTCTTTCTTCCAATCAGAATGTGTTTAAAAAAAAAACGGACAAGTCTCAGGTAAGCTGTATTTCTCACTCAATTCATTTTTTTTATCATCATCAGCTGCTGGTACATATGGCAAAGGAGTCGTTGTCTCCAAGTATGGCCCACTCCTCTGTGCAACAGAGAGGTTCATCACAAAAGACTTTCTCTCTCTTTGTTATTCTTACTTCTGAGAGAACAAGAAACATAGCTTGACTGATTCTCTCTCTCTCTCTCTTAGTCTCTCTCTTCTCTCATTCTCCCTTTTGGTTGCGCAAGGCACAAAAGACCTAAGCAATGTTTGTTATGTCTACCCCCTCCCTTTTCATTGTCAACAACTTTGTTGTTTGTGTTTTGATGTTGCCTCATCTCTTTTCATCTTCTAAAACCATGCATCAGGTAACAAAGAGGAACTATCAAAGAGGAGGAGGCGTTTACAAATGTTGGGGGAGATGTTTGCATGATGCGTCTGAAAGTCATCGGCACTTCAGCTCTGTATTTTCCAGTGAGGAGGATTCAGTCTCTCTCTCACTTGTAATTTCATAACACCCACAACGCATTCAACAAGTATTCAAATCAAAGTATTCTATATCATTGATATGCCACTAACAAAAACTACCAATATAGTACCATAAAGTATCATGATAATAGCATGTTTTTTGAAGTACTATGGCAGCATCTTAATATTTTTGTTAAGTACCTTGGAGTACCAGTGTTTCCCCTACCATTGTTTTTGGGGGGCAGCCCGACCCCCCTAAAATGCTGACGAAGTCCAGTCATAAAAAAAGAAATTTACTGTATAACGCGGAATTTCACAGAATTTGTCAATTTTTTGAGGAATAAATAGAAAGCAGTTCAGTACACTTGAAATCAAATCGTGATGTAGACTAGTGTGTGTGAATATTAAACCACAAAGACTATTTAAATACAAATCCTGCATCTTCTGTGTGAATGAATGGTGCAGCCGACGCGCAGTTTCAGTTCTCTTACGAGAGGTTCTCTCGTACTGCGTAATATCTTACGCTCGGGGGAAAACCTCTTTTCCACGAGATATTGAAGCCCAAAATTATCCTTAATTTTGAATTAATGTAAAACGTGTTGCGGCAGCATGCAGACATAGACAAGACGGCTCGCGTGCCTATGGGCTCTGTCCTGCGGCAACTGCAGCAGCCTATCGAGAGAGGCCCCCGGTGACGTCAGATCCAATGGGGGCGCTTCGCGCCCACTACGTCACGTCCCGCCGAGATGGGCGTGGCCTGGGCCTATAAATAGCTCGATGGGCTGATATAATCAGATTTTTCATCTCTTCAGCGAAGCTCGCGCATCGCTGGATCCGGAGTGAAGCCGCGCCGTCTGAGAAAAAGCTTTCTGCGGGACGAGCCTTTGCATCTGAAGCTGCTGGCCTTCATCTCGCCACCTTCAGTCGCCGTACATGCTACGCTTTCCGGCGTTTATATCCTTTTACTCTGCCGAGTGTGTGTTCGCCGCTGGGACTCACACTCTCTCTATCTAAAAGAGCAGCGTCTTTTTAAAGATGCCTCGTTCCTGTGGCTCGTGCCGAGCCGCACTCAGCGACGGGGACCGCCATGTCATCTGCGTTTCCTGCCTAGGTGAGGATCATGCAGCTTTAGCGCTCGCTGACGGCGGCTGCCATCATTGCGAGCTATTGCCCATTGTGACGGAGGACTCGCCTGGTATTTTTCTCAGAGTCTGCACTTCCACCTGCTATAGTGCCACGCCGTAAAAAGCGCCATACTCAGTGGGTCCCAGAGCCTTCTCCAGCCCGCGAAAGCTTGCCGGTTCACCCGCCAGCTTCAACAGCTTCACTTGAGTTGCTCACCGACGGACAACAGCCGCCTCTCGCTGTCGCTTCCGCCATTGATGAGAACGAGATAGCTGCATCTGTAGAGGAGGCCAGCTGCTCTATCCTGGCGTCGGACAGTGAGGATTGGGCGAGCTCTGTGGAACTCCCCCCCCCCCTCTGCTCGCGAGTCGTCAGGGAAACGGGCCAGCATCGAATCGGAGCTGATGCGTCTGCTCTCACAGGCCGTGACGAGCCTCGACCTTGAGTGGGCGGCGCCCGCGCACAACCGACTGGATGGATGTTTCCTGCAAAGGGGCCGCGCTCCACCGCCTTCTAGGCCCGCGCCTTTTCTTCCTGAACTTCATGAAGAAGGCGAAGTCTTGGAACGCCCCCTTCTCAGCCAGAATGCGTACCTCTGTCTCAGCAGCATTCTCCGTGGTGGACGGTGCTAAAGACAGAGGATACCACTCTCTTCCTCCAGTAGAAGAAGCTGTAGCGACCCATCTTTGTCCGCCCTCTGCTGGACGGCGAGCTAAGACGGCGCTACCTTCTAAAGCTTGCCGCACTACTTCCGCTATGCACAGGCACGCTTATACTGCCGCTGGGCAGGCTGTATCGGCATTACACTCGATGGCCGTACAGCAGATCTTCCAAGCCGACCTTCTCCAAAAAATGGCTGAGGAAGGACCGGAAGCCATCAGCGTGCCGGATTTGAGGAGCGATACAGACCTGGCTCTTCGCGCCGCGAAATCCGCTGCACAGGCCATTGGGCAGAACATGGCTTCTCTCACCGTTGCTGAGAGACACCTATGGCTGACATTATCTGAGATGCCGGACTCGGAGCGCTCTGCGTTCCTTGACGCACATATCTCCCCAGCTGGCCTCTTTGGATCATCCGTAACAGATATCACGGATAGATTCGCTGAGGTTCAGAAGACGTCACAGATTGAGTGATTGAGATTGAGATAAAGCCCGAGGCCTCAAAGTCTTCCTAGCCCTCCTAGGAAAACGACGGTGTTTAAGTCTCGCCGCGGCCAGACTTCCACCGAAACTTTTCGCTCGTTCAGTTCCAGAAAATGCGACTGTTCCAGTGTGTTTTGCAGTAAACAAGCCGCTACCACGGCCCGTTTGCCTGCACACAAATGCCGTTTTCACAGCGACCCAGATAAATCACATAAAGAATGTATTTTCTGGTATTCCAGCCACGGCCGATGGTGTTTTGAATGTAATAAAAATGCCCACGACCCAGTGTTCATTCCTACACACAAGCACAGCCCACCACAGTACAGGACTCAAATAAAATCGACTCATGTCGATTGTGCATTAACACTAGTCAGCCCCAATTTTGGTAAGTGATGCATTCATGACATACCCAGAATAAAAAGGTTTCTGCTCATAAGTCATTCTGAATAGACACATAACACACATGTATTTAGAAAGCCAATCCTTGAGAGTTTCCAGTTCAAGACTCAAAATTAAACAGACTGTTATTAATATTGAGATATATAAGCTCAAACATAAAAACAAAAAATATTAATAATATATTTATTAAATGTATTAAAATAGTATGTAAATGTAGGATTGCAACTTATAACCACAACTAAAGTGTAGCCACAATTGTGGTCATGCTTCATTTCATATCTGAGGATGATATCTCTAAAATTATGTGTTCTATGAAGCCTATTTTACAACCATCTCAAGCTAAAATTTGGATAAGTTTTAGAGAAGGCTGATAAGATGCACATCAAATATTTTATTGCCCTGTAAACACCGATTGACAGTCTTTGCCTGAAGTCTGGCGAGGCGAACTGGCCAATTCATGGTCTATTGACGTAAATCGGCGAACATTTCACACCTCTGCCGGTATGAGACTTAATCTTCATCATTCTTTTGTCCTTATTCTTTTGTTTGAATTCAGCCATTATAGCTTTTATTCTGGCATTATGCTTGACCATCTAACTTAACTTAACAACTCTGTCATCCCACAATACATGAATAAACCACCTATTATCTTAAAAATGACCATCAACTTGAATATGTGAATACTTTAAAAAAATATATATTATGGAATAGAAAATTCCCACAGCAGGTGTGTTAGCACAAAAAGTAGCATCAAGCTACATGACAATTTAATTGATTAATATTACACTTTTACTTAAAGCTCACTTTAAAACACCATCGAGTATTTGTACAGAGCTGGCAACTTTTGAGTTTTGCTTGTAGTGAGATTTGTTGTTGGGGGGTGAGATTTTTTGACGGGGGTCGGGTGGGGAGTGAGATTTGTTGACGGGGGGGGTGATGATTCGTAGGCTACTGAATCACGTGCCATTTGAACTGGCGCTACAGCGATGTCACATTTAAAAGCACCAGAACTGTATTTATTGTTTGAATCTCATAAAAATATGGATAGAATCTGAGAGCTGAGAATTTGTTCCATATCAAAAGTTACCTTCTCTGTCGGTGTCAGTGTCCTCTTTGTCCGCGATTTTTCTATGCGTGAGAAAATGGATGTGAGGCGTGAGAGCGTGTGAAAAGGGTCAATTGCGTGAGTCTCACGGCGAATGCGTGAGAGTTGGCAGCTCTGATTTGTATCATATTCCAGTCGTGGTTTAAAATGGTTTCAAGTCAAAAAAAGATTTTGAAATATGTTATATTTAGCATTTTATATGAAGCTATTGACTATCCTTACCTAGCAAACATACCGGAAGCATTCATATGCCTATATAAATACGCCGAAATCACACGAAAACACAAACAAATCATATATATTAAAAACGTGCATTCATTAGTTTCTTGATTAGGGTGAAGAGATGTTATTTTTGCTTTGTTACGACGGAGGTTAGAATGAGGAAGTAAACAAGGACCTGCGTCATGCAGAAGGGCTGGGTTATGATCAACACAAGATCTGCCCAGTTCAGATTCCCGCACAAAAAGTCTAGAATCTGGACGTGGCAACCCGACGCTAACAGAAAGGAAAACTGCCACAAAAATCGAGCACAACTTGACCACATACTTATAAGCGGAAAATGGGCAAACTCAGTGAAGAACATTCGAGCATATAACACAGTAGACATTGGCTCAGATCATCACATAGTCAACGCGCAAATAAGAGTCAGTCTGCGCGCACCAGTTGAAAATAAGAACAAGAGACCAAAATACGACTGGAGGAAGCTAAAAGAGAATAACAAGCTACAAAACAAATATGTGATCGCAATCAAAAACCACTTCAGCGTGCTAAGTGAAGACGAACAAGACGTACAAACGAAATATGACCACTTTGTAGCAACCATCGAAAAAGCGGCTAAATCAACAGTCGGTCTTATCAAGAAAAAAGCCCCTAAAAACTTGGTCTCAAACCGAACAACAAACTTACTTGACCAACAAGCATAAAATGAAGAAAACAGACGGTAGCAATATGAATTCTTCTAAGGAACTGCTAGACGAATGGCAAAATTACTTCAAAACTCAACTGAACAACGAAACGGTCACGGAACATCTACACATCGAGCCAGCTACCAGAGACTTAGAAATCGATATAGGCCCATTCACGCTCGACGAAGTCAAAATGGCCGTAGACGAACTCAAAAATGGCAAATCACCAGGTTCCGACTATCCCATTACCGCCGAAGCTCTTAAATACGGAGGCCCCCACGCAGTGAGACAGCTGTGTAACATATGCAATGATGTCTACATGCAAGAAAAAGCACCAGAGCAATTCACCACCAGTCTCATAGTTCCATTGCCCAAGAAAGGCGATCTTACATTGA
Organism: Tiaroga cobitis; assembly: GCA_030578255.1. Taxonomy (NCBI): domain Eukaryota; kingdom Metazoa; phylum Chordata; class Actinopteri; order Cypriniformes; family Leuciscidae; genus Tiaroga; species Tiaroga cobitis. Next base: position 38,399,165 of record CM060597.1, read on the forward strand.
TGAATAACTACAGAGGGATCAGTTTGATGTCGATCGCGGCGAAAGTCTACAATAAAGTTCTTCTTAATCGAATAAGAAAACCTGTCAACGACATCATGAGAAAGAATCAAGCTGCACCGAATGCACCGAACAAGTTCACATACTTAGACGAATAATCGAGGGCGCCATCGACAAGAACCTAGACCTCTACATCATATTCGTCAACTTTAAGAAAGCGTTCGACTCGGTCACACGAAACGTCTTGTTCGACATCTTGCGACACTACGGAATTCCTGATAAAATCGTAAGAGCGATTCGCACTATCTACAACAACTCCAAAAGTCAAGTAATGGTTGAGGGTAAGCTATCGGAACAGTTCAACATCTCAACTGGCGTTCTTCAAGGAGACACACTAGCTCCCTTTCTATTCATCATCGTCATAGATTTCGTCCTAAAGAAAGCAGAACAAGAGCATGCGATATCAACGGATCTAGAAAAATCGCAAGCTCAGCTTCAAACAACAGCAAAGTGGGCAAAACGAGTAGGACTTGAGGTCAACATTAAAAAGACGGAAGCATTTAGCAACCAAGAGCTTGCCGGGCCAGAGACGCCGATCAACCTACATCAATTCATCGAACTCGACTGACAAAAAATCGAATGGACAAAAGACTTCAAGTATCTTGGCTCTTACATCGCGTCGAGCGAAACAGACATCAGAGCACGAAAAGGACAAGCGTGTGGAGCATTCTGGAAAATGAAGGATGTATTTCTATCAAAAACTCTTCCAATCAAACTCAAACTAAACATCTTTGAAGCAGCGTGCATCTCCATCCACCTGTACGGCTGCGAAAGTTGGATTATCAACTAGAAAATGCAAAACTCACTCAAAAGCTTTGCCACCAGTTGCTACAGAATCATGCTCGGCATCAAGAAGATGGATCGAATAAGTAACCAAGCTGTATACGAAGCAGTTGAAAAGAACCAGCTTATCCAACAAAGGCAGCCACGCTTCGTCGGCCACTCACTTAGAAGAGACCCAAATGACCAAATTAATAAATATGTGTTATATGCGCCCGAAGAACGACATGGCAAACGAAGCCGAGGAAAGCCACGCACATTATACCATACATACATCGGCAAACTAATCAACAATGACATGCCACCAACAGCTGACGAGATGCGAAGAGCTGCTAGTAATTGAACAGAATGGAGAAAACTTGTGACCGACTGCAAACCCGTTTTGTTCGCAGCCGATTGATGATGATGATGGGTTATGATCACGTTGGAACACGTGAGATGATTGACAGCTGTACTGCGAATGAGAGCGCGCGGATATCATATACTGACGCAAATCAGAAAGAGGAGGCACAGACCTAGCTGTGTTCGCGGTTTGAAATCTTCAATTGCATATTTCAGTGAAAAACGGAATAGAAATGTTATTCTGCATCGACGAAATATTTTACAAACATGCAATAATTAATCATTATTTCTCCAAATATGCGCACCATTGGACTAAAAGCCCGGGCGGATGCTGTACATTGCATGTATGTGAACACAAATAAACCGGAGAAGACGTAAATGAATGCTTTATGAGTGATGATTCCGGCCTCATGGAAGAGAGAAGACTCTCTCACAAAGAACCAAGGACAATCTCAGGAGTTTGTAACAAGGACTCTAACCCACCATGCAAGTTCATCATATCTTCTTCATTGACTTCATTATTCCCTTTTAAGGACAAGGACAGTATACCGTACATACATTTTCAATGGAGGGACAGAAAGCTCTCGGACTAAATCAAAAATATCTTAAACTGTGTTCCGAAGAGGAACGGAGGTCTTACGGGCTTGGAACGACATGAGGGTGAGTCATTAATGACATAATTTTCATTTTTGGGTGAACTAACCCTTTAATGACTCTATACTGTATATAGTAATCAAACATACGGTTTATATTAAAAAAATTCTTAAGTTGCTGTTCTTTATATGTTTGAGATAGGGCGATCAGGACTCCCTCTTCTCCTTGTTTTAGGAAAACATCAGTGTCACGCTAAGGATAAAGTGTCCTTCTACGCAGGAATAAAATATTTCAGCCCTCGTTTCCCCTGAAGACCAGAGACGGCAAAGACAAAGCATACAATAATTAAAGGGCCAAGCACAAAGCATGGGATGCTGGCGCAGGGGGAAGACGATGAGCAACTCCGCATCATGTTGGCAGATAAATTCCACATACAATTATTCATCCACTGCCCATGACATGTAGATTAATGAGTCTGATAACCCAGGGCATTCAAGAGAAGTATACTCAATTCTGTTGTGTCTCGGTCTCTTAAATGCCCTCTCCTATATCCCTTTATGACTTACAAAACAAATCCCATGCTTTGGTACGCCAGGAAAACGGGGTTGAATCGATCTGGTTTTCGGTAACGTAGGTCTGCAATGGTGTCAGGGTCGTTCCATCTCTGCGAGATGCCGGCATGTGGTAGGTGAAGACGTAAGAGAGTGACTCTGTGAAAAGAGAGTCTTAGACCGGTGTTCTATTGTGTCCCATGCAAACAAGGGGGAGAGGGAACAGGACAAGGAGAAGCAGCCCCTAAAAACACAAGCCTCCCTGGACAGTTGTAATGAATGGAGGGAGATACTTCACAGATGGTCTTCAGAGGAGAGGATGACCTGCAGAGAAGGCTGCAAGACTGCCACAGGGGAGAGGCTGGGTCAGGGGTGGTCAAAACACTTCTGTCACAGAGGTGGTCTTCCTTTGAAAATACAGTTATTTAAGCATTAGTCATTTTCTGTGTTCCTTTCATGTCAGTTCAAAGGTAAAAGCTTACCCATGGTTCCTTCAGGTGATACTTTTTTCAGCACAAAAGTGTGTCCATTCCATTATTTGAATGGTTTTCCAGACAGCCAAGTCAAAGTCAGCTACTTAGTTTGATGCTGATTTAAATGGGCTAAGGGGTTTGCCACTTGATTATGTGCACAACTCGTGTTGTGCCAGATTGATACCTCAAGATTCAACTTAAAAGTTTTTTGTAATGTCAACACTTCATTGCTGACGAGGACCACGCCATGAATGGCCCCAGAGGCCTATTACATGAATCTAGTTGAACAAATTCTGAGTTTCAGCATAGGTTTAGAGTTGCCAAAGCCAGACAAATCCAACCTGATTTCGATTGGGTTCATTGGGTTTAGAACAATCATAATAAATGTTCTCTGTCAACTCAGGGTTTGATCCAGGTTTTATCATTAACTTTGGAGTGTACACACCTAAGAGTGTGACATCTGCAGCTAACAGCCAATCACACAACATAGTGGAGTATCAGTTTGATTCTTTCCTCTTGAGAGAGTCAGCACAAGATCATTCTGTAAAACATATTGTCATTATGAAAAACATGAATTGTCAAAATATAATTTCTTATGCAAAAAACATTAAGAGACAGGGCTTGAAAGTGCGAGCATTTCACTCGCATTTGCGACTAAAAATAGATGTAAAAAAAAATCAATGCGGATCAGTTTTCTTAAATGCAAGATCATAAAAAGTATTCAATACAATAACACTGACAAGTATGGCAAATTCTGTTTAGTAAATTGTGTTATATATATATATATATATATATATATATATATATATATATATATATATATATATATATATATATATATATATTTAAAAAAGCAGTCGGTGTGTCTGATTTGTATTTTATTTACCAAATTTTTCATTGTATCCCTTGAAAACGTACTCGGTTACCTAACGTAACCTCGGTTCTCTCTAGAGAGGGAAAGAGTATTAGGTAAGTTTAGCTTACGCTACGGGTAAAGTTCATCTTTTCTCGAGATACTAAAGCCCAAATTATACTTAATTTTGTAAATTTTGTCAACGCAGTGTAGCAGCTGCAGACCTAGAGCAGGCTGACTAGCGCGCTCATTGGCTGCCTTGCAGCAACTGCAGCAGCCTACCAGTGAGCCTGGCGTGACGTCACGCCCAATGGTGACGCTTTGCGCCCAGTACGCGTCACAGCCCGGTCATGGGGGTGTGGCTTAGCGTATAAAAGCGGGGCGCGGAGGCTGCTTCACTGGTTTTAATCATCTGAAGCGAAAATCGCTCGTGGCACGAGCACGGCCGGTTGCGCAATACTCGTTCCCTCTCTAGAGAGAACCGAGGTTATGTTAGATAACCGAGTACGTTCTCTTACGAGAGGTTCTCTCGTATTGTGTAAGTTTAGCTTACGCTACGGTAACTCTTTGTCAACGCCGTGCGCACCAAGCATCCACTCATGAGTCCCAGAGTCCGGGGAACACTGAAAGTGGTCAATTCAGGCGGCCAGCAAGCGGGCCGGCACATGTATAAACATAAGCACCCATGGGGAATGCAGAGCGGCGTCGCCGGGCTGCATGTTACATATATATCAACCCATATCAGTGCAGCTCAACCAGGAGAGCTCAACAGTGAAGTAGTCTGCGCACAAGCATGTGGGCAGATCATACACATTTTGAGGGACCAAGCAGTCAAGGGCAAAGGACACAGGATTTCCAACCAAAAATTATTCATTAAATACAAAAAATAAAGTTACAAAATCAAAATAATTGAAAACTGAATGAAAATAAAGTCAGGTCTTGGGCCCATAAAGAAAAAGGGTCAACTGAACAGAACCAGACTTAACAGAAATCAAATCAAACTAACCAAACCAACATGACCTACCTAATGACACACATGGGGAACTTATATATACAAAGGACTAGTCCATTAAACACACACACAGGGGACACCACAATCATCACTTAAGACAGGGGTGGGCAAACTTTTTGGCTCAAGGGCCACACTGGGTTTTAAAATTTGACAGAGGGCCGGCCCAGTGGCAGATTATACCAGCACACATTTACATGGATACGTGGATCATGTAATTTACGTGGTAAATTAATTTATATGCTATAGATAATCCCATTTAGCATTGTTATATTTTGGGGTTATTTTTTTTATATTTATTTTAATTTTATATATATTTATATTCTTTTTAAATATTGTTTATCCTTTGTATTATTTAATGGGCCTAACAGTAAATTAGAAACAAAACACCAGCAAGTGTACACTTAGAAGAGTAAAAATTAGAGAACGTTATGTTAATTCAACTTTATTAAAACTCCATATGGTAATCAAATTACACTTAATACACAAACGTCATACATTTCTGAAAAAATAAAATAAACAAATATACCAATTTATTTTAAGTATGATAAATAAAACGTAAAAACAAAAGCAGATAAGAACATTTAATGAACAAAACCGGTTCTGTACATGGCAGAGACGGGAGAGTATAGTCGAAAGCCGGGCGATAAAGTTCGGTAACCGGAAGCAGTCCAAGAGACATCTACGAATACAGAGGAGCAAAGAAACTAAATATCAAATGAAAAACTAAAAAATCAAATGAAAACTAATCAGGCGTACAAGTGGTTACAAACATTTTCTTTTCTCTGAGTTTCCAAAAAAGGAAAAAACATTAAAGTGCAACAAGGAGCCTTGTTGCGCAAGTCGCTGTCTGTTCAAGGAGTGCTGAAATGTCAATGATTCAATCGTGCCAACGTTCTGTTTCCTGGGATATTAGTTATAAATTACATATGACAAATTACAAAAAAACGGTCTGACTCTGCAGCGTGAGCTTTGCAATGCAACCGTTATTTAGTCACTGAATGGTTTCCATGGTGACACGTCATTGCTTGTCACGTGACACACCGCAGCACAGCCACAACAGCTCTGAATGAATGATGATCTGCTTTATTCAAGTATTGCAGGAAAAAGGCAAAATGAATGTGTGACAGGGATGTTGGTTCGGTGAATGGGTGATGGAAGGAGACACAGGGTCGGCGAATACTGGGGCTCGTGCACTTTATTAAGTTACTTTCTCTCCCCACAGCGCTTACTCGCGCTCACACAATTAATTCAGAATATTTCAAAAATAAATCACATATAAAACAGTACTCTTCCCGCTGGATACAGCTTCTCAGGTCACAAATGCAGCAACACTTTCCACTGAATACAGCTTGCAGGCCAGCGTTTTCTCTCTCGACAGCGTGCACGAGCTCCCAGCAGTCTCTCTCTCCCCACTCTGTCAGCACGGCCCGCTTACCGCTCGGCTCCGCCCTCGCTCTCCCGCTACAGACCTCGCTGAACCACGCCCTCCTCGCCACTGAATGCAATTTTTAAGACATTTTTTTTTAATATTCGACGGGCCGGATTAAACAGCCTAACTTTAATTATCAATAAAGAGGTCATAAAATAACTTACTCAAATAATTATAATAAACAAAATGTAAATAAAATAATAAACAAAACTAGCATATAATCAATCTTATTTGATAAATAAAGTGAATGTAATGAACCAAATCCGTGTCTGTCGTTATTATGAAATGTACATCATGTGATCTGTAACAAAATATTGAATGATGTAATGTACTAAAAGGTAACCCAAACTAACATATAAACAAACAAAATGAAAATATGTAGGTTTTTGCATGGGTTAGTTACCGCCTTGCTGTGTGGCCACGTTGCCGGCCATCACACACATATTTAGACTGACAGAAGTCTAGCCAGCAAGGAGGGAACTTCCATGTTATAGAATCTCACAAATGTAGACGGGGAGGCTCAGCCCGCCGCCATACAGATGTTGTGAATGGAAATTCCACTGGACCATGCCCACAACGAGGCCATGCCTCTTGTGGAATGAGCCCTGATACCCAGAGGGCATTGCAGACCTTTTGACGCATAAGCCTCAGCAATTGCGTCCACTATCCATCTGGATAGGGACTGTTTCGAGGCGGCGAGACCTTTGGTGAAAGGGGCGGAGCGCGTAACATAAGCTCTCAGTGCCCTAACGGGGCAGAGGAGGCTGTCGCTGCTCTCGCTGTCGGATGCTGGCAGAGCCGACAGAGAAATGACCTGCGCTCTGAAGGGAGTGCCAATCACCTTCGGGACATAGCCATGTCTTGGTTTGAGGATGACTTTAGAGTCATTGGGGCCAAACTCAAGGCACGCTGCGCTAACAGAAAGCAGGTGTAAGTCCCCCACACGTTTAACTGATGACAGAGCCAAAAGAAAAACGGTTTGAGCGAGAGGTATTTTAGATTCACTGAATCTAATGGTTTGAAGGGATGCATCTTTAGGGCCTCTAGGACCATGGAGAGATCCCAAATAGGAACCGAAGGAGGGCGCGGTGGGTTCATCCTTCTGGCTCCTCTCAGGAAGCGGATGACCAGCTCGTTCCTTCCTAGCGACCGGCCTTGCTTCGACTCAGCGAAATCTGCAACGGCCGCCACGTAAACTTTGAGCGTGGATGGGGACCTGCCCTTATCCAACAGCTCTTGAAGGAAACCGAGCACCTGCGAGACCTCACCGGTATGAGGGTCCAGATTTTTGTCGGTGCACCATTTGGAGAACACAGACCATTTAGACGCACATAGCCGTCTCATAGAGGAACTCTAGACTGCGTGATCGTGTTTATAACTCCTTCTGGCAGGACAACGGGTATCCGTTGATCAACCATACGTGCAGAGACCAGCGCTCTGGATGGGGATGCCAGATCGAGCCACGGGCTTGGGAGAGGAGGTCTCTCCTCACCGGAATCGGCCACGGGGCTGTGCGTGACAGCCGTGTTAGTTCCGGGAACCATGTTTGGTTTTCCCATCGCGGGGCTATAAGGAGCACCGGGCTGCGCGATTCTCTGATTCTCTTGATTACCTGTGGTAACATAGAGATCGGAGGCAAGGCGTACAGCGGGCTGCTGGGCCAGAATTGGGCCAGCACATCCTCGTTCTTTGAAAAGAACACTGGGCAATGAACGTTGTCTTTTGACGCGAATAGGTCGACTTCCGCTCTGCCAAAGAGGTGCCATAACATCTGGACTGTTTGGGGGTGTAGAGACCACTCCCTGGGGGGAATATTGTCCCTGGACAGTCTGTCCGGGCCATCATTCAGGATCCCTGGCACATGCGTCACTCTCAGCGAGCGCAGGAAGCACTGGGCCCAAACGAGGAGGCGTTCTGTCAGATCGCAGAGGCTCCTGGATCTGATACCGCCCTGACGGCTCACGTAAGACACAACTGACGTGTTGTCCGAACGGACTAGAACGTGTTGGTCCTGTATGAACGGGAGGAAACGCTTCAGCGCGTTCTCGACCGCCAGCATCTCCAGACAGTTTATGTGAAGGCGTTTCTCTCGGTCTGACCACAGGCCAAAGAACGGTCTGCCCTCGAAAAGGCCGCCCCAACCTGAGTTGGAGGCGTCTGTTGAGATGACTTTTCGGTGCGAAATCACTCCCATCGTCACCCCCTGCTGGTACCAATCGGCCGCTAAACAGGGCTGCAGAGCTGAAATGCAGCTCTGAGACACTCTGATCCGCCTGTAGCCGCGCGTCCATCCTTGGCGAGGTACGCGAGCGTTCAACCAGCGTTGTAGCGGGCGCATGCGCAGTAAGCCCAGCTGAAGCACTGCTGCAGCTGAGGCCATACAGCCCAGCATCCTCTGAAACATTTTGAGGGAGGAGGTTTTGCCCTTCTGGAAAGATGCGGCTAGGTGTCGAATACGGCACGCGCGCTCTGTCGTCTGTCGAGCCTTTATAGCCACAGACTTCAGTTCCATTCCTAGAAAGGAGATTGACTGGCTGGGCAGTAATGAGCTCTTGGTCCAGTTGACCGTGAGACCCAATCTTTCCAAATGATTGAGTAGCATAGTTCTGTGAGATACAAGTTCCATCTCTGACTGTGCTAAAATCAGCCAATCGTCCAAATAGTTCAGAATTCGCACACCCCGGTTTCTCAGGGGGGCGAGCACCGCGTCCATGCACTTCGTAAATGTACGGGGTGCCAGGGCAAGGCCGAACGGGAGGACGGTGTACTGATATACCTGGCCGTCGAAGGCGAATCTCAAGAATGGCCTGTCAGGGGTATGATCTGTATCTGAAAATAAGCGTCTTTCAGATCGAGAGATATAAACCAGTCCCTCGGGCTGACTCTCTCAGAGAAGGCGGGTACCGGTTCTATAGCCCCTTTGCACAGCAGTTTGGCTATTTTTTGGGCTACAGTTTGGAGTAGATGTGCTACTTTCGCGTTCACTGTCGACTCGGTCCGTGCGTGGAAACGCGGGGGACGGCGTGTATAGCCCTGTCTTATTGTGCTCAGCACCCACTCTGTAACCCCTGGAATCGCTTCCCATGCTTTTGCATGTGTGGCCAGGGAAAGAATGGTCTCCGGGTCCTGATCGCCACACACTGTGGGCTTTGGGAACTGGACCGGAGATGTGGGTGCGGCGTGCGCGCCCTCGGTGCTTAAACAAAGCGGCTCGCTGACAGCCGCTTTCGGCTGATTACAATGGCTTTCTGAGGTGCGAGTGGCGCTTGAGGCGGAGCGATTGATAGTAAGACATACTCGCGACATACATTAGCAATCTGACCGGTATGAGTGCTTAGATATGGCAGCTCGCTGACAGCGATGGCACGCTGTTTCATATATGACGCCCCGGTTACTTTGAACGGGGCACGTTTTCTGAGATCTTTGTAGCGAGTGAGCGGCGCCGGAGGTGAGGCGTTTATTAGTAAGCGAGAGCGCGCTGGGGCGGGCACGTAACTTACATTCGCAGCCTGACTCATATGAGTATTCATGTGTGGCGCCTCGCTGACAGCAACAACTGGCTGTTTTGAATCAGACGACCTGGTTACTGTGAACAAGGAGCGCTTTATGTACATTCTGTGACGCGCGAGCAGTGCCGAGGACAGTGTGTCTGTTCGTGTGTCTGTTAGTAAGAGTGAGCGCTCGTGAGCGGGCACGTGACTTACACACATAACCTGATTTATACGAGGTTGAAATGGCCGTGTGACAGAGCGGGCATAAGATGGACGCGAGTTCGCGGGCGCGATGTTTGCATCTAACACTCGAGCGGCATTTGCCAGCTTTATGTGAGTGGGCTCTGTGGGCATGAAGGACACATGAGTTATAGTGCTTGTGTGGTGGGGTGAACACTGGGGCGTGGGCACTCTACACTTAGAACACCAGCGGCGTGAGCCGGATAAACAGAAAATACACTCTTTATGAGATTTCTGTGGGTATCCGTAAAAACGGCGGTTGTGTGCAGGCGAGAGGGTGATGTAACCGGCTCGTTGGCTGCTAAATACTCTATTGCAGTAGCCGTCTGTGAGGGGACTGACAAGGCGTGGCGTTTTGATGGTGGTCCGGCCGCAGCGGGACTTAACCGTCTTTTGACGGGAGAGCAGACTTTGAGCGCCATCCGGTGGAGGGCGGGCAAAGGTGCGCTGCGACCGCTTCTTCCACTAGGGGAATAGAAATGTACCCCTTCTCGGCGGCATCGTCCACGTGGGAGAGCGCCGTGGAGACACTGGTGTGGAGCCTCGCGGAGAATGGTGCATTCCACGATTTAGAGAGTTCGGTGTGGAGCTCCGGAAGGAAGGGAGCAGGCCTTGATGACGGTGGCTGATGGCGGCGCTGTAGAAAACAGCCATCCAGGCAGTTAAGCGCAGGCTCTCGAGGCAGAGGCGGTCGACGGCCTTGACCAGGAGACGCATCACCTCAGCGTCCACACCCAAACGCGTCCGTCCGGACTCCTGGATGGAAGCAGAGGGGGAGTGGAGAGAACCAGGCCATTCCTCGCTGTCCGAAGCCAGGATAGAGCAGCTGTCGCCTGCAGCGCCCCTAGCTGCCTCGTCCTCTGAAGCAACGGCAGTAAAGGCGGAAGCCGGCATCTGCGCATCAGTGAGGGGGGCTGGGGAAGGCGAAAGAGGCACTCGAGGAACTGGTCCGGCGAGTGTTTGTCTTCCGCGTCGGGCTCCGGCGGTCTCTGAGCACGGCGCTTCTTTTTGCGCGGCCCAACAGAAGGTGTAGTGACAGCTTCGCTGTTGAAGAGGTCCAGACGAGCCCGCAGGGTGGACATGGACAGTTCTTCGCAATGGACGCAGCCCCGACGAAAGTGCGAGGGCTGCGTGGTCCTGTCCCAGGCAGAGAGCGCAGATCATGTGGCAGTCTCAGGTGCTGAGCGGGGCTCGGCACGAGCCACAGGAGGTGCGAGGCATTCTGACAAGAACGCTCGCGCTCTTTTAGAAAAGTGTGTCGCGGCGGCCACACACAAACACAGTAAAACAGTGCAAGAGCAGTAAAAGGATATGCCGGATAGTGTTGCTGGCACGGAAGGCTGAAGGCGGCGAGAAGTCGACCGGCTTCCTCAGGTGCTTTCCTCTGCTTGCAGTCGCTGAATTAGACGGCAGTGGCTTCTCTCAGATCCAGCGGTGCGAAGAGCTTCGCTGAAGAGATGAAAAAAGAAGCAGCCTCCGAGCCCCGCTTTTATACGCTAAGCCACACCCCCATGAGCGGGCTGTGACGCGTACTGGGCGCGAAGCGTTTTTTTCATTTACATTTATTCATTTGTAGCATTTAGTAATTTATTTGTAATAAACACTTTAAGTGGGTTATTTAAAAAAAGTGTTATTTATATGTTGAATGTGATGTCATATTGTGCACCGTTGCAGTGTGAGTAGAAAAAATGTGTCTGCTCTACTCCTAAGCGCAAGTCCACCGTCGGTGTTGTGTAAGGTAGGCACTAGGGAGGTTTTTTGTGTTCATTTCTATTTCCTGTCACTGTGCAGATTATTTTATTGTATTTTGCAGTGTAAACAGCTCAATAATCCTTTTATTTAAAGGCTTAATTTATGTACCGTAGACCGGTACATTGCATTACGATTGCAAACAGTATCAATAATGTCAAAAATGTGATGTGCTGTCAAAAGTCCTTGTGTGCATGCCGTTTAAACGAGTGTTCTGGTTCTCACCGATACGCATGTTGTGCTTTGCGGAGTTTTGATGAGGTGTATAGAGACCCCCTCCCCCCATGTACATTTGTATATTTACTGTATATTGATTTCAACTGCAAACATTTGTTTGTTACTTGCAGTCCCGAATTTAGAAGAACCTCAAGCTATCACTACACAAATTAACACAAAAGCGATCTAGTCACATATTTCCTGGCTTCCTGTGGGTGTGGGGAGATGGCAAGGGGAAATTTCCAAACCAAAGCATCTCATTACATTTTAATAAAAGGACAACATGGGCCATTGCATTTTAGTGTCTGAGTAAGACAAGTATTTCTCTGTATGGTCATGGACAGCTTAATTGTATTTCCCCTAAAACAAAGTAAAAAAAGAAACATAAAATCTCAATAAATAAGTCGGATCCCCACTCCCCCCCTCAAATATTTAATGACAGTTGGGTACATTTCCACCTCAAATTTTTTTGTAATGGCCGAATAGATTTGTAATGTCCACTTTGCAGAGCACTAAGAGGTGATTGGAACACAGAGTTATTTTCAACTCTCTCTGCAATGCTTCACTGGCCCATTGCACATCTCACTGCACTCTTGATGGCAAAGTCAATGTATCTAAAGCCTCAGATCATCCCTAATCTCTTTGTTTCATGGCTAAGGCCTGTAGGTAGTTTTGTTCTATCCATATGGTGTTCCTTTTCAAAGAATGGTCTGTCTCAGAGACTTGCACTGAATTGTCTACCACACATGATGACATTTCAGCCCTCTCCTAACCTCTCACACAAACACACCCTCACACACACAAATACCATTTTAAACAGCTGACTGTGTCCTATCAAAGGCGAACATCCTGAATAAAATGGAGTGGCATTAATATGTATGCCCGTAAAGTGCCCACATAATCAGACAGAGAGATGTCAGATGGCATTTTTGTGGGATGGAGAGCGTGAGTGATGTATGTGCACTTACTGTGAGATCCACACACACACACACACACGCACACACACACACACACACACACACACACACACACACACATACACACACCACCTTACACAAGCACCCATCTACTTCATGGAGACACCTTTGACATTTTTTCCTACACACTCGCCCATCTTCCCACATCCTCTCAGTCTCTTTCTCACTCGCACACAGTCAGAAACACGCTGACCCTGAGGGGTTGAGCTAGGCTCATGTCCCAGGTTGAGAGCAGCAAATATTGTGATGGAGAGAGCCAGGTGGGAGGCGGTGAGGATAAATAAAGCTCAACAATGTTTCAGAAAGTGCTTCTGCAAAAATATGATGCTTCAAAGCGTGTCTGTCCATAAAAGAGTGGAATAAGGTAGAAAGGTTGCAAGTAATGATTTGAGCACACAGAGCTGACCTAAAAGAAGGTCCAAAACTCAGGGAATCCATCTTCAAGTTTATTCCAGGGTCTTGCTTTAATGCAAGTCTCATAATGTTAATGTCAGATGGCCAAATCTAACAGCACTTTATGCATTTCATAAACATTGGAACTAATGGCTTTTATCATTTATATGTTGTGTCATGATACTGGAAAGTCCCCTAGTCTGCAGAACTTGATACTAAGAGTATGAATTCCCAACAGTCATACAGTAGAGTATTGCAGGGCTTCAGACTAAAATGGTTACCAGTGTGACAAAAAATAAAAATAAAAATAAAAATAGTGACAATAGTTGCTGGTGGCTGTCAGGAAACTTTTTTGAAAACTCTAAATAGATTATTTTTTAAGTCATTAGATTTAAGAAACCTCAAAATCGCTCGTGATGTTTTGAATAAGACTCACTCATTTAGTGAATGGTTCACCGGCATTACTTAAAGCGATAGTTCACTTCAAAATGGATATTCTGTCATCATATACTCACCCTCAAGTTGTTTCAAATCTGTATGAATTTATTTCTTCTGCTGAACTCAAATAAAGATATTTTGAAGAATGTCAGTAACCAAACAGTTAACATGGACCAATTGACTTGCATAGATTTTTTTTTTTCCTACTATGGAAGTCAATGGGTCCAGTTAACTGTTTGGTTACTGACATTCTTCAAAATATCTTCCTTTGTGTTCAGCAGAAGAAATAAATTCATACAGATTTGAAACAACTTGTGGGTGAGTATATGATGACAGAATTTTCATTTTGAAGTGAACTATCCCTTTAAGTTGCAATAGACTCCTTTATGTACTTGTATAATGTACTTTAGGGTCATGAAACTGGATCAGTCTATTTACTTGTTGTTAATATGACAACATGTAATTAAATATACATGTGATAAATATGACAACAGTTTCTTGCAATAAATGGCATGCTTAAAAAACGATTCAAATATTCTACAGCATAGGTTCAGTATACAGCATAGATTCAGCAATTGTTCAGCATAGGCCCTGTTTCCATGTATTAAGATCCTGACGATCGGATAACAAGTAGGCTAAATGAGAAAGACACACCCATTTACACCTGGTGTTACACTCTAAAAAATGCTGGGTTATTTCAACCCAAATTTGGATGAAATATTGACAAACCCAGTAATTGGGTTAACATTTTAAATTACATTTTTAACCCAAAGTTTGGGTTTGTCCATATTGTACCCAAAGTTGGGTTAAAACAACCCAGCATTTTTTAGAGTGTACAATCCGTCTTTTTTGTCCACTTTCGACTACTTGTGTCATGATTTCTTCAAGGGGAGGGTATATGGGCAGACAAATGTATGGACTTTTTTCAGATCTTTCAATCTATAGACAAAATAAGCTTGCGCAATTTACAATGAACACAAAAGGAGACGATGTAAAACATACGGAGAGCAGCAGCTTTTGTTTCTGGTCTGACAGCCGCAAGACCACTCCGGACACTGTGTGTGATAGAAATCAGGAATGGTGGCTCCTAATGTTGCTTCTAGTCATTTTTAGACCTGTTGTAGATAAGGTGGGCTTACATCGAAACTTTTACAAAACTCTCATAGTCCCTCTCACACACACACGTTCACTTTCTTCATTTGCAATTTTGTATAGAGAAAACAAAACCTAGATAAAAGAGCCACTCAACTCCATTGTACATCTTTCAAAAAAAAAAAAAGAGAATTTCATGGACACAGGGACAAAAAATGCCTTTACAATGTAACTTTCCAGTCAGTAGCTGAGTTATAAGATGACAAGCAGGCAGAGGAAGCAGGTGCCCTTCAGAACTAATGCTGGGGCTAAATGGCCACCGAAAAAAGCCTCCCGTAAATATTATATCGCCTGGGCTGTCATTACAAAAAGCGGCCGATGATAATGAAGCATGAAGGAAATATCATTCCGTATTCATGTGACAACCTTCTCTCCCTTTCATAACCAAACTGAAATATTTATTGGTGGAAAATGTTCAATATCATCACTTGTAATCTATAAAAAAAGGAGAAACATAAGGGAACAAAAATGTCTAATATTAGCAGGGCAAGGAGATTGAATAGGGAAATGGTAAAATGTGGTTGGTTGGTTTTTATTGCTTGTTATTAAATCTGAACCAAACAATTATTATTTTTCTTTCTCTTTTGTTAGTAGGGCTTGAGAAGAGAGGAAGAATTAAAAACGTGCCCCTGGGCTGTAAGCTTTAGCAGTAGTGATTAAAAACGGGAAACGTTGATACACAAGCTATTAGACAAAGCTATAATCAAATTCATTAATTTTACTCATTCTGAGCCTGACAAGCTTTCTTAAAGTGACATTAGCCTCATTCATGCACAAAAATCAGCAGGTGTGCATGGAAATAAAGGGAATGCGAGACATCCCCTCCCTTTCCGTTTAAAAAGCATTTGTTATTTAAGCTTATTCTATACGTAATTTATTGTACCTGTTTTCATTAAACATTTATGACCGGGCGGTCGGTTTTGGGCAAAACACACAAAAAATCAGCATATAATTAGAGACATTCTCAGACATTTGCAGATTTAAATGCCATGCATATCAGCTTGGAGGGTTCATGTTAAATACAGAGATGTATGCAAAAGACCCAATCTAGCAGCAACACACACAAGTGTGTTTGATTCATGCTAACACATGTGTACAGCACACGCATGACCATTACTCTTAAGAGCTGGGCCGAGGGAGGGGGCTGAATGAAACGGATGACAAATTAGAAACAGCAATGACCACAATCCATTCTCAAACACAGCACAAAATTAATTAGAGTTCTGCATGGGAAGGCCTGGCCGGCTTCTGGCCCCTCTGTCCCCATTTGTCTCTTTCCGCAGCTCTCTCCAGTTCAGAGAGCCCAAGAACATGCTGGAACAAGTCCTGTTCCTGCCCAGCTTCCCATTGCTCACCCCAACCCCCAACTTAAGACTCTGCGGAAGCACATGATTACCTCCAAATTATTTAAACGGTCAAACTGATATGAACAAGAGATGGTGACTGGGCCAAGAGCTTGACTACGTGCGAAATGTGTGTTCCACAAGCATTCAACTGACAGCAACCAGCACACTGTAACTCAAACAAGCAGTCGCAAGTTATTAATATTCCTTCTATCAGCGGAACAAAAGCGCAGAGGATAAGACCAAGATGCCCAGCACAGAACAACCTGGACGGGCCTCACCGATTCGGTGAGCTCACTGCGCTTTTCCTCCTGCTTCTGTCACTGGAGATCTGCACTTCTTTTCATAACGCACAGCCTCCACTCACGAAAACATTTGAAAGCACTGTCAAGTCTTCTCGTTAGGGCTGGGATAATGGGACATATGCAATTAAATCAAAGCTTTTTCTCTCTTTGCCGGCCTTGGAAACTTCAATGCGTTGGAACTTTAGGACAAAAGGGATCATCTAGCTTTGGACGGCTTGGTTCAACTCTCGCTGTCAGTAACCAAGGGTTAATGCATCACGATTAGCACTCGTGGGTCTTTATCTGATATATTTTTAATTAACGGTATCCCACTCAAGCTCTTGAAGCCATCCCCCCTCCTGAAAAATAGAGGGCAGGGGGGAGTTTTGACAGGGCTAATTAATGAGCGTTTGGAAAAACGTGGAGGCAAGACGTTGGGTTCATTAGACAAGTCAGTCTGCCACACATCAAACAGGCCATAGTGGTCTGTCTGATCCCTCTTTTTATTTCCCATCTCAGAGTGGTGGATGCTGGGAAGGGACAGAGGGAGTGGGAATGAGAACAGAGAGTAAAAGAGAGAGACAGAGAGAGGGACAAAGAGTAGTGCTTGCACTTTGCAACAGGAGAGATGAATGACTTTTTACCTCAGAACACCAAGGCCTTAATGAAACCTCCAGAGGCTAAACAATGGCATCTCTGAGACAGAGAGATACACAGAGCACTGCACACATACTCAACATAGATGCATGGGCTGAAAAGTCCACCACGCAATTATCCAGCACCGTACCGTACAAAAATTATGACCACACAGCGAGTTCATAAGTACATCACATATTCATCTCAAACAGAAACTGACAGAGATGCACGCCATCTCACTCTTTTGTGCTTACATACACACTTATAAAGGCAAACACAAACACACAAAGGAGGGCAGAAATTCTTCTCTTGAAACCTATGGAGAGGCCACCTATGAAAAAACAGGTCACACAGACTTCCATAATTATTTGGCATCTCAAAATAGCTTGTATGCTTTCTACCACCCAAAACCAAGTATTACAGACTCAATATGTCACAGCAAAGATGCAAGCATCTTATATTTCAGATATATGTATTTCTCATATTGCAGAAGTTAAAGGGTTAGTACATGGCCACCCTCATGGCGTTCCAAACCTACATGACTTTCTTCTATGGAACACAAAGAAGATATTTTTAAAAATGTTTCATGATTTAACAAATTTTATGAATTAATCCATATGACTTGACTGGTACTTTCAACTTTGATTACTTTGCTTAGATTTCAGTCTGTTCATCATACACTCTTGAATTGAATAATTGAAAATGCAAACATATAAAGACTACATCAAACATGGTGAAACGAATATTCAATGCCAGTTCACACGAAAAAAATGATAAATATAAAGATAACTATAATGATAACTATATTAGCATCCACACCAATGCACAATGTTCTGTTTATTATGAGTTTGCCATCTGCAGCTCTTTAAAGCAGGATGGATTCTGATTGACTGGCCATGTTTTCAATCCTTAATCAGCTGGAAAAAAAACATTCTGAAAGTGATTCCAACGATATCGTTCCCCTGTATCCTTATCGTTAAAGTTGTAGTGTGGACTTTATAGTAAACTTTATAGTAATCTTTATCGCCATTGGTGTGAACCAGCCATTAATGTCAGCAAACATTAAACCTCACTGGGTCTCCCAATGTTATGTAATATTATGTTATATTGGACAAACACAGCTGGAACAACTTTAATTTGTGTTCCACAGAAGAAAACGACATGCAGGTTTTAAATGGCGTGGATGAGTAAATGACAAATTTAAAGGGGTCATATAATGCCATTTTTGTACAAGTTAATATGAATATTTAGGGTCTAAATGAAATCTTTGTAATATACTTTTATAAAAAATTATCATTAGTATTGTAAGAAAACACTAATTTTACCTGGTCAAAAATGGTACTTGTTTTCAGCACACCGTTTCAGTCCATATGCCTTCAAATGATAATGAGCTCCGCTCACTCCGCCCCTCTGTTCTTTGAGGCGTGTTGCCTTGACAACAGTTGAGGGTGTATCAGTTTCATAGATCAGTTTGAACCGGAGTCGGACCCGGAACAAACTGACGGCCGCAAAGAAGTTCGACAATCAAGGCTCGAACAGGACGTTTCTGAATGGTTGGTTAACGTAATGTCACTTTGATCTATTTTTGTATGTGCTGGCAGGGTAGAGTAGTGAGATACGAACGCTATGTGTTTACTGATGTATAGGTTAGTTCGTTGACAGATTGATGTTACAGTTAATGGTCAACTTTTTTTCGTGATTCGCAAAGATTAATATAAAGATTAATAAAACTTTACACTCACTTCTTCTGGAGGTGCAGCAGGAACATGAATAGTTGGTACCGATTCTTTTTTCAGGAGCAGCTTCTTAGCAAAACCAGCTTTATAACGTTACTGACCCTCGTTTATAAAGCAGTCTGGTGAGAAATGATTCACGCAAACATGAAAGCATTGATGTTGATCGTGGGGAATATTCCCTTCGAAAACAAAACTCAGCCACTGCGTTTTCAGCAGTTCGGATTTAGGAACATCAAAATGACTGCTGCGTTCGTTATTGCACCCAAGAACAGAACACCACAATCGCTTAGACGCCATTCTGCTCCAGTGTATCAACAATGGCGACTATGATGACAGCTCGCTCAAGGCGGGTCTGTATTGAAACCCTGATGTCAATCAACAATCGTGGGATGGGCATCCGATTTAGTACCGTCACAAAATCGAACGGCTCAATTTGAAGCAGGGGAAAACATATAAGGAGATTAAAACAAATACAGTGGATGGATTTGTATCATTATATGATGGTTGTGTACAGGCACTCCCAACACACATTTCAGTACAATCAACGTGAAAAAGTGCATGTACCATTATATGACCCCTTTAATTTATGTGTGAACTATCTCTTTAAGAGACCACTTATTTCCAGGAATATAGCCTCCACTATATTCCACACACAAAAAAAGAAAAGAGCACTGTTTTGATACAACAAACACTTCTACCTTCACTTCCATGAAAGAGAACAACACTCTGTAAAGATGCCTGGCGGCCATCTTGCTGCCGATATTTCATTTCGTGCCCATTTTCTCCACATTTTTGTCTTGATTTCTTTGTTTTTGGCGGAGGCTAAGGGTGGGTGAAAACCCATTGGCTCGGACTGCTTCAGCCATCTGGGGACATAACTCAAATGGGCCTCCACTATCGGCTAGCCAGCTGACTCATAAGGCCGTTATAAAGAAAGAGCCGGGGACACAAACAGAGACATCAATCTTCCCTGATCAGCAGAAGATAGAAAGAGAATGAGAGCCCCCAAAAATGGAGAAACAAACTGAATGACAATACAGAGGCGCTGGATCAAGTGCAGGACAGCCAAAGTCCAGGTCTGTCGACCTGTACTTTTGTTAAACTGTGTTTTTTGGGTTGTGAGAGTGTGAGAATGTGTTTATTCTGGGTTCTAATAATTAACGAAACAGAGTATTGAGATGTTCAATGTGATGTACTGCCAGTTGTTTATTGGATAAAATATTAAATATCTATAAATAGATAGATAGATAGATAGATGGATAAATAGATTGATAGATAGATAGATCGATCGATCTAAGGCAAAATGATTGTTTGCTTATGTGTTTTACTAAAAGAATTAGGAAGAGATCTTTGCACCAGCAGTAGAAAAGAAGCAATCTAAACAAGGCAGTCAATCACCGTCAATGACTTATCGACATGAGCATCATTTCAGCAGAGACGCCACATTCCTGCCGCTCCTTTCCCTTCTCTGTCCCGCTCTCTAATTCTCTCAATGAATGCATGAAGGCAAGTCCAGGTTATCATTCCTTGTCTTTCTCCCTTCATTCTTCTCCCCATTTCTCCATCATTCTCAATTAATGTGGGGGATGCACTCAGCTTATCTGTTCTCTCCTGCATCTGTGAATATGGAAACACTGTTCCCTGAGACACTCAAGCGAGATATCAATAGTATAGTATCACATCCACAAATTAGTTGTTTCAGACGAGGCTCTATCTTAATGATGCATGTAGAAATATTGTAGAACTAACTTCTAACTTAAAGTAACAATACAGTTATGGGGGGGGGGGGGGGGGGTACTGACGTCTATTCGATTTCACAAAGGATCTCAACAATGTCAGTCTGTAAGCATAAAAGCCAGAGATATCACTATGAACTAAAATTTCCTAAACTCTTTAAAGACCAAATTGTATGTGTTACTACCCATGCTCGTTTTACAGCTAGGCTACTCATGTCTTCAATGGCCTTATTTGTGTCTATTATTAGGAGAAATATCTAAGAGGAAGATGATATTGAGAACTACAACTCCATGAGCTATGAAAACAACCTATGAGCAATAACATTCCACTTTCACAGTAAATTAAAGAAAATGCTGCTTTTAGCTCACCTGATCATTTAGAGAATTTGATGACTCCTTAAGTTTACTCAAAGAAAAAAAAATAGCCTATAGCATGATGACATGACATTTATAAATATGACAGTTAGCCACTAGCTGCCAAGACATTTCAAGAATGTATATTTGTAAACTCTAAGCCTTAATCAGAGAAAGTTTCTCACTGCGTGCCGTGTGCCTGCCACAACAAAGTGCTATTAGCTGGCAATGCATTCTTGGTGAGGTGAAGGTGTAGTATGAGATGATTGACAAACAAAGGTCTACAAGGCAATGGAGAGCGCGCCGCGACTTTACCATTTATGATCCGCCAGCAGACATCAAACGGCATGCTTGGCTTTTATTGACAACCAAGATGCAGGATGTCAAATGTTTACCATTACTTTCAAGTGCTACATCAAAAGCTTTTCTTCTAGCTGTTCTTCTAGCTGTTTTTCAAACCACTGCAGCCATTTTTCCCTCTCTCACTCTTTTTCTCTCGCCCACTCCCCCTTTCCTCTGATGAAGAGGCTGATTAAAGTTATGTAAGTGTCACCTGCCTCACAGGTCTCTGTTTTGAGTAGAGCAAGGACGCCAAATTAAGCACATCTAAATGCTAATGTTTGAATGACTGAAGAAAAAGAAAGAGAAAAGGGGGCGCCTGAGTAAAAAAATCACATTTTCTTCACAACAAATTCTTCTTTCCCCTCTTTTTGGTTAAATTGAGGATTCCCTGATGATTTTAACAGGTTCTGATTAACTGCCATCACAAAACCTAGAAAGCGTCAGTCCAAATAATCCTCTAAGCAGGGACAAATCCTATTAAATGTTTTACAGGCCTTTTATTTGAATACAACAATTGGAGATGTGTTATTCTTTGTTGGAATTTGGAATTGGAATCATGGAATTATATATTTGAGTGTCTTGTGAAAAGTTAGAGCTCACATGCTTCTCACACACTAGGCTATGCTAACAAAGTCAAAGCAGTGGATATCCGCAGATACGTTTTCAAAATCCTGTTTGCAAATGTTGAACACATGAAATGGCGTTTGTCCTAAAATGCGTCACTTCTATGTGGACACGCAAATGTGCTGTTGATCTGTCTGGTGTGATTTTGGCGGGCGACGGGAGAGAAGGGGAAGACTGGAAACAAAGACTTACATTCTGCGAATCAACCATCAGCGTGCCGTGACTTTGAGGTTTGAGGCTCTCAGGCTGCATGATGGAGAGATGATAGAGAGCGCCATCTGTTGGTACTTTGCGATACTGACTGGAAAGAGGTACTGTGGCTTTTTTTTTCATTTGAAACATGAAGAAAATATGACGTGAATACTTTTTGAGAAATCTCTGTTAACAACTATACACCTTTAATTGTCTTTGTGTATTTCTCCTTATTGACATTGCAAAACATAATTATAAGCAGCACTCAGCACCACATAGCCTACCCGCACTCACAAACACATTCTTCTTTTTAGCCAATAGCCTACGGTTGCTGGGCATTGGATCAAGAACAGCCCTCTGTAGGGTTAAAGTCAGCATTAAATGTTATAAAGTCATTTGTCACTGATGTAGACTCAAAAGCGACGTATAAACCTCTCGTAAAGTATTTTACAATCCACTGGAATTCTTTTTTTTTTTTTTGTGTGATTTTTTTATCCCATCATCTTCTATCAACAACCTTAACTCGACCCCCATTTCATTTTAAAGGTAAAGGGATGACTATTTGACACAAACATAAACATAAGACGGTGTAGGCCTATATGTGTGCATATATATATATATACAGCGGCGGCGCCAGGGGGGGTCTTGGGGGGTCTCAAGACCCTCCCAAAAAATGCTTTGACCCCCCATTTGACCCCCCTTCCTGATTAAAAAATATGTATCCGGGATAAATATTTAAAAATGTTTATCTTCAAACTACGCAGAACAATAATAATTAATAATTTATTCGACATACAAAATATATAAACATAAGAATCACGTTCCCTCTAAGCTGCGCGCGTGCGCGGTCGTGCACTTCTGATGCCGCGGCCGCGCAGAAAAGAATAATATGCCACGCAGAGGACTGACGCGAAATGTGTGGGGAAATCCATTTGATTGTGAGAAATAATTGCAGTGCTCAAACTGGTGAGTGCAGTTTACAGGTCTCACAGAAAGAGAACGATGTGAGCGCGTGTGATTGGCAGTGAGTCGTGTGTGCGGACCAAATATCGCAATACGAGAGGCGACGAGAAACGCAAAGTCATGTGAAATAAAATCATAATATCATGTTTTAAATTAGAGTGGTTTGATTAAAGTGGTGGAAATAACGGATGATGGACACAGAACGGTAACAATTACACACACCCGCGTGCAAAGTCAAAATACATTAGTTTACATAGATTTAAATAGTTTCAGGCATGGTTAGATTAGGCTACTATAAAAGAGTTCACATATTCACTTTTCTTGAAAATATTTAGCTATTAGATCTAGCTATTTACAGTAAATGCTTCAGTTTTGTTTTCATATTATAATAATATAATATGAAAACAAATTGATGCATTTAAACTGATATATTATATCAGTTCAAATACTTCAATTCATTTTTTTATATTATATTAGGCCTATATTTTATTATATTATAAGCCTAAATAAAGAATCTCACAAGGGTATTGTTAAGGGCTCATTGCCATTAAAAAGTTTGAAACCCCCTGCTAAAGAAAATATAGGCTAGGAAATTCATAAGCTATAAACAATCATTTAACTTTGATGGTTTAATGCTGCCTGTACAATTAATTGACTGTACAAAAAAACTTTATGGTTTTCCTAAACCATCTCAGTGTAGCTTAATTTTCTTTCATATTATTGTAAAGAATTGAACTGTCCTGCAGAAGATTTTGTAAATAATTTTTCATAGGATTTCTTAGTAAAGACTGGAAACAGAGGACACCGAGGAATTGGAGGATGAGGAGGATACTATTTTGTAAATATGTTTTCTGTCATGGGTGTGGCTATGGCAATTAAAGTTCGAGCATATTGTTTGCAAACTGCAATTGATTCATTAATTAAAAACAAAGTAGTTGATATGCTGTGTTGTTTTTGTCAAGTAGCAGCAATATGCAGTTATTAGCCGTGTCCACTGTATTTTTTGTTGGTTTTCATGAGACCCCCCTTGAAATAACCAGGACCCCCCATTGCCCCCCCAATCAAAATTGTCTGGAGCCGCCACTGTATATATATATATATATATATATATATATATATATATACTTTCAGGTAAAATGATTTAAATGACAAATACTAATCAATATTTAAACTAATGCATTTTTTAATGTCTTATGTTAACTTTTTCAGTGTATTCCCTTACAGTACACTGAAGTACCCTTTAATTTCATTTGAATTAATTTAAAGTACACTTTAAATACTTTTATTATAATGTGTTCTCTCTTTGGGCATTTCTATACACACACAGACACACACACACACACACACACACACGCACACACGCACGCACACACACACACAGAGCCCATATGATGGCATATCAACATCACTACAAACATAATGCAGAGAGAAAAATGGAATTGGACACTACATTTAAACACCATGTTTTTAGATCAACACTGGATATATATTTAAATACATTTCGTATTTAGCCTATATATTTATATTTGTCATATTTACATAACAGGATACATATTATACGTTCATGTATAAAATAAAAATAAAACAATGCAATTAAAAACTAAATTCATATTCTATTTTCCATCTGCATGTGATAAATCGGATAGCCGTACCTATCCTATTGTCTGTACATTTTAGTTGGGGTTTTTTTGTACTATTAAACAGATTACCTTTAGTTAAGTTCACCGAAAATTCTCATGCTCAGAAAAATTGATATACACAAGCAGCATCAGTACAAATCCAACAATGGTTTGTAGCCTGTCCACTCACCCCAATTAAAACCAAGGTTTAGGTGCCCTTTAAAAATATATTTTTTTTCATGACAAATTAAGTCTCACCAAAAAGATAAAAAATTAAATAGAGAAACTGCCTTTTTCCCGAATCCAGTCATTACTAATCTGGAACCTAATTACTAGCAGGGCAGATTTTCCTCTCTGATTTTCTCCAGCCAATTAATTTATATTATTTTCAGGATGACATTCAGTCCTGTGCCCCTTTTGTCTTTCTTTTGCCGCTCACACCCACACACTCCTATCATTCAGCCTTCAGTATTCTATATCTCTCTCACACACACACACACACTTCTCATATGCTGGTGTTAGGCACTGACCAACACCTTAGAATAATGCCTCATAGTTATGCCTCCACAAAATGTTTTTCTTTTCTTCTATAAATCTGTCCGGCTCACCCACACATAACAAATTCATTAAAATGCTGCACAGACAATCGTACTGTTTCTCCAGAGCTCCAGCATTAATGGAAGGACCGCAGCCTTGCGTCACCATATTTTCTCCATATCGTCTCATCTCTGCACTGCTAATGCCTGCTAGTCCTCCTGGATAACCAGTTAAGCAATGTCGGTAATTAAGTGCTAATTAAACTTAAAGCCTTTAGTTAGGCAGTGCCCTACATATTGCCTTTGCTATAGTGTAATTACACACAGTGCTATTTTAAAGCCCGCTAGAGACTGGCTGAATTGAAGTGGTATACACCACTGTGGCGGTAAGGAGTGAGGGTCAGGATGTGTGGTCAGGTATGCAGCCTCAGGGGTCAAAGGTTAGAATAAGATTGGCCTCAAATAAGCCTCTGAGGTTTAGTCTTTTAAGGCCCTTCATGAATTCATCTCTGTCTATGATGTATCGGCTTTCATCAGCGCTTTGTCAGACTAACAGTGATCAATGAAATCATGCTCAAATAGTGCTCATTTCTTTAAAGGAAAAGAACATTGTCCTTATGATTCTGTCCTCCCTATTAAATTATAATGAATTAAATTGAATGCAGTATTTATTCATAAGTGCATGGGGGAAAATGTGCATGGAAAAAATAAATATTAACCTATGTACTTAATGTGTTTACATCAAAAATCTTTACTAACATTACTGAAACAAATTAATTAGGTTAAATCACACTAACAAAGCTGAATTTAGTTAGATCGGGTAGATATAGTTTCTTAAAGGGATAGTTCACCCGAAAATGAAAATGCTGTCATCATTTACTTTACCTCATGTTTTTCCAAACTTGTATGACTTTCTTTTAGACATAGTGACAAATTTTTAATTTCACAAAATATCTTCAATGACACTTGACAATAAGGTTGCATTTGTTAACATTAGTTAACAACATTAGTTAACATGAACTAAGACTGAAAATAATGTTCCAAAACATTTATTATTATTGTTAATGATTAGTTCATGTTAATTTCAACATTTACTAAAATCAAAAGTTGTATACCCGAGCTAACATGAAATAACAACGAACAGCTCTTACGTTAGCAAAGATTAAAAAATACTGCAACAAATGTATTGGTCATTATTGGGCCTTATTGTAAAGTGTTACCATCTTCTTTTGTGTTCCACAGAAGAAAGTCATACAGGTTTGGAACGATATGAGGGTGAGTAAATGTTGTCAGGATTTTCATTTTTGGGTGAACTGTCCCTTGTTAAATGTAACGATTAGTCACCGCTTTTGATGCTAGTATTGTTGATAATGTTAGTCATTTTAGAGAGGTGATGTCAATTAAGGTAATCACTGCATCTGAAAACCCTGGACAGAGGGGTCATTGGTTCAGTTAGAGGTCATGTTGGCCCAGTCCAGCTCTTAATGTAATCATGTTGCACTCCTTTTCCATGTGCATTACAGGTTTAGGGTTACAGTGAATGGCACTTTTGTGGTGGTGACTCTGGCTAATGGACTTTAACACAAAAAGCAGAGAAACAAGGTCACCGCTAGATGTACACCACAAAGATACAGCTGCCTCAAAATGTGCAATTTACTCCTGATATTATCTAGCAACACGTATAGCAAAATCCTGAATTAAATGTGTTCAATCCTGCTCCTAAAGATTTACCTCCCTCCTGAGTTTAATTCCAGTTTTGCATCTCCATTTGCACTTATGTGCATTGTGCAATCATTTGTCATATGGTTGTGCGCCTGGGATTTTCAAAGTGAAATATGCTTTGTGAAGTTTAAATATTTACAGACAACACAGGTATGTTCAACGCCTTTTAGTGTCACATCAGAGGTTGATGCAGGACAGGTCTGTGCTTTATGATGTTAAATGGAGGACTAGTTCCTGATCACTTGACAAACATCAAGAGTGCGTTTGCTGATGAATCTCCTCTCCGCTGGACACCCAAAATAACTTCGGTTCATGTGGCGATGATACTTATGTTTTTTTGATTCCTTCCGCCAGAGAGACGTTAAGCAAAGGACGAAGTACTGAAAATATTTACGGCAAATCAAGAGCGACAGTCAGTGTTACTCATTAAGACGTATTAGCGGTGATTTCAGCCTAGCTGACGCACGCTTCGCCTTCTCCAGCCCAAATGAGAGCAGAAGCTGACAGCAACATCGGTGTCTCTTCAAGACATTCAAGCACTGAGCAAACATTCAATATGAGAGGGAAAAAATAACAGCAGAGAGGGGGATTGTGTTTTTCTCCTTCATTCCCAGATAACAGAATTTCAGGGTGACAAACTTCAAGTGCAACACTCTGCCTCAGGGTGAGTTAATTACATTAATTTTCCCTGACACTCTCACAAAATAAAGAAATAGAGAAAATAACCCAACAAGATAGACACTGGAAAACAACATTTTATGTGGCCTTTTTTTCTTTTATTTATTTATTTTGTCAGCAATGATGAAATTAGTACAGAGGGCTCTCTCTGCCTATAATCAATCATTACTTTCAGTAGGTGCCAGAAAGCACCAACTGAAACCATATTTTCTTCACTTGTGGACAAAGGCTTCGAGATTGCGTGCCGCCCTTGTCCATAAATATATCTGGCCTTGACAACCCACAGGATTGGCTTTGAGATTTTACAGAGTAAACATCTGTTTGTGTGGGCCCTGAGACACGCTGGGCTCCTTACCCAAAACAGCAGTGCCTGTTTAAAGTCAATAAAGCAGCAGGGCTCTAGAAGTACAAGATCCACTCGAAAAGCAGACACTAAGAGAGAAAAGAACATATTATGTTTGACTATACGTATATATATATATATTCAGTAAGGACACATTACATTTATCAAAGGTGACAACAAAACATTTGTGATGATGTTACAAAAGATTCAAATATGTTCATCAAAGAAGAATTCTTTTGATTAAATAAATGTAGAGTTGGCGAGCATAACAGACTAAAAAATTACAAAAAACTTTTTGTCTATATAAGCGACTATATGAACATTAGCATTTTTAAACAGCATTTTAAAATCTTATTGATGTTGATAATAAACAACAAAGTGCATCTAACGGTTACATATCTGTTATGGATTACAAAGGCCGCATCGTTTTGGACAACCAGGCGTCTATTTAACCGACAGATTTAGAGAAAACACCGACACCTTGACTAGTGTCATAATTCCTGTTTTACAAGCCAATATCTTCACACATTATTTCGTTACATTAGGTGAATATTGCACTTAAAACCTTCACCATTTAATTACATCCACCAGTCTAATAAACACATTTTATAGAGACCATAAATCACAAAAACAAAAACACACGGAATGTTGTTAATGTAACATATTTTATCATAAAGTGTAATCTATAAAGATCAGGTTTGTACAAAAAAAGTGCTCAGCTTTGTGAATAGCTTAAGTAAATGTAATAAATGTCAGGAATGTTGTGTATAAATCTTAGTTGCTGCATGTTGTTAGCTTGATACATTATAGGCCATAATTTGCTATAAATAAATGTTTATTAGCTTGTCAGACTTGTTTTGATGTGTTAATGATATGTATTTAAGGAGATTCACAAGAAATGCTCAATTAACGCACAACTTTCTGCACATTGTCCCGGTCAGAGTCCCCAGCATTGATTATAAGAAAAGCTGTGCTTTTTACAAAGGTCCTTATTTGTGAGTACTGCATGTAAACGTGAGATATAATTGAGTTAATTTATATTCAGCCTTGTCACACCTGGCAGTTAATTCAAGTCGATTCAAAATGCTTTTACACTGTACAGAGGATACAGAACCATTCAAA
The DNA here is from genome assembly GCA_030578255.1 of Tiaroga cobitis. Taxonomy (NCBI): domain Eukaryota; kingdom Metazoa; phylum Chordata; class Actinopteri; order Cypriniformes; family Leuciscidae; genus Tiaroga; species Tiaroga cobitis. The sequence continues at coordinate 38,428,142 of CM060597.1, forward strand.
ATGTCTTAGGCTAAACATCCCTCAACTAAAAGCCCAAGACCTTTGGGGGTCCAAAAAAGCAATGAGCACTTTGTGTTCATGTCAGCAGATCCCTGGTCAGTTTAAGTGCTTTTCTCCCATATTGATTAAGATTACAGGAGGCCCTACACCAAAACCTGGTCCAAGATCGGTCGTTAGAGGCCAACTGTGGCCAGAGCCCTGTGGCTGTATGGCATATGGTTACAATTTGTCACTAACACGCTTTCAGTTGAACCCAGGCTTGGGTCAGCCAGCAAACCCACTGGCTACACACTCCCTTAAGCTCCATATTAATGACTGCTGAGGAACAGAAAGTGCTAAGCATAATGTCATGAATGCAAGTATTATTACAGACACCTGTGCAGAGACTCAGCGCTATTTATTCCTTCATTCATTCCTTTATTTATTTAATTTCGTCCTACACAGTTCCGATCAATAAGTAATTAATTTTACCACCTAAAGAAAAATATGGCGTTTATGCCTGAACAATCAAATCAAACTGTAACATGGCTATGCAACTATGAGAATGAGGCACTTAAGATGGAAATAAATACATAAAAAGCTGTGAATGTATACATTTTCTTTCTTTTTTTTTTACCATGGAATGTGAGGTAATTCTTTGTCTTAGAGGTCATTTGACTGAAAATCAAAGATATATAAAATACGTTAACACTCTTGGGAAAAAAGGTTCAGTGGGCTTCTATATAGAATCCTATGTTCTTGACTCAATTTCAAAGCAGCATTAACTGTATGTCAAAAAGGTTCTATATAAGGAGAAATGTCTTAAAGGGATAGTTCACACAAAAATGAAAATTCTGTCATCATTTACTCACCCTAATGTTGTTCCAAACCTGTACGAGTTTCTTTCTGCTGCTGATAACAAAACAAGATATTTTGGGCCCCATTGACTTCCATAGTATAGAAAAAGTGCTATGAGAAAAAATGCTATGGAAGTCAATGTTTGGTTACAACATTCTTCAAAATATTTTCTTTTGTGTTCAGCAGAAGAAATAAATTCATACAGGTTTGGAACATCTTTTTGGGTGAACTATTTAAATGTTTGCATAATACTTTCCTGTTTAATGGGTTATTTCATATTTTTCTAGTGATAAAGTATGTTTATTTTATACAATTATTAACATTAAAACAAAATTAATTTAAATGAAATCCATAAAGTGATGGGAACCCCTATACTGTATACAGGGTTACTTGTTCGAAGATATTTTGGCCACATTGACTTCCATAGTATAGAGAGAAAAAATACTATATGGAAGTCAATGTGGCCCATCAACTGTTACTGACATTCTTCAAAATATCTTCTTTTGTGTTCAGTAGAAGAAAAAAAAAATCATACTGGTTTGGAACAACTTGAGGCTGAATAAATGATGACAAAATGTTCACTATCCATTTAAATGATTGCATAATGCTTTCATGTTTAATATTTATAAACTGTTTAATTTAAACAATTTTATTAAAATTAAAACTAAATGAATGATGGGAACTCCTAAAATGTTAGGGTTACTTGTTTTTATTTATGCATAATTCACTATTATTACTATATAATGCACATAGTGTGTGTCACCTTAAAATAAAGTGTTACCTGGATTCCATATTATATCCTATAAGAGACAGAGAGTGAAAGCGAAGTAGAGACCATCCAAACAGACTTGTTATAGCCTCTATATAGAGAAGGAAATCTTACAGGGGGCTGAATAATAGAGTCAGAGGGACCAGCGGCAAACTGAAAATGTTTTCTCAACCAAGACCAGTACGCAAACCGACATTTCCCCAACTGACTGGTACATATTTTAGACTGCAGGTATGGGAGAGGGAAAAAAATTAGAAAGGGAGGGGGTATGGTTTGATGTTTTGTTTGTTCTAGGCAAAATGGAAGACATACATTGTCCCTTATTGCCTAAAGACTCAAAATGCAATTCTAGCCCTCAGTGGTCACACGGGGAGTACGCTCCAGGAGTCACATGGTCAGATGGATCACATCAATTTACCACGGGAAAAACAGAAAATAACAGAACCCCTAAATAAGAGAAAACAATATAGCTTTGTCTTCTTTTGACCTCTCGTGGCACACAAATACTATGTGTTATTGTGCGAGTAACGCACAGCTAAATACAGAGGTGTTCTTGTGTTTGGACCAAAGGGGAGATAAATGAATCCCTATCTAGGTTTGTCATGGCTGGACAGAGAGGAAAATCATGTACTCGTAGACCTATATCGCCACCCACTGGACACTTTCAAAATTACAGCTTCAGTCAGTGAAGTGAGCTTTTTTAAATTTAGAGATGCTCAAATCACTCCAACTCTGCTTTTTAAACGATCTTGACTTCTCGACTACAAGAATGTTATTTCTTTCGTTTGAATCTGAAGGATTCTGAAGAATCTGTGATGGTGAGTGGCAGAGAGAGCAGCCCTCAGAGAGAAGTGTGGATGTGTGGAGAAGTGATGATGGTGGCAGGGTGACAGAAGAGGAGATGGGCACTACTGTTGTAGTAGTTTTGAACATGACATGAACAGCACAGCAGTTGAGTGATGCGATGTTTTTGTCAGTTGGGATGGAGTGAGTGATACCATGAGACAGAGTTTGGTTCACTTTCTCCTCAGGGGACACAAATAACAGACTCACACATAATTTCACAAACTGAAAAAAACTTGAGCATATCTCTCACATTCAGATTAGAAAATAAAGTCTCTGTAATGAGAGTTATCACTTTCATCTGTATTATAAGTGTGTAGATGCACTTGCTGGGCTTTCTTAGAACAACTAAACATAATGCAATACCCACCAGCAGTACTTCTATTAATTAATATGATATTAATTAATATGTGTTCTGAGATGCTGAATTTATTTGGTAGAAAACATTTTCCATACAAGTGAAATGTTTATACTAACTGCATATTTTTGTTATGTGTTCATTTTTGAGTATATGATGCTCCCAAAATGTACAGTACATGCCGCTTTCTTTAGGTGACTGAACTTCTATGTCGACTTAAATGTTTTTAGTAGGTAAATTAAGATTGCGTGACATACAAATACAATCTTTTTCATTCACAAGTATTTGAGGGATGCTTAATAAAAGAAATTAAGTAGGTTTAAAAGACATTAAATGGTTATGCACATATACTAATTTCCCACCCAATATGATATAGGGACTCTATGCATTCTGTTTTTAAAACAATTTTATCATTCAAAAAAAAATTGTTAAACTGACAAATCTTTGACTTGGATCATGTGACAGACATTTATATGTTTATTGTTTGTTTATTTGCTTGTTTTCCAGTGTACTGACGTTTTTTGTGTGCAAGCCATTTTCAAAAAATGTTGAGTAGAGTGAGTAAATTGGGATTTAGCTGAATAAACATTTTATGTTTGTTTGACATTAAAATTAAATAAATACTGTCTGTAAAATTAAGTTCTGACATAATTTTGTTTGTGTTAAGTAGACATCCAGTAACTTGGTAAATTGATGTCATATAAAATAATAAATTTCTCTGTTATGACAGATTTCTATATGCTGTAAAAACAGGTTATTTGGTTTGTGTGATTAAAAACCGTAATGTTGAACTGACATACGTTTTCAGTCAGACAAGTGTCACATGACACATTTCATTTGTGTCAAGTAGCCTATACTCAAAACGTTATTGTACTGGACTAAACTAGTTGGACTAGTTGGACTGTCTACTGACAAAAAGTGAGTGAGGTGAAACAATGGTAAAGGCATCAGATGGGGCAGAGATTTTGTCAGCCAAATCCCTTTGACCTAAAATATTCATTTGAAGTACCCCTTGACAGTTTAAGTTAATTCTTACTTTAATCAGTCCCTCCAGAAAAACGCGATTATGCGATCGCTGAATTCAATGCATAATCAGCCAAAGTCCGCATATTTATGCGGGGGTCGCATTTTTTCAAATACTCCGCAATTTCGCCGCATAAATTGCAGATTTCCGCGCAAAATATGCGGGCTTGCATGATTTCATAATCCCCGCATTTTTCGTCGCAAAAAAGTCACATATATCTTAGCAGAAAGTTGGAAAATGTTGCGTTTGCTTCACACAAGAGCAGCCGTTTCCCCCCGTTGCCATGGGAACGTTATGAATTGACGTAATTACACGACGTGAACATCATCGAAAAGCTGTAAAACAGGAGCACACTTTATTTTTAAATATTTCATTTATTCATTTTTACTACTAATTTTTTTGTAGCATATTCCTCTAGTAAAGCTACATAACTTGTTTGACTCCTCAATGTTTTGTAAGTTTGATGTGTTTATTAAGGTCTTGTAACGCGTTGTGTCGGGAAGAAAAATAGGGATAGCTCACAGATGAAGTTATTGCAGAGGCCAGACAGACTCACAGAGGCGATTGGCATCTCACAACTAGCACTTTATTCCCTAATCGAACTCGTATAACTGTCTGTCACATGTTCTACCGTCCACATCGCTACTTAATAAACAAAATAAGATAAAAGAAGTAGCATCAAACAGAAATGACCCGCACACATGGGGTGTTCGAGGCGCGCATACAGTATAAGGCCGGATTCACATATAGCGCCTAAAAACGCGTAGAAAACGCTGGGCGCGCCGCATTCTCCTTTTTCCAAAGCGCTAGAGCGGTTGCGCTCCGGTTGGTTCTTGTCACGTGACCCACTGTGCGCTTATGGTGCGCTTGCGGCATTCTGAAAAGTTGAGATGTTGTTATCTCGATGCGGCGCGGACGCGCTTGGAAAAAAACGAGCGCGTCGCACCGCGACCGCGTCGCTTCCATTATGAGCGCGCATACCGCGCGCCTACATTTGAAATAATGAACTTGAGCGCGCAAAAGACGCGATATGTAAATCGGGCCTAATACTGCAGACCGTTCAACAGGAGCGCGCAGCTCTTAAAGGGGCCACACCTTATTTCCACTCGTTACAGTCTGAAATAAAACAAGATGAGAAATTAAATATTTCCAGCACTTTCTGTGATGTAGTTATGCTTGCTTATCGTAGGAAGTAATAAGAAAGGACTCTTTACAATAAGGTAGTAGCCTAGTGACAGGGGCGTCACTAGGCCCTTTTTAGGGGGGCTTCAGCCCCCCTAAATTTATGCCTAGCCCCCCTAAACATTTGTGATGAATATGCTACACAAATTCGTGTTCGCTTCAGTCTAGTTTTAATCAGATTCAGCGCGTTCTTCATCTTAAATCCAAAGTGGCGCCGAGCAGAGAGCGCGTCAAAAAGAGAGAAAAGTGTGTGTGTGTGTTCATCTGAACCCATTGGTCTATCACTGCTCGTCAATGTCAGAATATTTGAGATGACCAATCAAATCAAAGTAGGCGGGCTTTACATTCACAGACGCTGAGCGCGAATTTTAGCAGCACAACTCGACGCTTCAGTGCACGGGCAAGTGCGAGATAAAATGTAAGTAGCTTAACTTATAACGTTATATATTTGACAGTTTTTTGAGGTCATTAAAGTTAAACGAATGACAAAAAATAATCAGGAAAACTAATATAGTTTTGTCTAAATTCGCCCTTTTGAACTGAAATTAGGCAGCCTAATGTAATCATTCGTTTACTGTCATTGTGAGTGGACAAAAAACATTAACAAAGCCGTTTTCATCCTGTCAGGATTAATAATGAATGTGTACATATTGAAAATATACCTAATACAAATAGCCTTTAGTAAATTAAAAAAAAAAGCTCAGCTTTAGGAGGAGAAGAGAACGGCAAGATGAGGAGACTGAAAAAAAAGAAAGGAAGATGGAGATGAGGAGAGAGCAGGTATTGACAAATAGTCTACTGACATAGTTTTAAAGCTATTTCTTATCCTTTTTTGGTCTTCAAACGTCTTGAAATGCACATTTCAGAGATTAAAAAATGTAACCCCCAAACCTCCACCTCAAATGCAGGACCTCTTTGATTATAAAGCCCTGTCTACAGCCCTGTATTAGGCATCAGAATCAGAAAGAGCTTTATCCCAAGTGTGCTTGCACACACAAGAAATTGGTTTTGGTGCTGATGCTTCCAGTGCACATGGGTGGTTGACGTGAACTCAAATCCAAAGTGTAAAAAAAAATATATTTTAAAAATGTATGTCAAATGACATAATTATTTTGCTTAATATGTGAAAAACGCAAAACTGAATGTGTCCCGTTCGAATTCCTTATTTATTTCGCATTTTATTAACTTTTTTTGTGTGGTAGTCCCACATATTGTCCATCGGTGTGACAACATTTTTAATGTTAATATTTAATTCAGAGATTGTGTGACAGATAAGACAAATATGCACAATACTTATCAATTTGTCCTAACTATATTCCCGCATCAAAAGTAACCAATAAAAATTCACAATCATGCTATTATCCTACTATAAGATGTACACATAGGGACTTTGCCCAAACTTCTGGATTATATTCATTATAATTAGTATAAAACCTAATGAAGCTTCATTTCATCCTTATATGTGCATAGTGCTGATATCATTATTATACTATTCAACACTTTTTACATTAATTTGTGCATTAAAATGCCTTTTCCACTTATAATTCAGTTTGTCACACCACAGGACATTCCGTCACACCATTGGACAACAATAATTGTTTCTTTTTTTTAAGAAATGTCTTTACATAAAGAGGCAGGAAAAATGGTCCGTGCAACCTTTATAGTCTTTATTCTAAAATATTAAAACCACTTTACAGTCTAAAAACATTAAATTATAAGATTAAATGGCTCTGAAGGAAAGAAATGTCGGATACGTTTTGAAGTAACACCACAGATGTAATATTGCATAAAAGGTTTAACGATTAAAAGTTTGAGCAAAATAATGAAATTCATCATGAGTAGGATTACAAGAAGTAATTGCTCTGATAAAAGAACATTTAGACAAAAACTGCATTAACAAATATAATTAAAACAACCTGCAACCTGTTTCTCACTTTCTCAAAAATTGTCTGCACAATGGATTGTGTTGCAATCACAATGTTTGAATTTGTTTTCAATAAATAAAAAAAAATCTGAAAATCATTAGTGAATAAAACATGTATCCACAGACCTATTTAACACAAAACATTCAACAACAAAACATTCAGAACATCTACACTGAATAAATAATGTATCCACAAACTTATTTAATACAAAACATAAAAAAAAAAAAAATAGTGAATAAATCTCTCTCTGCTTCTTGCCCTGTATTCTGCCTTCTATATTCTCCAGTTCTTCCTTGCTCTCTTTCCCCTCTCTGGGAGATCTCCTACTCTTAGTCTGGTTTTGCACTGAATGTTTTTTAAATGGGTCTGCTATTTCTTTTGAAGGAACTCTGCTTTTCGAACTGGGTCTGCATCTCTGCGCGGTCTCTAAACTAAAGAAGCTGCTTTTCAGCAGCAGTTAATCTGGCCATACCTGACAAGAGAGATACAATTATATGATTACTGGTGTCCTATGTGTTTTATTAAAAATACAACATTACTGGTATATTGTCTGTGGAGAAGTAGTCCAAACAGATTTCCCCCTTTTCTTCAAGTGGCGACATCCATTGATGTAACATCACAAACATGAATTTGAGGAACACTACTTTTTTCTTAAATATTACAAAATAAATTTTTTTAATCAATTTATTAAAATTGTACATGTTAAAGAAAGTCTATATTCACAATATAACCACATTTTTTTGGTTAAAAATGTTATATAGTTGTAATTACATTCCATGATATCTCTCTGAGGTATGGTGTGCATATTTTGTTACAAATGCAATCTCTCAAACTCAATTAAATATGTATTTTAAAACTAAAATGTATCTGTTAATAGTGCACAAATTGTGTTTATCCTACAGAATACAAAAATGTAAACATTTTAGAATTAAATAGAATAGAAAAGAAAAACTTTATCAATCCCCAAGGGGAAATTGCAGTGTTGCTGCAGAAATTGATTGGAATTGAGAATTGATTGGTATTTAAACTGTTGTAAAGTATAGAGGGACACCACTTGCCACCACAAATGAAGAATGAGCCACCCCAATAGAGCCTACATCCACTGGTGTGACAGCCATTTCCACCAGTGTGACGCTGATTTCATGTCACACTATAGGACAGCGCTGTCACACCAGTGGACGTTTTCAAGATCAAGGCCAGTTTGCGGCCTAGCTATATGAGAGACAGTCTTCAATCCTGACTAACAGTGTTAAGGTTTACATTATTTTCAATAGTCAATCAATATAAATTGATGAAAATTTCCAGATCAATACTTAAATTACGTCACACCAAAGGACTGCATAATGGATCCCATTTCCAGCTGTGCACAGAAATAGCTATATTATCAAAATATTTGAGACAGAATTCACCTTGTGTGCAGTCCATGTGCTCCAGTGAGGTCTACTGTACTTCCTGAATGAAGAATGGCCCCTCTCAGTAATAGGGTGCCCAACTTAATGCCCGTTTTATATCTACAGAATGGCGTCACACCAGGTGGACACCAGTTTTGCGGACAAAATGTAATCTGTCATAATTATTCTAAATGGGGATTTTAAGACTTATAACCTTTAGTTTCATTAAGTAAACACTTCTATAATATCTATTCAAGTAGTGTAATGTATTTAGACTTATTTTTCATTAATTAAAGTAGTTTTAAGATAAGGAACGCTACCCCGGACAGTCACGCCAGTGGACAAATGTCATGTTTAAAACAAAATATTTACATATTTGAATTATAATGCTCATTAATTACAGATGTATTAGTTCTGGAAGATTAAACTGTATATAAAAACAGATATTTTAATTAAATATTATACATTTTTATTTATATTTGTCACTATGGACACAAAAATGGAGCGTCACGTCAACCACCCACATATACAAATATGTGATAAGGCATAAGATCAATAATGAATGTGTAGCCTTTAATGTGAATTAATTTTATAAACTTAGTTACCTTTCCTAGTTTTCAGTAAATAAACACGTCTGAGAAAATGATTCATAGGCAAAATTAACCAGTTGACCCCCAAAGAGAAAAAGAGTGTGATGCTGATGAGGAGAGAAAAATAATCAGCTGCCAACTGAAATGGTTTTATCCCAAAAAAAATTGCCTTCAAAACATCTTAAAATGCACATAATAGTTCAGAGAATTAAAAATTTTCTCGGGGAAACCCCGAACCCCCCCCTAACTAGCACAACTCGAAGTCAGGACTACCGTACAGTGATTATAAAACCCTGCAATTGCATGGTAATGAAAGTGAGCATTAGACCCTAAATTAAACTTTTACCTTGTTTTTTTTTTTTTTTTTTAATCATACCCTCATTGGGGGCTTAGCCCCCCTAAAAGGAAAATCCTAGAATCGCCCCTGCCTAGTGAGAACAGGGTGTTGGGGGAATCACTTTTTTTTCTCTTTTTCATCAAACCGCAGTTTTTGCAAGTTCCCGCAATTTTTGCAAGTTCCCGCAATTTTTGCAAGTTCCCGCAATTTCATCGCAAAAAATTGCATAAATATCCCGCATATTCCATCGCATTTTTAAAGAAAACGGGCCGCGTAATCAAGGATTTTTGCCCGCAACAATCACAAAAAAACTCCGCGTTTTTCTGGAAGGACTGTTTAATAATTTAACTACACATTCATATTGATGTTGGACAATGGTCACTCACGACATGCAGGTAAACAGTATTTTATTTTGGTTGTTGTTACTTTAAAATAATATATTTTAGTTTTACATTTCATGATTGTTTTTCAAATATAATAATTACTTTGTAATAATAATATCAATAATAATTGATAATAATAATGATCTGCCTTCAAGGTGAATGGAAATGTTAATGGATAGATTTCTCGAGGTAATGTATATACCTCAATAGACATAACTCATACTATTGTACTGAATGATTCATACTCTATGGTTCTCTTACGAGAGGTTCTCTCGTATTGCGCAAGTTGCTTACGCTACGGGTAAATGAAGCCAAAAATTATCCTTATTTTTGTATTTATTGTCAACGCAGTGCAGCGGACAGCAGACCATCGCCGCATCGCTGGATCTTGAGAAGCCGCCGTCGTAGAAACAAGCGACCAGCAAGCCCAGGAAGCGTCTGAAGAAGCCGGCTGTCTTCGCCACCTTCAGCGATCCGTGCCTGCTATGCTATCCGGCGACAGTATCCTTTTAAGCCTTCTCTGGCATTCTCTCTGTGTATGCTCGCCGCCGCGACACACACTCTTATATCTAAAAGAGCGCGAAGCGTTTTTGTCAAAATGCCTCGCCCCACCTGCGGCTCGTGCCGGGCCCCGCTCATCGCTGGAGACTGCCACCTCATCTGCGCTCTCTGCCTGGGCCGCGAGCACGCTGCTAGCGCACTCTCCTCGGGCGGCTCCCTTGAGTGCGAAGAACTCTCAATGTCGACCCTACGGGCTCGAGTTGAGCTCTTTAATGACGACGCCGCCGCTCCGCCTGTCTCTGCTGGGCTGCACAGGAAGAAGCGCCGCTCCCAGAGACCACCGGAGACCGAATTAGCGCCCAGAAGGTCGCTGGAACCCTTCCCTCGAGCTTCTTTCTCGCCTTCCCCGCCCCTCCTCTCTGACACACAGCCGCCGGTTCGGAGGACGAGGCGGATGATTTGAACATGGACGCCGCCGCTGACAGCTGCTCTCTCTTGGCATCTGACAGCGAGGAGTGGTCCGGTTCGCACTCGTCAGTCCAGGAGGCCGGCCGTACTCGGGCCGGCGTTGGCGCGGTGCTTCTGCGCCTCCTCACCAAGGCTGTCGAACAACTCGGCCTCGAGTGGTCAGCGCCTGAGGAGCCCGCGCCGAACAGGCTCGACGGATACTTCCTCCATCGCCGCCACCAAGCACCCGCATACAGGACTGCGCCCTTTCTACCGGAGCTCCACGCCGAACTCTCCAAGTTGTGAAACGCCCCTTTCTCCGCAAGAGTCCACTCGCATGCCTCCTCGACGCTCTCTCAGGTCGACGGCGCCGTCGAGAAGGGGTAAAACTCCATTCCCCCGGTGGAAGAAGCAGTGGCAGCGCACCTTTGCCCTCCCCTCCAAGGCATGCAGGACCACTTCAGTCCTTTTTGTCGGCCACGCTTTCGCCGCCGCCGGACAGGCCGCTTCAGCCCTGCACTCCATGGCGCTTCTGCAGATTCTCCAGGCCGATCTCCTCCGTGAACTGGACGAGAAGCGCGGGGAATCATGAGGGAATCCGAGCGGGCTGTCTTCCTCAACGCCCCGCTCTCCCCCACCGGCCTCTTCGGCCCAGCTGTTAGCGGGATCGTGGACCGTTTCTCAGAGGTGCAAAAGACCACGCAGGCCATGAATCTCTTCTTGCCGCGTCGTTCAAACTCTGCTGCATGCCGCCATCGGGACCAGCCTGCACGGAGCTTCGCCCAGCGTCCACCGCCTTCGCAGCGACGACAGGGCGACCGCCCTAGATCGCGCTCAGCCAGCCGCCATAGGCCGCCTCCTCCCCCGCGGGGACCCCGGCCTAAGATCGCGCTAAAGCCCGAGCCCGCGAAGTCCTCCTAGCAGTTCAAGGGAGGAAAAGACGGTCAAGCCCCGCTGCGGCCGGGCCGCCGTCAAAACTCTCCGCTCTGTCTGTCCCCGTAGTCTCGGCTACTGCAGATGTGTATTTCGCAGCCAACAAGCCGGTAATGCAACCCGCTCGCCTGCACACAACCGCCGTTTTTACGGCGACCCAGGGAAATCTCAAAAAGAGCATAATGTCTGGTTATACGGCTCACGCCGCATGTGTTTTAAGTGTAGAAAATGTGCCCACGTCCCAGTGTTCACCCCTACACACAAGCACAATACCCCCCGTGTCCCTCACAGAGCCCACTCTCATAAAGCTGGCGAAAGCCGCTCGAGTGTTAGATGTAGAACATGTGCCCACATCCCTGTGCCCACACCTACTCACTGCCCGCTCTGTCTCACGGTCGCGCCCCGCCAGTCGCTTTGCAGATGTAAGTCTGGTGCCCGCTCACGAGCACTCACGCTTACTGAAAAGCATTTTATCCCGAGAGCAACACTCTCGTGTCCCGTTCCCCACAAGATATGCTCCCAGTCCAAAGCCACCGGGACCTCGTGTATAAATCGGCCGCCCGTTGCTATATAAGCTATACTAAGTGAGCCGCCGTTTTCCAGCACCGAGAGCACGCGCGCTGCACCCGCGCCCCCGATTCAGATCCTCGAGCCCACAGTTTGCGGCCATTCGGCCCCTTGCTCTACATGCAAAAGCATGGGAAGCTATTCTGAGCACTTCAAAATGGCCGTTGAACACAGTAAAGAAGGGCTATGCATTGCAGTTTGCTCGCCGTCCCCCGCGCTTTCAGATGCGGACCGAGACGACAGTGAATGGAGAAGTAGCAGACCTACTTCGTGCAGAAATAGCGAAACCTTTGTGCAAGGGGTCCATAGAGCCAGTACCCCCTTCTTTGAGCAAGTCAGGCTTTTACAGACGTTATTTTCTCGTACCCAAGAAGGACGGAGCCCTCAGGGCAATTCTAGATCTGAGATATTTGAACAAAGCTCTTATGAGAAGACCGTTCAAAATGCTCACGACCAGACAGATCCTTGCGCAAATTCGCCCCGGGGACTGGTTTATTTCCCTCGATCTGAAAGACGCATACTTTCAGATTCAGATGATACCCCATCACAGGCCATTCTTGAGATTCGCTTTCGACGGTCAGGTATATCAGTAAACCGTCCTGCTGTTCGGCCTGTCTTTAGCACCCCGTACGTTCACGCAGTGCATGGATACGGCTCTCGCTCCCCTGAGGGGTCAGGGCATGCGAATTTTGAACTATTTGGACGATTGGCTGATTCTAGCACAATCAGAAGAGGAACTCGTTTCTCACAGAGCGGTGCTTCTCAGCCACCTGGAAAGCCTGGTTCTCACGGTCAACTGGACCAAGAGCTCGCTACTGCCCAGCCAGTCAGCCTCTTTTCTGGGCATAGAACTGGACTCTGTAGCAATGACGGCCCGGCTGTTGACACAGCGCGCGCGCCGTGTTCAGCTCCTGGCCGCGTCTTTACAGAAAGATAGCATCACATCTCTAAAGATATTTCAGAGGATGCTGGGTTATATTGTCTTAGCTGCAGCAGTACTTCAGCTGGGTCTACTGCGCATGCGACTGCTACAGCGCTGGCTGATCGCTTGAGTGCCTCGCCGGGCCTGGGCGTCCGGCGGCATTCGAATCAGAGTTACTCAGGGCTGCGTTTCAGCCCTGAACCCCTGGCTAGTGGCCGGTTGGTACCAGCAGGGAGTGACAACGGGAGCTGTCTCACACCGACAGGTTATCGCGACGGACGGCTCCAACTTAGGTTGGGGCGCTCTGTTCAATGGCAGACCAGTCTTCGGCCTGTGGTCAGACCGGGAGAAATGCCTTCATATAAACTGTCTGGAGATGATAGCAGTCGAGAATGCGCTGAAGCGCTTCCTCCCACACTTAAAGGGCCACCATGTTCTAGTCCGCTCGGACAACATGTCTGTGTCGTCCTACATAAATCACCAGGGCGGTGTCAGATCCAGAAATCTCTGCAGTCTGACGGAACGCCTTCTCGTGTGGGCCCATCGCTCGCTGCGCTCGCGGAGAGCCTCTCACGTGCCGGGCCACGAGAACATCAGCCCAGACAGACTGTCCAGGGACAACATTCCCCCGGGAGAATGGTCCTTACACCGCCAAACGGTCCAGTCGCTATGGCGCCTTTTCAGCAGAGCGGAGGTCGACCTATTTGCGTTGAAAGACAACGCTCATTGCCCAAGATTCTTTTCAAAGAACGAGGACGCGCTGACCCAAACCTGGCCCAGCTGCCCGCTGTACGCTTTTCCCCCAATCTCGCTGTTACCACAGGTAATCAAGAGGATCAGGGAAACGGAGTCCTTCTCGTAGCCCCACGATGGGAAAACCAGACCTGGTTCCCAGAGCTGGTGAGGCTGTCGCACATAGCCCCGTGGCCGATCCCGGTGAGGAGAGATCTCCTCTCTCAAGCCGGTGGATCGGTGTGGCATCCTCATCCAGAGCGCTGGTCTCTGCATGCCTGGATAATCACTGGGCGTGACGTCACGCTGGGCTCACCGATAGGCTGCTGTATTTGCCGCAGGACAGCCAATAAGCACACTTACTCAAGTCTGCTATGGTCTGCTGTCCGCTGCACTGCGTTGACAATAAATACAAAATTAAGGATCATTTTTGGCTTCAGATCTCGAGAAAAGATGACTTTACCCGTAGCGTAAGCAACTTACGCAATACTCGTTCCCTCTTCTAGAGAGAACCGAGGTTACATTAGGTAACCGAGTACGTTTTATTATATTGATTTAGAAGGTATACCATGCACTTGAAAAAATAACATGGTATTATTATGGTATTACCATTAGGCTATTGCATGTGCAAAAAAATTTACTTTAAAATATACATGGTACTTCATTTGTAAGTGTAGTACACCAATGAGTATCAACTGTCCATCACCTTCACTACATTATGAAAAGTACAACACCACATCACAAAATATCTAGCCTTCGGACTGGTGTTGTTGAGATATTAGAGAAATGAAACCGATTGTTGTGTTATAGTAATGTCATCCTCACACAGTACATCCATCTCAGAGCTCTGTTTGGACAGAGAGGATAATAAGGAGGTTATGGGAACCCTAATCGCTGTTTCCCTCTCAATCACGCTCTCAGCCTGAAAAAAAAAAACAGGAATAGAGAGAAAAAAGTTATGAAATAATAGATTAAACTGAAGAATTGCTTTAATACTTCAATAGAAATAACCTAATTCCAACATTTTCAAAGGAGCAGGCGGCCTTGCTTCAGGCTAACGCGTAATGTGTGAGTGAAAGTATATCGCGTGTCACTCTGCATTAGAGAAGCGAGCCTGTGTGCCTTTGAATGAGAGGCAGCTGGGGTAATAGGAAGTGCAGATATTAGAGCTAATGAAATCACAAAGAACAAGACAGATGTGCTATTTGACCAAGTGCTGCGGTGCCGGGGCGGGGCGTTACATTTGCCCACAACACTCAGACAAGAAGGCTCAAGCCCTGATAGCAACCCGTATGCCGCTCCATTTAAATGCATAATGCACAGCGAATGACCTGTGTGTTTATTTACTGTAGCTCGGTCCGGATAGATTGTGTCACTCCATATATCTCTTACACCCCAGCTCCCCCTACACGCCATTTCAAAACATTTAATCATACATCAGTGTTATTTCTTTGCTCCATCACAGCTCTACGGTGAATTTGGCCAGGAGCTACAAGAACAACTTGTATTTCCTCGCACGTCATCCAGCAAACACAACTGTCACATTTAGGCTGCCGTCAATATATACTCCCCAGCATGCATGTCATCTGGCAAACATACAGAGGAGTCAGACAAATAAACACAACAACCTGGAGTCATTCGAAAGGATTTGTGGTTGGAGGATTGTGGGGGGGCTGCACAGTGCCACATCTGACCTGTGGCAATAAGTGCGTTAGTCATCTATGATTCATGTCAAAACATACTTAATGTATCAAAGATATGAAACACTATGACAGCTGCTACAGAGAACAGAGGACTGAAATGGTTTTCAAACAAAACAAGCTGTTTTCCTCCCCCACTTCCTCCCCTCGCACAATAGCTTGCAACGGTGGACTTATGTCCATAAACAGTTTATGATGAAATGCCGTGGCACTTAATTAAAACAATAAATCCAAAGTGTGCATTAGTGGCCCCCTCCTCTCACCTCACTGACCTCAGCTGTGTCCATTCTGGAACCGTGCATCACCGGGGCCGGGTGAGTCTGGAGACCAAATCTTATTCCGTGTGCCCTGAAATGATGCCACAAATGTGTTGTTATTACTCTCATGCTTTCTCTCTCTTTTGCAGATAATTTAATTCATATTTCACTTGTAGCACAAGGGATATGTGGCAGAAGCCTAATCTCTCTCACTCACACACACACACACACACACACACACACACACACAATAGAACAAAGGGCTTGCTGTTTGGAAAGCAGACTAAATTCTCTTTGGATGTGATGCACTGGGTATTTATCCATTTAGCGCAGCATTATGAAAAGCTATTTTAGATTGCCTAAAAGGGCACATAGTCTTTAGGATTTTGCTTACACAATTACTTTTAAAATGAGTCACTAACTGTTAACTGTAAATTGCAAAGTTTACCTGAACTTCCTGGCAAATTCTGTAAAATTGCTGATCTGCTCACAGGCAGAATAACACTCTGGTCTCAGCTTGAATGTTGGTCACACCCGTTGAAAATCACAGTTAACTTATAAAGCCGAGAAATTAACCTGTGAACCAATGCATGTGATTTTATTTTTTTTATGCTGCCCTTTTTCTAAACCCATATATTGTGTCCAGTACTTTTAGTGTACATGAAATTGATGTGTTTGTATCTATACATTTTTTGTCCTGATCTACTGTCCTATTTGAACAGAATGCTATTATTTTTATGATTCCTTTAAATGTTATGCACTGTGGCTCACTGCATTTCATTTCATCTCCTTCCAAGCATAATGATAAAGCAACTTTTGACTTTGAATTCTGTCTGTGAAAACGCCACGTCCATTGCATGTTTTGCCAAAGCACAAGCTGATTAAGTACAGTAGGTAGTGAATATCACATCTTTTTCCAAGTCTACAGTATATTGTCTATTATGACAAACAGCAAATCTGTCATTTAATCTGTCAAACAGTGAACAGTAAAAATCCTCTATGCAGTCTTTTTCTTCTGATTCACCAGACAGTCTATGAAGTAATTTTCTTAACAACATGAATCATTATTCTTTTTCCTCTGCAGGCTTTAATCCACTACAGTTTTAACACCTGTTATTATTTCCAACAGGTGAATTCCTTTTCCCTGGCACAAAGAAAAATGACAGATATCTGACCTGAGCAGTGGAACTGTACATCTTGATGTCATCATATGGGGCGTGCACATACTGCAGTTCTTTTTTAAACCTTCTTTCCTTTTTGATTATAACTTAAACTTGTATTTCTCTATAAAACATGCTAATTGCTTAAACTATTTAATTTATATATTTTATGTCTATTTTTTATTTAACGTACAATTATTTTCAGTTCCTCGCATCTAAATGGTAGTTTCAGGAACTTTTCAGTATTTGTACCACTCCACTTGTCTTTGTGTGTGTGATCCACAGATTCTGTGCATAGTGGTGAGGACTGTTCAGTGACTCTTTCTGCAAGTTAAAGTGTTACGCTAAGTTAAAGTGACTGTCCCTATATACAGTAGGAGTCAATAAAACATTAGTTCAAAATACTTGCTGTATGCGAAATTGCATTCTGTTTTATTATGTCCTACATTTGAATAAGAACTTCCTGTCAAAAAAAGTATGTTCTATATGTGTAGTATGAAATATGGTTTTGTAAACAATGGGTGCCCAAGCACAAATGGGTCCACACTTCTATTGGCTGAAAAGGCTTTTATTGGTTGCTCTATTTAGTACACCTACACACTTGACTCATGATGTCATCTTAACTACGTAAATACTACTTTAATTGCCTTTTAAATTGTTACTTATAAATGGAAAATATACAAAGATATAGATTGTGTATATGAAATTAAATTTGTCTCATCTTTAACTGCTCAACATACTAACAAGAAGCTTTCATTTCACGTCCTTCATTTGACTTTTTTTTTAAGGATGCATAAAGTGTATCCTTCACGTCCTCCTCCAATCACCCACAATCCTTTGTTTCAATTCACAAAAAAATAATAGGCTTTATGCCGAGCGTCACGTGACCAAGCCGGAAAACAGGTATCGCTTCCGATTTAGGCCTTTTGTATGTGCTTCATGACATTGTTTGCGGTTTTACTCAAGATAACTTAAAAGGACCAAGCAAAAATCAGCCTAACCAATGTCCCTTGCATGTGCAGATTGATATTTAAACGTTTTTTAATTTTTCTTCTTCACACTGACGTTTAGATATTTAAATAGCATAAAACACCAATAACAAAGTGAACTTAGTAGGTTAGCCGATTACCTTAAAAATCCATAGATATCGTAGTTAGTTCTTACGGCCGTTAACACTTTCTCTGACAAACGAATGCAATGAGACCCGTTTTCCGGTTTGGTCACGTGACGCTCGGCATAAAGCCTATTATCATTAAATGAATCGGCACTGAGCTTATCCAATTTCACTAAGCAATCACATAATGCTAAACTGTGCATAATGTAAATCACTGGGGGTACACAGATGATTGTCATTACCTGTACTTAATTAACAGAAAGTCAGTTAATATAAAGCTTTTTTATATACAGTATTTTTCAAATTATAATTGTAATAGTATTTTTGTCCCGTGACTGGGGGATGCGGAAACATTTGTATTACGCAGCAATGCACACTTACTAGACCGTCTCATTCTAGCGCCTACTGCCTACAAGCCTCCAACGGACTGGACTAGGAAGGACGCAGCCTCAATAGGATTCAGGCTTCTGTTTGAGAAGCATTCTGTAAGTGCATAGGAAGTGTGCCGTTTAGGACCGGCCTATATAGTGCATCATTTGGGACACAACTTAAATCATTCAGGAACAAAACACAGGTACTGTATGCAATGGTTTTACGTGGCTTTGTTTGGAACAATTTTTATTGGTGGAGCTTTTTTAATAGAAGAGATGATATACGTCATCTTAACTACGTAAATACTACTATAATTGCCTTTCAAAATTGTAACTTATATAACATAGATTGTGTAGGCTATATGAATGAAATATTTCTCGTTCTAACTGTTTAGCATGCCAACATAACACATTGCTAGGCTGTTCATCTTTAAAGTCCCCATGTTGTCAATAACGTTATCCCTTAAAACTCATCTTTGATCACCAAAATAACAAAAGTTTTTTCCTTGAAAAAAAAATGTCTTCATGCCTTACAATAGCTTGAATGTAACTATGCAAACTTGCTTCATTTAGTATATGCGGTTCTATGAATATGCAAATTAGCCCTGCCTCCACTCACTCGCACCAGCTCAGAGATTCACTCGTTGATGATCACACATTGATGTGATTGGTTACAAGGTAGTTTGTGATTTGTGCCAGCGATTTCAAACCGCATTTTTGAGACTGTCTTTGGTTCACTGCAGTTTCAAAGAGAAAATGCTTAGCAATGGTGCTGACTTATGAATTTGCACATGTTTTTTCTTAAAGCAGATAAAAAACACCACATAGACATTACAACATTAAAAGCTTGATTTTCACTACAGTGGGATTTTAGTATTATATTTTATGCTACGTCGTATATTCGGGTAGATAAGATGGCATTCACTCATTAGATTTGTGCTGAGGACACGAGACAGTGTACCGGCCATTCACCGGGGTAGTTCAAGGTTGTGGCAAAAGGGACATAAAGTCTCTGTTCCCTCCATCAGGGAATGAGGGTTACAACAGCAATAACCAAGACATTCCCTATTTGTCAGTCACTTTTTGTTTTGTTTGTTTGTTTGTTTATTTATTGAGCAGTTTTACACAACACCGAGAAGGTATTTGCTAAGCTTGTGTTTAAAAACACTTAGTGTGGGTGCTGATCTGAGAGAAAAAATATATCCACTTCTCTGTTTAGTTCTTGGAATTGCTAAGGCCAGCTGGTCAGCTGACCTCAAAAACCATTTTGGCTTATGTTTCTCAATCAATTCCACCAAATACAACAGAGCCATACTATGCAACGATTTATAAACAAAAAACAAAATCTTAAAATTGGTTAATGGATCGGTAGCCATTGTAAAAAGCTTTATAATACCAACATATAGTGAGTTGCAGTAATCTAATTTTGTAAATAAAAAAGCATGAATTGCTTTTTTCAGATCACGCATGGACAGAAATTGTTTCACCTTCACTATTAATCTCAAGTGATAAAAACAGGACTTAACCACAGAGTAAATCTGTTTCTCAAACTTGAAATCACTGTCAAAAAGAACTCCTAGAGTTCACACTACTGGCTTTCAAAAGGGGGCTAGACTGCCCAGATCAGCTGCATTTCTTGGGACTCCAAACCACAAAGCTTCAGTTTTATTTTCATTCAGATTTAAAAAATGTAAAGACAGATAATTTCATTTCATTTATACAGTCCAACAAAGACTATATTTGCTTCTCACTATTATTTTGCAGAGGAAGATACACTTGCATATCATCTGCATAGAAATGAAAAGAGATTCCATGCTTAGAAAAAAATTTACTCAAGTGGTAACATATACAAATAAAACACAATCAGGACGAGAATGGACCCCTGTGGAACCGCACTAAGCAAAGAGACAGGTTGTGAATATTCTTGATAGACATTTACAGAAAAAAAAATACAGAAAAAGAAAGAAAGGACTTAAACCATGTAAGCGCTATACCATGGAATCCCACCACCTTTTTAAGCTGTGATAGTAAAATATTGTGGTCATTGGTACCAAATGACCACAAATAAGGTCCAATAAAACAAGAACTGCTGAGGATCCTGGGTCAGCTGCAGTCAATAACCTGCAGTTTGACATTATGTAGAAACAAATGGGGTCACTATGGAAAGCACCACAACCACTGAACTGTGTTATGCGTGCTAGCAATGCAGAAGCTGGCAACCTGTTGTAACCTACTCAGCGCCCCACATAAGCCCGAAATCTTAGTCCTCCATGCTGTATGGGGTGGAATGGGTAGGGCTTACTATAGAGACGGTTGTTAGCTGGTGTTGCTTTTCTGTTCTTCATGGAAGAGTGCTTCGGTTGGCTCTCTTCCCATTTTTCTTTTTCACTCACGACCAGTGTGTTTAACGCTGGGGAAGCGTACCTAGTCCAGGAGGAGAGGGACGCTACAGAGGCCACATCCTACCCGTAGGGAGGAACATGTGGAAATACACATATGGACTGACAAGTTGGGCAGTGCTATATATGGAAGAATCTCTGGGGTAGGTCCTGGTGTAGGCATGGAACTACTACAGATGTAGAGATGGGCCAGAGCAAATCTGCCTAGGGAAAGACACATATTCATAGAGGAAAACCGTACCATGGAAGAATACACATATGGGATTGCCAGCAGGGAATCACAATATATAGGGCATCAGTACAGGGGCTTGGATGCATGCTAACTGACTATGCATGCATCTCAAGTACTGGGCCTGGCGTTGGACGCCTCCACTGTGACTGACTGCCAAAAGATGCCTGGAGGATACTCAATCCAGGGCTCACCAACTAGGGTACTCTCATCGAGAACATAGAAGGTTCTCGTATCCCCTCCTTAGAGGGGAATGGGGCTGCAAGGGAGAGACAGAGCGAGACTTCCTGCCACTTACCTGTTTGTACCCAACACATGGGAAGAAAATGTCTCAACCTGGATATAGTAGAATCTCTCAAAGGTGTTAGGTGTTGCCCAGCCTGCTGTTCTGCAGATGTCTGCCTAGTGGAGTGAGCCCTCACTCCGAGGGGACATGGCACACCTTGGGATTGGTACGCCAAGGCGATGGCATCCACTATCCAGTGGGCCAATTGAGAGTGCTTGCTCATTCACCACCTGGTCCCGGAAGGGAGTGGTGGAAACTTTGGGCACATATCCAAGGCAAGACTCGCTGACTGAAAATGCCTGTAGGTTCCCCACCCTTTTGATGGAAGTAAGTGGGGTCAGGAGCGCTGTCTTTAGAAACAAGATTTTAAGCTTGACTGACTCTAGTGGCTCAAAGGGAGCTCTCTGCAGATCCGAAAGGACTACAGAGAGATCCCAGGAGGGGATAAGGCACGGCCTGGGAGGATTAAGCCTCCTGACGCCTCTCAGGAACCTGATGATCAGGTTGTGCTTTCCCAGTGACCTACCGTCCATCGACAGGGGTGAGCCACTTAAGTCCTCTGCAGGTGCCACATTGTACCTCATCCCTGAGAAAGAAGGTCCTTCCTCAGGGGAATCCAGTGGGGAGGGGCGTCATGAGGAGCATAAGATCAGAGAACCAGGTCTGGGTGGGCCACTAAGGCGCAACCATGAAGACCTGCCCCTCTGCCTTCCTGAGCAAACACCAAACACTGAAGCCAGTGCTGAAGAGGTCATATAGTGGTCCCATATGGTGGAGTTACCGCGGCTGTGGATGTCATATTCCCCAGGAGCCTCTGAAACTGTTTCAGTGGGACTGCTGTCTTCCTCCTGAACATATTCAGGCAGTTGAACACTGGCTATGCACACTTGTTCATGGGACGCGCCATCATATTGACTGATTCCAACTCCATACCGACAAAAGAGATGCTCTGCACAGGGGAGAGCTTGCTCTTCTCCCAGATGGCTGAGGTGCCTGAGCACCAGACTGTGTTCACAGGGGGGTTTCGCTGTACTTATCTGTACACACACACTGGCGAAACACGTCTGAATGCACCTTTTGTTGATATCCAGCGCTAGCAAAAATTATGCATGCCACCATCTTATATACCCATATGTTCTTGGGGAGTGGAATGTGGCAAATTCTACTCGCCAAACTCATTGGCAATTTTTCTAATGGTACGGTATGGCTCACTTGTGGCGCTTTTCCACTGCATGATACGGTACGGTACGGCTCGCTTTAAATGGTATCACCTCTGTCGAGGTTCCAAGCGTACTGATACCGATACTAAAATGTGACATGAACACACTGCAGATCACTGATTGGTCAGACAGAATCGTCACTACCAGCGTCATTGTATTTGCGAGACATCAAACACGCTAGATTTAAATAGCAAGTAACTGCCACCGCTGTAGCACCTGTTTTAAAACTACTTGCTTGACTTGCTTGAAGGAAAAAGAAAGAAAGAAAACTTCCAAAAAAGAAATGGCTGAATCGTGGTCAGTGGACGAAGTGCAGACGTTCCTCTCGTTGGTTGCCGAGGAGCGGATAAACTATAACGGTCAGACTATAATCCCACCCACTTTGAAGTGGTACTAACTGCAGTGGAAAAGCAAACCGAGCTAAAGCGAACCGAGCCGTGCTGTGCTGAGCCGAACTGAGCCGAACCAGCAGTAGAAAAGCGCCATAAAACTCAGAAGGGATTGGGGCTCCCAAGTGAAACCCCATTTGTCAGTCGACATAATTTCAAAGTGACTGACAGTGTCATGAATTATGTGGCTGTTGTTCCTTTTTTTGGCCATGTGAGGTCCTCAGTGTTTTTCTTTTGTTGTTTTATGCCTGCCACATGTTCTCATCATTGATTTATTGTTTCACCTGAACCTTGTTAAGCTGCCTATTTAAAACCCTGTTGTCTTGAGTTCTTTCCTCAGTCTTGAGTTGACACCGTGCAGTCTTGTTTTGACTAAAACTCTCCGTGAGTTATTATTCAGAGTATTTTTCCCCTGTGATTGCTGTTTGTTACCAAACTGTACATGCCTTTTTGGATTACAAGTGTGCCTCCTGCTTCTGGATTATTCACTGATTCTGACTGAGATAGTGGACTTTGACCTTTGCCTGGATTGTACTTTTTGTTTTTGCCTGTTCCTTGTTGGATACTTTTGCCCTGCTTTTCAAGTAAAGCCCTTGAAATGAGTTACTGTCTCTGCCTCTGCATTCTAAGTTAAATACACCACATTGTGGCACCGAGGTAGTGCTTCCCCCTGCTACGCAGGGGACCCGGGTTCGACTCCCAATCGAACATAACAGACAGACAGAAAACTGAAAGCATACAAGTATGGCAAGGGGATATTTCAGATTTTTTTGATGAATTCACATTTAATGTTTTGCAACAATGTTATCATTTTCAAACAAGAAATCGCGGTTTAATAAAACTGTTAGGAAACATTACAAGATTAGATCTGTTGACAATAGAATAATGATAACAGTTAAAGGGTCACTCCACCCATTTCAACATTAATCTTTATTGAAAGTGGGTTATATATGTAGTCGAAATGTAAAAGAAATTTTGAATTTGGTGCCCTCTTGACTGAGAAAATACAGAAAATAACTTTAGGGCGCATTTGTATGTAAGACAGCAACTCCCACAATGCACCACATTGCACAGCTCCGCAAGCCACTCCCACTAATCCAGAACAGCGCGCAAACATCAGAGAAATCCCTCTTCCGTCTACAAGGCTAGCTGCCAAAAGAGTTTGAAATTAATTTCACACAAAATGTCTAGTTAGTTGGCTGTGGCGAGCAGGACGAGGGTGAGAGGACGGCGCGAGTGATAATGAATGACAACTGTGAGACCCAGCGGTCTCATATCTCTCACGGAGGAGCGGAAGCACAAAAGGAACAGGCCTGATTTTATGTTTTGTTTCTGTTGTGTGTGGCCAGCTGGCTTATACTTTTGTTTTGTATTTGTTTATTTTACTATTAAAATGTTTAAATGTTCGCCGGTTCCCGCCTCCTCCTTCCCACAACAACGAACTCCGTTACATTGGCAAACTCATTAGCGAATTACTCCTCGTTTGTATTTCGTTTCTATGGTGAATTATTGCATGATACCTGGATGTTCAGTCAGAACATATGCGGTGCGACACTAGGATGGTTCACATCACAACACAAACGTCCGTGTGCCCGTCTGATTCAGAGATTTCGTCCAGGAGAAATTGCTATCGTTGAAATTCTCTGCAGCAGACGGACTCTATCTGTGTCCGTAGCGCACAGCGAGAGCACAGGCACCAGCAGTCCGCCCAGCTCGAACCCGTCCGGGCTCCTCGTCCGCGACAGGCAGCCGCCTCCTGTTCCTCCAGCAGCCTCAGCTGCTCTTCACTATATTGCGGCTCGTAAAGATACCCACGACCAGCGGATTCGAGCAGCTGAATTTCAGAATCCTCTACTTCCATATCAAGTTTAGTTTCTTCCATATCGTGTTTAGTTTCTTCCGTCATTGTCATAACTTCCTATCTTCACAGCGCTTGTTAGCTTAGCTTATAAACAAGATGGCTGATATTGATTTCAGTATCTACAAGTGAAGTCCCACCCACTGATCTGTGATAGCTCTGTTAGCGCATTAGGTCCAACCTATGGGCGGGTTTGAAAGGGTGGGATCTAGTGCTTGTAGTCTTTAGAGAAATCCCCCCTTCTTACACTTCCTCCTACAATGACGTAAAATGACGATTTTTGCGTCATTGTAGGAGGAAGTGAAAAAGGTAAATAGCAGATTTCTCTCGTCTCAGGGGAAAATGAGAGAGTGTTGCACGACCATTCAATAGTATGACTAGTGTAGCCATGATCAGATGGTCAGATCTGCCATTTTCCTAAACTACTGGTTTTGCATTATTTTAAGTCAGAGACTATGACAAAAGTAGATGTCCTGGGACTGTTAATTAAGTTACTTAGTCACTCACAAAGCCCCTCTGTTTGTAGTTTGCACGAAACGGATGGTGCCTGGACTCGATTGAATTACTGACAATGATGCGCTCATGAGTTCCTCGTCTCTGATAAGTAAACAAAAAGAACTATATGGCACATGTGACTCAGCACCATTTAGCTAAAAGCAGTGACCCCCCCTGGGGGCTTTTCGCTTACACACACAGAAGAGAATTGTGCAATAGGACAATTGGCAGTTGTCGCAGATATTAAACTCATCAAATTCGAAGCACACACACACCCAAGACACGGGACTGCAGATGACCAGGAGTTCATCCGGCCACCATCGTTCAATGAACTCTGAAGAACAATCACATACACACACACACACATGCTTTAACGTACACTCATACACGAACTTTTAATATTAAAACTTAGCATATAAGCATTTCAAATGTCTTGCGTGTTTCCCAGTTTATAGTCACTTTGTGTATGACGTGTGTTTGAAGGAATGAACTTGCTTTGAAGGAACTAAATGCTTATAATATGCATATCTCTGTATTCCGATAATCTTCGTGTGACGTGTTTGATATGTCTGTAATTCCCTCAATCTAACGGAGCCGAATTCCGATAGCATAATGAAGTAAGGTGCATTATTTTACACATTTCATATTTCAGGAGCCGAACGGCTCAAGTGTAATCTCCTCATGACTCAGTGGGCAAATCCGACACAGGACAAAGAGAACTGTGTCCGCTTCAGATCCGCGGACGGTCATGTGTCAAACAGGGGCGTGAACCCTCCTCTCCATAAGAGACACAGAAGAACGCTTTCGTCGCTAGAGAGCTTTTTCCCTGTGAGAGGTTTCCGGTTCCATGGCTCCTTAGGGAGCTTTCTCCGTTTTCTTTATTTTTGTCTTCGGACCTTTTCTCACGTTTAGTTTCAGTGAAATGAACGTAATCGGCAACTTCAACTTTAAAGAGACTCTTTGAACCTTCAGCGACCACGCTCGCCTGGAAGAGCTGACAAAGCACGCACCAGATCTTAAGGACACACACGCAAGACGCGGTTCTCCTCAGGAACACAAAGAGAACCATTGTGCAACTCTCACTCTCCTATCCCTGCATTGGTCCCTGACCATTTCTGCTCGCGAGGAAAATGAACCCAGCCCGACCTCAGCTGGCAAGCTTCACCTCCAAGGACATTCAAACATGCTGCGCTCACGCGCGCTGGACGAACCCGAACACTCGGCATCCACATGACCGAGAGAGACACACCCACCCATCCAACGGAGTTTTACCGGTGCAAGTACCTGTTTTACTATGCTTTCAAGGGTTAAGATCTGTTGATTTTTGTTGTCTCAAAGGTTCTGTGTCTGTGATGAATTTTGCAAAACTCATGATCTTTCCAGGTCTGCTTTATTTCTCCCTCTCTGTCTAGCTCACATGATCTTTCGATCAGACCACTCTCTCCCTCTCCCTCTCTCAATCTCTCTCTCTCTCTCTCGTTGTTATTTGTTTGTTTCGTTAGTTTTACTGTTAATGTACATATATGTATCCCGGGGTTTTTATGTAGAATTCTGTATCCGTAGTTTCAATTATTAAAACCATATTCTTGATTGCTTTCTGTCTAAGAGCTTATATTACAAGTCAATGAAATTCTGATCTCATAGCTACAAAGCTTTACAAGTTGTTACTATTTCAGTAACCTAAATTTTATAAACACAAGAAAATTAATGTTCACGGCCGGAACATTGAGATTTCTTGGAGTTTATAAAAAGGGATAACTTTGTTGAGAAGTTGGTAAGTTAATCTTACGGCTGTTTGCTGGACAAACCGAGTGTTTGATAACTAAATTAATTCCCTTAAAGTTATCTCATATAATCGATCTGTAATGAGACCATTGATGTATGAATGGGGAATTATAATTCGTTATGATGTATCATTCATATATTCGATCGCTCTATTTTCAATTTCGATAATTGAACTGCAACATGCAAGATAATGATCATATCCATGATTAATTATGAAAAGTCCCTATGAATAATTTGAGCTAATTAAGGCAAAAGTCATTGTTGCTACACTAGGTTTCTAACAATGGAAAGCTTAATGCAAATGGGTGGAGTGTCCCTTTAAGAGAAGAAAATTATCCGACCACATGATGGCACTGAAAGGTGCTGTTATTTTCTGTATTTACAAAGCATTTGATGTCAATAATAGCCTACTGGTGTTATTTTTTGCTGTTATTTTTTGGCTAAGAAATATTTATAATTGTTCTTATTTTATACAGTATGCTCTCTGAGTACTGTATATGTTTCAGATAAGTTTGTACAATATTTGACTTCACATTTCATGCATATTTTCTGCAAAGATTTTTAACAAATAACAAGTCTGTTTTACTTTTACACCATGATGATCACTTCAGGTGTGGTGCACTTGGAATAAAACTTTTTTTAACCAGATGTTTAATAAAGAGAATGTTACTAGAAATCATGTTGTAGTTACGTTATTAAGTTGACTAGCACTAAATCGTGAATTGGTCAATCGTTCAGAAAAAAATTCAACAAACTCAAGGAAGTTTTGGAGGAATATCAAGTTCTTAACTGGTAACAAAACTACTACAGACCTTCCTTCCAGTATAATGAAAGATTCCATCAAAATCGTAGATAAAAAGCAAATGCTTAATAGTTTTAATACAAATTTGATCGTTTCAGGGTCTTTATTTCAAACAAATAATTATATAAATTCAAACTTAGAATTTCTCGAAGCAGAACGTAATCTATGGCAAAGAGAGTTTGCTTTAGAACAAATGATTTGCTCTGACGTCAGTTCTGTTTAAAAAGAACTGGATGCAAATAAATCTCCAGGTCCTGACCATATAGCTCCGTTGTTTTTAAAATTAGCGGCTGATCTTATTTCTCCCTCACTGACATATTTTTTTAACCTTTCTTTATTAACTTACAAAATTCCACGGATCTGGAAGTCAGCATTTGTTGTTCCTCTGTCCAAAGGGGGGTGATCCTTCTTTAATGGACAACTATAGACCGATATCTAAAATTTGCATTCTCTCGAAACTCTTGGAAAAATTAGTTAGTGAGCAATTGACACAGTATTTAAATAGTCATAATATTTGTCTATTAACCAATCCGGATTCCGTAAAGGGTACAGTATGCCTACAGCCGTTTTAAAAGTCTTAAGCCGTTTTAAAAGTCATCTAAGGACTCCACATAGTGGAGATGACAAGAAACACTGTGCATGTCTTTTTAATGACTTATCAAAGGCTTTCGACACTGTGGATCATGATATGTTAACAAGGCAACAATCTGTGGCTTTTTTATATGGGATGATTATAGTATCAAAATGATTAACACGTGCAAGCACACTTATCAATGAACTTGATACATATTGCAGAAATGTTTTATCCATGCCTTTCAACTTGCGTGTGCAAAATTCAAAATTGAATGAATGTGAAGGAATTTGTTCAAATAAAGAAATTTTTGTGAATACAAATGTTTTCCTTTGTATTAGTGTATCATAATTTGCACATACAACACAGAAGATGTGCATGTGTGGATCAGGTGACACGCGTGCATTCATTGACGTCTTTTCTGAGTCGATCTCATTTGATTCATTTGGATTTTGAGACTTTCTTTTCGCGGTTTTTAAGCATTTCACAACCCACACACAAACAACTACAAATGAATAGGCCTGGTGCTAATTATTAATGTGTGCACAACTACCCATCTATTTGACAAATTCACAAATGTGCGTCACTACATTTAAACTAATACAATACAACTTGTGTGTGCAAAATCCAAAATCACATGAATGTGCAGCATTTTGTACAAATAGAGACATAGTTGTTAATACAAAACCTCGATTTTGTATTAATGTAGGCCAGAATTTGTGCATTCAACAAGTAAGATGTGCATTTGTGGATCAGGTGACACGCGTGCATTCATTGACTCGTTTCTGAGTCGATCCTATTTGATTCATTTGGATTTTGAGACTTTCATTTCGCGGGTTTCGCCTGGCAAGATCCACACACACTGTCTGAGAAAAGCTGCTACCACTAGATGGCAGTGTTCTGCTAAAACAGACAACGGCAGCATAATCAAGCGTTCTTCCGCATTTAAGACGCTTAATGAGAGTGATATTGATGCACCAAATTTAGTACACAATAATATAGGCCTACCTTATTAATAAAGCATACTTTATAGAGGCAAACATTAGATCAGATTATGAACAACACCCGTAGAAAACCATTATAAAACGCTTAACGTGCAATCGCGCGATGCATGGTCAGTAAGGTGGATTGGCTACTGAGTTTAAATATCACCCTGCATTGACGTTAGGCCTAAGCTTTTTCTTTATAATATGCTCTATGGGAGGAAAACTATATAGCCTACAGACAAGAGACTACATGAACGCAACGCACGGCGTTTCAAGTTAATAAAATTTTCCTTCCCGAGCCTGTTAAAAAGAAAAAGCTTAACATGAAATCCTGCAGTTGCGTTTAACTTTGCATGTGAATGGGAGAGCAACCGGTCCGAGAGCGCAGTGAAGTAAGTTTTATTTTTAATATTCGCCACATTTTATAAAGGGACCATCTGCAAATTCCACTCAGTCAAAAAAAAAAAATATATATAAACGTCCAGTCATTCATTCAAATGAACATACTTCCAAGGTTATATTATAATATTATATATTATATTATAACCTTGGAAGTGGGCAGACTGACTTAGCCTACTGTTACTGTATGTCCAGCCAATATCTCGATTGAACGGTACAATTTTTTAAATTACTGTAAATTGTTTTTCTATTCATGTTCCAAAGGTTGTAGTAGCCTACGTTCCTAGTGATAAGTCAGGTGAAATTTTACATTATTCACCTGTAGTAGGCTAAGTCACCAAAAACCCGTTTGGTTAATTACAGTAATTTTTATATAAAATAATAATTGTTTAAATAGGCTACATGAAGGGAGGTATTGGGACAATTGCACCTGTAGTAAGCCAGTCTAGTCACTATAGGAACATACTACAACCATTTTGCATGAAAAAACCCTTTTGGTGAATTACAGTATTTTTCTGCAGAATACAGGCTACATGAAGGGAAGTATTGTCCAAATTTTACTTGTAAGTCAGTCTTACAGAAACATTCTACGAGCTTTGGAATTTGAAAATGTCTGTTATTAAATTTTAAAAGTAATTTGAATAAAAACAAATTATACGTTTTAACCACTGATCTATATAGAATGACATTATATAGATCAGTGGTTTTAACACAGTTAGTGAAATTGGCAGACGTTCCCTTGTGCATCATGAGCTGTGGTTAGCGCGTCAAAGCATTCTCATGTAGAAATGCAGCTACAGGCCCGCTACGCCAGTTGATTTTCAATTAATATTTCATGTCGATATACAATGGTTGCATATTGTTAAAACTCATCGTGCTATAGTAAGACTATAGCCTATAACAGTGGCTTAGCCTAAGGATCAAGGGAAAACAAATGTACTGCGAAAATCGTCTTTAATATTTTAAAACAGACATTTTCAAATTCCAAAGCTTGTATACTATGTATACAGTGTGTAGTCAGATAAAAATAAGCATATAATATGAACGCAACTGCGAAATTTCACCTTTTTTTAACGGGAAGGAAAATGCCATTAACTTGAAACGCCGTTCGTTGCGTTCATGTAGTCTCTTGTCTGTAGGATATATTTCCCTCCCATAGAGCATATTATAAAGAAAAAGCTTAACGTCATGCCGTAAGACGGTGATATTTAAACTCAATAGTCAATAGCCAATATACCGTATTGAACATGCAACTAATGGTTTTCTATGGGTGTTGTTCATAATCTGATGTTATCTGTTTGCCTCAATAAAGTAGGCCTATGCTTTATTAATAAGGTAGGCCTATATTATTGTGTACTAAATTTGGTGCATCAATATCACTCTCATTAAGCGTCTTAAATGCGGAAGAACGCTTGATTATGCTGCCGTTGTCTGTTTTAGCAGAACACTGCCATCTAGTGGTAGCAGCTTTTCTCAGACAGTGTGTGTGGATCTTGCCAGGCGAAACCCGCGAAATGAAAGTCTCAAAATCCAAATGAATCAAATGAGATCGACTCAGAAACGAGTCAATGAATGCACGCGTGTCACCTGATCCACAAATGCACATCTTACTTGTTGCATGCACAAATTCTGGCCTACATTAATATAAAATCGAGGTTTTGTATTAACAACTATGTCTCTATTTGTACAAAATGCTGCACATTCATGTGATTTTGGATTTTGCACACACAAGTTGTATTGTATTAGTTTAAATGTAGTGACGCACATTTGTGAATTTGTCAAATAGATGGGTAGTTGTGCACACATTAATAATTAGCACCAGGCCTATTCATTTGTAGTTGTTTGTGTGTGGGTTGTGAAATGCTTAAAAACCGCGAAAAGAAAGTCTCAAAATCCAAATGAATCAAATGAGATCGACTCAGAAAAGACGTCAATGAATGCACGCGTGTCACCTGATCCACACATGCACATCTTCTGTGTTGTATTTGCAAATTATGATACACTAATACAAAGGAAAACATTTGTATTCACAAACATGTCTCTATTTGAACAAATTGCTTCACATTCATTCAATTTTGAATTTTTCACACGCAAGTTGAAAGGCATGGATAAAACATTTCTGCAACATGTTTTAAGTTCATTGATAAGTGTGCTTGCACGCGTTAATCATTTTGATACTATAATCATCCCATATTTTTACAATCTGCTTTCGATATAATCCAAAATAGGTTTTGTGCCTTGAAGCTGGTTTTAAATGAGAAAAAAACTAAATGTATGTTATTTTCTAACTCTAAAATTTCTACTGAAAATTCAATCTCTCTTCGGACTTCTCAGGGTAGATTACATTAGTATCGGAGTACAAGTACCTCGGTATTTTATCGATAACACATTACGTTTTGGTTCACATATCAAATATTTGAGGCAAAAACTCAAGAAAAAAATTGGATTTTATTTTAGAAACAAGTAATGCTTTTCATTTAATGCGAGGAAGACACTATAGTGTCTGCTACTTTTTTTTACCAGTTTTCGACTATGGGGGTGTGTATCAGCATGCGCCCTCTTATCTTCTTGTCTCTCTGGATGCTTTGTAACATAGTGCTCTGAGATTCATAACTGACTGTAGATTTTCAAAACACCATTGTGATCTATACAAAATGGTTAGTTGGCCTTCGTTGAATATTAGAAGATAAATGCACTGGTATTTGTTGTTTCACAAAGCTATATTGGGTTATCTACCTCATTATCTTTGCTGTCTTATTAAACAGAAATTGCCTGGCAATTACTCATTACGCTCTGAATCAATCCACAATCTGTGTGTGCCTTTTGCTAGAACCGAGCTGGGTAAAACCTCTTTTAAATATGCCGCAGCCTCGGATTGGAATCTTCTCCAGACTGAGATGAAGCTGAAAAATTTGGTGTCTTGTAGTCAGTTTAAATTTTTATTAAGAAATTGTCAGAGAAATTTAATGGTGTGTAAATGTTTTTAACTAGTTGTATGTTTATGTCTATCTAATGATGTTTCTGTTTTTTATGTTTATATGTGTCGTAACTTTGATGTAAAAACTGTCTATGTAAACTCAGCTGCCTATCTTGGCCAGGAGGACACTCCCAAAGAGATTTTAATCTAAGTCTTCTTTACTGGTTAAGTAAAGGTTATACAACTTAAATCATTCAGGAACAAAACACAGCTTCTGTTTGCAATGGATTTATTTGGTTTTGTTTGGAACAATTTTTATTGGTGGAGCTTTTTTAATAGAAGAGATTGCATAATAACACACTGTGATTCCATGTTGAATGAATCTGCTCAAGAATCTGCTCAAACATGATCTGTTCATTAAATTAGAAATTTTAGATTAAATAGATAAAGTACATAGCAATATTGTCTTTAAAATGTAAGTTACTCAATGGCAAAGGATTGTGACTTTGGTGTACAATATATTTGTCATGAGTGCCAGAGAATTTTCAGTTAGCTTCAGTAATGGGGAACGTAACCTCACTCTCTCACCTATGGTTGAGGACCCAGCTTCTGAAGCTCTGAAGGAGATGCCGCATGACACCTGCAGTGTTTACAGAGGATTTATTAACTAAAAGAAGGTCCAAAAAGAAGGTTGATGTTAATAATAGACAGCAGTTAATAAGAGGAAAGTTTAAAAGTGCATAAACTATGACATATATAAACAAATAACATTTCAGTCAAAATTGTAGGCATATATTTTAAATCATATATATTTAGGCCAGTATTTTTAATTGAAGAGATGACATAATAATAGAAACTACAGTCGCTATGTAATTATGCTAATGAAGATATTTGAAATGTACATCTAATTAATCTTAAATAAAATCTTTAATTAAAATAAAAGCATAAGCATCAACATCATCTCCAATTAGGGAAGCATCTTACTTTAAGGGTCTTTACTTTTCACTTCAAAATCTACAAAAGCTTCAGAAGTACACAATTTAATTATAAAATAAATAGATCACTAATCTCGTGTCGTTCCGGTAGAATAAATTGCGATCAATGCTCAAAATTCTTACATTAGTACTTCAGCACAAACATACAGAACATAAAGAAAAAAAAGTAAATAATTACAAAAAGCATAGCACTTCTCTCTCAATGTGGTCTTCAAGCGGTGGCAGGTGTTTCTGGCTGATGTCACTTTCCACGGTCACATGATCTGCAGTGAGTCACGTGATTGGTGCTCCATTCTCGCCATTTTGAGTCCAGAGTGAAGCACTTTTACACCCCTGGAATAAAAACAGCGCATCACGGGCACCGAGGCCAAAGATCAGACACAACTGCCGCATCAGTAAGTAGCGTTTGGATGGTTGTGACAGTCGCATGACTCTGAGCTGTTTATTAAACGGCACAGTTGTTTTTTTACAGCTCATGTTGAAGTGTAAGATATGCATGTGTGTGCTGCTGTTGTCAGAAACGTCCTGCCCCTTTCTCACGTTGCGTCTCCACGGTTATCACGGACACCATGTTCTCAAATACACACACACACTCTCTGCTAAACTTAAGCTCAACTATCTCACACCGATTGACTGAGAGTGATTTGCACGTGTTGAGTATCAGTCAGTTGGTCTGTGTCTCTAAACATCCGTCAACGCGTCAAATCTTACACTGTCGCACAAAGACACACTGCATGTGTTTATTTTTACCCCCTCACCATTCCGTTTTTTCTTCTTGTCGGTTTTGGCCTTTGATTGTTACTTGATGTTACTTTGTAACAAACCCATAATATAGTACAATCTAAATATTTCACTTTTACAACATATAGGCCTAATTGATCTTAAAGGGACTCTTTACCCAAAAAGTATAATTCTTTCGTAATTTTCTCAACCTCGTGTTGTTCCTGTATCACTTGCTTTCTAAAGTTTAACACGAAAATGTGTCCGAGAAAGTAATTTGACACACAAAAATGTGTCCGAGAAAGTAATTTGGGACCAATGTTGTTTTGGACCCCGTCGATTTTTATTGTACAGGAAAGAAAAACAAACCCGGTTTATTTGGAAGAGAGAAAAAGCACACCAGGCTTTCCTTGTTTTCAATTACTGTAGAATAATTGCATGTGTTTACATGTTCATACTCCACGTGTCTTTGTTTTGATTCAGTGTAATTATCCATAACTTCCCTTTAACTGTTAGTCAAAATGCAGAAGTGCTATGAGTAAATGTCTTAGAAGTGGAAGAAAGGGAAGAAGTCTCTGTTATTATAAAAATGTCCCTAAGGAATGCTGTACATTCTGCCATTATTGGAAACAATATAATTTTTTTTAATAACGTCATATTGTTGCGTAGCTGTAAACAATTGCTGCATATTAATGGCTACACAGAACGCTATGAGTGTATTGAGAGGGGACATCTATTAACTGCATAGCCCTTTTACTGATGGTTAAAATTTTATAAAAAAAAACATAACCCACACTCAACTAACTTTCTTTAATGTGGCAAATACCATAGCCATATGATTTCCAAAATGTGGACTGAATCACGGAACGTGACTGTATAAAGCGGAACTGTCACAGAACTGTTGTTTGGATAAATCAAAAGTAGAGCTGTACAATGAATCAAATTACAATATGGGTTGGTGTCTGAATATTAAAGCTCAAAAAGACTGCTATTGAATCTGAAGTCTGCATGTTCTCTGTGTCTCTATGTGAATGAGCAACACACTTTTCATCTACTACACACTTTCGTCTTCCATCTTACTATATGAACCTTATCTCCAGATCTGCTCTGAGAGTTCACATTATAACCATTTTACCATTTAATTCAAGACAAACTATCTCCACTACACAGAGAAACTTCACAAAAAAACGGTCAAAATAAAGTTTGGTTTAAGTTGAAATTAAAACCGAAATATATTACATATTATATTAGCTAACACTAACCCACTGCAGTGAAACTGAACAAAAATACAGCTATATAGGAAACAGGTTTCACGAATGAGCAGTTACTTAGTAGTCTAATGTGTATCCCTGGGCAACTTTCGTTATTCAGAAATATTGACCGCTGAGATTGACAGGCAGACTCTTGTGTGATGAAATCATGTAGGCCTAGTCTAAATCATATTAATCTGAGATGAAAAATAAAGAAGAAATGGCTGATTTACTATGCAGTAACTAGTGGGTGATATTTATAGGTATGTGAAGTAATGACTATTCTTGTAAATATAAGGAGGGCCACTTCCACTGTACACCCAGAAAGCTAATCATCTTAAAAACCAGTGGTGGAAAAAGTACACAAATCAAGTAGCCTACTGGAGGTAAAAGTACATATACCGTAATAAAATATTACTCCAGTAAAAGTATTAATACCTTTTAAAAATGTTACTTCAGAAACAGCTTGACTGGATAATTTAAATCAGTGAGTTGTTGTCACAAATGAATTGTTCAGTGCGTGCGATTTACGAACTCATTT